>CM024265.1:13684877-13846129 GCA_013621005.1 Aeschynomene evenia
CTCAGGGAAGTACTTCTCATAGAACATGCTCTTAAACATGTCCCATGAGATAGGGACACCCGCCGCATCATGAGCGCGACGAGCATCGGTCCACCAGGCACGAGCCTCCATCTGCAGCATGAAGGCCGCAAACCGAGTCTTCTGGACCTCGGAACACCGAACCACAGAGAAGATGTCTTCTATACCCCTTAGCCATCCTCGGCCTCAGAAGGGTTGGTAGTGCCGAGAAATGGGGAAGGGTTCGCCCTCTTGAACTCAGAAAAAACGGGCATTCTCTGCATCCATACCCGTAGGCTGCACTGTCTGCTGAATGGGAGTGGGCTGCTGCGTCATATGATCCACCATGCGGTGCATGGCTCTGGCCATTTCCATGAAAGCCTCAGGAGTCACACCGTTCTCCGGCCCTGCCTCCTCGTGGTCATCAGCGTCATCCCTATTACGTCTGCTAGGTGCCATGTCCCTGTGCACACGAAACAATAAACATCGAGTTGATCAGGCTCCATATCATGGTTAGGTATACACAGTTACACTGACAATCAAGCAATACGATCACGCACCTCAACACTAAACTAACATACAGACGAGGTTTCATGCGTGACATAACTGCCGTACATGCAACAAAAGCATAACAGGTCCATTGCCCCAAGCCCTGTAGGATAGACCCGCTCTGATACCAAAATGTAACCCCCTACTAGATAGCCCTTAATGCTTAAGTCATTTTAGGCTATTTCATAAGGGTCACTTTCTGTTATCATGTTTTATTCTTTACTTTAAAATAAATACGCGGAAAATAAACGGGAGTAAAATTTTCGCAATTCGTTTACGATATAAAAATAAGGATTTGCGGTATACATAGTCGATAAATAATAAGCCATGCCAAGATATAAACTGAATAGTCAATCAAATAAATAACTCCCAACAACCAATGAACACACAAAGAATAAATATTAGGCTTTATCCCATAAGCCGAAGACAATGACTTATGAGACTTCACCATAAATACATGTCAAATAAATAGCTGCCGGCTAACATAGGTCCGGACTTAAAATAAATAACTCAAACAACTGAAATGAATCCATAACTGAAATGCAAATCAATGTATATAAGTCTATGAAGCGGGAGACTGAAAAATAAAACTAAGGCTGGGCCTGCTCCTCGCTAGCTCCATGGTCCTGCTCTGTCTGCTCCTCTATAATATGGGGGAAAAACATAGGGTGAGCACTGGGAAGTGACTCAGTAGAGGAAGCCGCCCCGGGTTTAATTATAAAATAAGTGAAACATGAATGAGTTCATTTCGATTATTAGTTTCAAAACACTCTTGTCCCGGAACGTCTTACCTAAGTGCGTCTTATCCATTTTAATTAAGCAGTCAATATGGCATAAATAAATAAAGTCTTGGTGTAGTGTGCTAGTGCTCTTATACATATACAATTGATAACTCAATAAGATAACATAATACATTTAGCCAAACAACTTTATCTTGCATTAATCAATCTTTGGCACTGCCCACCCTCCTGTATTCCTCCACATCACCGGCCCCTAGGCATGAGCTCATCCTATACTATGGGGAGAGGGGGTACCGTATTCTTTTACCAATGAGGTTATTCACCAAGGTTGCCATCCCTTGATTTACAACCCCATCAGTATCCAAAGAGGGAGTGTTTTATTAAACTGTAACTTTGTCTTTGTGTCCCTTTTGACGTCTTTGCCGTTATTAATGTCTTATAGGGTATATATACATATATAGCATCAATACATCACATAACAACATGAAAACATACATAATAAATCATGCCAACATATATAAATCATGCACAAATCGTATATAACACTCATATGGGTTGTAGAACACATTAGGATTCACAAAAGGGTCAAAACAGTTAATTTTCGTAAAATCTGCAGCGTTGTAATCGATTACATCAGGAATGTAATTGATTACTGTAATCGATTACAGAGACCCTGTAATCGATTACCAGAATGCCCTGTTTGCTCGCGATTGGAAATTCTCAGCCTGTAATCGATTACGAACCCGTGTAATCGATTACGAACGCGAGAAATCAGATTCTAGGGTTTCAAAAACATAATTTTTATAAGCCAATGGCTAAAACTCTGATCTAGAATCATCCCAATCGGTAGAAAACACAGACAACAAAGAAACAATCGGTGGAATAATTTTGAAAACACTTTTACATCCATAAAACAGTTTCTTTTTGAAATTCAATCGGTAAAAGTAACCCTTTTATGAACCATAATGGGAAAAACGAACACCAACGATAATATCAACAAACATACATCATTATGCATGAAAACACAATGAATATTGAATGTCTAGAACCCCTACCTCTCGTAGACCTCCTATGCTATGCGTAAAGACACCCCTTTCTTTCTCACTTTCCCTCTAGCCCCACGAACGGTACAAGAATGGCTTCTTTCAAAAATGGAAATGGTAGAAGTGTTCTATTTGAAGAGGGGATTATGAATATATGGTTTGTTTTGTGGTTGGATGAGAGTTGATATGGATTTGGGGTTGTGGAAGGGTTATGGTTTTTGAGTTTGAGAGAGGGAGAGAGTAGAATGGAGGCACAAGGATTGATGGAGGCTGCCAAGAGTGATCTGAAGTGTTAAAATTAGGTTTTCTGAGTGGAGGCTAGGGTAGGTATTATATAGAGGTGTTGTGGGGCCCACTCTTGACCTAAAAACGCACTAAAAACTCTAACTGCGCAGTCTGTAATCGATTACACGAATCTGTAATCGATTACAGGCTGTAAAAATGCACAGATTCGTAAATTTGTGCAGTGTAATCGATTACCAGCCCGTGGTATTCGATTACTGGGCTGAAAAATTGACCCAAAACACTTCTAAAACGTCCCAACTCGTGCCATACTCATACATACATCATTTCTACCCTCATGTATCATTAAAACATTTAATATAACATATAAATACATACAATTCAAACACATACAACACATAAAGGTTTATTAAGGAGAAACTTATCCACTCCAACTTAATTAAATTTCTAACTAAGGTCAATTACTCTCAATTTTCACTTAATTAGAACTTAATAAAAGTCGGGGTGTTACACATCGGACGGAGGACTGCTACGACCTCCGAGATGCGATTGAGGAATTAATCCGAGCTGACAAGCTCGCGAAACACGTGGCTGAGCGGAGGGGCCCGAAGAGGAAGAGGGAGAGAAGCTCTGAGGATGAAGGGCGCAACCCGAGAAGTAAAAGAAATAAGCCAGAGGAGGAAGTAGAGCCCGAAAATAGCTCCGAGGTGGTGAAGACAATTCACACCATTGCGGGGGGTTTTGCGGGTGGTGGAGCAAGCGCGACAGCAAGAAAGAGGGCGCTCAAAGAAATAATGAGCGTGGATAAGAAGGAATTAGTATCGAAGGCGCAGAAGAAAGCCCCGGTGCCAATTACCTTCTCCGACCTCGACAATCCTGGAGTGGTTGCCGACTACGCAGATCCCTTGGTGGTGTCGGTAATAGCCCGTAACATGGAAATCATAAGGGTTTTAATCGACACGGGGAGCTCCGCCGAGTTGTTAACGAGAAAAGCCTTTGACGAGATGGGCCTAAAGGACTCCGACCTAAAGGCCTACGATGAAGACCTTGTAGGGTTTTCAGGGTACGATGTGATCAAGCCGGACGGTTACATCACCCTGTACCTCACTTTGGGCACCAAGCCGCTAATGAAGACTGTAGAAGTAGACTTCATAGTGGCAAGGATCAATTCTTCCTATAATATGATCATGGGAAGACCCACGCTGTGTAAGCTCGGAGCAGTGGTGTCGGTCCCCCACCTGGTCATGAAGTTCCCTACAGAAGATGGTAAGGTCATCACAGTGAAAGGGTGCTAGGTGACAGCTCGGAAATGCTACATCAATAGCCTGAAGGTCAGTGAAAGGACCAAGGGTGAGGATGGAGAGAAAAAAGAAAAAGAAAAAGAAAAAATAGAAAAAGAAAGAGAAAAAGAAGAAAAAAGACCGAGAATCGAGGTTAACAATGTTGAGCTCGATGTAAGGTCTCGGAACCTAGTTCGGCCAAAGCCTGAGGGCCAACTGGAGGAAGTGCGGATCGGGGAGAGCCCCGAGAAGATTACTCGGATCAGTGCTAACCTAAGTCCTATAGGTAAAGGGGCACCGATCCAATTTCTCAAGAAAAACGCTGACCTCTTCGCCTGGGAAGCAAAGGACATGCCCGGGATCGATCCCGAGGTAATGAGCCACCATTTATCTGTGTACCCCGGAACCAAACCGGTGCAGCAGAAGAAGAGGAGAATGTCGGAAGAGAAGGCCCAAGCAGTGATCGAGCAAGTTGAAGCACTGCTCAAGGCCGGTTTCATCAGAGAGGTCCATTACCCGACTTGGCTCTCCATTGTCATGTTAGTACCAAAGACGAATGGGAAGCTCAGGATGTGTGTAGATTACACCAACCTGAACAAAGCTTGCCCCAAGGATCCCTTCCCGCTACCGAGCATTGACATCCTAGTGGATGCCGCATCAGGTTTCCGTTTCTTGTCTTTCATGGACGCATACTCGGGATACAATCAGATCCCAATGAACCCCGATGACGAGGAAAAAATGGCGTTTATCACACCAAGGGCGAACTATTGTTACAAGGTCATGCCTTTTGGTTTGAAGAACGCCGGGTCCACTTACCAGCGGCTCATGAATAGATCATTCAAGTCGGAGATCGGGACCAGAATGGAAGTGTATATAGATGACATGCTGGTGAAAACAAGAAAGGAGGAGGACATGATCTCCGATCTGGAAATCGTGTTCGGAAAGCTGAGAAGCCACGGAATGAGGTTGAACCCTCTGAAGTGTGCCTTCGCTGTCGAGGCCGGGAAGTTCCTGGGCTTCACGTTAACCCAAAGAGGTATCGAAGCAAACCCAGAAAAGTGCAAAGCCATTCTGGATATGAAGAGCCCGACCTCCGTAAAAGAAGTTCAGAGGTTGACGGGTCGGTTAGCTTCGTTATCAAGGTTCCTCCCATTATCAGCTCGGAAATCTTTACCACTTTTCGAGCTGGTAAAGAAAAAGACAGATTTTTGCTGGACCCCGGACTGCGAAGAAGCTTTTCAAGGCTTCAAGCTATACCTAATGGCTCCCCCAATCTTATCTAAACCAGAGGTCGGAGAAGTGCTATACCTGTACCTCTCGGTAGGAGAGCTAGCGGTAGGCGCGACGCTGGTAAGAGAAGAAGACAGGATGCAAAAACCCATCTACTTCGTGAGTAAGGCCCTGCAGGGCCCCGAGATCCGATACCCGAAGCTAGAAAAGGTCCCATTCGCATTGATCACAACCGCGAGGAGGCTAAGGCAGTATTTCCAAGCCCATACGTTGGTAGTAAGAACAAATCACCCTATAAGGCAAATTCTACAGAAGCCCGACCTGGCAGGACGAATGGTGTCATGGGCCGTAGAACTTTCTGAGTTCGACCTGATGTTCGAACCTCAGAATGCAGTTAAGTCGCAAGCCTTAGCCGACTTTGTCAGGGAGATGGTAGATGAAGAAGAGGAAGAGGTCCAATGGACCCTATTTGTTGATGGATCGTCAAACCTAAAAGGCAGCGGAGCTGGCATCATCCTAGAAAATAATCTAGGAATCCAAGTGGAGATGTCGGTGAAGTTTGAATTCCGAGCTTCCAACAATCAGGCAGAGTATGAAGCCTTGATTGCTGGATTGAAGTTAGCAAATGACCTCGGAGCTCAAGAGCTCACTATCTGTAGCGATTCACAGATCGTGGTTTCTCAGATCGGGGGCGAGTACCAGGTCCGCGATGAGCAGCTAAAAAAGTATCTGCAGATAGTGACGAAGTTACTAAAGCCGCTGCAAAAAGCCGAGGTAAAGTACATACCTCGAGAAGAGAATGCCCGAGCCGACGTGTTGTCAAAGCTCGCAAGCACTAGGCCTACAGGGACGAGCAAAACACTGATTCAAGAAACCCTGGAAAGGCCATCAATTGCAGAAGCACAAGAAGTCGTGGCTATAGTCGCCGAGTTGGATTTCCGAGCTCCTCCAGTACCTCAGGCTCGGAATTCTTCCAGATGATGAGAAAGCCGCGACAGTGGTGAAAAGAAGAGCCCCATACTACATGATGCCTTGGCATTTTTAGTATAATTTTAGTATAAGTTTCTAATACTTTATCTTAGTTTTATTAGTATTTTGTTCAATTTTAGAGTAATTTAATTAGTTTAGAGTTTAATTTAAATTCTTGGTACGGTTATGTGTTCTTTGGTAGTTTTGGTTCTATTTTGTAGAAGAATTGGAGTTGCATTTGGGAGCTTTGAAGGAACATGGAAAATCATTGCAAAATCTAAAGCTGCAGCAATGTAGAAGCAGAAAGGTGTATAACCCTCTCATGGTGTTTTAACCATACTTGGAGCTATAGATGTTGGATGAGGTTGATTTTGGTGTCATTGGAAAGATAACGAAAAGATCTACAACTTTGATGAAGATGCCGAAATCCAATTCTTGCGTCTGGAGCCTCGAAAGTGGCCTGCAAGTTAAGGCTGAAGTGCTGCCAGCCATCCTGGCGCCCAGCGCCCCACCAGGCGCCCAGCGCCCCGCCAGGCCCTCCACCAGGCGCCCAGCGCCCTCCATGCAGCCAAAATGAAGCGCCTAGCGCCCGGCATGACCCAAATACGGCGCCTAGCGCCCAGGATGGCGCCTCGCGCCCTACAAACAGTATTGAATAACTTCAGGCGCTCAAACAAGGCGCCTTGCGCCCTCCACCAGCCGTGCGCCCAGGAAGCTTGCGTGTTGCGTCCAGCAGGCGCCCCGCGCCCCGGAGAAACCAACCCATGCAGCGCGCCGCGTCCTCCCTACGCCTTGCGTCCGGATAAAAGTGGAAACAGAGCATCTATAATTCAGGATTAAATCTGTTTGGATATTACTCTTGACTAGTTATCTAAAAACAAAATCCCTCTGTAATCAATTTAAATTCTAGACTATCTGATTATATATAGGACTAGAATAGGGGGAAATTAGGTTATCTATTATCTTTGATCTCATTTTTTTTTAAGTATCGTGAATCCTTATTTGGGCAGCAGCTCGTTTACTCTGTTTTTCTGCTGTTTTTTTTTTTCAATATAATGAGTTATTCGTTCTGTAACCTTCTTTCTATCAATTTCTTTGTTTTGTTTACTTTGATTATGAGCAACTAATTCCTTGTTAGGGATAGGGGAATCGTATCACTATGACTTAATCCGATGATTGCAAACCTTTGAATTCTACTTCTTCGATTCAGGTAACTACCTTATTTGTATTGTGTTGTTCTGAAGATTGGGAAATCGCTTTTCAACTTATCTAGGATTCATACGTTTATTTGGGAAAATAAGTGTGTGAATTAGCTCAAGGGAAATTGCCGGAAAGATTGATATCTAGGAATAGAGTCAAGATTTTTATGAACTTTGAATCAAACATATTTTCTTTTCTGTGAAACGATTTGATCAAGGGATTGACTGATTGTTTGTAGAAAAAGTGTTAAATTACCAAGGAATTGGAATTGACAATTTAAGATTCGTTCATTGAATTAAAGTTTTAGAATTTAAAGGCGAGCAATTGTTTTAATTATTTCAGAAGATACGTGAACCCGATTCCCTAACCTCGCATCCTTTGATTTTTCATAAATAGTTTACTGTCTTTTACTTTTAATACTCTTTTGAATTTATGATTTCAATCCATTCATCACTCGTAATTCGATTCGTCTAATTAGAAACTCACATCACGAAATTTTTGCTCAGTTCTTTAATCCTCGTGGGAACGATACCCACTCACCGTGGACTTTATTACTTGTACGATTCGGTGCACTTGCCGAAGCCCTATCACTACACAGTGGTTGAGGGGCAGTTATACAAAAGAGGGTTCAGCCAACCACTACTGAAGTGCCTAAACGAAGACCAAGCCAAGTACGTCCTCGAGGAAGTCCACGAAGGGGCAGGGGGTAGCCACCTCGGAGGCCAAACCCTAGCGCTGAAAGTTATCCGAGCTGGATACTTTTGGCCAACGCTCAAGAAGGATGCGGCAGAATACGTGAAGAAGTGTGTGAAGTGCCAAGAACACAGTCACCACTACAGTGCGCCTCCCGAGGAGATGACCCCGATCTTGGCATCATGGCCCTTTGATAAATGGGGCATCGACCTACTCGGACCCTTCCCGACGGCTCCGGGCATGATGAAATACTTGATAGTGGCTGTCGATTACTTCACTAAGTGGATAGAGGCGGAACCCCTCGGCACGATAACAGCAGCTCAATGTCGGAAGTTCGTTTGGAGGAACATAATAACTCGTTTCGGGGTCCCAAAGGTTATAATCTCAGACAACGGAACGCAGTTCACTGACTAGAAGTTCCGAGATTTCCTGCAAGGATGGAACATTGAGCAGAGGTTCACTAGTGTAGAGCACCCCCAAGCTAATGGGCAGTGCGAAGCTGCTAACAAAGGGATCCTAAGGGGGCTGAAGAAAAGGCTCGACGAGGCAAAAGGATCTTGGGCAGAAGAGCTCGGGAGTTTCCTATGGGCCTACAGAACGACGCCGCACTCTACCACGGGAGAAAGTCCTTTCAAACTCTCCTATGGTAGTGATGCTATGATCCCAGTCGAGCTCGGCGAGCCAAGTTTCCGAGTTATCAGCTACTCGGAAGCTCACAACTCAGAGGCAAGAGAGGCGGAGCTCGACACAGTCGAAGAAGATAGGGACACAGCCAAGATCCGAGAAGAAGCCCTCAAATAAAGAGTGGCAAGAAGATACAACCAGGGAGTTATCCCGAGAAGGTTCAAGAAAGGTGATTTCGTCCTAAGAAGAGCTAACATCGGAGCCCCAAACCCGGGAGAAGGGAAATTGGCCGCCAATTGGGAAGGGCCATATAGAGTGAAAGAATCCCTAGGAAAAGGAGCCTACAAGCTAGAAACCCTAGAGGAAAAGGAAACTTCGAGGTCGTGGAATGCCACGAACCTCAGGAAATTTTATGTTTGATTTTCTCAATGTAATCTGTGATACCTCAGTTCGTACTCTTTCCTACCACGGGATTTTGCCCTAAGGAGGGTTTTGCCCGGGAGGTTTTAACGAGGCGAGCTTGAGAAGACATTAATAAAGTATTCCTTTCGATATTTACTTTGTTATTTTGATCTGAAAGTTCGAGGGAGTAACCTAGCGTGAAATGAAAAACCCAAGTTGGTTAAGAGCCCAAGATGGTCAAAAACCCGAGCTGGTTAAATTAATTAAATTGAAAAACCCAAGTTGGTTAAGACCCCGAGATGGTCAAAAACCCGAGTTGGTTAAATTAATTAAATTGAAAAACCCAAGTTGGTTAAGATCCCGAGATTGTCAAAAACCCGAGCTGGTTAAATTAATTAAATTGAAAAACCCAAGTTGGTTAAGACCCCGAGATGGTAAAAAACCCGAGCTGGTTAAATTGGTAAAATTAAAATCAAAGTTGGTAAAGGCCCCGAGGCGGTTAGAACCCGAGGTGATTAATAGTTGAGCGAACCCACGATGGTTACCGCGATTAAAAAGAGGTGGTTACTAGTGTAAGGCTAAGTTAAATAAAGCTAAAAGCACGAGTAAATAAAGTCATGTCGTGAATTAAAGTTCTACATATATTAATGCAAGAAAAAGTATTGCAAGCCGGCACGAACCCCAAGAAGGGGAACCCGGGAAATATACGATGAAAAACCGGCATGAACTCAGAAAGGGAACCCGGATAAAAGTAGTAAAAGGTAAAGGCAAAATAAACTTGTCATTTACAAAATAATAAAGATCAGATATCAGGAGCATTCATGGTAGCATCAGGGATATCAGCAGCTGCGGTGTCGGAAGTGTTGGTCCCAGGGGCAACATCCAAAAGAACGACATCAGAGTCGACCGGGGGGACTGGTTGCGCTTCCTCGGGAAAATTTGGATCAACCACGATCAGTTTTCCCTCCTCGATCTTAGTGTACATACCGACTTGACCAAGATCGAGGTCGGGAGCTATGATCCGAACCTGACCCTTGATGAATTCGGCCACGGCCAAGGTTGAATCCACCAAGGTGGCCTGCAGTCCCTCCACCTCACTCTCAAGCTTGGATACGTTTTGGGTTGAAGAAAGGCGGAGGTCGTCCAATTCGCCTGTTAGATAATCAATCTTCCTATTCGCTTCATTCAGCTCCGAGACCAGACCCCTCCGACCTTCCTCCGAAGCTTTCAGCTCGCCCTGAGTAAAGGAGAGCTCCTCCTCGGAGGCCTTCAACTTTTCCTCCGTCTCCTTGAGACGAGCTTCAAGGGCCTCCATCTTCTTATTGCTCGCGTCCTGGGCTTCCCGAAGGGCATCTAGCTCCACCTCGACACCCTGACCCAGCACCACTAAGGGCTCCACGTGGTGAAGAACAGAGATTGTCTTCACTAGAGCCCTCTCACTCCATTGAAGAAAGGTGCAGAGGTCGGTGGCTTTATTGAGCTCGGCGGCCGCGGCGGGGTTATGGATTTCCCGGGCTATCATCTCCGGGAAATTATAGTCCTTGTCGAAAGGAGAGAGGCCGGAGGAGCTGCTGGGCTCGTGCTTCCTCTTCTTCCGAGCTTCCAGAGGCCCAGAAAGGCCCAGGTTGAGACCCTCGTCGAGCGCAAGATCCTTGCGTTTGGCGCCAGGGGGAGGAGGAGCAGAGGTGGCCACCACAATTGACCCCGAGGCAGGGGCAGCCGAGGTGGCGGCGGAAGAAGGAGCCTTGGTACCCGAGCTTCCCATAGCAGCTTTCTTCTTTTTCTGCGAGAGGCATAGAGCTCGGAGAGCATCCAGATTAGCCGCGCCCGACATGGTATCTACAACAAAAAAGGAGCTCCAATTATAAAGTTATTTCGAACAAAAAGAAGGACGGAAAGGGAGAAACATCGTTACCAAGTTCCTTCTGGAAGTCGGAGTCGCTCCCCCGAATTAACTTCTTTAAGGAGAGGTTTTTCTCCCTATGGGAGTCAAGAAACAGCTGGAAGATGCCAACCTCAGCCTCGGTCCGATCAGTGTCCTTGATGTCTATGGTATAGACGTTTTTGTTCCAGTAAAGGGGAAACCGAGGTTCACCCTTGTCGGAGATCCAGAAAGGGACGGTGTTTTCCGCAGCACGAACTCGGATACCTCCTTGTATGTACAGAATCCTCAAAGAGGGTAAAAACCTTCCGGCCTGAGTGAGCTCGGAAGGAAACCCACCCTTCGGTTCCGTGGGGAAGGGTGACGGCAAAGAGATAGAAGAACACCCTCAAGGAAGGAGGAACCCCGAGGTGTTCGCAGACTCTCTCGAACCCTCGAACCATGGCCCAAGAGTTGGGGTGAAGCTGAGAAGGGGCAGCCCAGACGGTTCTAAGCACCTGTATTTGAAAGCCGGTAAAAGGGATGCGAATCTCGATCCGAGTTAGAAGAAGGTCGTACATATAGAAGAAGTCCCCTAGCTCCTGACCGTTGTTAAAGGGGACCCTTTCATCAGCTGACGGGGCCTCAACAATGTACTGACCAAAAGCTCCTTCGGCAAATATTTGCTCGTGGGAGTTGACGGCGGTAGCATAAGCCTCGTCAACCACCGAAACTATGCCGAGGGCTTCTTCCCCGGCCCAGTCGTATTGGTCGTTGAGTAGGAGCGGACGTTGGAGCTCTGGCTTCGGACGCTTACCCATTGCCTACAAAGGAAACCATTCAAAACAGTTTAAAAAACTGTTCTTGGAAATCGGGGTTTGACGTTTTAAATGGTTTCCAATGAAAGGAAAGAGGGGGCATATCCGATCCCAGTTAAGGGAGGTCGAGCTCCGACGTCACCGCTCCGAACAAATAAAACAAATAAAAGGCGAAGGTAGAAGACCCTCACTAAAGGGGAGGAGTATCCTCTGGGTCGAACCCGAGATGGAGCCCCGAGCAGGGGCATCCGAGGTCCGAAGTCACACATCCAGAAGCTTGGCAAAAATAAGGGCGAAAACGCTCTATCGCAACCTATGCCAGAAACAACAGCAAGAGGAGAAAGAAATTCATGCTCAATTTATGCAGGCCTAAAAGAAGTTCCAAAACCCAGGAAAAGGCAAAAACCCAGAAAATGGGTAGGCATAGGCGCAACAGAGAGGGCGAGAAAACGCCATAAAAACTCAAAGAAAGCTTGAAAATGCAAGAAAAGTTACAAAGAAAGAAAACTTACCAAGTTGGAAAAAGAGGAACCGCCCAATCTTTAAGAAGACGACGAGAAATAGTAAGCTCCTCACGGCGGCACGACCACCGGACAGGGGGTAGTGTACGACGGGAAGGAGGTTGCAGACGGGATTGTCGCAAAAGCAAAGGAGGAGGAGAAGTGTGAGAATAGAAGTTGAAATGAAGAAGAAGCACAGTGACCCCCTAGGCGGTATTTATACCGCCAAAAGGGCAGGGGCAGAAGCGTCTTTTCGCGTCCTGAGCAGGGGCATTTTCGACATTTCACGAGCAAAAGCAGGGGCAGTTTTGGAAGACGCAAAACTAATCTCGGAAACGCTTCGTCTCCAGCCGACACGTGTCACGCATCGAGCGGCACGATGGGATGTGAAAAGACAGGCGTCAGAGATAGGGTGGCGTGGATTTCGAGGTGCCTCTTGGTGTTTCAGCTCGAACCTCGGGCTACGCCTGAGCTCCGAGCTAGGGGCAATGTTCACACCTCGGATTGTGGCCCAATCCGGCGGCCCAGCTTGAGATTTCAATGATTAGCCCAAAAAAGGGCCCAAGAGAATGAACCCAGATAAGGCCCAAGGTCGGACCTCGGACCCCACGATGGGCGAGTCCAGATCGAGGCCCATTATACCTTCAAGGCCCAATAACCGTCAGTGGCCCAAAGGACTTGGATCCGGAGCAGGACCTGGGAACCGGCCCATGACCCGACCCGAGGTCGGATAAGATCAGGCCCCGATTAGGGCGGCGACTAGAAGCGAGCAGATAGCGACGCCGAATCACCCGGAGCCACGATCGACACTACGCGGGACGGCTCTGCACGCCGCGGAAAGCGGGGAGGCCGTTATCCCGAGTAGTGTGGCGTGAGCGGCACGGAAATGGCTCCAAATCCCCCTCTATAAATAGGGTGTCCCATCGCAGTATCAGGTACGCTTTCAGTTGAGTTCTCATACTTACACTGATATTGACTTAAGCTTCGGAGTCCTTTCAGGGAAAACACCCCCAGCGCCTTGGAGAGTAGCTGTGCGAGGAGTCAGATTCCGGCGACAGTTCATACCTCAGTCAAAGGTACGGAACATCATTGTACCGGAGAATACGTAGGACCAGGTATCACCTGTCAAGCTCAACTTTATTTTCTTTATAATTTTGTCCATAATATTTGTTGTATTTATTGTTTTAATTTGTAAATATCCTAGTTAATTTAATTGTTATCTCATTTATTTTTATTGTGTTAATTTGTACATATTTATCGTGTAAATATCTAATTTATTTGAGGGTAAGTTTAATATGCATTAAATCGTTTAATTTGCACAATTAATTTTGGGTAACCGTTCTAGGACGGATGTATCAGGGTGCGTGGAGTGTATTCTCTACCCTTCCCTGTGCATAACCAGACTCCCGGATCCAACTTTGTTTTCGCAGACCATTTTAAAATGTCTTTTAGATAATGATTTTTCTGAGGTTTTCCTAAATAAACCTTGGTGGCGACTCCAAAATTAAAAATCACTTAAAACCATACACATTTTTAATTTAATCTCGCCGTCCCCGTCGCGATCCCGATTGCGACAGATGGCGACTCCACTGGGGACGTCAGAGAGTCAAGCCCATTAAAAATTAATTGTGCAAATAATTCTATTTAAAACATATTGAATCTTTCTTCTTTTTTATATATTTATTTTTAACATTTTGTTCTATTTTATTTACTTGTGTATTATTGGACCTTAGGTTAGATGGCTTATTTTATTTATTTATTGATTTGAGATTGTTATTGCTATTGCTGGATTTGTTGGTAAAGTTCTTGTGTTTGTTATACATTGGACACTTCACACACTTTTTGGGCCTCTATAGCCGAGCCTATGCGACCTGAGACTAGGAGGTGTCTCGACATTGTTATTGAGGGGCTTTATGCTCACTTGATAGTTGTTGTGACACCACTCAGATTGTTACTAGTTTTATTAATTTGTCATATTGAGAGGGTATATCCTTACTTGTGATTGATTATTAAACTAGGTCCGAATCTATATTGATGAAGGCAATCTGGGAACCTTTGACCATTAGTGTGAGAATACTAAATTGTGCACCGATAGAGTCCCAGTCAATATGTGTCTTTTGTTACATTCACATGATTAAGTTTGTTGATAAAACTTGGGGGCTTCTCTCCTATTTGTTCAAAAATTTATGATTTTATTTTGTCATCTTTAATATTGCATTCTCGTTAAAAAAAAATCATATAAAAAGTTGCATTCTCATTCACAAAAATAGAAAAAGAGTTTTATGATTTCAAATTTGCATTCTCATCTTTGAAAAAAATAAAAAAAGTGTCCTTTTTATTACTTCTATTTTTCATTACATTCTCATTTAGAAATAAAAAAAATTGCTTTTAAAAATCATAATCTCATTTCTTTTTACATATCATTTGCATTTTCATTTTAAAGCAAAGAAAAAAAAATTTATTTTGCATTCCTGCTTTTTTAATAAAAAAAATCTTCATTGATTTGTCTCATTGGAGTGTTTTGAAGAGTTCAGATATGAAATTAGCTTTGTGCATTTGTTAATTATTTTTTCTGATTAATCCAGAACTTTCACCATTGCGCCATCTCGCAAGTCTGTCCCTCTTCGAAGCCCAATCCAAACTCGTTCTCGTTCCCTGCTGCAACCAAAAACTCAACCCACACAAATGGCCGACCAACCCCAAAACACAAATGATCCTCAACCCACTCTGGAGAAAAGAATAGAAAGGATGGAAGGGAGCTTTGAGCAGATAATGACTTTGTTGAAGGAGCTGACTTCACTCAAAGAAACCAACCCTCATGGCAATTCAGTCAACAACAATCCAGTTGATAACCCTGAGGTCATTATCGAAGAACCTGTTGTTCAATCTCACGAAGAAGACCCAGATAAAGTCGTGATAGTCACCCCCAAAGGTCACCCTGACATTGCTGATCATGATGAGAAGATCTTGAACAAGATGGAGATGTTGGAAGAAAAAGTACAGGCCATGCAAGGGATGGAAGCATACGGGAGGTTAGACATGCAGGATTTTTTTTTGTTCCCAGACATGGAAATACCAGCTATATTCAAAGTCCCAGACTTTGAGAAGTTTGAAGGAAAAACCGACCCTATGGTTCATCTGACCATGTACACTAGAAGCATGGCAGCTTACCACAAGAATGAGAAACTAATGGTTCATTGTTTCCAGCATAGCCTCGCAGGTGGAGCTTTGACATGGTTCTTACACCTCGACAAAGGACAAACAAGAAGTTGGCGTAGTTTAGCTGAACTATTTGTGAAACAATATCAATTTGTCACTGACATTGCTCTAGATAGATTCGATCTTCAGAGAATGAAGAAGGCTGATAAAGAAACCTTCCGGGAATATGCACAGAGATGGAGAGAGAAAGCTTCTCAAGTCCAGCCTCCTCTAAGTGAGAAAGAAATTGTCCGACTTTTTGTCAAGACACTAGATGGGGCTTACTTTGAAAAATTGCTTGGATGTGTTACCAACCGATTCTCGGACGTGGTCATAGCCGGAGAGCAGGTGGAAGATGCCATCCGAGAGGGCAGACTGAATGGGTCAAAGAAGTCTTTCTTCCAAAAGAAAGATGGGGATGTGCAGATAGCACATGCTGAACCTCACCAGCCTAATCCATACCTGACATCACCCTTTAACACCTACCCTTACCAATCCCACACTCCCCTCCATGTGAACAATGTTTCCTTTGGTTGCCCATCCACAAATAACTCTCCTAATGTCTCACAAAACCAATATGAAAGAGAAAGGGTAAAGATCGATCCAGTGCCAATCGCTTATGAGGCCATTTATGATGCATTGCTGAAACAAAACCTAATTGGCCCCGAAATACCCAGACCTACTCCAAATCCCCTCCCGAAATGGTACAATGCTAATGAGATCTGCAAGTATCATATGGATTCACCTGGACATTCGATTGAGAGATGCATGTCTTTCAAAATTCGAGTGCAAAAGCTCAGAGATATCGGGAAATTAGTATTTGAAGATGAGGAGAATCCCCAAGCTGGACCGAACATTGGGAACAACCCGCTGCCCCATCACACTGTTTGAAGCTGTAGATCTAATCTTTCATGAATAAGTTTGAACCTTGTTTTCATTTCAATCCAGTCTGTTATGTTTGAATGTACTTTTCAGTGAACAACTTTGTCTGTATTTCCATTTCAATAATAAAATGTCTTGTGTTTGTGTGGTATTATCGCTTCATTATTAAAAAAAATTTGTTTTAGCGTTAAATTTGTGAAAATTAGCAATTATACTTGGAAATGATGTCTGGCCATGTTTCTCCATCCAAAAAAAATATTTAAAAAAAAAATCTCTTATTACCTAGTTTGAGCCTGTTCGTTTTTTTTTTCATATACCCTGACAAGGATCACCTCACATTGGGGGACAAAAAAGGAAAAAATGATAAAGTGAAAAAAAATCATTCTTTCATCTTTGTACAAAAAGAAAAGAATAAAGCTCATTATCAATAGAGCTTTGATGAACAAAAAATGATGAAAGAAAGTAAATTAACATGCGATTATATTTCAAGTAAATAAAGTTTTACAAGATCTTGATTCTTTGTCATATATCCCTTAAACACTTATTTGAGCCTTTAATATCCTTTTTGTTAATAAGCCCCTAGCCATAGCCACGCTACAAGCCTAATAAAGTCCATTCTGATCAATGTATGATTGCTCTAATTTTCATTAATTTAATTCTAAAAGAAAAATTTTAAAAAAATATAAAAAGAAAAATATATTGAAAATGAAGAGATGGTACCCTACGATGGAAGCAAAAGTGCAAGAATCACTGAAAATTGTGAAGCAAGAAGATTCAAAAGGGGACAAAAGTCAGTAAGGTTCAAACTCAAGGGCTATGCACAATCAATAAAATCAAAAGTCATTAAACACCCTCATCACTCTTGTAATGCTCAAATCCAAGGAAACTAGTATCATGTCTTTACCCATAATCCCTTACCACAAAAGACCCTCCATAAAGCCACCTCTCACTATTCCAAACCAATTGCCTCCATTGAACTCATGACAAAATGGTGAAAGTTTCTAAAAATCTCATTTAAAGTGCATTTTTATCTGAATTCTATAACCATTCCAATGTGTACAAACATTATCGAATTGAAACAAAAAAAAAGATTTGACGTTTTCCTTAAAAAAAAAAAGTGTTGAATTTGCATTACATGCATTTACCATTGGTAGTTCTTAAGTCACATGCTTTTTATAATGTTGTTGCACCAAATTTCTCTTTCCGGGTATTGTGAAGCCTGTCGATGTTAGGCCTTGAGTTGTCTGCATCGAAACTCTGTCTTTTATCAGGTATTGTGAAGCCTGTCGCTAGTAGGTCTTAAGCTGTCTATTGCGAAACCTTTTCAGGTATTGTGAAGCCTGTCGATGTTAGGCCTTGAGTTGTTTACATCGAAACTTTTTGTAGGTATTGAGACGCCTATTTTCTTTTTCGGGTATTGAGACGCCCAACTTTCTTTTCAGGTATTGTGAAGCCTGTCGATGTTAGGCCTTGAGTTGTCTACATCGAAACTTTTTGTAGGTATTGAGACGCCTGCTTTCTTTTTTCGGGTATTGAGACGCCCAACTTTCTTTTTAGGTATTGTGAAGCCTGTCGATGTTAGGCCTTGAGTTGTCTACATCGAAAAGTTTTGTAGGTATTGAGACGCCTACTTTCTTTTTTCGGGTATTGAGACGCCCAACTTTCTTTTCAGGTATTGTGAAGCCTGTCGATGTTAGGCCTTGAGTTGTCTACATCGAAACTTTTTGTAGGTATTGAGCCGCCTACTTTCTTTTTTCGGGTATTGAGACGCCCAACTTTCTTTTCAGGTATTGTGAAGTCTGTCGATGTTAGGCCTTGAGTTGTCTACATCGAAACTTTTTGTAGGTATTGAGACGCCTACTTTCTTTTTTCGGGTATTGAGATGCCCAACTTTCTTTTCAGGTATTGTGAAGCCTGTCGATGTTGGGCCTTGAGTTGTCTACATCGAAAATTTTTGTAGGTATTGAGACGCCTACTTTCTTTTTTTGGGTATTGAGACGCCCAATTTTCTTTATCAGGAATTGTGAAGCCTGTCGATGTTAGGCCTTGAGTTGTCTACTTCGAAACCAATTGGGCCTTAAGTGCCCGGGCCTTGTGCCCACCTTTACTTGCTTTAAGTAATTGGGCCATGAGTGCCCAGGCCTTCAGTCGCCCGTCTTACAATTTTGTTGGGCCTTGTGCGCCTTCTATTGTTTCTCATGTGTAGTACAGTTTCACTTTTTATTTGTTAGTCAAACGCCACAATGTATTATATCTTGCTTTGTTTTTTGTGTGTGAATAAAAATTGGTTGCTTCTTTACTTTGATTGTCCTTTTACATAAAAGATCAATTGACTTTTATTTCAAAGGCCAATCAAAGGGGGGCTTCTGTCAGCACCCAATTTTTATATATATAAAAAAAAACATTTTTATTGTTTGAGTCCATTATTTGTTGATGATGCATTTTATTATAACATTTTTATTATAAAAAAGAAAAAAAGAGAGCACTTGATACAAAAAAACAAAATCTATTTATCTTGATTAAACCCATTTTTATTCTCAGCCCATTTTATATTTGTCATCTTTAAAAAAAAAAATATCTTTTTTTGAATCCAACCCAACCCTTTTTTAACGCAGCCCATTTCATTTTAACTCATTTGTTATTTTTCTTTTATCTCAGTTTTTTTTTATATTTTTGTATAGAATAATGATAATAAGAAATAAATAAAAAAAAATATATGGCATCTTTGATTCCATATTCTTGCTTCTGTCGTTCCCTGATGGCTGAACCCAAAGTCACTCTTTTCTATGTTTTCCAATGCTCAAGAAAGACCAGAACTTCCCAATAACATTGTTGGACAAACAACCTCTGCTGTTTTCTATAATTTTGCTGGTCAGATTTAGCATCAGAATAAATTTTGAAAGTAATAAATAGAGGAGAAGGCTGATTGAGGAAAGGAGAGGAAGAGAGAATTCTGAAATTCTTGGAAGAGGACTGTAAACACTGTATTTTGTCCGGACTTTCTAATAAAATAAAATCATTGAAAAAACGAGACATTACAGCCCAATTTCATTTTTAAAAAATCAAACAAAAATTAGAGTTTTAGCCCATTTCCTTTAGACTATTTTGTTAACCAAATAATAATATATTGAGCTTAATGTTTCTCGGTCCAACTTCTTCTCCTTATTTTTATTCTGAATAAAATAAAAAATAGAGATGACTGTTATTATTTTTGTTTGTTTCTGAGAACATTTTCATGGCTCAAGAACTTCAGATTCCAAAACAGACCAGATCTTCCCAATGAATTTGTTGGGGGAGACAACTTGATATTTTCTCAATGTTTTCGTTGGTCAGAAGAAGATGGGGACAAATATTTGAGGATGATAAATAGAAAGCAAGGCAAGATCAAAAGGGGGATGGAAACAGCAGGCAAAATTCATACACAATTTCATTGATCCAGAACACAATTTCAGTAGCTACAAATTAAAATACAATCGCAAAACTCATCCCGGACATTCAACAAAATACAGTTCAGACTACACCCAATCCATAAAAAAATTATATAAAAAAAAAAGCCACAGAAGAGAGAATCACTGTCACCACCTACATAGCCGCCACCACCGGCGGCAGTAGCAGCAGAAGCAGCAGCGGTGAGGACCGCGCGGCAGTGGCCTCCTCCTTCGCGGCCTCACCCTGTCTCTTCTTTCTCTCTCCGGCGGCGCCTGGTCTTGATCGCCAGCCTCTCTCCGTCTTCCCTCTTCCATGGCCGCCGCTCCTCAATTCTGGCGCCGAAGCCGCCTCGCTCCGGTCCTCCGCTGGTCGCCGTGCAGCTGCTCCCGCTTCTCACCCTCTCGATTCCCAACCGGAGGCACGACAGCCGTTACGACCACCAAGGCCGCAGTCCTTACCCCTCACCCCCTCGGCCTCCATCCTCTCTCTCAATCCCTCTCTCTTCTCTCTGTTTCTCCCCCTCTCTCTCCGCCACGGCCGCGACGCCCTGTACGCGCGAGGCCTACAGCCCTCGGTTTCCAACGGTAGCGCCAGGCGCCGCTCCCTCTATCTCTCTCGCGCTGCGGCGGTAGCAGCGCCGCTCCCCCCTCACTCCCTGCATCTCTCTCTCTGTCAAAATAAAATACAACCCTAGGTCTAGAGTGTGTATGTGAGATAGGTGTGTGTTGTAACCGTGTGTGTGAGTGAGTTAGGTTAGGTTATTATTATTATTATTATTATTATTATTATTATTATTATTATTGTCATTATTATTATTATTATTACATTTTAACACATCTCTTTTGTTCTTTTTTAAAAACAACACAACATCTTTTATTTCATTTTTATTTCACTTTATTTATTATCATTGTTATTATTATCATTATGTTCTTTTATTTTATATTCATAAAACATTTTTTTTACGTTTTTTTTATTTCGTTGTACGAGATAATCATCCTTGAAATTTCAAATTGTGGGGTACTTGTGCTAGTTGATCGTCCTGTACCCTCAAAAATATTTTCTTAAAATAATAGATAATTTCCTTTTCAAAAGCAATCTTTTTCTTTTAACCAAAATTAAAACAAAATTCACAAAATCTTTTACAATTTATTATTTCGTTGTATGAGACAATCATTCTCAGAATTTCAAATCGTGTGGTACTTGTGCGAACCACATCGCCCTGTACCTAACGTTCTCTAAAAAATATGCCTAACACACAACAATTTTCTACAAGAACGACGTGGGTTTGAGTTCCTCATTGCACCAGAGGATACGTCGGCGCCGGCTACAACCTGTCAACCAAAAATTAATTTTTAACTTATTTTGTTTATTCTCATATTGTCTTTATATGCTTACATCTTAAAGGGGAAAATAAATATTATTAAATTATAAATATAGATTTGCATAATTTGCTCTAGGGTAACCGTATTTATACGGATGTATTAGGGGTGCAGTGGGATTAAGTTCTCACTCTTCCCTAATCATAATTCGACTTCCGAACCTTATCTTTGAAAAGACCAGTTTTCCACAAAACAAAGGTTTTCCAATTTTTCCATAATTAAAGTTGGTGGCGACTCCATTTTTCTCCTCTTTTAGTCACGGCACCCGTCGGGGACGTTGTGACAGTTTGGCGACTCCACTGGGGACCTCAGAGAGTCAAGCCCATTACTGTAAGTTATGCGATTGTTTATAATTTATAATATTTAATTTCTCCTTCACTATAACCTTTCTTTTATTTTTGTCCTAGCGTGTTTATTTAATTTAAAATTTCCTTTAAAGTTCGAAAGCTCCTCACACACGATGCACTATCACATAACACATTTTAGGCTCTATACCCGAGTCTTGGAAAGCCATAGGGAGAGAAGGTGTTTTATCGTTGACCTTGTGAAGCCTATGCTTCCTTGACAGTCGATGACTCACCGCTCAAGTTGTTACCGGGACTATGAATTGCCATCTTGTGACACTATGTCCCTGTGGTTAATTTCATAGGGACGGGATTTTATCTCATCAATAAAGGCAACTTGGGGACCATGATCAGTTAGAGGTTTAGATCCAACCTATCACTAGTATAACTCTAGCTCACTGCCAAAGTTAAGATGTCCTTCAATCATACCTAACCATCGGTCATACCTTACTAGGACACGAAGGAGCATGTTCTTGCTTATTCTTCTATGATTCACCTTTACATTTTTACCTCGTCTCATGTATAAGGCATTCACTCTCTATCTCGCTATTAGTATTATTCTCTTTAAAAGATCTACTAATGGTGCAAATAGAAGGGACAATTCTTGGTCTTTGTTTAATATTATCTCATACATACATGTAGTAATAATAAGTACATCATGTTAAAAAACTAGACAAAATAAAAAAATCCTTCATACTCAAAATCATGTGTCATGAAAAAAATAAAATCATGCATTTCCATATACATTCCTTTAAAATATATTTTTGCATCCTCAAATCACATACATTTCATTCATAATCATGCATCATAAAGTTAAAATTAAGAATCATGCATCTTCATAATAATGTCCATTTTATTCATAACCATGCAAAAACAAAATTAAAAAAAAAGTCATACATCCTCATGATTATATACACTTCATTCATAATCATTCATCGTACAAAATAATAATAATAATAATAAACCATGCATCTTAGTAATCATGTACATTTCAAACATAATAATAAAAATCATGCACCTTCATAATCAAGTACATTTCATTGATAATCATGCATCATGCAGAATTAATTTAAAAAAAAAAATGCATCTTCATAATCATGTATACTTCATTCATAATCATGTGTCATGCATCCTTAAAATCATGACTTCACGTACTTGTTCTTCGTAGTCACGCATCATACTAAAAACTTACAAATTAAAAAAAAATAAAAAATTTAATATACAAGATCATTCATAGTCATGCATCATGTCGAAAAATTAAAAAAAAAGAGAATAAAAGAAAACCATTTATCAAGCATATAATCATGTACATATCGTGCATCATAAGAGATAAATAAAAATCATGCATCTTCATATCACTTCATTCATAATCACACATCATGCTAAAAGAAAAGAATCATGCATACAATCATTTACATGTCACTCATAATCATGCGTCATTCTTCTTGCATACATGTTCATAAATAAGCATTCATATATAACGTACAAATGGTAAATGCATCATGCATAAAAAATAAATAAATAAAAGACATGCATTCCCATAATCATGTACATATCATTCATAATCATTCATCATACTTTGTATACATTCTTCTAAGCAAGCATATACAGATCTCATGCATACATGTAAGTGCATCATGCGTAAAAAAAATTAAAAAATAAAAAGTCAATTTACCCTCATAATCATGTATATTTCACTCATAACCATGTGTCATACAAAAAGAAAAAATCAAAAAAATAAAAATCATGCATTTCATGTACATTTCATTTATAATCATGTATCATGCAAAAATATTTAAAAGAAAATTGCATCATGCAAAGATAAAATAAAAAGTGCATGCATTCTCATAATCATAATTATGCATCATGCCAAAAAGATCATATTTGCAGACATTTTCATAGTCAAACATTCACATGAATACACAATTTCTCATGTCCCTTAGCGCTCTAACTCATCTTATGTCTTATTCTTATAGATGTATAAATCTTCTGATATGGGGCATTGCATGACGTTGCTTGACACTTAATTGACATCCATAATAAGGGCATATATCACATGCTTTTTCATGACATATTCTTCCCATAATAAGCATATCATTGATACATACTTTCCCTCCAAAAAAAATATTATGCATTCATACATACATTTATTGAAAATAATCATAAGACAATATACATCTATACATACTTTGCATGACATACTCATCTCGCAATAGGCATATCATTCATATGCAATCCCTCCTAAAAAGAAAATAACAAAAAGTAATATGCATTCATAGCATGCATTTTCATGGCATATCGTTCATTGCATATGTTTTTCACTGAAAAAATCAATATGCATCCATTGCATGCATCTTTGTACATGACATACTGCTCTGGCTATAGGCATATCATTCATTCATACATACAGGTCCCGCCGAAAAAAAATAATGTACACTCATAGCATGCATTCTCATGATGAAAAATAGAAAACAAAAATAACATGCATCCATAGCATGCATTTTCATGGCATATTCCTCACACTTGGCATATCATTCATGCACACAAGAAAACAAAAAAACAATGTCCGTTCATAGCATGTATTTTCATAGCATATTACCCACACTAGGCATACTATCCATACATATGTTCCTTCCCCGAAAAAATACAAAGAAATATAATATGCATCCATAGCATGCACTTACATAGCATAGTCCTCTCATAAGAAGCATGTATATCATTCTTACACACATTCCTTCTCAGAAAGAAAATAAAAAACATGTATTCATAGCATGCATTTCGATAGAATATTTCCCCCACAATATGAACATCATTCATACATACATTCACAAAAAAAAAAAAAACTTCATGCACGCATGCACCACTCCGGTCTTGAATCGATGTTCTAAAAGAAAAAAGAAGTTTGATTGACCCAAACAACAATTTGAGACGACAAGACAAAAGAAAAGACACAGAAGGATCAAGCAAATTATGAAGCAAGTGAGCGACATTACAAAAAGGTCTCTAACGTCATAGACATCATTCTAGTCTTGATGGTAAAAAATCACCAGTTCAAGCGAGTCTTAGAAGCAGAGAAGACTTTTGTCGATAAGCAAGCATAAAAAAGTAATAATAATAAAATAAAAAAATAAAAAATAATATATACAGATCTGAATTTGACTTCATTCAATACATACAAATGAACATGCACGCACTTCTCACCTCATCACCTCCCATTCAAACATCTTTTTTACCGTTCTTAAAACCATCCCTTCGTTTCTTCACCCAGACATACCCTATGCAGATGATTTTAAAAACCCATATTTTGATCTTTGTATTATGATGAGCATGAAAATTCAGGATCTAGAGAAAATCCCAAGTTATGCTACTGATCTGTCTATGGGTTAAACATAATGACAGATGGTCAAACAACTAATCACCAAGGAAAAATTTCAATCACCCTGATTTAATCTTTAATCGGGGAAATTCATTAACTTTTGGTGTAATAGTGCGACTCCTGAAAGAAAAGCAGGATGAACCTCGATTTAGCCACAACAAGCACAACAAAGAAGAATGAATTGTTTGATCTTAGAATATTTTGACATCGATCGAGCAAAAGGATCTCTCTCTGTGAACATCAAAGAAAGAGCCAACAAAGTTGGTTGGTTCACATGTTGAAGACAAAAGAGAGAGCAAGAAGATAAAAATGAAAATCGCTAGACCGAAAAAACTCAAAAAAATGGTCTAGGCAAAAGTTAGAGTTATCAATGTTGCTCGCTAGATCCAAAACTCAAGAAACGGTTTAGGCAAAAATTAGAGCAAACAAAAAAGGACTCGATAGACAAAAAGCTAAGATTAGTAGTCTAGAGCCATAAAAAGAAAGCTGGATTGAAAACCCGGAAGGGCGATCTAGTAGAGGATTTCAAATGATGCTAAACTGGGGAAAATTGAGGTTCGGCGACGGAAGAAAAGTCATCATAGAAGATCAAGAATCAACAATCCGATGGCAGGGCATAACATAAGAAGTATATTCTAATCATCATAGTCAAAAGATTGATAAATGGGTACACAAATAAGATCTGCATAACACATCCCTCATTACAAAACCTAATTCTTATCGTCCTACATTCTTCTTCTCTCATCCATTTCTAAATTCAAACCCTTCATTTTACCATTTGTTTCACACACCCTAGTGTCTTCCATCACAAACCCCTCATAACAAACCCTAATTCTCATCCTCCTACATTCTTCTCTCATCCATTTCTAAATCCAAACCCTCCATTTTACCATTTGTTTCACACACCTTAGTGTCTTCCATCACAAACCCCTCACAACAAACCCTAATTCCCATCCTCTTACATTCTTCTCTCATCCATTTCTAAATTCAAGCCCTTCATTCTACCATTTATTTCACACCTCATAGTATCTCCCACCACTAAACAACTCATCCTTCTAGAGCATGCATAATCAACTAAATCAAGTCAAAATCAGATCCAGAAGCTCGCTAAATCGAAAACCCAAAAAGGCGGTCTAGAAAAAAAATTAGAGCACAAAAAAAAAAGAACAAATAAACAGAAGCTCGCTAGATTGAAAACCTGAAAAGGCTATCTAGGCAAAAGTTAGAGCGAAAAAATAAAAGATGTTTGCTTATCATAGGCCCAAAAATATCAATCCTGAGAAAGCTAAAGCAAGTCAAGGCTACAATTAAAACAGAAATATGGACATCAAATGGAGTGAGCTCTCATGACAATATATATCGGATCAATCAAAGAAAGAGAATTAGAAAGAACAACGATTAAAGACTATAAATTGGGGTATTTTTACGTCTAGAGCATGTCATTTATCATAAGCACACATTCTGAGGCAAATTTGTCTTTAGAATCAGTATATACCACATCTGCATTCACATGACACACATCATGCACATCATGCATTCACATGACCCACATCATGTATTAGTCCATTCATTAAAACATCATAATCAAACCATTCATATACTGGGGCAAAATTTGTCTTATCTCTAGCATTATTGTGATTTGCACACATCTTGTATCTAACATCAAATCAATAAAAAAATTAGGCCAAATTTCTTCCTATGCTTGACATCAGTCCATATCGCGTCCACCTTACACCTATCAAGCATCAGCAAATTCATTAAACTAGAGTATTTGTGCATCTTGCACCATGCATCAATTCATCAAGATGGGAAAACTTTGTATTGTCTCTAGCACATAGCATATTACATCTGCATTGCATCCCATTCATTAAACTGGGGCAAATTGATATTGTCTCTAACATTAATGCATCATGCATTCGTATTACACATGCAAACATCAATCCATTCATCCAAATGTATCATATTTGTCTTATCCTTAACATCAATGCATAGTACATGTCATGGATCAATCCGTTAATAAAAAGAAAAAGAAAAAACTTGTTTCATGCATCAATCCATTTATTACATACATTTCATGCAAAACTTGTCTCTAGCATCAATCCATACTGCATTCACATTAGACACATCATACATCAATTCATTCAAACTAGGGACATCAACACATATCTCATCAACATTACATACACCAATTCATGCATTAACTTAGTGCATATTACATCCACATTACAAACATGATGCATCAATCCATTCACTAGTATATTACACACATTGTGCATATACTGGGGAAAAATTTGTATTGCCTGAAGAATCAATGCATAAATGCACACATCATGCATAATACATTACATCATTACATTTAAGCAACCAGGCATTTACATTTCAGCAAATCAGGCATTTACATTTCAGCAAATCAGGAATTTACATTTCAGCAACCAGGCATTTACTTTTCAGCAATCAGGCATTTACATTTAAGCAACCAGGCATTTACAATTCAGCAACCAGGCATTAACTTTTCAGCAACCAGGCATTTACATGTCAGCAACCAGACATTTACAATTAAGCAATCAGGCATTTACAATTCAGCAAACAGGCATTTACAATTCAGCAAACAGGCATTTACTTTTCAGCAAACATGCATTTACTTTACAGCAAACAGGCATTTACATTTCAGCAAATAGGCATTTACATTTCAACAATCAGGCATTTACATTTCAGCAATCAGACATTCAGCAAACAGGCATTTACTTTTCAGCAATCAGGCATTTACAGTTCAGCAAATAGGCATTTTCTTTCAACAACAAGCATTTTCTTTCAACAACAAACATTTCCTTTCAACAACAAGCATTTTCCTTTCAACAACCAGTATTCTCTTTCAACAAAAAACATTTCCTTTCAAAAACAAGCATTTCTTACACAACATGCATTTTCTTTCAACAACAAGCATTTCTTACACAACATGCATTTTCTTTCAACAATAAGCATTTTCTTTCAACAACAAACATTCCTTTAAGCAAACTGCATTTATTTCCACTAGCATTCATCATCAAATTTGGACAAAATACGTGTTTATATCTTTACTTGTCCCTTACTGTAACACCCGTAATTCAGGACTTTCTTGTTTTGTGTATTCTCAGTCGCCGGTGCGGATTTTGATGCCCGGAGCTTGGAGCTATATATATATATATATATATATATATATATATGGTGATATTTCATGAGGTGTTTTCTGTGACTGATATATGTATATATGCATATGTAGTGCGCACCTGGGTAACGTGGTGCTAAGATTAATTATTTGATTGATGATGATTGATATTTAAAGTTGAAACAAACTATATGGTGTTGCCCGAGAAAAATATATATATTTTTTTTACGGGACCAAAGTGAGTGGTGTGTGTGTTTGGATTTAATTTAATTTTCTTACTCAGGGAAGGGACCGATATTTAGTTTATTTATATATATATATATATATATATATATATATATATATATATATATATATTGCAGTGGTAACATATATATATATATATAATAATGCGTGATATATCAAAAGAATGCAAGGGGTGCTTATGTGAGAATAAATAAAATTTCATATATGTAAGGGAACATATTTTATGTCTTATGATTTAAAATAAGTTGTATATAGGTGCATAAATACATACATACATACATATATATATATATATATATATATATATATATGTGTGTGTGTGTGTGTGTGTGCATTTGTTTGATGTGGCAAAATTTTGCGAATATACTATGTTATTATAATAATAATTTAAGTTGCTGAGAAGCAAGACAGACTTAATATTATTATTGTATGAGTTAGAGAACCCCTGAGAGGGGTAATGATCGTTATAAAAATTTTGCTGAAACCTTAATATTTAAAATTTAGACACCCAAATTGGTGTTTGGAAAATATTTAGAAAATATTCTCACCAATATTGGAAAATTATGATTTTAAGGCTATTATTATTATATTTCACATTTTTACGATTTTCAGGAAAAAAATCCTATTTATATATAAATAATGTGAAATTAATAATAATATGAGATAATTATTTTAGACTCACTGAGAGTCTCATAATATTAAGGAAATTTTCATAACGATCATATATCATTTTCTTATTTAAAAAGTTGAGTGTTTAGTGAGTTTTTGAGTAACCTGAGAGCGAGCCTAAGCTAGATCCTAAACACAACCGGAGCAACTTTTTAGGACCCTGAGCTCTCCAAAATTTATTTAACTCTCACCATAAATCTTAGTTGTAATTTCTTACTCAAAATCATACTCAAATACATACTCATACTCACCACCTAGAGACATTTAACACTACAACAACTCAAAAATTAACAAAGCACCACACCCCTAGCCTTTAAGTTCTCGGCCACACACCCCCTTGGACAGAATCACATTGTTTCTCTCAAAAAACACATACTCAGAGCTCTTTTCTTCCCATTGAGAAGCCAAACTCGGCCAGCCCTTTTGAGTACTAGTAGGGGTGTCAAAGTGGGCCAGCCCGCCCCGCTTAGGCCCGCCCCGCTTTTTTGGCGGTCCTAAAGATCAAGCCCGCCCCACTTTTTGGCGGGCTGGCGGGCTAGCCCGCCTTTTCCAAATTATATCATATCAAGAGCAAAAATAGAGAATGCAGAAAGTAGAACAGAGAATCAAACAGAAAAAGTGTATAAACAAATCAAACAGAACCGGAAAGCAAAACACAAATCAACAGAACCATCAACCATGATTCATGAAAATTGAAAAAGAACAGAAACAGGAGAATGCAGAAAGGGGCCGGAGCACGAAGAAGCTGAACTAGACGCGGAGGCGAAGGCGGAGGCGGCGCGAACTCAAAGGCGGCGCGGACACGAAGAAGCTGAACCTGACGCGGAGGCTCGAACTCGAACTCGAACTGGAAGGTGCAACGATGGACAGCGAAGACGGAGGCGGAGGCGGAGGGCGCGACGCGGACTCGAAGAAGCAGCGGAGGGCGCGGCGCGGACTCGAAGAAGCAGCGGAGGGCGCGGCGCAAACTCGAAGAAGCAGGCAAGCAGCGAACTCGAGAGAGAGAGAGAAGGGCAGCCGCCGGCACGGGACTTGGCCGCTAAGGTTGGGGTAGGCAGATGGGTGATGGCGGCCGGCCGATAGGGAAAAGGGAAGGGGGGTTTTGGGAGGTCTCCAATGGGAAAGGAAGGGAAAGATTAGGGATTTAGGGTTAGGGATGAAAGGGTTGGGTGGATATTGATGGGCCAAATGAAAAAGTTTGGGCAATTGGGCTCAATAAAAAAAAAATTTTAAAAAAATAATAGTTGGCGGGCTAGCCCGCCCCGCCCCGCTTAGCCCGCGGGCTAAGCGGGCTTTTGGAGAATGGCGGTCCTAAAAACTCAGCCCAGGCCGCCAATTTGGGCGGGCTAAGCGGGCTAGCCCGGCGGGCCAAGCCCATTTTGACAACCCTAAGCACTAGAGGAGCCATCATCAACCACCTTCTTTTGTGTTTTCTCTTCAAGAATCAAGTGAGTTATCATCCCCCTTCATCATGCTTCTGATTTCTCCTTGTTCCATAACCTCTTGCTCTTTTTTTTTGTTAATATTCACCTCTGATTTTCGAGTTGCATGATGCATGTGAGAGTATCTTGATGAATTTGATGACTGAAGCTTGTGTGAGTGCTTGCATGTGAAGTTTGAGGCTTGCATGTGTATGAGATTGTGTTTTTCTTGCATTTGGTTCTGATATATTGAGGTTAGACACTGATGATATGTGTATGTATGTTGGATGGATGATTTTTGAGTGATTTGGATAAGTGGGTATGGGTTTTGATGTGAAAATGGAGCAGAAACGCGATTTCTGCGTTTTCTGCAGAAATTGAGCAGTGGGGATCGATCCCCACCATTAGAGGATCGATCCCCAAGTGAAAATTTGCTGATTCTGGAAAAATTTAAGTAGGGATCGATCCCCACTATGAGAGGATCGATCCCCAGGCTGCAAAACTGAGTTTTCTGTAAAATTTTGAGGCAGGATCAATCCCAGACCTCTGAGGATCGATCCCCTGCACCTGAAAAGTACAATTTCACTTATTTTCACCCTATTTTAAGTACGAGTTTTCAAATAATGATTATGGGGTTAACCTATTATTTTAAAGTGATGAAAATAAGTATGTATCAATGCTTTTAATCATGAAAAGAGAAATGGAATGTATATACATAAGTTGATGTGTAAAGAATCGTGAGTTAAGGGGATGATATGGGAGTTTTGTGAAATTTGACAAAGATAAATATAAGATTAAGTTGTGTGTATGAAAAGGTTTTGAGAACACTTGAAAATGCTTTTATGAAAGGATCATATGTCTTATGAACAAAAGTATTTGCCAAGCTTAAGTTATTTATAATGAGAATTGAGTTGAGTAGGTCTTGGCTTGGTACTTGATTTAAAAATAGGAAATGAGGCTTAGAAAAAGTATTTAACATATTCTGATTTGAAAGACTAAGATTTCGGGAATGGTGTGTGGTAACCTCTAGATCAAGTAAAGGCACAAATAAATAGAGAAGGGAAATTTAATGATGTTGAATACATGTATTATGTGCATGCTAAATTATACGGGAACCTGTAAAGTACATGTAACTAAGAAATCGATATATATGCTTAAGATTTTAAGAGTGCGAAGTTAAGAATGATTGATATTTGTTTATGATGAAAAGGTGAAGGGTGATAAAAAGGAATGTAATCGTGTATTCTGAAGTAAGAAGCTAAATTCCATACTGATGTGAAATGATACTGGAATGATGAATTGAATAGATACTCGTATGTGCTTGTGTATTATGCCGGTATGCATTGATTTTTGTGATAAAACTCGTTGGTTGAGGTGATATGCTACGTGTGGCTTATGTGTAGATGATTATGTGATGATAGTTGAGATAATGATGTGAAAATATGCTATAATTATATGCGACGTAGAACCTCTTAATTGAGATTAGAGTGAGTTATGAGATGGTAATGCTTTATGAAATGATGAAACGGGAAAAATGCTCATCACTTATGCGTTTGATTTCAAAGTGTATGTTTGCCGGAATAATTGTTTTAAAGATAGATTGTGAACATAGTTGAATACCAGATTGATATGGTTGCTGTAATGATATGAGTATGCACCTATATATTGTTAAGAAAAGTGATGAGTTACGATTGATGATGGGTTGGTTTCGTGGGAATGCCGGGTGAATCCTGAGGTACATGCCAGGAAGCTCCCGAGGAGTACCCCGGAAACACTAGAGGAAGTTTATTTGATATGATTGTGTACATAGATTTGGTTTCGTGGAGAATGCCAGGTAACTCCTGAAGTACATGCCAGGAAACTCCCGAAGAGTATCCCGAAGTAACTAGAGGTAGATTTAAATGTTATGGTTGAATTGAGTTTTAGTACCGCTCACCGAGGCGAAGAGAATAATCGGTTAGTGCCGCTCACCGAGGCGAAGAAAATGATCGGCTACGACCGCTCACCGAGGCGAAGAGAATAATCGGTTAGGACCGCTCATCGAGGCGAAGAGAATAATCGGTTAGTACCGCTCACCGAGGCGAAGAGAATACTCGGTTAGTGCCGCTCACCGAGGCGAAGAGAGCAATCGGTTTTTGACCGCTTGCCGAAGCGATGAGAATAATCGGTAGTGTTGCTCGTCGAAGTGAAGAGATTTAACGGGTGGATGTAGGATGAATGTTTGGATTGTTGATATGCTTGTGATGGTATGATCAGATGCCCGGGAAAGTGAGTGTGCATTCGCTTTGAATGAGGGAACACGAGAACTTAGAGAGACCCTAGGTTCCCTTAGAAACGGATCAGTAAGATGTTTGAACCAGTCAAAGTAAGGACTCCGCCTTTTTAGAAAGTAAAGTACCGTTTTATACCCGAGTATTACTTTGACTGGCTAGAATCGATGTTTCGAGCACGTAGATCCGTGTGCTCTGTGTAACTCACTAAGACGACCCCGTCTTACTCTTTTCTCTCTTGATGCTTCGATTCTAGATACGTATGGAGCAGCCGCCGCCGCCGCCCCTGTCGTGCCGACTGACATATGACTTCGCGGTAACGAGCTACAGGTCGTCGACCGGCGCCGTGACCATGGTCTCCACCGTATCCGGGGTATATCGTTTCTTCATCCCGGAGCTCATGGCGAGATACCCCGCTCCTGTTCCTGATCCTGCACCCGCACCTGTCCTAGCGCCCGCTTATCCGCCACCACTTCCAGTGCCCATACCCGCTCCGGAGTCGGATGAGGCAGACCCCGGGGAGGAGGGATACGAGAGTGATGAGGCAGCCCCGCCCACCGACGAGGGCGAGCAGATGGAGGACGAGCCGGAGGTAATATCCCTAGCGGGAGGACCAGCACCGAGCGAGGAGAGTGATGGTTAACATCGGACGGAAGACATCGGAGCCACAACCGGAAGATCGGCTTTGTAGTCGCCCCTTTTTATTTCTAGTTATATATTTTGGTCTGTATATGTGGTTCTGGAGCTTTTGTACCCCTGTAAGGGAGATAAACACTTCTTTGGTTTTTATATATTTATTGGGCAGCTTTGCACTCCACCTGAGTCTACCTTGTACATCCGGACCAGGACTTTACACTGTCCATTTTTGGGTTGTAATAGCTCTTTTCATAATATATGACATGTATTAAACAGAACCTCTAATATACTTAAATATTCTTATATTGCACTCCTACGCATATATTATGTATTTAATATTACGGCCATTGTTGTATGGACCTCTACTATATTATTAGCAATTCCCATTAATATTCTAGATAAGTCTGATGGGTCATGGCTTTCGAGTCTCGCTATCGATTTATCGTTTATATGGGTTACGAAAATATATTTTACATATACAAAAAAAAAATGGGGTTTTTGGGTGTTATGTAACATTGCAAGTTGTTAATTATGTCCATGACATAGTTAATAAATTGGGATGTTACACTTACTAATTCAAAAGCTACAATTTTCATAAATTAGTAAGGAACAAGTAAAGAGGGGCAACTGTAACATTTGTCCGGACTTTCTAATAAAATAAAATCATTGAAAAAAAGAGACATTACAGTCCAATTTCATTTTAAAAAAATCAAACAAAAATTAGAGTTTTAGCCCATTTCCTTTAGACTATTTTGTTAACCAAATAATAATATATTGAGCTTAATGTTTCTCGGTACAACTTCTTCTCCTTATTTTTATTCTGAATAAAATAAAAAATAGAGATGACTGTTATTATTTTTGTTTGTTTCTGAGAACATTTTCATGGCTCAAGAACTTCAGATTCCAAAACAGACCAGATCTTCCCAATGAATTTGTTGGGGGAGACAACTTGATATTTTCTCAATGTTTCCGTTGGTCAGAAGAAGATGGGGACAAATATTTGAGGATGATAAATAGAAAGCAAGGCAAGATCAAAAGGGGGATGGAAATAGCAGGCAAAATTCATACACAATTTCATTGATCCAGAACACAATTACAGTAGCTACAAATTAAAATACAATCGCAAAACTCATCCCGGACATTCAACAAAATACAGTTCAGACTACACCAAATCCATAAAAAAAATATATAAAAACAAAAAGCCACAGAAGAGAGAATCATTGTCACCACCTACATCACCGCCACCACCGGCGGCGGCAGCAGAGGCAGCAGCGGTGAGGACCGCGCGGCAGTGGCTTCCTCCTCCGCGGCCTCACCCTGTCTCTTCTTTCTCTCTCCGGCGGCGCCTGGTCTCGATCGCCAGCCTCTCTCCGTCTTCCCTCTTCCATGGCCGCCGCTCCTCAGTTCTGGCGCCGAAGCCGCCTCGCTCCGGTCCTCCGCTGGTCGCCGCGCAGCTGCTCCCGCTTCTCACCCTCTCAATTCCCAGCCGGAGGCACGACAGCCATTACGGCCACCAAGGCCGCAGTCCTTACCCCTCACCCCCCTCGGCCTCCATCCTCTCTCTCGATCCCTCTCTCTTCTCGCCCTGTAGCCGCGAGGCCTACGGCCCTCGGTTTCCAACGGCGGCGCCGGGCGCCGCTCCCTCTATCTCTCTAGCGCTGCGGCGGTAGCAGTGCCGCTCCCCCCTCACTCCCTGCATCTCTCTCTCTCTAAAAATAAAATACAACCCTAGGTCTAGAGTGTGTATGTGAGATAGGTGTGTTGTAACCGTGTGTGCGAGTGAGTTAGGTTAGGTTATTATTATTATTATTATTATTATTATTATTATTATTATTATTATTATTATTATTATTATTATTATTATCATTATTATTATTATTATTACATTTTAACACATGTCTTTTGTTCTTTTTTAAAAACAACACAACATATTTTATTTCATTTTTATTTCACTTTATTTATTATCATTGTTATTATTATCATTATGTTCTTTTATTTTATATTCATAAAACCTTTTTTTACGTTTTTTTTATTTCGTTGTATGAGATAATCATCCTCGAAATTTCAAATTGTGGGGTACTTGTGCTAGTTGATCGTCTTGTACCCTCAAAAATATTTTCTTAAAATAATAGATAATTTCCTTTTCAAAAGCAATCTTTTTCTTTTAACCAAAATTAAAACAAAATTCACAAAATCTTTTACAATTTATTATTTCGTTGTATGAGACAATCATCCTCGGAATTTCAAAACGTGTGGTACTTGTGCGAACCACATCGCCATATACCTAACGTTCTCTAAAAAATATCCTAACACACAACAATTTTCTACAAGAACGACGTGGGTTTGAGTTCCTCATTGCACCAGAGGATATGTCGGCGCAGGCTACAACCTGTCAACCAAAAATTAATTTTTAACTTATTTTGTTTATTCTCATATTGTCTTTATATGCTTACATCTTAAAGGGGAAAATAAATATTATTAAATTATAAATATAGATTTGCATAATTTGCTCTAGGGTAACCGAATTTATACGGATGTATTAGGGGTGCAGTGGGATTAAGTTCTCACCCTTCCCTAATCATAATTCGACTCCCGAACCTTATCTCTGAAAAGACCAGTTTTCCACAAAAACAAAGGTTTTCCAATTTTTCCATAATTAAAGTTGGTGGCGACTCCATTTTTCTCCTCTTTTAGTCACGGAACCCGTCGGGGACGTTGTGACAAGGACAAGATCAAGACAGAGGAAATCAAAGAGACAATTTCTGAGCAACTATGAAGAATGGTTTAATTATGATCAAGCATTTGACTTAATTAAATCATAAAATTAATTTTTCTATGACAAAGGATATTTGCATAGTAAAAATTAATAATCAATAACTAAAGTTAATTCAGGTATATTTTGATGTTCAACATGTAAATATAATGCATATGTTCAATTTCATTTCCAGAAAATTAATGTTCATCCCGAATCACACACATTCACAGTCACACAGTCCAATTACAACCAGTGTCAAAATTTTACAGTCTACACCTTGTAAATAAGCAATGAGAGAAAGATAAGAATAGAAAAAAAAACAGGACCATTCATCATCATCACAGCATTACTTCAGCATCTTCATCATAGATCCATAAGCATCATCTTCGTCCATAACCAAAAAATATATATATATATACAAAAAAAAAGAGAGAATACAGAGAAACAAGACCAGTCGCTTACCTTGACCATCAGCATCGTTACTGACCAGCAACCTCGGCGGCAGCGGCGGTGGTACCCGCCGTGTGACCCAGTAGTGGTAATAGCTTTGAGCCCGTCGGCCTCCATGGAAGACGCAGGGATCGCGACTTCCCTCTTCTCCTTCGCGACGCCTGAAGCCGCCGGCCGCCTCCCTCCCCTGCGCGTTGCAATGGAAGCCGCGGAAGACACAACTTCCCTTGGTCCGCCGACCTCCTTCTCTATCTTCCCTCGCCGGATCTTTCTCTCTCTCACCTCTTCGCGGCGCCTCGAGGCGCCTCATATCTACCCCGGCGGCCGCGAAGGCCGCGACCTTCGTCTCTCCCTCCACCCGAGGCGGCTGCCTCTGCTTCTCTCTCTCTCCCTCCTCTACGCCGCCGCTGCCGCGGCTTTCTTTCTCTCTCTCTCTTTCTCCATGGCAGCACCGCTGCCTCTGCTTCTCTCTCCTATCCTCTTTACCCCTCTCTCTCACACACAACACTAAACCTAATTTGTGTAGACCATGTACATGTATCAGATTGGGCCTAGGTGTGTATGTGGGTAGTGTTGGATCAGAGCCCATTTAAGCTTTTCTTTTTTAGTTATTATTGTTATTGTTATTATTATTATTATTATTATTATTGTTGTTGTGGTTGTTATTGTGATTGTTGTTGTGTTGTTATTGTGGTTGTTGTTGTGTTGCTTTTATTGTTCTTAATTTTATTATATTGTTGTTATTTCTTTTTAAATAAAAAATTGAAATGATGATTGAGTGATAGATATTACCTTCATCAAAAGGTTTATTGAGTAGTCATGTACTAACTTAAACCTTACAAAAAAATATATTTTCTTCATAAAATAAAAAAAATAACAAAAAAATTAATTCTCCTTTTCTAAATATATAAAAATCTAAAATATATATATATATATAAATAAGAATAAAAATAAAAATAAAAATAATTTTGATAGAACTACGTGAGCTTTGAATTTCTCATTGTACCGGAGAATACGTAGGACCAGGTATCACCTGTCAAGCTCAACTTTATTTTCTTTATAATTTTGTCCATAATTTTTGTTGTATTTATTGTTTTAATTTGTAAATATCCTAGTTAATTTAATTGTTATCTCATTTATTTTTATTGTGTTAATTTGTACATATTTATCGTGTAAATATCTAATTTAATTGAGGGTAAGTTTAATATGCTTTAAATCGTTTAATTTGCACAATTAATTTTGGGTAACCGTTCTAGGACGGATGTATCAGGGTGCGTGGAGTGTATTCTCTACCCTTCCCTGTGCATAACCAGACTCCCGGATCCAACTCTGTTTTCGCAGACCAATTTAAAATGTCTTTTAGATAATGGTTTTTCCGAGGTTTTCCTAAATAAACCTTGGTGGCGACTCCAAAATTAAAAATCACTTTAAACCATACACATTTTTAATTTAATCTCGCCGTCCCCGTCGCGATCCCGGTTGCGACAAAGTCTTAAGTGAATCCGACAATAATGATGCAAATCTAAGTCTCATGGCAACAACAAATGAGAATCACAACGAGGTACATATTAATTTTGATATTTATATTAAACATCTTTTAGAAATGAATAATAATCTAAAAGAAATTCATGGTAACACTAAATATTGTCTTAGAAAATTTAAAACCATGAAAGAAAAACATATTTGGGTTCCTAAAGATTCTTTATTTTATACTAACTCTCAAGGACCCAAAAAGATATGGGTACCAAAGTTTCTTTTGAAATCTTGTGTTGTAGGTGAGCCACAAGACAAGAATATCATGAAAGTTGAATCAATTGGTACTCAAAATTCATGATTTGATGCTTCAAAATTAAAGTGCATATATCTCTAGAAGCATAAAATTATGGAGGAATTCTTATGAGTAAAATATTGTAGAGTGAAGTACCAAATTAACCCCCGAAAGATTTTGTCGCTGACAAAATCACCCCCAAAACATTTTAACGACAAAATAGCCCCCCAATGATGTTTAACGTTTGACAAAAGACATCCACCGTGAACTTTCTTTAACGGACGTTAACTACAGTGATGAGGTGGAATACACAGTGTCACCTTGGATATTTCTATACAATCAAAATCTCTAATTAGTGTCTCTTTCCTCAAATTTTTGAATTGAAACCCTAAATCATCTTCTAATCTCTCCCTCATTCTCCCTAAAAAAGACACTAATTAGGGTTTCAATTCATAAATTTGGGGGAAAGAGACACTAATTATGGATTTTGATTGTATAGAAATATCCACAATGGCACTGTGTGTTCCATCTCATCACTGTAGTTAACGTCCGTTGAAGAAAATTCACGGTGGGTGTCTTTTGTCAAACGTTAAACATCATTGGGGGCTATTTTGTCATTAAAATGTTTTAGGGGTGATTTTGTCAGCGACAAAATCTTTCGGGGGTTAATTTGGTACTTCACTCAATATTGTAAGTTAACATTTTTTTTGCTCATAAATGTTCCTATATGTATATATGTTGTGTTTTAAATTTTGTTTATACTCTATGATGCCTAAATATATGTTTTGTAAAATTTAATAATGTTTTTGTTGTGTTTTGATTGATTGTAATCGATTAACAGTATAGAAACTCCCTTCCCGTGCAGTTTTCCCGCCTTGTAATCGATTACTCAAACTAAGTAATCGATTACGTGATCGATTACACATTAACTGTAATCGATTACGAGCCCGAGATTTAGGGCTAATCGTCGCGCCCCTCTCTCATTCAAACGGCGCCCCTCTCTCTCTCATCTGCAACTCCCTCGCCGCCACCTTCTCTCTACCGTTTCTCCCTCCTCCGGCCGCCGCTCCTCTCACCGCCACAACCATTGAACTCGCCTCGCCACCCTCTTCAAAACCAACCTATTGGTTTTTCTCACCTCCACCTCTCACCGCATCGAGATCTCTTTCTCCACTGCCTTTGACCTCGCTCCGTCGTTGTTCGTCCGCCGTCTCTGAGTCGTTCCCCACCATCCCGAGCTTGCTCCTCAAACAGTCGGGTTCTCGCAACCGTTCCGATCAAAGCTCAAGAAAGCACGGTTCGAGCTTTACTCTGGTTCTGTTCTCCGGTGCCACTCTCCGCCGCCGTACACAGTCTGTCTCCAGCGCCACCGTCTTGCTCCGGCCGCCTTCCTCAGTGGTCATCAGCTTCTCATCTCCAACATGGCAGAAACCCCTTCCTCCTCTGGTCCAAAGCGCCGCCGCCTCCCTATCTACTCCGGCCGCCGTGGTTCGCCATCCTCTCACTCTAGTCGGGGTGGTCTCAGTAGCGGTTCCTCCTCCGCTGTCTTCTCCATGCCTCTGTATTTTTCTGGCACCGATCAAGAACGGGAATTTATCGTCAATTTCAAGGATCGGGAAGTTGTGCCTCCGAGATACGTCGATTTGGACTATTTTGAAGCTCAAGAATTTGAGTTTGCTCAGATGATGAGGAATCTTGGCATCGGTCAATTTCTCACTCTAAAGGTTCGATATTACCCTGAACTAATTAGGATGTTTTATTCTAATTTAGTTATTCATTCTGATGGAACTTTAGAGTCGGAAGTTAAACATACTAGCATGGTGATTAGTCCTGAGTTATTGTTAGCTCCAAGAACCCTTTACCTCATCATTAAAGGTTTTGAATGATAAAATTCTAAATTAAATAAAAGTTTTAATTTGGTTGGACTAATGGTTTGTTAAGTGTGTTTTAGGATTTAATTTATTTGATAAAATTAAAAAACACATCTTGACCACCATGTGAAGGTAGTGAAACGTGAGAAGGGGGGTTGAATCACGTTACACCAGTAAATCCTGTTTCTGAAAATTACTTAAAAAATAAAGATCAAGTATAAACTTTTCTTGCACAGCGGAAACAATTGTTAGTAAATAAACAGAAACTTTGCCTATAGATGTAACACCCTACTAGATAGCCCCTAGTGCTATAGTCATTTAGGGCCATTTCATAAGGGTTACCTCCTGTTATCATACTTATACTTGTTTTTAAAATACTTATACGCAGAAAATATATGGGAGAATTTTTTTGAAAATCTTTTGCGGAATATAAACATAAGGGCATTGCGTATAATATAGCGATAATATATGACACATGACATAGTCTGAATAATACCTCATAAAATAAATAGAAATAAACAAACATAGTCTCCCCAAACATACAATCAAGAGAGTAAATAGTAATAATAGGTGTCATCTCATGAGCATAAAACTGAGACCCATAAGACTCCACGAATACAACCATAACTGAAAAGTAAATACCGGCTAACATATGTCCGGACTCAAAGTAAATGTAAATAAAAGCTAATATCCGTAGTAAACATAATCCATAACATAAAAGCAAAAACTGATAAGTCTAGAATGAATAAATAAACTGCAAGGAACTAAAGCTGTGCGGGCTCCTCATCCGCTCCTGTGTCCTGTAGAACCTCATCATCTAACATGGGGGAAAAACGTGGGGTGAGTACTGGGAAGTAACTCAGTAGGGGAGCCGCTCCGGGTTTATTAATAAAATCAGTGTAACATGAATGTATTCAATTTCAGTTATAAGTTCTAAAATCATCTTTCCTAGAACGACTTACCTAAGTGCCTCTTGTTCATTTTACATCATACATATATTGTACATAATTATAACTTTCGTGTGTGTACTCTACGTGCCATCTAGTCATATAGGGAACTTAATCAAAGCATCATACTATGTTCTTTGACACTTTACTGAATTGTAACTCATTATCACTTTATCACTTATTATGTCTTATGGCCTGTCCACCCTCCTATAACCTCCGCTGCATCGACCCCTAGGCATGAGCTCATCATAAACTAATGGGGAGAGGGGGATATTCACCAACTGCAAGTGAAGGACCTGTAGCACCGAGGATGCCAACCCCCTCCTACAGCCTCTCAATCACAAGCCGAAGGCTACTCTGTAATCTCTACGCCACCCAGTGACGTCTTTATTAACCACGCGCCACCCGGTGACGTCTTAACATCATACATGCGCCACCCAGTGACGTCTCAGACATAACACATACATTCATCACATAATTCACATTAACATACATTATCATCATTTAACTCATATAAACATAACATATCCACACATCATCATCCAAACAACATATAATCTTGCATACAATCCATAATTAACTCATATATGTCATCCATACTAGTTGTAGAACGCATTAGGGTACATAAAGGGTCAAAACAGTTCATTTTCGCAAAAACAGCGCAGTCGTAATCGATTACACGGGCTGGTAATCGATTACTGTAATCGATTACACGAACTGGTAATCGATTACTGTAATCGATTACGCAGCTCTGTAATCGATTAACAGACAGAAGCGTTCTCTCGCGATTGGAAATTCAGACATCGCAATCGATTACGAACCCGTGTAATCGATTACGACGTCGTGAAATACGACTTGGGAGTTCCAAAAACACGATTTTCAATAGCCAATGGCAAAAATATGAACCCAACATTGTCCCAATCGATAGAAAACATAGCCATACCATTAACAAACATAAAAATACTTTTAAAACGCTTCTTAATTCATAAAACCCCTTTCTTTCTCAAAGCCAATTTCATAAATCAACCCTTTCATGACCCCTAATGGGAAAAACAACGTACAACATTCAAAACCCCATGAATTCATCAATAATCATGCAATAACATAACGTTTAGAATGCCTAACACCTACCTCTTGAAGACAATCCTTGTTTTTACACGGAATCCTAGTTTCACGAACGACCCGACTCCAACGATGACCCTTCTCTAAGAAAAGCAACCGGTAGAAACGTCCGGCTTGGTGAGAGGATCAATAATATGTAATTACTTTTGGGATTGGGCAAGTATTTGTGGGCTTTTCCTGACGTGGAATGGCTATGGCTATGAGGGTTCTTGAGAGAGAAATAATGGAGGCTCTGGGATGAAGAGGGAGAGTGTTTCTGACTAAATGAGCTGGAAAAAATAGGGTTTATCTTTTTATATGCTGAGCTATTAGGTTTTAAGAGTCATCGTGGGGCCCACCCGTCACTTAAAACATCCGAAAACTCATTTTGCGCGCTGTGTAATCGATTACATCGAACTTGTAATCGGTTACAGGCCTTCGAAAAAGCCCAATACTGCAACTTGACCTGCTGTAATCGATTACCAAGGAGTTGTAATCGATTACTGGGCGTGAAAAAATGCCCCAAAACACTTCTAAAGTGTCCCAACTCACATACTAACATTCATATACCCATAATGACTTAATGTAACATCAAAGCACACATAAATGCACATAAATACTCATAAAAACACATAGCATAGATACTTTAAACCGGGGGAAACATGTTCACTCAAACCCAATTAAGTTCCAATTAAAGTTCATTACCCTTAATTTCCTTTAATTAGGACCTAATAAAGATCGGGGTGTTACAATAGACAAGGCTATAATAGATCTTGAAAATATATTTACTTTCAAGGTCTTCTAAATGATAAAGGTTAAAACTTTAACCTTCAACACTTAGACAATGATGATGATGATTTGCGCAACTTATGTATGTGTGTGTATGCAATGATAAATTGTAAAAACAATAATAATAAAAGAGTAGGGAAGAGAGAAAGCACACACAGAAATTTATACTAGTTCGGCAACGTGCCTACTCCAGTCCCCAGGATTCACCTGAAAGTTCACTATCACCACCACAACTAGGTGGACTTTCTTGCCTCTGCAACACCACAAAAGACTTCAACCTGCACCTTGACCTAGGTGACTCACTGCCTTTGAAAACCACAAAGGACTTCAGTTGCACCACAACTAGGTGACTAACTGTCTTTGACAACTCCAAAGGACTTCAACCATGCCTTCAACACCGAAGGACTTTCTACCCTTGCCTTAGTCTCACTAAGGACTTCTTGCCTTACAAAAATAAGGACTTTGTATAAAAGATGTGGTTTTTACCAATCAAGAACTTAGATGCAACTAAGTTTGAACCTTGATGGATTTTCTCTCTAAGAATAAACTAGCAAAGCTAGGATAAACAACAAAAGCTCACTCTTTTAAGAATTACAACCTTTACCCAAATAAAAATAAGAACTTGAGGTTTAGAGGTTGAAGATGAAGAGAAATAAGGATTCAATTCGACAACATTTTGGCACTTGTAAGCTTGGGTAGTCTCTTGAATTCTTGGGCATTGAGGTCTTCTATTTATAGAGAAAAGAAGAGAGCCTCAATTTCAAAAATCATAGGCTTGATCTCCACCCTTGATTTGAATTTGTAATCTCTTGATCCAATGGTGAGAATTCCTTGATATGATTTGAAATTTGATCTTCCAAAAATAGAAAAATCAAATAAGAGGAAGTTTCATCTTGGCCATTGATTCAAATAATTCCCTTTAATCCAAAGGTTATTATTTGATCTTAAATATGGAAACTTTGTAACCAAGAATTAGAAAAGAGGAAACTTCATCTTGGCCCTTGAATTTGAATTGTGCCTTGATCTTGTGGTGTGCATTGCTTCAACATTTTTTCACACAATCTTGCTAAATCAAGCAAGTTGTATGTGCCACTTTTGGAGAGAGAAAGGCTAGGGTTTTTAGTTTTTCTTGCTCCACAAGTGTGCCTCCATGTTGGTACGAATTAGGATTTCACAATTTCTCATTTTTTGAAAATCCTAAAACACCAAACATGGTCTTCCAGGGAATCTTTTGAATGTTGATTCTTGAATCTTGAAAATTCTTGAATCTTGTATCTTGAGGCTTGGGATTCTTCTGGAATCTTGAGATTCTTTGGGATCTTAATAGAATCTTCGGGAATCTTCTAGACTTAAAATTCTTGACAGAATCTTCTGAGGTCTTCTAACTTCGTGTAGAATCTTCAACAAAATCTTCTGGTCCCGCATGGAATCTTCCGGGAATCTTGTAGATTCATATAGAATCTTTAGGAGGCTCACAGAATCTTTTTAAAGTGTCCTAAAAAATATTCTGTTACTTAAATGCAAAATATATTCTAGAATAAATTCTAGATAATTATTTTTAAATCTTTTGCATTTAATTCTCCATACAAGATCTTTCTAGACTTCCCCCATATATAAATAATTTCGAAATCTTGAAAGATAATATGTAAAATAGAAATTTAATTTTGATTCTCTATTTTAATTTAATTTTTGAAATATATATATATTATAATTTTCGAATTTATTAGGAGAGAGAATGTAAAATAGAGATTTGATTTTGATTCCCTATTTTAATTCTTATATTTCGAAAAATATATATATTATATATATTAAGATACATGAATGGTTAAATAGAGATTTTCTATTTAAATCCATGCACTTTCCATAAATTGATTTTTGGGAAATCATAGAGTCTTCATGAAAGCTTTCCCTTTTTAATAAATGTCCATGTGGTTGATCTTCATAAAATATGAAAAATAATTTTCATATTTATTCTTCAATGTGTTGCCACTTTTTGGTCCCATGGTGGTCAAGATGTGTCTTTTTTTTATTTTATCAAGTAAATTAAATCCTAGAACACACTTAACAAACCATTAGTCCAACCAAATTAAAACTTTTATTTTAATTTAGAATTTTATCATTCAAAACTTTCAATGATGAGGTAAAGGGTTCTTGGAGCTAACACCATGGACCATCAAAGTGGCGACACACATGAAGATAAATATGAAAATTATTTTTCATATTTTATGAAGATCAACTACATGGACATTTATTAAAAAGGGAAAGTTTTCATGAAGACTCTATGATTTCCCAAAAATCTATTTATTGAAAGTGCATGGATTTAAATAGAAAATCTCTATTTAATCATTCATGTATCTTAATATATATAATATATATATTTTCGAAATATAAGAATTAAAATAGGGAATCAAAATCAAATCTCTATTTTACATTCTCTCTCCTAATAAATTCGAAAATTATTATATATATATATATATATATATTTTGAAAATTAAATTAAAATAGAGAATCAAAATCAAATCTCTATTTTACATATTATCTTTCAAGATTTCGAAATTATTTATATATGGGGGAAATCTAGAAAGATCTTGTATGGAGAATTAAATGCAAAAGATTTAAAAATAATTATCTAGGATTTATTCTAGAATATATTTTGCATTTAAGTAACAAAATATTTTTTAGGACACTTTAAAAAGATTCTGTGAGCCTCCTAAAGATTCTATATGAATCTACAAGATTCCCGAAAGATTCCATGCGGGACCAGAAGATTCTGATGAAGATTCTACACGAAGTTAGAAGACCTCAGAAGATTCTGTCAAGAATTTCAAGTCTAGAAGATTCCCGAAGATTCTGTGAAGATTCCTGAAGATTCTATCAAGATCCCGAAGAATCTCAAGATTCCAGAAGAATCCCAAGCCTCAAGATACAAGATTCAAGAATTTTCAAGATTCAAGAATCAACCTTCAGAAGATTCCCTGGAAGACCATGTTTGGTGTTTTAGAATTTTCAAAAAATGAGAAATTGTGAAATCCTAATTCGTACCAACATGGAGGCACACTTGTGGAGCAAGAAAAGCTAAAACCCTAGCCTTTCTCTCTCCTAAAAGTGGCGAAAATATGCTTGCATATTTTGCAAGATTTTGTGAAATTATGTTGAAGCAATGCACACCACAAGATGAAGTTTCCTCTTTTCTAATTCTTGGTTACAAAGTTTCCATATTTAAGATCAAATAATAACCTTTGGATTAAAGGGAATTATTTGAATCAATGGCCAAGATGAAACTTCCTCTTATTTGATTTTTCTATTTTTGGAAGATCAAATTTCAAATCATATCAAGGAATTCTCACAATTGGATCAAGAGTTTTCAAATTCAAATCAAGGGTGGAGATCAAGCTTCCTAATTTCGAAATTGAGGTGCTATTTTCCCTATAAATAGAAGACCTCAATGCCCAAGAATTCAAGAGACTACCCAAGCTTACAAGTGCCAAAACGCTGTCGAAATCAATCCTAATTTCTCTTCATCTTCAACCTCTTAACCTCAAGTTCTTATTTTTATTTGGGTAAAGGTTGTAATTCTTAAAAGAGTGAGCTTTTGTTGTTTATCCTAGCTTTGCTAGTTATTTCTTTGAGAGAAAAATCCATTAAGGTTCAAACTTAGTTGCATCTAAGTTCTTGATTGGTAAAAACCACATCTTTTATACAAAGTCCTTATTTTTGTAAGGCAAGAAGTCCTTAGAGGGTCTAAGGCAAGGGTAGAAAGTCCTTCGGTGTTGAAGGCAAGGATTGAAGTCCTTTGGAGTTGCCAGAGGCAGTTAGTCACCTAGTTGTGGTGCAAGTGAAGTCCTTTGTGGTTTTCAAAGGCAGTGAGTCACCTTAGTGAAGGTGCAGGTTGAAGTCCTTTGTGGTGTAGCAGAGGCAAGAAAGTCCACCTAGTTGTGGTGGTGATAGTGAACTCTCAGGTGAATCATAGGGACTGGAGTAGGCACGTTGCCGAACAAGTATAAATTTTTTATGTGTGCTTTCTCTCTTCCCTTACTCTTTATTTAATTGTTTTTACAATTTATCATTGCATACACATCATATAGCATATTGCGAAATCATCATCATCTTTTGTCTAAGTGTTGAAGGTTAAAGTTTTAGCCTTTATCATTTAGAAGAGCTTGAAAGTAAATATATTTTTCAAGATCTATTATAGCCTTGTTTATAGGCTAAGTTTCTGTTTATTTACTAACAATTGTTTCCGCTGTGCAAGACAAGTTTATACTTGATCTTTATTTTTTAAGTAATTTTCAGAAATAGGATTTATAGTTGGAACGTGATTCAACCCCCCTTCTCACGTTTCACTTCCTTCAATTATTTGCTGAATTATCTGGTCTAGGAATAGATGGTTCTAAGTATGGTGGAGACAGTGCTATTCCTAGTGATTGGGCTGATGAATATAATTCTCATGATGCTAGGATAGCGGCATGTAGGTCTAATGCTAGGATTAGAGATTTACTACAGGTCTTCTGTTATTGCATTTTAGGCTTCTTCACTATGTTTATGTTAGAGTTATCTTTTCTAGAATGCACAATATTGCTCAAGTGACTGAAGCTGACTTAATTGCCATGTGGGGTATACATCATGGGAAACCAATTGATTGGGGATTCTTGGTGAGATCAAGGATGTCTAGTGCTCGTGCTAGAGGGCCTTTATCCTATGCTGCACTTATTACTAGATTCTTACTACACTTCCATGTATCTTTGAATGATGAGCTATCTTTAATTTAAAAGAAAAGAATAATGATTTGTGCATTGATGGCTCGGATTTGACAAAGATGGGATGGGATATTAATCTCAATGGTGAATGGTTCCCTAAGTCTGGTTAGATGCCTCCTTCTCCGCCCTGCGCTTCTGACTCGTTTCCTCAGCCTCCTTCTATTCAAGACGTTCTTGATGAGATTCGTAGTTTGCGACAGTACGCCACATAGCGTTTCGATCGTGTGGATCGTGATGTGGTTGATCTTGGTACTAGTATTTCTCAAGTGGAGTGTAACTTTGTTGATCTGAGGACCGCTGTGCGTCCACCTCCTTCCTTTTCCACTCCTGATGATGATCCTGCCGATGATGATGACGCTTTCTAGCTATATTTCTTTTGATGTTTTCTGGATTTGTATTTAGTATTTCCGATCTTGTATTTATGATTACTTGTACTTAGTCTTTATTTATGATTACATTGTTTTTAGGTCTTTATTAGTGTTTATCGTATTTTAGACTTAGTATTTTTTACTCTGTTTATTCGGTCTTACTTTTGGATCTGTGGATATTTATGGTATTATATTCATATATCACTTATTAGTTATGCTTTGATGATGATATGTCTTTGGTTATTATGATTAATGTTTTTGGTTTATGCTTGATTATGATGGTGATATTATATACTTGGATTATACTACTGTTTTTATCATACTGATTGGTTGGACATTAAAATTGTCCATATATGCTTGGTTCTTGGATTGTGATTATGCTGTTATTATGTTATATTATGCTGTTTTTTTTACACTCTATGCTACCTCCTATATTATTCTTTTATATTATGTCAAAAAGGGGGAGAAATATATGATTGTTAGGGTTATTATTTTTAGGGAGAGAAAAATAAAGTTGTTATATTTATAATTATGATTACTTTGAACAATGACATTGTAAACATCGTATTTTGTCCGGACATTTATTTAAAAATAGAAAAAAATGAAAAAAATAATAATAAAATAAAATAAAATCATGATTAGAATTTCATCAAATCAATCATAATCATAATTGAATTAGCATAATTTCATCTCATCAAACATAATTACAAATTGCATCAATTACAACCAGAAAATATCAATCACAATCTCATCACATTAATGCTAATTTTACCCTAAGTAGTTAGTATATGTTGAGCATTTTCATCAACACAACAGAACCAACATAATCAGCAGCAGCAGCATCATTATCGTGGCTCAGCCACTCAAGCAGCTCCCATGGCAGCAGCAAACACAACGACGACAACAGAACAAACAGCCACCGGCAGTAGTCAACACGACCGCCTCCACCAGCAGCAGAAATAGCAGCCACACGGCACAGAATCAGCAGCCGCGTGGGACTGACGCCTGTCCGCCACCAACATCGAAGCAGCAGTGTCGCCGAAGCAGCCGTGCGGGACTGACGCCTGTCCGCCTCCTCTTTCCTTCTTCCAACAGTTGCGGTCCCAGCCTCCAGCAACAGCGAGGCGCCTGCCTTTCCGGCCGCGATTTAGCTCGACGTCCGCGTCGCCGTTCACTCCACCGGCCGCACCCAGCCTTGGCATCCCAGCCTCCGCCTCGGTCCCTCTCTCTCCCCTACTCTTGGCCACGCCACAGTGTCACCCCACCACGGAGTCGCGGCTCTCGTCTCTTGTTTCCTCACCGCAGCAACGGCGGCGCCACACCCTTCCCCTTTGCCTCGATCCTTCCCTCTCATGGCGGCACACGGCCGCACTCTCTCTCTCACTCTCTCTTTCTTGCGGCAACCCTTCTTTCTCCAAAGAGAATTAGGGATTTCTCTATTGTATTATTATTATTACTATTATTATGTTATACTATTATTATTAATTTTATTATTTCCTTTTTTAAAAAAACAAACAAAATCCAATTCTTTTTTTTTCTATCAAAATCAAAATAAAATTCTTTTTCTACTATTCAAGATCTGGTTGTGTGATTTAATCATCCTCGTGTATCGCAATTTGTGGGGTACTTGTGCGAATCATATTGTCCTATATCCCGAACATATCTTTCTCTTAAAAATAAATCATTTCCTTTTTTTAAACAAATTTTGTTTTCTTTCAATTAAAACAAAAGCAAAATTCATAAAATCTTTTTCTTACAATTTATTTCGTTGTATGAGATAATCATCTTCGGAATAATAGACTGCATGGTACTTGTGCGAATCACATCGCCTTGTACCCTTAAAATATCTTTTTCTTAAAATAACAATTATTTCCTTTTTAAATCAAAAACAATTTAATCTCTTCCAAATTAAAATCAAAACTTACAAAATCTTTTTTACCATTTATGATTTCGTTGTATGAGATAATCATCCTCGGGATCATAAATTGTGGGGTACTTGTGCGAGTAATATCGTCCTGTACCGTAAAAATCTTTTTCCTAATATTACAAAATAATTTATTTCCTTTTCAAAATTCAGTTCAATTCATTTCAATCAAATCAAATCAAAATTCAAAATCTTTTTTACGATTTATTATCTCATTGTATGATTTAGTCATCCTCGAGTTATAAATTGTAAAGTACTTGTGCAAACAACATGGCCCTGTACTTAACATTTTCTAAAAAAACACTTAACATACGAGCATTTTCTACAAGAACGACGTGGGTTTGAGTTCCTCATTGCACCAGAGGATACGTTGGCACAGGCTACAACCTGTCAACCCAAAATTAAATTTCAAATTATTTTGTTCCTTTTTTATTTTTTTATGTGTATATCTCAATATTTTAAAGGGGAAATTAAATATTATTAAATTATAAATATAGATTTGCATAATTTGCTCTAGGGTAATCGTATTTATACGGATGTATTAGGGGTGCAGTGGGATTAAATTCTCACCCTTCTCTAGTTATAATTCGACTCCCGAACCCTAATCTCTGAAAAGACCAGTTTCTCACCAAATATAGGTTTTCCAGTTTTCCCATAATTAAATTGGTGGCGACTTCATTTTTCTCCATTTTTAGTCACAGCACCCCTCGGGGACGTTGTGACCGACATCTTTTTCAAAAGCCTATATATAAGATGCAATCACTAAGGGGGAGTATCATTTTTCATTGTTTAAATTATGCTCTAACCCTCCTTCAAGATGAGTTTTTGACATCATCAAAAAAGGGGAGACTGTGGTTGTATGTGTGTTTAATGTCACAGGTTTTGATAATGTCAAAAAGGGACTAAATGTCGTTATCTTGGAAAACAAAGTAATCAAGTCACATGATGAATATTTAGAGTGATATCGAAGATATTGAAGATATATTGAAGATCAATTAGTAAGGTCATTTAGATTAAATTATGTACATCTCAAGATAGATAAGATAAATGACCACAATTTTTATGAAATCGGTTTACAAAATGATTTTATTAAATGATTTCATGAAAATAATTAAAGTTTCAAAACTATGCGTTAAAACGTTTTGGAAAATATCTATGATAAGTTTTGAAATATTAGATAATTATTGCAATATGTTTGGAAATTATTTTTTACTCTTAAAGATTTCAAATTTGAATGAAAAGGCATGATGTAATTGATTACAAGAGTCTTGTTAGCAAGAGGTGTAATTAATTACAAAATGTTAATTTGGTTTTATTTGAAGAGTCACATTGGTTCATGCATACAATGATTCAAACTCTATAAATATCAATGGTTTCTAATTCCAAACAATGAGAATCATGAGAGACATATTCTAAAAGTGTTTTAACATCTTTCTCTCACTTTTTCTAATCTCATGTGGTCAAATTCTTTCTATTCATTTTGAGATAATAAAATTGAGTCATTAAATTGTATATTTACTCTTTGAGAGAGTTTTTGTAAGAGAGTTCTCTTTTTCTTCACACAAATTGTAAGATTGAAATAAAGTGATTGGGTGATAATCACTTTGATTTGGGTCTACTTGGTTGGAAGGGTGGGGTATCCCTTTGGAACAATCAAGTGTTGTAATCTTGTTGAAGTTTATAGTGGACTATCCAAGTGGGAGACTTGGAACTGGATGTAGGCACAAGGTTGTGGTCGAACTAGTATAAATCTTTTGTGTCAGTTTTCTCTTCCCTTACTCTTGTTATTTTCGCATTTATCATATATTATACTACATTATCACTTTAACCATCAACACATAAAAGGAGTTCGAAAAGTTTTTAATTGTCATTTCTACTCAATTCACCCCCCTCTTGAGTTATTAGAGGCCACTTCGACCAACATGAAGTATAGTGGTGTTGCTACCAAGTGTGGACAGAGGTTTTGGGCATGTGGCAATTTGATTTGGTAGTGCTAGTTTTCTTTTTTATTATCTTTTAAGCTTTTGATAAAACTAGTGTGTTTGCTCTCTTAAATGTTTTTTATGGTGTTTATGGTTGATTGGTTGGGTGCTTTTTTTCCTCATCTAGGATTAGGAGGTTTTTTAACGAGGCTTAACCACTCAACCCATCTTTATTGAGTTTTCCCTTTCGTTTTAGAAACTCAATCAATAATCGAAAAAAAAAGAAATTAGATGGACCGATGCGACTAGGTCGCCCAAAATCGAATACCAAAATGCTCGACCTACTCTCAAAATGGAATACGGCATGCAACAAACCTCATCACCGACGGCAACACCACCTTCGATGGTTGCCTAACGACTTGGGGGAGACCCTATCTGTTTCTGATTTGTTTAATTTAATCTAAATACCCTAATCAACTTAACCATCATAAGCATTTTCTAATTCCCTAACCAATGGATCCCATTAAAAACCTCTACATCCAATTCAACCAAGCGAAAAAATGACTGCAAAAGAAGGTAGAAAAAGAGGGATGCACCAGAGCACTCACGATAGAATAAATCAATACTAATCAAAGTAAATTAAAAAGGGGAAGAAAATAATTTAACAATTCATCTTGCATCTGTAAAGGAAGTGATATTCACGAGTAATAATCGTATTACAATCACAACAATGAAACAGTATGAGTGAAGTATAATGAGTGTGTAAAGTATTACAGTGTATGAAAAAGACAAACAATTAACAAATAACGGAAGTAAAAGGGTAAATCGCAGGTCTAGGACATCCTTGAGCCATAAACTCTATGCAATACCTGCAAATAGCGCAGAATTGGCATCAAGCCTAAGAAGAAGGGAGATAAATCAATTCCACAATTAGGAAATGAAGAGAAATGTAATACCAGACTGTCTTCCTTCAGCAAATTCTTCCTCCTTATTGCTCCTATAGCACATAGTTGTTGAGACTTGTATTTGTCACTCTTCTTCTATAACCTCTCCCCATGTGCGTTTTTCTTTAATCATCTTCCACGTGGCATTTGGTTTCAACTGAACATGGTTGAGTCTCTCTCTGATGCTTGTTAATTCCTTTATTACCCTCTGGCGGCATAAGATTACCCTCCCCATCAAATTAAACCTTGTCTCCAAGGTTGAGCTCAGGGTATTGCTTCACAATTTCTTCTAAGTCTGACCAGGTTGCCTCTACTTCAGTTAGACCCTCCCATAGTATCTTCATTTAAGTCTTCTCCTTGCCTGCTACTGATACCACTCGATTTTTCAATCCTTTGAAGGGATGAACTACTAGTCCTTGCTCTACTGTCACATTGGGCAGAGGATAGTACTATTGTGCTTCTATTCCTTTGAAGGGTTTGAGCATTGAGACATGAAATACAGGGTGTATCCTTGCTTCTAGTGGTAACTGTAGTTTATGCGCCACCTTTCCCACTTTCTGCACTATCTCGAAGGGTCCAAAATATCTCAAACTCAGCTTTTGGTTCCTTCTTACTTTCATTGAGTGTTGTTTGTAGGGTTGTAACTTCAATAGCACTAATTCCCCCACTTCAAATGCTCTATCACTCCTCTTTTTGTGAGCCTGATGTTTCATTCTTGTTTGTACCTTTTCAAAGTTTAATATGAGTTGTTGTAAAACATAGTTCCTCTCTTGTAACCTCTGTCTAACCTCCACAGAATCATCATTGTTCATCATATATTTAACTATAGTAGGAGCTGGTCTTCCATAAACTGCTTCAAATAAAGTCATCCCCGAGCTACTGTGGTGGGCCGAGTTATACCATAATTCAACCCAAGGCAAAGCTCTTGACCACATCTTTGGATTCTCATAGGTGTAGCATCTTAGAAACATTTCCAACAGCTTATTCACTGCCTCTGTTGGTCCATCTGATTCTGGATGGAAAGCTGAGCTCATATTCAATGAAGTTCCCTATATCTTGAATAGTTGATGCAAAAATTTGCTGGTAAAGACCTTGTCCCTGTCTGAGACAATAGAGTTTGGAATTCCATGTAACTTCACTACATTATAATAGAAGGAGTCTGCTACTTGAACTGCTGTGTAATCACTTTTGAGAAACATGAAATGGGCATACTTTCAGAGTCTATCTATTACAACCATAATGACAGTGAATCCATTTGAATTAGGCAACCCTGTAATGAATTTCATGCTCACATCTTCCCAAATTATCTCTGGTATTGGCAGGGGCTGGAGTAAGCCTGCTGGGGATGTGGTTAGCGCTTTGGATTTCTGACATATCTCACATTGGCTGACGAATTCGCTGATATCCTTGCCCATTCCAGGCCAATAAAAATTGCTTGCCATTCTCATAGTTGTTCTTTTAATTCATGAATGACCACCAATAGGTGATGAATGAAATTTTAGCAGAATTCTCCGAATTAAATTCTCATTGTTTGACACCAACAACTTCCCTTTTTTATATATCATCCCTTTTCTTTCCTCCCAACTCCTTTTGTGACCTGCAATTCCCTCAGCTTCCTCTAACAATTGTTGCTTTAAGTTCTGTGTTTGTGGGGCATGTTTTATTCCCTCGACCAAGCTACAAATTGGTTGGCACCAAGCCTAGAAACATGACCTGGACAACCCGTCTACTGCAACATTTTCCCTGCTAGCTCTATATTATATCTGGAAGTCGTATCCCATTAGTTTGTGCAGCCATGCCTGTTGTTGAGGTATATATAATGCTTGATCCATCAAATGCCTCAAGCTTTGTTGATCTGTCTTAATAATGAACCTGTTACCCAAGAGGTAGTGGCGAAACTTGGCCAAAGACTCAGTAATTGCATATAGCTCCCTCACATAAGCTCCTTCCCTTTGCATTCTCGGGGACAAATTCTTAGCAAAAAATGAAATTGGGTGTTGATTTTGGCTGAGTACTGACCCTATTCCACTCCCAGAGGCATCTGTCTCCAGTGTAAATTTCTGAGCAAAATCTGGCAATGCAAGCACTGGTCCTGTTGTTATAGCCCTCTTCAATCTTTCGAAGGCATGTTGGAATCATTCCAACTAAAACCATCCTTCTTGAAGAAGTCTGTGTGAGGGGCTGCAATAGGCGCATACTGCCTTATAAACCTCCTGTAATACACAGTTAGTCCTAGGATAGCCCTCAATTGTTTTACATTTTTGGGAAACCACCCAATCTAAGAAAACTTGTACTTTTTTCTTATCCATTTCTACCCTTTTTCCTGACACTACATGGCCTAGGTATTCCACTTCAGAAATTCCAAAAGAACATTTTGATATGTTTGTGATATATTTTCTATATGGCCTAGGTATTCCACTTCAGACATACATTTCTATATTTTCTTTGCATTGTGATATGTTTGTTTAGTTTGTAGGAATTTTTGTGTCATTGTAGTGCATACTCGAATGCTTGATATTATTGATTGGTTTCCCTGAAATGAAGTTTTTGTTGGGTTGGTTAATTGTTGTGGGAGTGCAAGAATAAAATTAAAAAAAAAAAAGAAAAAGAAAAAAGAAAAAAATTACATGATTTTTCTATTGATTTTGGGTGAACAATGTTTGACTTGAATTTTGCTTGTGGCATTTCCTAGTGAGCTTTTGAGCTTAATTTGGTGGCACCATTACATGTCATCTTTCTTTCTTGTGTGTTTACTTCTCAATGGTGCATGCTAGAGCTTGTTTGTGTTCTCCTCTAAAACGATAGATTGGTTCATGCATCTGTAGAAATGATTGAGGCACTGTTTTTCTTTTAGCTACTCTTCCATATAGCCACCCTTAACATCACTCCCTTGCTAGAGCCTTTGATTTTACCATAACATCTAAGCCTAAAAAGTGTAAAACGATGTCACATCCCCAACTTAGGCTAGTGAGAGCAAATCATTGCTTGTGTGGTATTTCGTTTAGGATGGGTTTTTTAATTAAGTGTGGGGGAAGCATGTAGACATGCTTATGTTTTAAGTGGGGGGGGGGGGGGTCAGCTCTTTTTATTTTTGTTTTAAATGTCTTTTTTTTGTATAATTAATATGTAATTATCTTGTTCAAAAATAACATTAAAAAAAACAACAAATGCTTGAAAATGAAAAAAAAAACGAAATAAAAAATTTTATGTTGAATGTTAGTTGTTATCTCATATTGCTGTAAATATTTGTGCACATTGCGGTTTATGTTGTAAGTTCAATAAAAATGGGTTGTATGGAAATTTAGGTCATTTTTGCTAAGTTTGGGTACATGGTATTCGTTTTGGGTTTGAGTTAGTTCATTTGCTCTCTAGTGCCTAAGTTCTAGCTCTGCTAGCCTTGGATTTCTCCTGCCCTAAACCTGGCCTCATTATAACCCTCTAAGACCTCTTGATCTTTGATGCATGTAATCTTTCTTGTGGAGGAATGAGAACTCTTGCAAGCCTATGGTTATGCACGTTCTGCCGGCGATGAGTGTGAAGTAATATAGCTTATACACTTTGGATAGTTGCGTGTAAGACACCCTTGAGTGGCCACTTTGATTGATTCTTGTCAAATAATTAATTCACCCTGTGCACATTTGTAATTGGTTCTTTTTCTTTTCTCTCTTGCATCTCGTAGAACTTGATATCAACCATTGTTTTTATCTGTTGAAAATTGGTTACCTTTCAAGTCATCAAGGATGTTAGTTAATTTGGGTAGATTGTTATGTTGTTTTGTGTTTTGTTTTTCTTGTTTTCGTAAGTTTAGGATTTCTTGCATGAGAGCATGCAAGATGCTAAGTGTGGGGGAATTTGATAGAATGCGAAATTCTTAGCATTCTTTATCCTTGCATGTGCATATTGCATCATTTAATGCTTTAACATTGGTTGTTTTTCTTGGTTTGTACATGATCTCAATTTCTTGGTTAGTGTGTTAATTTATGATTTATTGAGGGTTGTAAGTAGTCTTTGGTCTTGTTATCTTTTGATGCATTCTTGGGTAGTGTTTTTAGATTTCAGGGACCTAGGTCGGAGCTACTTCGAGTCTCGGAAGCATCAGGAGCGTCGGAGCGAAGAAGCGGGCGAAACGGCGAGCCGAAGAAAAAACTGCATTTTTGGAAATTCTGAGTTGGTCGCTAGCGACCAGCATCATTGTCGCTAGCGACCATGTCGTGACAACACCAGTGAATTTTGCTAAAATTGCAATTTAGTCCCCATTTCATTTTAGATTGAAGACCACTTTTGTAATAGGGTTGAGGACACTTTTTGGACACATTATTCTTAGTCTTAATTAGGTTTATCTTGATTCTAGAGAGAGAAGCTCTTCCTTCTCTCTAGAACTTCTTCTTTGTTTTTACATTATTATACATTTTCTCTAAGTTCAATTAAATTTCCATTTTCATTTTCATCATTGTGATTGCTTTTATTTCTTAATTCCTTTTTTGCTTTTTATTATGGCTGAGTAGTTCTTCCATTCTTGGTGTTGAGAAATGCTAAAATCTATTTTCTCTTGAAACCCATCATTGATTTTGTTCTTGCTTCATACTCTCTTGGTTTGTAAATGCAATTAAAGTTTGTTTGTGTGGATTCATGCTTGCTTATTTTGATTGTACCTTGAATGCATTTTAATTTTTTGATTAGGGAATTAAATTGTGTTTAGGGGTTTTTTAGGTTGAATGTTTTGATTGATGCTTTGCTCATTAGCTAGGAGAGTAGGAATAATTCTTGATTAAGAATTAGGTTTTCATGAGCTTAGGATAGTTTTACTAATTTGGTTTGGATCAAAATCATTTTGGTTGAATAATTCTTGTGCATGTGTAAGTTGCATACCAAGTGTTTGATGAAATGCCTAGGTGGGTTTGTAATAGGGAAAATGTGATTTTGTGCATGACTCAACACCAAGACTCTTTTTGCATTGTTAATACCTCTTAATTCTATAGTTTTCATTACTTCATACTCAATCCCAATACTTTACATATTATACATAGTAGATCAATGACATAGGCCTCCTTGAGAAAACGACTTGGGTTGACTAGCTATACTACATAGTTAATCAATTCAATCTCTTTTGCAAACTATTTTTGTTAATTCTAAATTGATTTGTCAGTTAAGGGAATTAACGACGCCTTTAACTTAACTATCACTCATCCTTCTTCTTTACTAGCATAATTGGTGAAGCAAATGCACTAGAATTGTGTTGTATAATTCCCTCCTCTAGCATCTCTTGCACCATCTTCTCGATTATTTCCTTTTGGCTATGTGGTTGTCTATACGGTCTAGCAGTTACTAGCTTTGCTCCTTCCATCAGTGGAATGGTATGGTTGTGACTTCTTTTCGGTGGCAACCCTATTGGTTTATCAAATACATTAGCGTAAGTACGTAGCAGTAAAGCCAGCTCTAGTTCCATCTCCTCGGTAATTGTAACTTTTCTTCCTCTAGTCCCTTCACTAGCAGTGTCAATAGCTCCTGGATACCATCAATATGCGCCATTCTGGATAGCTTGTGGAACTCAGCTATTGTTGGCTTCTCCTCTTTGATTCCATGCAAAATCACCTTCTCTTTGTTCCAATAAAAAAGCAAACCACATATCAACATAGTTGGCCACGTGATTCACCAATCTTTTAAGCCACGATGCACCTAATACCACATCCGCCATTGGGACTTTCAATAAAAAAACAAACACTAGCAGATCATTGCCTTGTATCGACACTAGTAAATCTTGTATGAATCCATTTGTTCTTATTGCAAAACCATCACCCACAAACACAGGAAATTGTGGTTTAAAAAACACAGGCAATTTGAGACAATTCACTATTCTCGGATTAATAAAAACTATCAGAGTTGCCACTATCTAATAGAAATTTAACCCTTAACCCATTGATAAAACCCTCAAATCTCATTACATGTGCCCTCAATCCTCCTTCAAATGCATTTAGATACAAAATTTGAGGTTGAGTTGGTAATTCTGGGTTAACCGGGTTGTCCTCACTGTTTTTAATTTCTCCAAGTGCTCATCTCCAACTTCATAAAACACTTCATCTTCTCCTTCATCCTCTAGCTGCAAAAAGAACATATGTTTATTGGGGAATTTGTGTCCAAACGTATACTTCTCATCACAAGTAAAACAAAGGTCCTGATCTCTGCTTTTGTTCATCTATAGGGGGCTTATCTATCTACTGTTTTGTTGTCTTGGCTGGGTTGGTGGTTGTTTGGGTGGTGGTAGTTGAAGTAGAGGGGGTGATTTTGGTGTGAGAAAAGCATTTGTGGGGTCCGGTGTGATATTGTTGAGGTTATTAAATTTGGGGCTATATTGAAAGTGATTGGACCATGGTGGTTGTTTGGGTTTGATATCCGCTTTGTCCTCATATAATTTTGGCAGGGCATATGCTCTCATAAGCGTCAAAGGAGTTTGGGCTATTACCTCTCTTCGAATCTTTGTTTTCAATCCCCCAAGGAAATAGTCGATTAATGCCTCACCAGAGACTCCAATGGTTCTATTGGCTAGAGTCATGAACTCCATCTAATAGTTGTGTACTGATGAGATTTGATTCAACTTGAACAAGTCTGACCTAGGGCAGTCAAATGGTGATGGTCCAAATTGGGATTCTAGAGCTCGCGTCAGCATCTGCCACGATCTCATGGGATTTGTTCTTTGCATCATCTGAAACCACGGAACCACCTCTTTTTTGAAATGTATTGAAGCCAAAGTGATTCTCTGTTCATCTGAAGTTTAATAGTATTGGAAGAATTGCTCTGATCTGAAGATCCAGTTAAGTACATTCGCGCCATCAAACTTCGGAAAATCCACGTGGACGGCTTTGGGTTGGGGATTTGTTCTACCATTGTTGCCTGAGTTCGCCACACCATGGGAGGACGCTGGTTGTTGTATTGTTACTAATGTTGCTTCCAATTGCTCGAATCGGTCTTCCGCTGCAGCATCCTTTTGCTCCAAAATCTCACTAATCGTGTGAGTTTTGCGCCCCTTGCTTCTACCTTCGCACTAAGATCTTTGAGTCGAGTCCTATCTGTCATAGTGATGATGAAAGCACCAATGTAAAGGAAGTGATATTCACGAGTGACAATTGTATTACAATCACAACAATGAAACAATATGAGTGAAGTATAATGAGTGTGTAAAGTATAACAATGTATGAAAATGGCGATCAATTAACAAATAACGGGAGTAAAAGGGTAAATCGCATGTCTAGGATATCCTTGAGCCATCAACTCTATGCAATACCTGCAAATAGCACAGAATTGGCATCAAACCTAAGAAGGAGGGAGACAAATCAATTCTGTAAGACCCCAAAATCCTAAATATGCCTTAATCGGAGAGATTTTGTAAAAATCACTTTGATCAAGGTATAATTGGAATGTATGTGCATTAAGATGTATTCTGGTATGTATGATTGATTGAGTATGTGCTATGTGTATTATGTGAAAACATGTGCATTAGGAAGTGGTAAGTGTAATGCATGAGGTTGAAAAGTAAGTATAAGGTATCTATGAGTCTAGAATGATGATCTATGTGGGAATGGTAAGAAATAATTGGTAATTTTAGTAAGAATATGTTTACACAAGTGTATAAGTACTAGTAGAAACTTTTGGTAATGGGTTGGAGTGAGTTAAATGCATTTTTGGAGATTTAGAGTATGTAACTTGCTGTTGTTGTCATGTATCAGTATTTTCTCGCTAGCGGTCAGCTTAGCTCGCTAGCGAGTGAGACGGTAGAGGTCCGTCGCTAGCGACTAGTGATGGGTGCTAGCGGGTAGTGCGGTGGAAGCGGCCGTAATATGTGCGCTAGCGACCAGCTCGAAGACAAAACAACATTTATGCAATTTTGCATTTTTGAGTTATGTCCTTCATTTTTTAACAATTGTCCTTAACTCCCTCCGTCCCTAAAAACCTTCCCTCACCCTGAAGCAACCTCACTCTCATCAGAAACATAATCCCAAACCCCCAAACCCTCCAAACATATTCCTCACAACCTCCATAATCTTCAAAACACAAAACCTCACCATCACTTCACCAAAACTCACCCAAATCCGAATCTAAACTCACACCTAGGATCCTTGCATCAATTCCTTCCTTCCCAACCGAACAAAAGTCACCTGAAAGCTTAGAACTTCAATCACCATCATCAAGAACAAGGAAACTTGAGAAACAAGTAGCTTGATAACGTGGTTTTGGCCAATATTTTATGCCCTTAATTTGGATGATTGTATGCATTTCTTTGCTCTATTTTAGCCTTTTATTGTATTTAATACAATTTAGAATTAATTGGGACTTAATGAAAATAAAGGCTAAAGTAATAAGTTTTATGATGTTTTTGCAATTAAAGGATGACCTTTGCACTTGATCTTGGGTATTTTCTATTTTTGGTGCAGGTTATAGGAATTATTGGAGCAGTAGACGTCAGGAACTGAGCAAGAAGCGGAGCAGTGGAATTCAGGACTGACATCGAGCACCCCAGCGCCCGAACCCTACTAGAATTCCTCACGTGCACAGCACTGGCTCCCTAGCGAGCTATAAGCTCCCCAGCGCCACGCCGCAATTCTGTTACAGCAGAGACCTATCTGCAAGGCCGAGCTGGGGGCCCAATTAGCTAGGGTTTGGAGGCTTCTCACTCTATTTAAAGAAGGCTAATGCATCAGAAATCACATCACTCACTGACCATCACTTCTACATCTCTTATTTTCATATTATTTTCTTTTCCTAGTTTCTTACTTTCAACCCTAGGCTTTTTAGTTAGATTTTATTTTCTCCATTAGGATTCCATCTTCTTTTCCTAGTTTAGCTCTAGCTCCTTCATTGTTATTTCTAACGTTATTCGTCAAGCCCTTTGGGTTTTGTAAGTTATTATTTTCATTAATTTACTTATTCGTTTTTCCATCTTCCCAATTTGCATTTATTTCCCTTACTTTACTCTTTATTGTTTAAGTTGTTTAATTTCTTCATTCCATCTTTGTTTTAAATCCAAATTATTTTCTGCCCTTATATTTCCTCCATGAGTAACTAAGTCTCTTGGTGGTTTATGAGGGTGTGAACATCATTGGGGAAAATTGAGACTTTGTTCTTAATCTTGCATAAGTTTTCATTATCAAACCTTGGCATATAATTTGAGATCTTAAATTGTGTGTTAAACCTTTGTCTTGGCTTGCTCGATTGAGTTAGGCTAATTCATTGGCATGTGTTTGTGTTAATAGATTAATTGATGCATGACATATTAGGAATTGATAATGATTAATTAATTGGTTGATTAGTCTCTTTAATTAGATTAATGTGATTGGCTTTAAAGATTGTTGAAAACGAAACTAAAGGTGAGATCTCACTGATTAATCTTGTTCTAGGCAATCAACTCTTAGAATCATAACAATAGGGTTAGATCTAACTCTGGCGTAATTAATCAACTCATGCATTCTTTTGTAGCCAATGATAAATGCCCTAATGAATGTTCTACCTCATAAACCACTGTTTTAACTATTCCAATTTATTTCTCTTGCATTCAAACAAAAAACCCCCAACTTGTGACAATCCTCATACAACTAGTCTTGCGTATTGTTTTCTTAGTCATTCCTTGTGAGAGACGGCCTTGGTTTCCACTAAACTATATTAGGGGATCTTGGTTTATAAATAATTAAATTTATGGGAGTTGCGACGCTCACTCATCATAGCTCAAAGGGGGGGGGGGGTATAGTGGTACTTGGCTCTAGAGGGAAAAACTACAAGAGGTGGGGGTTTAGATTTGTGTTACATCATGTATTTGTGTATTTTCATGCATAAGAATCGATTAAAAATCATTATGTGCATTAATATAGTTGTTGTTCTGAAACTGGTATGAGTGTAGAGTCGAGACACGCGCTAGCGGCCAGGTCACAGCCGCTAGCGAATGTACACGCGCTAGCGACCAAAGTCTAGGAGCTAGTGAGTGGTTGTGTTACATTGGGCGCTAGGGGCCACAAGGAGCGCGCTAGCGGCCAATTCGCAGAATTTCTGCAGAATTGCCTTAAATGTTGTATTTTGTGATTTTTGCATTAATGATTTCTAACCATTTTCTTGGAGTCTAAACTACTGTAACATGTTTATTATATGTGTTTAGAATAGAAAAGGGTGTTTATGAAAAGAAGTTAGCTATTTAAAGAGAAAATGACATATGAATGCAATTATGTGCATAAGTGACATGTTTTCAAGTGACTTATGTGTTAAGAATGCTATGCATGACTTGTATATATTTCCAGAATGATGTTATAAGATTATGTACATGCATACATGCTGTAATACTATGACAAGTCAAAATGTGATAGTATGATATCTTAAGTATGATGGAAATGCGAAAGTAAATAATTGTAACATTCGGTCACTGGTGTCGTTAGTAAGGGAGGATTGGCAACCTCGGTCACTGACATCACTAGTAAGGGAAGGTGAGAAACCCTCTTTCCCCGTGTGTCTAGTAGAAACTAGAGAGATATGAGCTCATAGTCTTGGGATTTGGTGATGTGGAGGTAGAAAGAGATGAGAGGGTTAGTGGCAAATCAAGTAAAGATATCTTATGCACATGTCAAGAAAGAGTTCATATTTTATGCATTAACTAGAAATGAAATAAGTAATGATGTTTTTAGATTCATAACATAATGCATGCATATCCATTAAGGTATATATAGGTAAGACACTCCGGATTACAGATTATTTACGAAAACCCCCGTAATACGGAACTTGCATGTTACGTTGTTTTTATAATAAACCGGAGTGATCCCCCTACTGAGTCTGTGGAGCTCACCCTATTCCACCACCTTTTGTTTTAGATACAGACATGGGCACAAGCACATCCACAGGTTGAGTGATTTCGGATCTTACGGGAAGACTAAGCTTGCATTGTCTGGAGCATAGGACATTAGAATCTCTTTTTGTTTATGTTATGTAATTATATCTTACAACTTATGGTGTTATTACAGGAATTCTTAAGGGGATTATAAGTGTCTGAACAAGCTTATAGTTTTCTTAGAAGTTCCACTATCATATTTTGTACTATCTATAGTACTTATAACATTATGTGTATTTCCTATACGTTGTAATACTTTATGTATAATGTGGGTCATGGTTATGTATTACAATGTTATGTACTTGTGATAAGTAGGTTCTTAGAATGATATAAACGTTCATATCAATTATGTCACACAAGCCGAGTTTTCAAACTTCCGTTTTCTTTTAAGAAAGCAAATTGACCCTATTTTCCGCGTAATGTTATTTTACTCAAATTGAATCTCTGAAACAATATGTTAATTTCCGATAATTAACTCAATATAACTTGAGCATAAAGAGGTAATTATTAGAGTGTTACAAATTCCACAATTAGGAAATGAAGAGAAATGTAATACCAGACTGTCTTCCTTCAGCAAATTCTTCCTCCTTATAGCTCCTATAGCACTTAGCCGTTGAGCCTTGTATTTGTCACTGGAAGGGTATAGGACTGAATATATGAATAATTGAAATAGACTTGGAACAGAGTCAATAAAACAGTACACCAATTATCTAATATGCAGCAGAAATTAAGGATAGTGCAATTTAATCGGTTCTATGAGTATAATTGACAAAAGAAAAGTGTAAAAGGTGATGTAAAAGATGATGAGATATGGTTGCGCTGGCTGGTCCAGGAAGGAATTCTTGAAGAAGAAAGAAAGAGAAATGTCAGGAAGGAAGCAGACAGAAAATAACAGAAGGGTCAGAAAAAGGAAATTCAATTACCACAATTCGCTACCACACGTAGTCCTCTCTCCACCTATTAGTAGCCTTTTCTCTTTTGCTACGCCTCAGCACTTGAATAGGTGTATCGCTTGCCAGCTGTCCATTTGATATAACTAACTCCACATTCTCATTTTCATGCAGCAGCTCATTAGCAACAGGATTAATTTCATCATTATTCATCTTAATCCTTTTATCTCTATTAATATTGCTTACATTACCCTCCCCATTAAGCGCAACCTTGCCCTCAAGGTTGAATTGCGGATATGCCTTGTAGAATTCATCTGCCAATTCCCACGTTGTGTCTTCCTCTGGACCTTCTCCCCACTGAACTCGAACCTGAGCAACCTCTTTTCCATTCTGCAGTATCATTCTGCTGTTGGTTACAGCAGTTGGGAGTATAATTGGGCCCAATTCTGTTGTCATCAGTGGTAAGGGCAAGTATTGTTGTTGTTGCTCACCTCTGAATTTCTTGAGGACTGATATATGGAATACATTGTGTATCCTCGCTGATTCTGGTAGTTGCAGCCGATAGACTACTTCACTGATCTTCTTAATTATTTTAAAAGGTCCAAAATACCTCATCCCCAATTTCTGATTCTTTCTCAAAGCAACTGAGTGTTGCCTGTAGGGTTGTAGTTTCACCAAAACCCATTCTCCTTCCTCCAATTCAAGGTGCCTTCTGTGTCTATCACCATATTTCTTCATGAACTCCTGTGATCTAGCCATATTTGCCTTTAGCTGCTGCAGTAGCCTGTCTCTGCTCAACAACATATCCTGCAGAGAAACTTCATCTTGAGGTGACACTTCATACCTAACAACTGAGGGAGGATCCCTACCATAAAGTGCCTTGTAGGGAGTCATTTTGATGCAACTGTGATGAGAGGTGTTGTACCAATATTGGGCCCAAGGTAGCATTGCAAGCCATTGCTTTGGATTTTCATAGCAAAAACACCTTAAATACATTTCATGTGTCTTGTTGAGCACCTCACTCTGACCATCTGTTTGTGGATGGTAAGCTGAACTCATGGCTAGATTAGTGCCTTGTGACTTGAACAATTGCTGCCAAAATTTGCTGATGAAGACCTTGTCCCTATCTGAGACAATGGATTTTGGAAAACCATGTAATTTCACAATGTTTTGTACAAAAACATCTGCTACATTCTTGCTGTTGAAATCATTCTTCAAGGCTATGAAGTGAGCAAATTTTGTAAGTCTATCAATAACTACCATTATCACTGAGTACCCTTGGGCTGGTGGCAGGGAAACAATGAAATCCATGCATATGTCTTCCCAAACTTGTGTTGGGATCGGCAGAGGGTGAAGGAGACCCGCAAGCATTCTTGCTTCTGTTTTTGCTTGCTGACATATCGGGCAGTCTATAACATATTTTCTTATATCTTTTTGCATATTAGGCCAATAGAAATTTGAACAAATTCTCTCAACAGTTTTTGCTATACCAGAATGACCCCCAATTGCACTATCATGATACTCCTTAAGAATCAATTGGATCAAGCTGCTATGAGGGGGGGGGGGGGTATCACCACCCTATTTTTCCATAATAAAATACCATTTCTGCTGCTGTAATTAGTTGCAGAATTTCCACCAGAATTTAAATTCTGCAGAATTCTTTTCAACTCATCATCAGCATTAATTTCAGCCTTCAATGTCTGCAGCCAATCAAGTTTAAGAAAAGACCAAGCTGCAAAGAAGCTTCAAGATAAGGCATCGGCAGGCACATTGTCTCCTCCTGGTTTATATTGTATTTCAAAGTCGTAGCCTAGCAACTTGTGAAGCCATTTATGCTGCTCTGGAGTATGGAGATTTTGATCCATTAGAGACTTTAGGCTTTGCTGATCCGAACGTATTATGAATTTATTGCCCAATATATAGTGTCGAAACTTTGCTATGGCCTCAGTAACTGCATAAAACTCCCTTGTGTATGCTGATTGCCGCTGCATTGTTGGAGATAATTTCTTTGAAAAATAGGCTATTGGATGTTTTCCTTGAATCAACACAGCTCCAATGCCTACTCCAGATGCATCAGTCTCTATGATGAATGGCTCATCAAAATTAGGCAAAGCCAGCACAGGTTTAGATGTAATTGCTTCTTTTAACTGCTGGAAAGCATATTCTGCTTTGTCATTCCATTGAAAAGCTTCTTTCTTCAACAAATCAGTGAGTGGAGCTGCTAGTGAAGCATAACCTTTGATAAATCTTCGATAATACCCCGTCAAACCAAGAAAACCTCTCAGTTGCTTAACATTTTTAGGTTGCTGCCATTCTTTAACTGCTTGCACTTTCTCATTTTCCATGTGAACTCCATTACCCGAGATAGAATGTCCCAGGTAATTAATTTCAGATGCTCCAAATAAACACTTAGATAACTTGGCATAAAGGGATTCCTTCTGCAGTGTTTGTAGCACTATCTCGAGATGCTGCAAGTGCTGATGCCGAGTAGAGCTATATACCAATATGTCATCAAAGAACACTAATACAAATTTCCTTAAGTAAGGTCTAAAAACATCATTCATCAGACCTTGGAAAGTGGCCGGGGCATTGGTAAGCCCGAATGGCATTACAAGCCATTCATAGTGTCCTTGATGAGTTCGAAAGGCTGTTTTATGCCTATCCTCTGGTTTCACCAAAATTTGATGGTACCCGGACCTTAAGTCCAATTTAGAGAAACAATTTGCACCAAATAATTCATCTAAAAGCTCATCCACAATTGGTATGGGAAAACTATCCTTCACAGTTATATTATTCAATGCCCTATAATCAGTACAGAATCTCCATGTGCCATCTTTCTTTTTAACTAGCAATATAGGAGAAGAGAAGTGACTCTTACTCGGTTGAATTATGCCATCATCGAGCATCTGCTGAACCATTACCTCTATTTGTTCTTTTTTATTGTGGGGATATCTGTAAGGCCTCACTTTAACAGGTGCTGCTCCTTGTATCAGAGGTATGCTGTGGTCGTGCTCCCTTTGTGGTGGCAGGCCTATTGGTTGGTCAAAGACTTTGGCATAGGTGTGTAGAAGCAAAGCTAACTCAGGTTCCATGTTTTCAAGCAATTGCAAAGGAGTCATGTTGCTGTCTTCATCATTTTGTATTTGGATTGTAAAGGTCTCCGCTATTGCATCAGTATTCACCAGCCTCTTAATGTGATTAAATTGTGCTTGTTTTAGTGTAAGAGACTTATCCCTATAAATAGTAACAATTTTGCCTTCATGAAGAAATCTGATGAAGGATGAGTCATAGTCCACTATGTGAGTTTTAAGCTGTTTTAGCCAAGTGGTCCCAATTACTAAGTCTCCCCCTGCCACATGTAACACGTACACCTCTGGCACCTGTATTTTATAACCCTGCATTGACACCTCCAGAGAAGGAATACATCCCTCAACGGTCATCATATCAAAATTCCCCACCATCACCCTGAACCCTAGTGCTGGTTCCACAGGTAAGTTCAAAAATTTTGCGATGCGGGGCTGTATAAAACTATCTGAGCTCCCTCCATCAATCAGAGCTTGAATTTCCATCCCGTTAATCAATGCCTTAATTCTGATCGTAGCTGGTCCAGAAGTTCCATGCATAGCATTATATGATAAGTGGGCTTCCAATACTTGGTTATCAAGAAGCTGTGAATCACTCCCTTCCCCTGTCATTTCTGCCTTAGTTTCATCCTGGCTCGTATCTTCCTCCTCTTCTAGCTGATATAACATGAAGTGCCGGTTAGGACATTTATGGGTTGGGGAATATCTTTCATCGCACCAAAAACAGAGCCCTTTGTCTCGACGAATATGCTGCTCTGCTGGTGTTAGTCTCTTGACAAGGTTTCGATTGGGGTTTAGTGTAGGTTTATGTGGAGGTGTGGGAAGCAGAGGCGGTCGATTGGTGTTATATTGGTGTCTGGGTGTCGTGTTTTGGGTGTTTGTGTGGAATTGTGGTCTAAATTGGGTTGGTCCATGTGTGGGTTTAGGGTTGGGAGAAAACTTATCTTCGTATAATCTCGCGAGGCTTACGGCACGCATCAGAGATGGAGGGCACTGGGCTTTCACTTCTCGTTTGATTTCAGCTCGCAATCCGCTGATAAAACAGTCACGCAAGGCATCTGGTGGCTCCACGTTGGTGCGATTCGCCAATGAAACGAACTCAGTACTCTGATACTGAACCTTGTTGCTGCAACTTGAATAACAGTTCCCTCGGTGATTCTTAGAGTGATGGTCCAAACTCAATCTCGATGGACCTTTTTAGCTGAGCCCAGGAACGGAAAGGAGCTGACCGTTGAGTCATTTGGTACCAAGGTATTGCCATTCCTGACATGTGTATTGCAGCTATTCCCATTTGTTCCTCCTCTGGAACTCTGAAAAAATCAAAGTATTGATCCATCGAAAATATCCATCCTAGCGCATCACTACCATCGAACTTCGGTAGATCAAAGTTCACCCTTCGGACTTGTTGTAAGGTACGCGGTGGAGGTTCTGGGCCTGAGTTCTCACCATGTTCATGGCTAGCGGTCTGGGTGTGTGTTTGGTTGTTAATGAGGTGGTTGATGGAGTTCTGAACGGCTTCAAATCTCAGGTCATTCATCTCAGCAGCACGAGTTCTTTCTGTTCTGTTTTCTTCCATCATTGTCTCCAACATCTGGAATAGCTTCTTGATGTCAGACTCCATTCCCTTCATTCTTGTATTATCCGCTACTGACATGGTCAATAAAACAGTACACCAATTATCATATATGCAGCAGAAATTAAGGATAGTGCAATTTAATCGGTTCTATGAGTATAATTGACAAAAGAAAAGTGTAAAAGGTGATGTAAAAGATGATGAGATATGGTTGCGCTGGCTGGAGCAGGAAGGAATTCCTGAAGAAGAAAGAAAGAGAAATGTCAGGAAGGAAGCAGACAGAAAATAACAGAAGGGTCAGAAAAAGGAAATTCAATTACCACAATTCGCTACCACACGTAGTCCTCTCTCCACCTATTAGTAGCCTTTCTCTTTGCTACGCTCAGCACTTGAATAGGTGTATCGCTTGCCAGCTGTCCATTTGGTATAACTAACTCCACATTCTCATTTTCATGCAGCAGCTCATTAGCAACATGATTAATTTCATCATTATTCATCTTAATTCTTTTATCTCTATTAATATTGCTTACAGTCACTCTTCTTCTATAACCTCTCCCCATGTGCATTTTGCTTTGATCATCTTCCACGTGGCATTCGGTTGCAACCGAATATGGTTGAGTCTTCTCTATCTGATGCTTGTTAATTCCTTTATTATCCTCTTGCTGCATTACAGCATCGTATCCCATCCCAATTTTAGAATTAAAAAAAAAAAGAAGAATATAGAATTGACTTCAATCGCTACATATATTCAAACTTACAGACAAGATATCCAATTCTCTTTTACTTCAATTTCTGTCCAGTTTATCTTTCTTTGTAATCCAAAAAAAAAAAAAACTATTACCAAAAAAAAAGTGCGAGAAAAATGAATTCAAATGGAGAATGCGCGGGTCTAAGGCCATTAAAGAACTAATTCATGACAACAAATTTTGAAATAGCGCAATAATTTTTCATCCAAAGAGTCAAAGACATACTGAAAATGATGAAGAAGCAATTTCAAGTTCGAATCGAACCATAATAAGAAGCTAAAACATTGCGATTCCGAAATGAAATCGATTCCTATAGTTTCAACTTTCAACTAGCTCTAAGAAAGAAGAGCAAGAAGAAGGTCCAAAGCGACAGCAGCAAGAGGAGCTGAAGAAGTAGCTCCAGCAAGGAGCAGAGCTTCATCTTGTTGCTCTTGAACCGCTCCTTCAGCAATTCGATCTTCAAATCATGGATCTCCCTCCTCAGCGTTTCCTGAAAAAAAAATTAAAAACAAAGCAATTGCACGGACCAGATAAGAGAACAAGAAAATAATAATAAGAACAATAATCTTCGGGTTTTAGAAAATGACCGGTTCTGCTAGGCGGTTGTTGGCGGTGGCGGCGTGAAGTGATTTCAAGCGGTGGAGGAGCAATGCAGCTTTCGCACAGCAATGCAGCGCTGTTTTCGATTTCAGATCCTTCTTCCCTTCTTTGTTTTCCATCTCCATCTCTTTCTGGGTCTCTGTTTCGCTTCCACTTCCTCTTTCACAATTTCTTAGCGCTTCTGAATTTGAGTAGGAAAATGGGAAATTGACTTTGGGGAGTTAGAATAAAGAGGTTATCAAGTTTTTGTATATAAAGAATTTCTTAATAAAAACTTTAATAATAAGTAATTTTTAAAAGTATTATTTTGTGTTTATAAATAAAATAATATAAGGGTTAGTTTGGATAAAGAGTTTAATTAAGTCCTTATAACATAAAGAACTTTTTAATAAGGACTTTAATAATAAGTAACTTTTGAAAAAATTATTTTCTATTTGGAAGTAAAATAATATAAGTGCTTATTTTAGTTTGTATTGGTAGTTTTTAAAAAATTGTGCAAAGACTTTTTGAAGAAGTTAAATATTTTAACTTTTTCAAAAAGCACCTAAAATAACTTTTTAAAAAGTTAAAAGTTACATAAAAATTAATCCAAATATCCATTCAATAACTTATAACTTATAAAAAGTTAAAAAAAGTTATAAGTTTGCTATCTAAATTGACCGTAAATGTTTATCTTAGTTTATACCGGTAGTTTTTATAAAGTTGTGCAAAAATTAATCCATATAATACCTTATAAAGTTATACAAAAATTAATCCAAACATCCATATAATACCTTATAACTTATGAAAAATTAAAAAAAAAGTCATAAATAATATATCCAAACTCACCCTCTGTCCTCTTCCCGTGAACCGTCCCGATTCGTTTTTTAATTTTTTTAGAGTAAACTTCCAACCGGTCCCGATAATTATATGGAACAAGTTGGTCTTTGATAATTGTAAATATCTTAATCAATAAAGTTTAGTATACATCACAAATCCGCATAAAAGGTTGACGTGGCATAGACATCAATGTGCGTACTTCTAATGTGGAAACGCAGTTCAGTATGCACTTCTGTAGTTTTGTAGTGTGTGCAATTGTGAATGTTTGGTGTGTGCGTTTTGTATGTTTTTAGTGTGTGCGTTTTGTATGTTTTGGTGTGTTCATTTTTTTATATTTGGTGTGTGCTAAACTATAATTTTTTTTAATTAAACAGATAATTGTTAACCTTCCAAATCATTTTTTCTTTTAATTTTGAAGTATTTAATATCACAAAGAGAGAATCTATTGAAAAATATATAATGAAGTCAAATTAAACAGGAAAATAAAAGGTCAGTTACATTAAAAAACTTATGAATTAGAATGAAGGTGAAGGATTCCATGAAGCCCCTTTTATTTGACTTCAATGTAGATCCCCGAATAATTATAAAGTTAAATGAAATAAAATATTGAAAGATATATATATATATATATGTTCGCACCTCGGATTGCGGCCCAATTCGGTTGCCCAGTTCGGAACCCCAACTACGGCCCAACAAAGGACGGCCCTAATCAGACAAGGGACCCGCCTGAAGCCTAAGGTCGGACCTCTAGTACTCCCCTTTAAGGGGCCCAGTCCATACTAAAGGCCCAATAAGGAATGGGTAAACCCAATGCGAATGGGTCGCAAAACGGATCCGGGTACGGATCTAACGACCCGACCTAAGAAGCTAGAGTTAGACCCGGGTCTGGGTCCTACAACCCGACCCGAGGGAAGGATTTGCTCGACCCCCCATGAAGGGTGGGAGCTTATCCACGAAGCGGATGATGACGCCGAGTAATCCGCGCTGCAACGGCACTACGCGGATCAACCCAGCAAGCCGCAAATAACGGGATGGGGGTTATCCCGAGTCGCTCGGAAGCGGAAGCACGGAAAGTGGCTCACATCCCCCTCTATAAATAGGGTGCCACTCTCATGATCCAGGTACGCTCTCAGTTGAGTTCCCAAGCCTTGAGCACCTACTAACTTAAGCTTCGGAGTCCGTTCAGGGAAAACACCCCCCGCGCCTTGGAGAGGAGCTGTGCGAGGAGTCAGAGACCGGCGACAGTTCTACCCAATTCGGAAGGTACGGAACAATATATATATATATATATATATATATGTATATATTGCATATACAATCATTTTATTTTGTTTTTGTAAACACATCCCATCTCATTTGTTTTAGTGCATTATAACTCTCACCTTCCTGTAAGTTACTCCAATCTTCACACCACACCATCACAGCACTCACTCACACCCCACCACCCACTTGTAGCAATACTTCCAACACCCACACACCCTACCTCACACACAACCATCCACTAGGGGTGTTCATCGGGCAATTTGGTTCGATTTTGGACCAAAATCTAACAAAACCGACCAAATCGGTTGGCAATCAAAATCATCCAATCAGTTCTCTTTACGTGATGCCAACTGAATAGAACCGAACCGAAAATAGTGCAGTTCGGTTCGGACGGTTTTTCGGTTTTTCACATATTCTTGCTATTTTTAACATTTTCAAGGAAACAAACAAGAGAAGAATAGAAATTAAATAAAAAAAATTCTTGTTGTTCTTCATATTTTCCAGAAAATAAAATCAGAACTAAACAAACATATAAAGAAGATAGAAAACATTAGAATAACATAACATCAAAGTAACAAATTAAGAATTCAGCAACAATGAGCAGCCAATCGCACCGTCGGCTGAACAACAACTGAGCAAAGGCAGCAACAGCGAGAGTGTGATGAAGAGGCGTGGCGCCACGTGATGTTGAGATGCAGAGATGTTCGACGTAGCGAGGGTCTGAGGGACATAGAGAAAGAGAACGTAAGGTCGAGGGTGCATACGGGTGATGATGAGATGAGAAGAGGCGGAGACTTGTGATGGCCAAGAGATGAGAGGAGGAGAATGTGTTAGCTCCAGAACCCTTCTAAGAGTAATTAAAATTTTCAAAATGACTCTTATGCAACTAAATGTTTTAATGATAACTCTCTTAAGTTGAAAGATAAAAATTTTGATTGAAGCAAGCTAATGTGTGTGCTAAGTGTACTCAGAAAGGTTCACATGAGATTGGCATCCATACATATGTGATTGAAAAATCGCATCAAGTAACCTTGGAATACAAGAAATATCCAAAGCTTTTAAGACGTAAAAAAGGAGTATCTCAGAAGCCCTAGGCGAAAAATGCTCCTCTGAGAAGAGAAAAAAATTAATTCACAAGCCTCTCAAAAGGTAACAGATTTTTGTCTCTTAGAAGGACATTCTCTCATAAGGATGTTCTCTCAGAAGGACTTGCCACTCAGAAGGCCGTACATCTCCCAGAAAGACACCTTTTGAAAGCGACCAAGTCTCATTACCCAAATCAAATGGATCAAGCTCAACAAGCTCAGAATGCTCTACAAGAGTTTTTGGAAACTGTGCACTGTGCAGTTCTGAAAAGTTCCTTAAATCACGCTGACATGAGCAAGAAGCCGTTCTGAGAAGTACTGAGTCTATGCAAAGCCATATCAGCAACTAGAGCTTTCAAATTTCACATGATTTTGTTCTATAAATACTAGAACAATGCATGAAATTCAGGAGCAAGAATCACATTGAATCAAAGTGCTGAAACTCTGTCAAAATCAAAATCCATTTGTGAAAACTTTGAATTCTCTCAGAAGGACATCTCTTAACTAAGTTGTACTTTGAGTTAAAAAATCTTCTAGCTCTTTACTGTTTTATTCTTGCATTCGTGTAAGTTAAATCTATAAGTCTATCAAGTGTTCTTTCAGCTACGCCTGGAATCTTGATAGTGTTTTTGAAAAGAATACTCTACTTGTAAAATGCAAAGTCCTTCGTGTTTGAAGGCACCTGAAGTCCTCAGATTGTGAGGCAAGAAAAGTCCTTTATTTAAAGGCACGAAAAGTCCTCAAGTCTTTGAGGCAAGTAAAGTCCTCAAGTGTTTGAGGCAAGCAAAGTTCTCAAGTGTTCGAGGCAAGAAAATCCACCTCAAGTGTGAAGTGGTGAAAACTCCTTTACTGTGTTAAAGGTAGTGGCTTCCTGAGAAGGCACATTAAGAAAAAATATCTATAAGTACTCTCAACTGAAGGTTGAGGACTGGAGTAGGTTGTGTTATAACTAAAACAGTATAAAACTCAAAGAAAGTAAGGAACATCTTCAAAAAGTTTAATTTACATATTTACCACTTACTTACTTAGAAGGTTGATCTTCTAAGAAAGCAAAGTTTCTCAGAAACCTTACTTTCTCAGAAGGACTTTGCGCTACCACTTAGAAGGTTTTTCTTCTAAGAAGTGTTTCTAAAAGAATTTGTTTTGGAAAAAGTTTTTAAAAATCAAGCACGATTCAACCTCCCATTCTCGTGCAAACACACACCTTCAGAAGGGTATGTTGGAGTAGAGAAAAGAGAATCAAATGCAAAGTGGGGGTGAGTGGCGGCTTATTGTGAAACTACTTAGAGAATAAAATCTTAAAGAAGTTTAATTAATGCTTTAAGGGACCAATTGGACTTAGGGCCTCTTCTAGCCTAAAGTCCATTGGACTTCACCCTTACATTAAAAATAAAATCTGGCCGAGAATTAAAAAACAAAAAAGGCAAAATTATGTAATTTTCAGTTCGGTTCGGTTCGGTATGGTCGGTTTTTGTCTATGGGAACCGACAACCGAACCGATCGGTTTTCAATGAAAATGAACAAAAAAAAACATTTTTTCGATTTTTGTTCGATTTTTGGTTTTTTTGGTTGGTTTTCGGTTGTTAAATTGGATTGGTTCGGTTTTGAACACCCCTACCATCCACACACCTAGCTATTACCCACATAGTATATGCATTCTCTCTCCTCCTTTTATTGATAATCATTCCTACCTTGATGGTTCCTTAAGAACTATTTGAGTGTAATGCAAACAATAATGATTTCAAAGGGTTAATGGAAGAGAGTAACTCGAAAACCATTACTCACATCACAAATGGAAAATAAATATTCAAAATTCTAAATATCAAATCCTAACTCAAAAATAGAAACAAAAATCAATTCAATTTTTAATAATTTAGAAAAACCTTATCAAGAATCCTCAATCAAAAATAGGAAAGATTCAATTATCTTGGTTTTTCATGCCAACATCATGAAATTGCATTAAAAAAACTGTAGCTTGATTTTTATTTTTCTCCCAATATGAATTGACTTTGTTAGGTTTTATTATAGAGATTCAATGTGTTGATGTAAATCCTCATTTGGTTTTGATAATAACATGTAACACCCCGCTACTGAGGAGTGTCCGTGCGAGGGGCTCTATCCCAACGAACACGCTACTAGGGCATAACTTAAGGGCTAAACAACATGCATAAACCATTAAATAAACTGAATAACCGACATAACTGAAATAACTGTTTAACTGATAATCATATATCATATATATAACTGTATTAATCTGAAACATACATACTAGTTCAGTATACTGAAACATAACTTGACTGATAAGGGAATCCTACCTCTAAAGTCTGGAGCAAAACTATACATGATTGATTTGACTGTGAAATATAAACTAGACATAAACTAAACATAGACTGCTAACCCCAACGTGAAACTTACTGCAAGTCTGGCACTGCGGGTGGGAGTGGACTGACCCTCCTTGCTGACGTGACGTTGTGGGCTGACTGATCTCACTCTGTCTCTGACTTTGTGAAGCTGCGGGGAGAACCAGGGCGGGCGCTGAGGAGGTGGCCCTAAGTGGCTGAAACCCCTGAGGCTGTTGCTGATGTTGACTACGAGCTGGGGCTACTCCGCCCGAGAATGAACTTGTGTGCCTAGCTTTCTTCTTTCCTCTAGCCTGAGCATACATACTCATCGTCTCACATGAAAGGGCAGCATTCAGAACCTCTGCATACCTCTCGAATGTCTGGTAACTCCTCAGAGCGAATCTGTACTGGCTTGGAAGACCCTGGATGAAACGTCTCACCCTCTCGTTCGGGGTCATAGGGAACTGAGTGACCCCGGCGAGTCGAGGGAACTCCACCTCGTACTCGGAAACTGTCGTGGATCTAGTCATCCTTAAGCTCAAGAAAGTCTGCAATGCTTTGTCTTGAAGGCTTGTGGGAACGAACCTCTCCCTGGACTCACGAGCAAACTCCTCCAACGTCCGCCGTGGGGCCTCATGCTGGGTGTGAACGGTCTGCTGCGTCTGTGTGACCTGCTGAGCCAATACATCCTGGTGCGCCAAAGCTGCTTGCTGTGCCAACACGGTCTGCTGTGCCTGGAGAGCTACTATATCTGCTAGATCGGAGATGGCGTCTCGCATACACCTATCTCCACAACGGGAGCCGGAAGAATGAGAAGAGTGATGACGAGGAATCATGATCCTGGCGAGTTCAAACCATAAGACATATCAGGAAAAAGGATTTCAAAGAAGACTCTGACTACAACTGAACCTATCCGATTTTACTTTCTATGAACCTCTTGTGGCACTACATTCCATGGCGATGGGCGCGCTTCCATTAGCATGGTTGCTGTGACACTTAAGATTCCTAGCTCCAGACTCTAGGGGGACACCTATGGCTCTGATACCAACTGTAACACCCCGCTACTGAGGGGTGTCCGTGCGAAAAGCTCTATCCCAACGAACACGCTACTAGGGCATAACTTAAGGTCTAAACAACATGCATAAACCATTAAATAAACTGAATAACCGACATAACTGAAATAACTGTTTAACTGATAATCATATATCATATATATAACTGTATTAATCTGAAACATACATACTAGTTCAATATACTGAAACATAACTTGACTGATAAGGGAATCCTACCTCTAAAGTCTGGAGCAAAACTATACATGATTGATTTGACTGTGAAATATAAACTAGACATAAACTAAACATAGAATGCTAAGACTCCACGGAAAATGCGGAGCTCACCAAGGAAATCAACTGCAACCGACCTCTACTGGATCAACGGTTCCTCGTCTGCCTCCTGATCGAACTCTGAAACAAAATGCAGGGAGTGAGTCGCAAGCTCAGTGATGGGGTATCATGCATGTCATGCAACACATAATGTCATGTTATCAATCACATATACTTGTCCTATCTACGTAGCTGCACCTCTCTCTGACGACGGACGCGTACCGCCGGAGATATCCGCACTCGAGCCCCCCATGCTAAACTGATAACTGATAAATGACGGAACACGAGCCGCCCTGTTGTAACTTTTAACTGTGACTCGCTACCACGAGGGTGCGGTCATATGACGGAACACGAGCCGCCCTGTGATATGGACCTCTACAACCACGCAGGTGAGGCCAGTCATACTGTATCTGTATCAGGGGTGGGACTCGAGGCGCTTCGTGATAGTATGTCACGGCTAAACTCGACCGGGAGCTGCATCCGGGCTATAGCATTGATATACATACTACGACGGTCCGCAAACTACGTAAACAGTCATCACACAATTCTACAATCATTCTACTCATACACTGCATGTTATGATTCTGATCATAAATCATAGGGTTCTAACATGTTTCATATCATAGCATAGCATAGCATAAATCATTCAAGCTTATAGGAATAATCATAACACATATAATAAATATAGTCATAACGCATAACATCATAATGCTGTAACGTCAATACAAAGGGACCTAGAAGTCATTCACTCATTCCTGTTATGTTGTCTATTAGGGAACTTATCTATCTGAGCATATCCTCTATTAAGACCTGTTATCCTTTAGGGAACATTTCTACTAAGGTACGTTATCTTACTAAGGTTTATTATCTGTCTAAGGTATATTATCTGTCTGAAAAGTGTTATCTTACTGGGGCTTACTATCTTACTAGGTCACGTTATTCTACTAAGTTATATTATCTTAATGAGTTATGTTATCTTATTATGTTATATTATCCTAATAGCTTATGGTGTTTTACTAGGTTACATTGTCTCACTAGGTTGTATTAATTATTAGGTTATAATTAACTCACTAAGTGGTATTAATTACTTGATATTAATTTCTAGATCATATTAATTACTAGATTATATTATCTTATCATGTTATCTTACCATGTCATGTTATCTTATCACGTGAGGTTATCTTGCTAGGTTATGCTATGTTACTATGTTATATTATCTTACTATATTATATTATCTTACTAGGTGATGCATGTGATCTATTTAAGCAGGTTATTTTCCTAATCATATCATCTACCTAAACACGTTATAGACCTATCATATTAACTACCTAAGCATGTTATCTATCTATCATATTATTTACCTAAACATAAATATAAACATAAACATAAAAAAATAAATATAACTATAAACATAAACTTATAAACATATACAAATGCTACTATGTGGCAGCCACGGCACATCCACCCTAAAACCTCCACTCACCTGGAAAGTCCTGAGACTGGAAGGCACCGCTAGCTCCAGCTCCAGCTATCGGCACCGCGTTTGCACCTGGCGTGCAAAAGACCCATCAGGACCGCAAAAAAAGAAAACCAAAACTTGAACTAGGCTGCGCATTGAACCTCCGCTAGCGAGTAATACCTTCTCGCTAGCGATGGCACACTCGCCAGCGAGCACTCACAGCTCGCTAGCGACCAGCACGCTGACAGGGGCAAAAACGTCTTTTCACTCACCGTCGGGAATTTGGTCTGACCGAGATATCCCTAAGGTGTCAGACTCACACTCCACCAGAGTTCCTCTTAATATAAAGGACGCCCAAAGCACTGCTTTGATAAGGCGGGAGTATGAGGTGTGAGGGAAAAGCTATACTAACCACTCATATATATAGGGGGATGGGGGAAGCTGAAATGCTGTTTTGAGCAATGTGGGACTTGACTGCTCGCTAGCCGCCAAAATCTGCTCGCTAGCGGGCACCTGTTGGCTAGCGGCCATAATATGCTCGCTAGCGCGCACCTTCTCGCTAGCCGCCATCATCTGCTCGCTAGCCGCCACCTGTTGACAGCATCAGTGCTTTCTTCATTTTACACGTTTTAACATCATTTGTAACCCTTCTTAGACATACGCAGACCATATTAAAGCACTTTCTAAGGGGTACTATGATACGGGGTATCACAATCTCCCTTCTTTTTAAGAATTTGGTCCCCAAATTCCATCTTAACATAAAGCTGACATACGCATAACTGCTGCATGGATTACCAAGGCTAGGGCTTCACAATCTTTAATCAAAACATTACCTAAGAGATTGGGGTTGACTGCTGGAGCTTCCTGACATGTAAGCACAAAGCGACGGGATCGTCCTCTTGCGTCGGGGCCTGTACTTCCGGGACTTCTACTGTCGGGTCCCCTGCTATTTGTTCTTCCATCGCTACCACCTCTGCCGACTGGTGCCAAGGAACGGGTCTGAACCTGAGCTCGCCGAACCACTGGGGCGGTCATCTGCACTGAGGCCTCCTTAGGTGCTGGCTGTCCGACTGGGCAGTCTCTGAACCCATGGCCCTCTTGACCACAACTGTAGCATCCGCTGATCCCCTTGCGGCAAACCCCAACGTGAAACTTACTACAAGTCTGGCACTGCGGGTAGGAGGGGACTAACCCTCCTTGCTGACGTGACATTGTGGGCTGACTGATCTCACTCTGTCTCTGACTTTGTGAAGCTGCGGGGAGAACCGGGGCGGGCGCTGAGGAGGTGGCCCTAAGTGGCTGAAACCCTTGAGGCTGTTGCTGATGCTGACTGCGAGTTGGGGCTACTCCGCCCGAGAATGAACTTGTGTGCCTAGCTTTCTTCTTTCCTCTGGCCTGAGCATACATACTCATCGTCTCACATGAAAGGGCAGCATTCAAAACCTCTGTATACCTCTCGGATGTCTGGTAACTCCTCAGAGTGAATCTGTACTGGCTTTGAAGACCCCAGATGAAACGTCTCACCCTCTCGTTCGGGGTCATAGGGAACTGAGTGACCCTGGCAAGTCAAGTGAACTCCACCTCGTACTCGGAAACTGTCGCGGATCTAGTCATCCTTAAGCTCAAGAAAGTCTGCAATGCTTTGTCTTGAAGGCTTGTGGGGACGAACCTCTCCCTGGACTCACGAGCAAACTCCTCCAACGTCCGCCGTGGGGCCTCATGCTGGGCGTGAACGGTCTGCTGCGTCTGTGTGACCTGCTGAGCCAATACATCTTGGTGCGCCAAAGCAGCTTGCTGTGCCAACACGGTCTGCTGTGCCTGGAGAGCTACTATATCTACTACATCGGAGATGGCGTCTCGCATACACCTATCTCCACAACGGGAGCCGAAAGAAGGAGAAGAGCGATGACGAGGAATCATGATCCTGGCGAGGTCAAACCATAAGACATATCAGGAAAAAGGATTTCAAAGAAGACTCTGACTACTACTGAACCTATCTGATTTTACTTTCTATGAACCTCTCGTGGCACTACATTCCATGGCGATGGTACGGGGTATCACATAACAAAACTAATGTAATAATAAGTTCAGAAGCTTGATTTTAAAATTGTATATTGTATAGAAGCTTCTTTCTTTTTTTATTGTTTAGAAAGTGTTATGTTGTAATAGTTGATATAAATTGTGTAAATAGCTTAAGAAAATTTGTACAAGCTATATTTTAAATTCCTAGATAATGTATTAGGTAAATATACTTTGTAATACATTAGAAACTATTAGAAGCAGAAACACAACTTCAGAAAGGATGATGCGGGTTCAGAATGGCTGCATCAGAATTGGCCATTCAGAAAGTGAATATGTTCAGAAATCTGAAACAAGGTTCAGAAACCTTGTTAGTTTAGAATACACATAAAAGTTTAGAAACTTTTATACCAATAATCTTGAGAAATCATAACTTGCACCACCACCAACACAATGTTTTAAAGATTAAGGTGGTTGTGAGGGCTGATGTTCATGCTCGATTATGTAGACCAAATCCATGTAAACATATATTATTTTTAGATTATATCAAATAATAGAATCAAGTGAGTGTGGCAGAGAAGAATGAAAATTCACAATTAGGAATGAGAGAAAGATGAAGATTATTGGGCTATGTTTGTAAAAGTAAAATAAAAGGGTTATATATACAAAAATAAAATATATCTTTTAATATTTTATTTCAATTTTATTATCTCATAGTTATATAATTTGATGGGATTTACTTTGGAGCCAAACTAAGGGGCTCCAACCAATCCTTCACCTAAAATGAAAAACAATAATTTTAAATTGTTTAATTGAATGACCCGTCAAACATATAAAAAATGCACACACCAAACATATCATATTGCACACAACAAACGTACAGAAATGCACTCACCAAACATACACAAATGCACACATCAAACATATCAATGACACATACAAAACATATAGAAACACATTAGCTAAATATTCATAAATGTACACACCAAAAATGCACAAATGCACACACCAAATACACACAATTGCACACACCAAAAATACAAAAATGCAAACACCAAACATGTGAAAATGATTTCCGCGTGAATAGTATGCGCACATCAGATTCCATTCCACGTCAGCCTTTTGTACGATGAATCTACGATAAATGTGTATATGTGATGTACATCAAGTCAAGCTGATATCTTAATTAGTCACTGACAATGTTTAAAAGTCGGACTTCATAAGTTCTCTGGATAGAAAACGTTAACAATGTTATATTTAATGACAATTTCAATTTTAGACAAATTTTCCCTAACAATTTTACTGTTAGAAAAATTGGTTCATAATTTTTTTTTAAATTTTTTATCATTTATCCTCTTTATTATAATATGCATTTTTAAGTACTTTCAACTCAACTCTATATATCTCCCATTTGGTTATTATCATTCATTTTTTAATGCATTTATTTTACCATTTCCTAAAAGTTATTTATTAACTTTTACTTGTTTAAATCTTCATATTTTAAATTATGTAGATTAAAACTTATACTAATAATTAATATTAAATATAAAAATTAACTGTTTTAAGTTATATAAAATTTAAAATAAAATAAATCTATTATCTTATAAGTAATTTAATATTTTCAATAAAAAGAATGAAAATTTACTTTAATTTTTTGAAACAAGTATATTAAGAGGTTTGGTACCTAAAATTATTATAAAAAAAATCAATACTTTATTAACAATTTTTGTTTAGAAATACCAAAATAATTGCATTAAAGAGTGAGTGACAATTTTCAAATAAAAGATATATAGATTTGATTTAACAATGTTCAGGGTTGAATATGTTAATGAAAGTAATAAAAGATAAAATAAAGAATTTTAAAATTAATTAAGAACTGATTTTTCTAACAAAAATTGATTGGGACCAATTTGTCTAAAATTGAAATTGTCATTAACGCTGTTAGTTTTTTCGTCCAAAGACCTTATGATATCCGACATTTGACATTGTCAGGGACCAGGTTGGGTATTTCTGATTGTCAAGGACCACCTTGTCCGACGTTGAAATTGTTAGGAATTAGTTTGGGGGTTTACCCTATTTTTTATTAGAGTAAATACCAAAATTATCCCTATAAACTTTGGAAAATGGTGGAGTGACATCCATCTTAAACGTATAAAACTATAATAGAGAAAGAAGTTAGAAGATAAAATGAATTGAAAGAAAAAATAAATAATAAATATAGTAGGACCCACATATTTTTCTGAGTATGATGTACATATGTTTGAAATAGTTGGATGTACAAATAGCAATAATTTTTCATGTAAACTAAAAAAAATTTACTCAATGTACTTCGTACATACATGATAGAGTAATTAATTAACTAATTAATTATTCTTCTCATTTTTTTGTCATTCTATCTCTCTTTATTTTTTCTTTGCTTCTACTTCTTTCTTCTTTTTTTGTTCTGATTCTTCTTTATCTTTTTCTCCTACTCTCTTTTTTTAATTTATTTTTTCATTTTTTATTTTTGTTAGTTTTTCTAATTATTTTATTTTATTTTATTTCTATAACTAAAGCTATAATTTTTTTTATTGATTATCGTCTGCTCCATTTGTTTTTTTTTATCAAAATATTTGATTAACTTTTTAATTTGATTTAAATTTTCCCAATTCTATTTAAAAAATACAGGTGATTCATTCAATAGATGAATTTTCTCAATCGATGAAATTTTTCTTTATTTTGTATTAATATTTTCAAATTATCATTTTTTATAAGTTACGATTGTTGAATTAATAATTTAACAAAGAAAGTCATGGACATTTCACTCAAAATACAATACATGCTCACATATTATACATGTATTATTTTCAATTTGTTCAATAATTACTCACATTATGTTACAAAGTTGCTATCAAGATATGTACAGAATTGCTCACATTGCTCACATTTTTTGTATTATATATTTGTTCACAATATGTTACACACCTGTTAACAACATGTTACTGAATTACTCACATTTTATGTATCTTTCCTCACAATATGTTACACAATTGCTCACGTTTTATGTATTTTAATGTTATCGTGGTGTTGGTGGTTGCGATGAGTGTTGAAGATGGAGGTTGTGGTGGTGATGGTGAGTGATGATGATGATGGTGGTGAGTGGTGATGATGAGTGTTGAAGATGATGAAAATGGTGGCGGTAAAGAAAGTTATGTAAAAAGTATTAACAAATGTGTATGTTATAGTAAGTAACTTATGTAAAGTGTGTGAGCAAAACTGCAATTAGTTGTGAACAATCTTTGTAAAGTATGTGAGCAAACATGCATTATATTGTGAGCAATTTATGTACAATGTGTAGGCAAAAAATGTATTTAACTATTATTAATTTTCTCAATATTTGTGAGCAAATTAATTTTATATTATATTGTAAGAAATATGTATTATATTTGTGATTATGAATGAAATTTGTGAGCAAATCTTGTAAAGTGAGTAAGCAAATTTCCATTATACTGTTAGCAATATTTGTAAAATGTTTGAACAAGTGTGATCATACTGTGAGCAAGTTATATAAAAAATGTGAGCAAACGTGTATGTTACTTTGAACAATTTGTGTGAAGTTTAATTTGTTAACTTGCAATAAAGAGTGAGCAACTTGTGTAAAATATGACAGCAAACATGCATTATATTGTGAGCAAAAATATGTTAATATGTGAGCAATGTTGTAAATAAAATTATGTTACACTATGATAAAATAAAAATTAAATTATAAATTGTGAGCAATTTGTGTAAACTGTGTGAGCAATTTGTGTTATATTAAGGAACATATAAATGTTAATAGTACTGGGGGCTTACGCCCCCACTAATGTTTCAATATTTATTTAGAAATATATAGATATGTATATACTCCTATTGTATTTTACTTGCTTCCGCAATATAAAAATTTAAAGAAACATCATATTGTACTTATAAGTACTAATGATATTAACATATTTCCCTCACCACTAAAATCTTTTGGATCGGTCACTGGCTTTATTGTGAGTAATTTATTATTTTGTGTTTCAACAATATCTTCATCATAATGATTAAAATTTAGAGAGGCACCGTTAGTGAGAAGATGATAAAAGATATCCATTGATACGTCCATTGAAGCAACACTTGCTTTTTTTTAAGAGATAGAAAATTTGGATGAAATTAGAAATAATCAAAGATTTTTATGGAAAAAGAAAACAATTATAATGAAAAATTATAAATTTAGTTATGAAAATAAAATAATGTAAAGTAATTTAAAAAATAAGAAGAAAAAGAAGAAGCAGAAATGCAAAAAAAGAAAAAAAAAGAAAAAGAGAGAGAGTAGGAGAAAGAGAAAAAGAATAGTTAGCACAAAAAAAAAGAAAAAAAAAGAGAAAGAGAAAAGGAGGAAAAGAAAGAGATGAAGTATATGAGAGTAAATATTTTGAACGTACATGGAACATAAGTCGTACAAATAATATTATTGATGAACTTTTGTACGGCACAAATTAATACATACTAGTAACAACAGATTGGTGTTATTATATGTGCAATAAAAATACATCATCAAAATAAAATATGTGTACCTATTGTATACAAAATAATCTAATAATTCAAATAAATATTATATAAATTGTACACTTTTTTAAAATGCATAATTTCTTTTGTAGGTATTACACATTTTTTATATATTTACAATTTTTTTGTCGGTATTGTGTAACACCCTAATAATTAGCTCTTTATGCTTAAACCATATTGAGTTAATTATCGGAAATTAACATCTTGTTTTAGAGATTCAATTTGAGTAAAATAACATTACGCGGAAAATAGGGCCAATTTGCTTTCTTAAAAGAAAACGGAAGTTTGAAAACTCGGCTTGTGCGGCATAATTGATATGAACGTTTATATCATTCTAAGAACCTACTTATCACAAGTACATAATATTACAATACATAACCATGACCCACATTATACATAAAGTATTACAATGTATAGGAAATACACATAATGTTATAAGTACTCTAGATAATACAAAATATGATAGTGGAACTTCTAAGAGAACTATAAGCTTGTACAGACACTTATGATTCCCTTAAGAGTTCCTGAAAATAACAACATAGGTCACAAGGTACAAATACATAACATAAACAAAAAGAGATCATAATGTCCTAAGCTCCAAAGTATCCAATCTTAGTTTTCCCGTAAGATCCGAAATTACTCAACCTGTGGATGTACTTGTGTCCCTGTCTATATCTAAAACAAAAGGTGGTGGAATAGGGTGAGCTCCATGGACTCAGTTAGGGGATCACTCCGGTTTATTATAAAAACAATGTAACATGCAAGTTCCGTATTACTGAGGTTTTCGTAAATAATCTGTAATCCGGAGTGTCTTACCTATTTATACCTTAATGTGTATGCATGCATTATGTTATGAATCTGAAAACATCCTTACTTATTTCATTTCTAGTCAATGCATAAAACATAAACTTTTTCATGAACTCATTCATCGGAAAATGCCTCATTTGCCAGAGAATCAAGGCCGAGCATCAGAAGCTAGTTAGCAGGGACATTAAATCCCCTCCCTATTCCAGAATGAAAGTGGGAGCACATCACGATGGATTTCGTGACGGGATTGCCTCTAACACAATGGAAAGTTGATTCTATTTGGGTGATTGTAGACCGGTTGACTAAGTCAACACACTTCCTGCCAGTGAGGATGAACTATCCACTAGAGAAATTGGCTCAAATGTACATCGATTGGATCATTCGCTTGCACGGAGTACCCTCTTCGATCGTCTTAGGCAGGGACACGAGATTCACTTCTAGATTTTGGGGAGCTTTGCAACATGCCTTTGGTACTAAATTGAGCTTAAGTACGGCATATCACCCTCAGACCGACGGCCAATCCGAGCGGACGATACAGACGCTTGAGGATATGTTAAGAGCAGTAGTCTTGGAGATGCCAGGATGTTGGGATGCTCACCTACCATTGGTAGAGTTTGCCTACAATAATAGCTATCATGCTAGTATTGGCATGGCGCCGTATGAAGCCCTTTATTGCCGGAAGTGCCAGTCTCCGCTTTGCTGGAATGAGTCAGGGGAAGATCAGTCTTTCGGGCCGGATTTAGTGCAACAGACCACCGAGAAGGTCAAGATGGTTAAGGAAAGAATGAAGGCTGCCTAGGATCGACAGAAGAGCTATGCGGACAAGAGACGATGTGAACTAGAATTCCAAGAGGGCGACCACGTGTTTTTGCGGGCCGTACCTACGACTGGGATAGGACGAACCTTGAGAACCCGGAAGTTGAACCCTAGATATATTGGACCTTTTCAAATCTTAAAGCGGGTAGGACCTTCAGCTTACCAGATAGCCCTCCCACCCAATTTGGCAAACCTTCATGACGTGTTTCACGTCTCTCAACTACACAAGTATCAGGCTTTGCCTGAGCATTTATTAGAGCCGGAAAACATTCAGTTGAAGGATAACCTGACACTAGAACTCCCCACGACCAAGATTGTTGATCGCAAGTTAAAGCAGACTCGCCGGAGTGACATTCCTCTGGTTAAAGTAATTTAGGAAGACGGATCTCTAGGAGACCATTCATGGGAGCTCGATTCTGAGATGCGAGCACTGTACCCCCATCGTTTTGAAGGTACGTTATGAAATTTCGGGACGAAATTTCTTTTAGCGGGGTAGAATTGTAATGCCCCTAATTCCATATTCTATGATTTTAATATATTTTCGGGCATGTTGCGCGAAATTGATGCTTCGCGGATAGATTTATATGTGATGTGTGAATTTAAATTGAATTGATATGATGATGGTTGAGATAAATACGGTGTATTATAGGTGTATGTGTGTAATTGAGAAATAATGGATATGTATTTAAGATTATGTATTAAGGTAAGAATATGTACTTGATGTGTATATATTTATATATGTGTATATGGGTATATATATATATATATATATATATATATATATATATGTGAGCATATTTTCTTGGTAACGTGTGAACAAATAAAGTGCATATGTGCCATGTGATCATAGATAATAATCTAGGTTGCTTGTGGAGCAAGGCAAGCCTAATGTTTTTATTTATAATGAGTTATTGAACCCCTGAGAGAGGCAATGATCGTTATAAAATTTAGTGAGACTATGATAATTAATTAGAAAGCCCAAATTGGTGTTTAGAATTTATTTGGGAACATATTCACCGATGTTGGATATTGAAAGATTTTAAGAAATTATTATTATTATTTTCCACATAATAGTAATTATTGAATTATCTTTTAATAAATTAATAATGTGGAAATTTAATAATATGATGAATTGATTATTTTAAATTATTAAGAGTCTCATTGTAATTATATAAATTTTAATAACGATCATTAGTTACTCTAATTGTGATATTCTAAAGTTTAGCGAGTAAATGAGTTAGATGTGAGAAAGAGTCGCGTTTGATCTGAAATGCAACCAAACGAACCCGCAATTTCGAAAATTATTTGGGTCATTATTCCACGTAATTTTCTCACTCATGTAAAATTTCTCACATACTCATACACACCACTTAAATACCATACGCATTGTTAATTTTAATAAAACCCCCTAAACTAACCCCACTACCCGTATGGCTATATGAGCCAACCACAACACACACCCAACTTCATTCCTCAAATTCATCTTTACTCCAAGAGAAAATCAGAAGCTCTCCCTCCCTCCTCTAAGCTCCCTGTTCTAGCCAGCCACCCAAGGAGAAGAAGAGCTCATCTCCTCCATCCCAACCTCCACTTCCAAGCTCCCCTCTTTGTGAATCAAGTGAGTCACCTCACCCTTCACTACAACAAAATTGGCCTAAGGCAACATTTTAAAAGCGTTGCCTTAACTGCACAAAAATGTTGCCGTTGGCCAATGGCAACGCTTTCTCACCAACCGCAACGCTTTAGTGGGCGTTGCGGTTTCTACCGTTGCCCTTGCTCAAAGGCAACGCTTTTCTATCAAAGACAACGGCTTACCAAAAAAACGTTGCCTTTGGTCCTACGCTTTTTTTATATGTTTAAGGCAACGCTTTATAACTGTTGCCCTTACCGTTGCCTTTTCTCTTATAAAATACAACATTTTAAAAGCGTTGCCTTTGTTCCCACAATATACAACATTTAAAAGCGTTGCCTTTGTTCTCACAATATACTTCTTTTAAAAATGTTGGCATCCAACTCCATTTAAATTTACATATTAAATCTTATTTATTAACATCATAATATTCATACATTAATAATTTAACAAATGACATCGAAGTCATGATTATTACAAAATACAACTCCAAAATTACATAATAAAGAATCAAATATTCGATAACAAATAAGTTTTAACAAGTACAAAATATTTAGTAAAACCAAAAAATTATTCCATCGATTCTCCAAATCTTGAACTCTTTCGCTACACTTGTTCGATTTGATGTTATCGCTCTTTGTGATTAGTTTCTTTTTCTCCTCCAACAAAAGGTTCCTGAAAAGATTATGCAAGCAAATACAATAAACTTATAATGAAGATCAAGAATGAATAGGAGAAACAACATGACATCAAGTAAATGAAAATACCAACAAAGAGCACAGTCAATGAGTTTTAAACTATTATATCTCATTTATCGATAAACTAACTCTATATTGTTTTTCAATATTAAATCATATTTAAAAAAGTCACATAAAAAATATGAGTAAAAGGCAAAGTCATGAACTATATATACCTTTGTGCTTGGAAAGAAAGAGCGATCTAATTATAATGACAATTGCAGAGACCATTGCACCACTAAACTCAACTCCCCAATCACCTTTGATCTTGGCAAAGTAGTTCAATACATTGACAATAAGGATGTTGATTGTGAAGTAGAATGCAATGGAATTATATATATACTAACTAATTAATGCATAAAAATTCTACTAGTCTCACTCTAAGTACTGCTAGCTAGATAAATCTTAGCATATTCCATTATAACATGCATCATGTAAATATAGTTGCCATGAATCCATAGTACTTTGATAGAATCACTATAAATAAATCTTATCTTTTCAAGTTATGAACAATTTGATTTGAGAAAAAATGTAACTAAGTTTTAACACCAAAATAATTTAAGACTCATAATCAACCTCTAAGCCTAATTATACTCAAGATAAATCTTTCTAAATTGATGATTTGCTCCGAATCAAAATACAGGAAATTCTAGAGCCTCTAATACTTTATATAGGGGACAGTAAACAAAAGAAAAGGATAATATTCATCATTTCAACCAAATTCATGAATTCTAAATTTCTAACAGATATCATAGTTTACTTCTCAATAAGGTTAGTTCAAAACTTAAGTCAATTTGAGTGTCATGAACAAGTTTATATTCAAAATCAGTGAAATGAAATTAAATTTATACAGAAAAGGAACAGCAAGATTATCATGGTTCCTGATGACACATCTAAAAATCAAGCAGCCCTATATCCTATGAAAGATCTAAAACATTGTTGGCAAGCCATGAAAGATCAAATAACTGAAGCATGATTTTCCATGAGAGCATTTGAAATTATGTAATCTAAGAACATTGGTAACTAAAAAAATAAACACACACTTTCCTATGTTCATGTGAACAACACTATGAAAATTATGCAAAGTTGTGTAAATGGTAAGTGACAGTGGGTAGAGTCATTGACATGGGAGTTGTAATCTTAGTTCCCTTCTGCATAAACTTCTCCATACAAGAAATTTACATTGAAAAATCTGAGTTAAATACAATATGAGATAAACCGCAATTGAAAACTGAAACTTATTTATCAAATAAAAAGATCAGGTAGCATATATAGCCTATGTTGGAATCTTTATAGCACCTCACATAGTTCATCAATAGCTAATAACCTTTCTTTAAGTGATTCTTAAATTACATTTTATGAACAATAGATAAACAAACATAAGATTAACAAAGAGATTAAGAGCAAGGAATTATTACAGAGAAACTAGTTGAAGAGGAATCGTAACATATAGGCAATTGAAGAGAAATCCAAAGGAAAACCTCTAACAAAGAATTACTGCCATGTGGTTTCACTATTAAAACACGCATTGAGCAAGCATAATTTGGTTTCTATTGATAATTTTATTTTATGATTTATCACATATTATAATAATATATGATTCTATAATAATGTAATTAAGACTGTGAAGGAGGAGAAATCATACCTTGAAAATCTAGAACATTATAGTGAGAGAGAAGGAGACAGAGATTGAAAGAGGGAGACTAGGGATTCCCAAGGAACAGTGACAACAAAGATCAACGGTGTCTGAAAATTAAATCTCAATTAGGTTTCATGTTCGAGAAATTAAATCGCAAAAAAAAAAAAAAAAACAAACAGAGGAATTGAATTGAATTGTGACATATATCCTCTAAAATGGTGAGACATTGAATTGAAGCATCCTTTTGAAGAACCTAAACACAAATAATAAGTGTATCTGCTATGAATTTAAAAAATCAATGAATGTATAGAAGCAGAACTGCATGACACTTTACTTTTGTTTTTAACAACAAATAGAGAAAGAAATAAAAGCAAAATTAATAACCAATAGTCTAGAGTATAGTATAAATAGAATCAAAATCAATAAACCATCAATTTTTTTTAATAACTAATTCTAATTTGGAAACACAGTTTACACCAAAATTAGACAAGAGAAAGAGGCCAGAAACACTTAATCTCCATCAAAAGCCTCACTATTCACCATCATCTTCACCACAATATGTACCAAATTTATCATTCAAAATCCATTTATGCAGAAGATCAGCATCTTTTAGCCCAATATGTACAAACAGCTAGAGTTGAATGTTTGAGAGACCAAATCCTCATTGATTGCACTTTCATTGGACAAGTCACAAGAAATGCAATATCTGACAGATAAAAAATTAATAGTAATTGCTACAAAACGAATCAGGGCTTTTGCTTACCTATTCTCTATTGTTTCTTTGAAAAATCTCTCAACTTCATCCACATTATGGGCAATAAATCACCAGCATGGTTCACCTGAAAAGTAGCATGGAAGAGAAGTCTTTTCAATCAAATAGCATATGGAACAAAAGATGCATAATGTTATATAAACATAAGCAAACTCATTGCATCATAAACACAGATTCATAGAAGTATAAAAAGTAAGGTTCTAGTCCAAGCCGAGCGCCAAAAGGCATTGATATCCATGATCTAGCCAAAAGATAACATAGAGTTTCATTATAAAGGATGCTCATAAAAGTAATTTCTTCCAAGTTCAACAAACTTCATAAAGAAGTGAGAAGAGATGGGCCAATTTGTATATACCTTCATGAAGAAAGCTAAATAGAAAGCAATATGATATAGAAAATTGGATGAGTGGTGTAATTGATTGAATTGAAGAACTACAGGCGCCAACAAGGCGCAGCTGCGCCACAAAGGCGCAACAAAGGCACAAAAGCAGCGACATCAAGGCAATGCACAATGAGCTAATAATTCAGAATTTATGTTCATATGTTTTAGGAATTTAAAAGGAAGAATTCAGAATTTAGAATACTAAGTGCAGCAACATTACAAGAGTTCAGAATCATTGAATTAAACTTCTGAAACTAGCAGCACAATTTTAGAAACTCCATTGACACTTCAGTAGCAAGGATGAATGGCTCAGAAGCAAGAACAATTATTAAAATAAATTCGGAAGCAAGATACACTAATCTAGAGGCTTAAAAACACCAGTTAAGATGCAATGACAATTATTTGAATCAAAGACACTAACTCAGAAATAAGGAACATGAACTCAAACTAAAGCTAGAGAAACTTGCAGCAAGCACAACCCATAAAGAAAGGCGAGACTCTAAACAACACAATAATTTCTCAAGAACAGAGTGAAGCAAGACCTTGTTTGAAAGAGGGCACTATATAGCCGTGGCTCTGGAGGTAGCTACACTGTAACACCCTACTAGATAGCCCTTAACGCTTAAGTCATTTTAGGCCATTTCATAAGGGTTACCTCCTGTTACCATGTTTTATCTTTATATTTAAAGTATAATACGCGGAAAATAGACGGGAGTAGATTTTTCGTAAACATTCGCGGAATAGAAAATAAGGGCTTTGCGCATATGATAAGCGATAATATAAGCGATACAAACATCTACTAAAAATACTTCATCATATAAATAACTCCCATCAAGTAACAAACATGAAATAAATACTAGGTCTCACCCCATAAGCCAAAAATGGTGACTTATGAGACTCCACCATAAATACGAGTAAATAAATAGTTGCCGGCTAACAAAGGTCCGGACTCAGAAAACATAATAAATGAACAAACGTAGCGGGAGCATAAAGATCATAATATCTGATAAGTAAATAAAACATGGCTCTGATATCTAAGGAACTAAATATATCATAAACTAAGTCTGCGCGGGCTCCTCGTGTGCTCCGACATCCTGCTCTGTCTGCTCCTCTAAAAGGTGGGAAAAATATAGGGTGAGCACTGGGAAGTGACTCAATAGAGGAAGCCGCCCCGGGTTTAATTATGAAATAAGTGAAGAATGAATGGGTTTAATTCGGATATAAGTTGAAATCAATCTTTTCCCGGAACGTCTTACCTAAGTGCATCTTGTTCATTTTATTAATACATATAACATATCATAATTAAAGGTCTCTGTGTAGTGTACTATGTGCTTCTATCACAATCAGGGAAAATATAACATAACAGAACATTTATCAGAGCTTTCTTTCAGAGTATCTTATCATTAACTTTTACTTGGAACTGTCAGACATGGCAAAGCCTCCCTCCCATCCTTACTCCTACAATCCGGCCCCTAGGCATGAGCTCATCCTAAAACATACGGGGAAGAGGGGGTACAGTTCACCTTCCTCAAGTGAAGGAGTTGCAGCCGAGGATGCCACCCCTCCCTACAACACTCATCACAAGCTGAAGGCTATAGGGTATTTTAATCTTTCAGAATATCAGAGATCTTTCAGAACGTCTTTTAATTATCACAAATCTTTCAGAATTAACAGAGATCTTTCAGAGCATCAGAATATCTTTCAGAACATCTTTTAACCTTTACCGGGTGACAGAGATAATTCATTCAGAGCATTTCATCATAATTCATATCGTATAATCACATAAACAATTTAAGACATCATAAAAGCAATACATATACTATATAACATATATATCTCATACAATAATTATATTTACCATATATCATTATATGAAAATACTTATATTATAAACATAACATTTATTACATCTCATCTAATCATATAGAAATCATGCATAAATCATATATAACATTATACAAGTCGTGGAACGCATTAGGGAGCATAAAAGGGTCAAAACATGTCAATTTTCGTAAAAGGGGTAGGGACAGCGCAGGACCAGCACTAGGGCGGTCCACAGCCGCTTGAGCGGCCCGCGCACAGGGTCTTGCCGCTGGAGCGGCCTCGTAGAGAGCACTCACCGCTGGAGCCGCTCGTCGTGGGCAGCCTTACCAGGTGCTGCGCCGCTGAGCGGCTGCTGGCCGCTTGGGCGGCCGTCGCGTGACGACGCCACCGCTGGGGCGGTCTCTGGCCGCCTGGGCGGTCGCGCGTCGACCTGTTCGCAGAACTCCGCGATTTCAATGGTGTTTCTTCCAAAAAGCCATTTTTGAACATGCAATAGATGAAAAACTTTTCTCAAAGCACCTTTAATCATAGAAATACTTTCTCAACACTTTTAATCGGTAAAAACATTCTCTCTTTGAAATAATTTTACAAAAATGTAACCCTTTCATGAACTCTAATGGGAAAAACAACCATAACATCAATTTCATAAATTCATCATCAATATGCACGAAAATAGAATGCCTAAACCCCTACGTCTTGAAGACAATCAGAATATGCAAAGAGAAACCCTTTCCCGACGTTGCTTCGTTGGAAACCTCTCTCTAGCCTCAAGAACGGTCCGGTGACGCCGGAGACTCTTAACGGAGAAACGAAATCGGTAGAAAGCTCCGGCTTGATGAGAGGATTAAGAATATGAGTTTATTTTCTAGATTGTGTAAGGTTTGATGGTGTTTCGTGGTTTGGAGTATCAATGGCTTAGGGAGCTCTTGAGAGAAAGATGGCTATGGCGGCTCAGAGGAATGTGAAGAGTGTTTCTTGAAGTGGAGAGGGTTACTAGTGTTTATATAGGGAGTGACTAGGTTAAGAGTTACCGTGGGGCCCACATTACTTAAATTACTAAAACACTCTAAAACGTCCCAAATAATACTATAATGCTCATATAACTCTTCTAATATTTAAACATAAATTAAAATACACACATAGGCATATAAATAAAAAAATAAAATAAAATACATAACATATAACACATAATTCACATAACATGTAATTAATACACATATTCATACACATAAATCATATAGCACATGACAAACACACATAAATCATATAACACACATACGTATACTTAGGTCACATAACAAGTAATGGTTTACTAGAAGAAACTTACCCACCCAAACTTAATTAAATTCTAACCAAGGTCAGTTACCCTTAATTTCCCTCGATTAGGACTTAATGAAAGTCGGGGTGTTACATTTCTCCCCTCCTTAAAAAGAATTTCGTCCTCGAAATTCGACACTCCTAGCACAACAAACAACACAAAACATGATAGCTTCTACCCTCACGGAGACTCGAGGGAAAGTCCACATACAAGCAACTAACCCGAATGAACAGGTCGTGCAGAAAACATGTTCAGGAAACAGAAACATCTGTTGCAAATACATAAAGACAACTGAAATAAATTTTTCCATGATAAAGGCATGAATCCATAATCTTACAAGGCAAGTTGATCTTTATGTTCCTAGGGTCCATGATTCAACATCAATGTTCTCCTCAAAAAGCTTCATCTCTATTTTCAAAACATTATCTTAGAATTTTCGAAAACCCAAGTTAATTCTAAATTCCTAGTAGTTCACAACACGTTTACCTAATTTTCAAAAACTAAACAAAAGCTCAAAACCTATTGTTTGCAATCAAAGGCAATTCTATGATCTCAAAATATATTTTGGGTTTCTCACATCCACTCTAATGTAAACATATTGTCTGTACTCCTACGGCCTTTAATCACATACGTTTCACATGACATAAAAGAAAATCACTTTTGAAAACTTTTTTTTTTAACTTATATTATATCGTTACTTTAGAAATCATCTACCCATGCCCAAAACACATAATCTTAATAACCACAAAACTAGGAAAACACATTGGACCCTACGACTCATAATTACAACTGGCACAGTAAGAGATCCTCAAGGTATTTTCGAACAACACGAAAACGATTTTCAAGTTTGCAACTAAACGACTTGTAAAAAGAGCCTTAAGGAACTACGTACCTTAAGGTGGATGGGGGTATGGAATTATTTTCTAAAATCAAAGTTGAAATCGAAACGTCATTTTAATAAACTTTTGCAATCACTTCGAAAAAAAACACAAAAGCAAAAGAAGAGGCGTAGATATCTTCAACGTACATCCAAAGCGAGTAGGAGGAATGTACTCACGATGATCATCCCATCGAAGCTATGGAATAGGTCGAAGAGAAAAAACTTTTGTTTATCGAAATCGTTTTCGCAAAACATCCTTTCAAAAACATGAGCGAAAACAAGTCTGAAAACAGGTCTTGTAGTTAGCATGGAAAACCCTTTTCAAAAACACTTTTCACTTCGTTTTCTAAACAAAACAAGGGTGTGATTAACACACACGAAAACATATGGAGACCAAGATCAACCAGAGATGAGTAACTATCCATGGTTAACTAGCCAAGGCAGTCAACTCTTAACTAAAGTCGAATATCCTTGACAAACCTTGACTAGACCTAACAAAACTACAGGTAGTTCAGCTTCAGCCTAGACATGCATCACACAATTCCCACCGTACTCACGTACCAAATGGGTCACAAACAATGATGATTAAGGCTATTCATCTCCATACGAATCAAACAAGCAAAACATAAACGCTTACCCCTGATGAGATCGTCTGACCGCTCCGCATTCTCCGCACAATCTGTGAACACACGTCCCTGGTGCTGTGGCCTAAAGGAAGAAGATGGCTGTGGACCTGCTACCTTGCAATCCTTGACATAATGACCTGCCTTCCCGCAGCGAAAACATGTGTTCTGACCGAGGCGACAGACACCGCCATGAGGCTTGCCGCATGTGGCACATGATGGTAGGGCTGGTAACGCCTGAGGTGCTGCTGCGGCTGGGCGCTGCTGCTGCTGCTGCTGTAGAGGTCGAGGCTGAGACTGAGTCCTAGGTGGCTGACCATATGGCTGAAACCGAGTGGGGGTCTGGCGTCTATTCTGAGAACTCTGGGGTGCCAAACACTCCCTCGGGGTCTCAGTCTTCGGGGGAGCATCCTCTCGGCTCGTCTCCTCAATGATTCTGCAGGTGTCAACCATCTCTGAGTACTCTTTGATCTCCATATGTTTCACCATCCTCTTAACATCCTGCCTCAGACCGGCACAGTACTTCATACACTTCCAAGATTCCTTGGGATTCTCCTGGTAGATCTCTGAGAACCGGATGAGCTCCTCAAACTTCGCCGTATCCTCCGGGATGGACATGTTCCCCTGACGAAGGTCAAGGAACTCCAGCTCCTTCTCCTGACGTACAGACTCAGGGAAGTACTTCTCATAGAACATGCCCTTGAACATGTCCCATGAGATAGGAATACCCGCCGCATCATGAGCACGACGAGCATCTGTCCACCAAGCACGAGCATCCATCTGGAGCATGAAAGCAGCAAATCGGGTCTTCTGTACCTCAGAACACTGTATCACTGTGAAGATGTCCTCCATACCTCTCAACCAGTCCTCGACTTCAGAAGGGTTGACGGTGCCGGGAAATGGAGAGGGATTAGTCCTCCTGAACTCAGAGAAACGAGTGTTGTCTGCATCCATGCCCGTGGGTTGCATTGTAGGCTGAGGGGTGCGCTGCTGCGTCATGTGGTCCACCATGCGGTGCATAGCTCTGGCCATTTCCATGAGAGCCTCAGGAGTAACACCGCTGCCCTGTCCCGCATCCTCGTGGTCGTCAGCATCGTCCCTATTACGTCTGCTAGGTGCCATGTCCCTGTGCACACAAAACAATGAACATCGAGTTGATCAGGCTCCATATCAACGCTAAGTATGCACAGTTACTCTGACAATCCAGCAAAACGATCATGCACCTCAACACTAACATAAGACACATAAGAGGTTATGTGCATGATATAACTACCGTACATGCCATAATAGCATAACAGGTCCATTACCCCAAGCCCTGTAGGATAGACCTGCTTTGATACCAAAAATGTAACACCCTACTAGATAGCCCTTAACGCTTAAGTCATTTTAGGCCATTTCATAAGGGTTACCTCCTGTTACCATGTTTTATCTTTATATTTAAAGTATAATACGCGGAATAGAAAATAAGGGCTTTGCGCATATGATAAGCGATAATATAAGCGATACAAACATCTACTAAAAATACTTCATCATATAAATAACTCCCATCAAGTAACAAACATGAAATAAATACTAGGTCTCACCCCATAAGCCAAAAATGGTGACTTATGAGACTCCACCATAAATACGAGTAAATAAATAGTTGCCGGCTAACAAAGGTCCGGACTCAGAAAACATAATAAATGAACAAACGTAGCGGAAGCATAAAGATCATAATATCTGATAAGGAAATGAAACATGTCTCTGATATCTAAGGAACTAAATATATCATAAACTAAGTCTGCACGGGCTCCTCGTGTGCTCCGACATCCTGCTCTGTTTGCTCCTCTAAAAGGTGGGAAAAACATAGGGTGAGCACTGGGAAGTGACTCAGTAGAGGAAGCCGCCCCGGGTTTAATTATGAAATAAGTGAAGCATGAATGGGTTTAATTCGGATATAAGTTGAAATCAATCTTTTCCCGGAACGTCTTACCTAAGTGCATCTTGTTCATTTTATTAATACATATAACATATCATAATTAAAGGTCTCTGTGTAGTGTACTATGTGCTTCTATCACAATCAGGGAAAATATAACATAACAGAACATTTATCAGAGCTTTCTTTCAGAGTATCTTATCATTAACTTTTACTTGGAACTGTCAGACATGGCAAAGCCTCCCTCCCATCCTTACTCCTACAATCCGGCCCCTAGGCATGAGCTCATCCTAAAACATACGGGGAAGAGGGGGTACAGTTCACCTTCCTCAAGTGAAGGAGTTGCAGCCGAGGATGCCACCCCTCCCTACAACACTCATCACAAGCTGAAGGCTATAGGGTATTTTAATCTTTCAGAATATCAGAGATCTTCCAGAACGTCTTTTAATTATCACAAATCTTTCAGAATTAACAGAGATCTTTCAGAGCATCAGAATATCTTTCAGAACATCTTTTAACCTTTACCGGGTGACAGAGTTAATTCATTCAGAGCATTTCATCATAATTCATATCGTATAATCACATAAACAATTTAAGACATCATAAAAGCAATACATATACTTAGTATAACATATATATCTCATACAATAATTATATTTACCATATATCATTATATGAAAATACTTTTATATTATAATAACATATAAACATTTATTACATCTCATCTAATCATATAGAAATCATGCATAAATCATATATAACACTTATACAAGTCGTGGAACGCATTAGGGAGCATAAAAGGGTCAAAACATGTCAATTTTCGTAAAAGGGGTAGGGACAGCGCAGGACCAGCACTAGGGCGGTCCACGGCCGCTTGAGCGGCCCGCGCACAGGGTCTTGCCGCTGGAGCGGCCTCGTAGAGAGCACTCACCGCTGGAGCGGCGTCTCGGTCGCTGGGGCAGCCTTACCCAGGTGCTGCGCCGCTGGAGCGGCTGCTGGCCGCTTGGGCGGCCGTCGCGTGACGACGCCACCGCTGGGGCAGTCTTTGGCCGCCTGGGCGGTTGCGCGTCGACCTGTTCGCAGAACTCTGCGATTTCAATGGTGTTTCTTCCAAAAAGCCATTTTTGAACATGCAATAGATGAAAAACTTTCTCAAAGCACCTTTAACTCATAGAAACACTTTCTCAACACTTTTAATCGGTAAAAACATTCTCTCTTTGAAATAATTTTACAAAAATGTAACCCTTTCATGAACTCTAATGGGAAAAACAACCATAACATCAATTTCATAAATTAATCATCAATATGCACGAAAATAGAATGCCTAAACCCCTACCTCTTGAAGACAATCACGAAATATGCCAAGAGAAACCCTTTCCCGACGTTGCTCTCGTTGGAAACCTCTCTCTCTAGCCTCAAGAACGGTCCGGTGACGCCGGAGACTCTTAACGGAGAAACGGAATCGGTAGAAAGCTCCGGCTTGATGAGAGGATTCAGAATATGAGTTTATTTTCTAGATTGGGTAAGGTTTGATGGGTGTTTCGTGGTTTGGAGTATCAATGGCTTAGGGAGCTCTTGAGAGAAAGATGGCTATGGCGGCTCAGAGGAATGAGAAGAGTGTTTCCTTGAAGTGGAGAGGGTTACTAGTGTTTATATAGGGAGTAGGTAGGTTAAGAGTTACCGTGGGGCCCACCATTACTTAAAAATTACTAAAACACTCCCAAATAATACTATAATGCTCATATAACTCTTCTAATATTTAAACATAAATTAAAATAAACACATAGGCATATAAATAAAATAAAATAAAATAAAATACATAACATATAACACATAATTCACATAACATGTAATTAATACACATATTCATACACATAAATCATATAGCACATGACAAACACACATAAATCATATAACACACATATATCATATAACACACATACGTATACTTAGGTCACATAACAAGTAATGGTTTACTAGAAGAAACTTACCCACCCAAACTTAATTAAATTCTAACCAAGGTCAGTTACCCTTAATTTCTCTCGATTAGGACTTAATGAAAGTCGGGGTGTTACATACACCAGCAGCACTAGCAGACTCAAACAGCACCTGTCAGCACAAATGATTTGAGAATCGCCTGCCAACCTTTGGAAAGCAGCAGCAGAACACGGGCCAAGGTTGATCACCGCGAGGTAGAGCAAGGTCGTGGCGTTGCTGAGGAGCTCCCAGTGAAGAGATCTTGAAAGGAGTGCGGTCTGCGACTGGAGACGTTGGAGACAGCAACGACGTCGCGGTGAAGGCGAGGCGAGTCCGTTCAAGGCGCGGCAAGGCGGAGCACGGCAGACCACTGGATCCGCGAGAAGAGACAGCGGCACTAGCAGGGGAGGAGGCACTAGCACTGGCACAGGCGCGTGAGGCTGGACGGACGGCGGTAGGACTTGCGTCCCGCGGGCAGAGGCGAGCACGGCGAGGCAGAGAACAGGCGCCGCCGTCTGCTAGGGTTTCCTTGGAACAAACGGGGATGTTGTGTGTGTTTGGCTTTTGGTCTGAAATTGGATGCTGACTTATTTCTCTTTTGATACATAGGGTTCAAACTTATGATATAATGTGTAAAATTATTAAATAAATTTTTTTTAACTAAGGCAACGCTTTTTAAACATTGTCTTTAATATTCTCAACCGCAACAGTAAAAAAGCGAAACTATTTTAAAAAAAAGCGTTGCCTTTTTTCCCATGCCATTGCAACGCTTTAAAGCGTTGCTATTTCTTTTTAATACAACGCTTTTTAAGCGTTGCCTTAAAAAGTGTTGCCAAAACTTTATTTCAGAAAAAGCGTTGCCTTAAAAAAGTGTTGTTTTAGGCCAAAAATGTTGTAGTGCTTGCATCCTTTTGTTTGTTTTCTTCTTCATGCATGAGCTCCTAGGGTTCTGAAATGTGCTAATCCTGAACCCCAAATTCGTGGTTGTTGATGTATGATGATGAGGGTGGCTGATAATGAGGTTGGAGAGCTATTGGAGTGTTTAAAATGAGAAATGAGAGCATGCATGTATATGTCCTTGTGTTTGATGATGTGTTTAATTATGTGGTTGAGTTCTGGAGTTCATAAAATGTGTTTAATCATGCATATGTTATTGTTTTGATCATTGAAAACCGTTTGGGTTTGAAAGGGGCAAATGGGGAGAGCGGGGTGCAGAATTCGCATTCTGCTGCAGAGTCGGGCCGCTCATGCGGTCATCACCACTGCCCAGGCGGTCGTGACCGCCCTAGCAGTGCACTAACCGCCCAGGCGGTCTGCCTGCAGCAAGATTTTAACAGCTTCGCATTTTATGGCCTTGCCATCTCCGGAATTGAATTGCCTCTTGTTGAACATGTGTGGTACATGGAGAAATATTTTAGAAGGCTTCTTAAAACCCCTCAATCATCTTATATTGATATTTTGATGATTCTTTATAATTATAAGAGGCTTTTCAAATGCTAATCATAAAGAAAGTTTATGAAAGACTATAAATAGAACATTGGAGGTTTTGAAATAATTGAGATGGACATGACCAAGAGGTTGTTGTGGTGTGTCTTTTTAAAGGATTTTTTTAAGTTTGAATTGTAAATTGATGCAGTGTTTGAGTCTAGAAGCAAGGAACAAGTTTTCGGAGAACTATTGCACACTAATGCATGTAAAATTTGTTGTAAAAGATGAAATTTGTATGTGGCAGCCCCTTAAGGTGATTTGATGAATTAGTAAAGATAAAAAGGGAGGTTAGTTCATGATTATATACACATGTTGAATGTTGCATTATGAGTTGTGCATTTTGTAAGCTCCAGAACCCTTATGAGAGAAATTGATATATTTCTCTTCTTGATATATGAGTTTTAATGATAACAAAGTAAGCCATAAGTATAAAAATTTTACTTAAGGTATTGCTAATATGTGTGCTAAGTGTCTCAGAATGTTTAAAAATTATTGCATTCCGTGAGCAAGAACAAGACATACAACAAGTAACCTCGAGACTAAACAATGAAATCTTAGCGTGAAAGACATCAGAAAGGATGCTCAAGAAACGCAAAAGGTGAAAGTTTGGTTCTGAACACTGTCGCCTCAGAAAGGTCTCAGAAGACCTCAGCGACTTGTGGTTCTCAGAAGGGTCTTCCCTCTGAAGGGTTGCCTCAGAAGTCCGTACAACTCTCAGAAGTAAGGACTCATAAGCAACCAATTGCCTGAGCTCAATGGATCTGCATTCTTTCTCAGAAAGCTCACTACAACAAGCTATGGAAGTGGGAAAACGCGCACTGTGCTACTCTGAAAAGTTCCTCATTTCACGCTGACTGTAGCAGGGAGCCGTTCCGAGACAGTCTTAGCCACATCAGCAAAGTGAAAGCTTCTTTTTTCGCGACTCTCTTAATGCTTATATATATGAGTTCAATTGTAGAGCTTTGTGACGAAATTCTTGCACTTAAAACTCTTAATTAAAAGTGCCAAAACTCTGCTGAATTGAAAATCATTAGCGAAAAACAAAGAACTTTCTCAGAAAGACAACTTTTCTAAAAGCTGTTCTTTTAACTTTGCAAAAATCTTCTAGTTCTGACGTGGTGTAAATTCTTACTTTTGTAAGTTAAATCTATAAGTCTACTAAGTGTAGAATTAAGTTTGTAACTTAAGCTTAGTAGTTGTTTTCGAAACCAAAACAATTTCTGAAAACGCTAAGTCCTTCGTTGTTTGAAGGCAGTTTAAGTCCTCGATTGTTTGAGGCAAGTTAAAGTCCTTAATCTGTTAAGGCAAGTTAAGTCCTCTAGTACTGTGAGGTATTTGAAAGTCCTTAATTGGTTAAGGCAAGGAAAGTCCTCTGGTGTTGGAGGCAAGGAAATTCACTTCTAAGAAAAAGTTTAAGAAGTAATTTTAAAGAAACTAGCACGATTCAACCCCCCCTTCTCGTGCACAAATTAATCTTCAATTGGCATCAGAGCTCGGTCCTTAAGGGGTTGAGCACACTTAACAGTGTCAAGGCAAAAGATCCAAGAAGGGACTATGGACTCACCAGCTGCGTTCATATCTGATGGGGCATCAATCAACAGACCTCCAATGTTTCTTGGAGATAGTTTCGACTATTGGCGTAACAGGATGACCTTGTTCATCAAACACACCAGTCTTGATCTATGGGACAAAATCGAGAACGGCGACTATCAACCTCTGCAAACAGTCAAAGAACAAGCACAAGAAATATGGACTCAGGATATGAAGGAGAAAATTCAGCTAAACTTCAAGGCCAAGTACATTCTTCTTTGTGCATTACCAAAAGTAGAATATGACAAAATATTGTCATGTGATACAGCACAAGAAATATGGGAAAGACTTCACATGCTACATGAAGGGAACGATGAGGTCAAGGAAACCAAAATCTCCATGCTCGTGCATAAATATGAATCTTTCAGCATGCTACCGGACGAGACAATTGACAGTATGTCAATACGGTTTCTTCACATCATCAATCAGCTAAAAGTCTTGGGAAAGACTTACTCTAACGCTGAAATGGTAAGGAAAATTCTCAGAAGTCTTTCATCAAGATGGCGTCCAAAAGTTACAGCAATTCAGGAAGCAAAGGATCTGAACCAACTGGGTTTAGATGTGATGGGTGAGCGTCGCAACTCCCATAAATTTAATTATTTTTTAAAACCAAGTTCCCCTAATATAGTTTAGTTGAAACCAGGGTCGTCTCTCACAAGGAATGGCTAAGAGAGCAATACACGAGACTAGTCGTATGAGGGTTGTCACAAGTTGGGGGTTTTTGTTTGAATGCAAGAGAAATAAATTTGAATGATAAAAACAGTGGTTTATGAGGTAGAACATTCATTAGGGCGTTTATCATTGGCTACAAAAGAATGCATGAGTTGATTAATTACGCTAGAGTTAGATCTAACCCTATTGTTGTGATTCTAAGAGTTGATTGCCTAGAACAAGATTAATCAGTGAGATCTCACCTTTAGTTTCGTTTTCAACAATCTTAAAAGCCAATCACATTAATCTAATTAAAAAGACTAATCAGCCAATTAATTAATCATTACCAATTCCTGATATGTCATGCATCAATTAATCAATCAATACATAAACACATGCCAATGAATTGGCTTGACTCAATTGAGTAGGCCAAGACAATGGGGTTAACACACAATTTAAGATCTCAAATCATATGTCAAGGTTTGATAATGAAAACTTATGCAAGATTAAGAACAAAGCATCAAGCTACCCCAATGATGTTCACACCCTCATAAACCACCAAGAGACTTAGTTACTCATGGAGGAAATAAAAGGGCAGGAAATAAATTGGAATTAAAAGCAAAGATGGAATGAAGAAATTAAACAACTTGAACAATAAAGAGTAGAGTAAAGAAAATAAATGCAAATTGGAAAGATGGAAAAACGAATAACTGAATTAATTAAAAGAAGTAACTTACAAAACCCAAAGGGCTTGACGACTAACATTGGAAATACAATGGAGGGAGTTAGAGCTAGACTAGGAAAGAAGATGGAATCCTAATGGAGAAAATAAACACTAACTAAAAAGCCTAGGGTTCAAAGTAAGAAAACTAGGAAAAGAAAAGATATAGAAGTGGTGGTAGGTGAGTGATTTGTTTTCTGATGCATTAGCCTTCTTTAAATAGAAAAAGCAGCCTCCAAACCCTAGCTAATTGGGCCCCCAGCTCGGCCTTGCAGATAGGTCTCTGCTCTAACAGAATTGCGGCGCGGCGCTGCGGCGCGTATAACTCGCTAGGGCTCCAGTGCTGTGCACATGATGAATTCTAGTAGAGTGCGGGCGCTGGAGCGCGCTGAGGGCGCTCAATGCCAGTCCTGAATTCCACTGCTTCGCTCCTTTCTCAGTTCCTGATGTCTACTGCTCCAATAATTCCTAGGACCTGCACCAAAATACAAAATACCCAAGATCAAGTGCAAAGGTCATCCTTGAATTGCAAAAACATCATAAAACTTATTACTTTAGCCTTTATTTCCATTAAGTCCAAATTAATTCCAAATTGTATTAAATACAATAAAAGACTAAAATAGAGCAAAGAAATGCATACAATCATCCAAATTAAGGGCATAAAATATTGGCAAAACCCACGTTATCAAATATCCCCACACTTGAACAATTGCATGTCCTCATGCAAAAGCAATGATTCCAAGCATCTCTCAAAGTAAAGCATTGGCTAACACATCTAACACCCATGTCCTAAAAGAAAAATAAAATACTACATATGATGGAAAGTTATTCAAAACAGCACACCTTGGTCACAATTATGCAACACCCACAATCATATTACAACTTGGCATTCAAGGAAATTCATGAGTTAAGAGAATCGATTCATGTTATGCAAAGTTGGTTGATTGCTGCTCACCAGTGTGTTTTTCTCTCAATCACTCAGTGTTTTGGCTAAGCACTCAATTGAATAAATCACACAAGTATTCACATTCCATAAATTTGCTATACTCCTAACATTGCAATTCCACAAACATGGTGCATCAAGAGGTCTTTTCCGGGGTTGTAATGGGGCTTGGGACAGGTATGGCATATATGAGAAGTGCACTTAATTCCGAGAAACTAAGAATTCATGGTTCGACTGATCCTAGATGATTTCTAGAAAATAGAGAAAAAGATGGAGAGAGAGATGGAAAGAAGAGAAACACCCAAAATCAATGAACCCATACAATCCCCAGCAAGATAATTCCCATGATTCCCAAATAATTTAACAATGATTCCCAGGAACCCAACAACCTTTATTTGAGAGCAATGACATATTTTTGTTGAACTTTTTTTTTTATTTATTTTTTATTCCTCATTCCAACTCTTTTGACAATTTGAAATGAGGGGAAACATGATAGAGAAAGATTGACCACTTATGTACAAAAGCATTACCCTTTACAATTTATTCTCATTCCAATATACGAATCAAACTCAATTTCCCCACACTTAAGACTTTGCCCAATATTCAAACCATGTCCTCCTAGTTTCTCAAAGAGGATTTTCATTGTTTTTCGTTTCTTGGCTTGTAATGAGCTTAGTAAAGAAGAAAGGGATAAAGGCTCAAATTGGCTACAAACAATGGGATATGTGCATCGGATGGCTATTTGGCTAAGTGGCTCATAAATGTAAAACAAAATTATGTCTCAATCACACGCAACATGTATAAAATGCTAAACAAGAATAAAGTAAATTTAGGAATAACAAATACAAGTGTGTGTGTGCTCACAAGAAGAAAGTGATCAATAGATGCATTTGATCACAATAAGGCTCAATTCTCACAGGTAATCCAAACAACCAATCAGAGATAACACAAACAATTCAAACTCATATAAGAGATATTATGCCAACAATTTATGAGTTAAAATCAAAGGGTGACAGCAATTTCAGACCAAAAGGTGCTATAAAGAAAACTAGCCAATCATCAAACAGAACACATAAAATAAAAGAAAATAAAACAAAATAACTATACATGCAAGATATACACGAAAGCAATTTCTACATCATCCCCACACTTGAATAAGGAACTGTCCTCAGTGACAAACAATAAAAGAACAGAGAGAAGGGTATAGAGAGAAAACCGTCTGAGGCAGAACTGACAGCGTCCCGGACAGGTGCGCTAGGGCGTGACAGGCGCGCTGGGGCGCTTGAACAGGGACCATTCGAGCGCTGGGGCGCGTTGTATGCGCTAGGGCGCCAGTGCTGCTGCAGAATTGGCTAGTTGCTGTCATGTACTCAGTGCATGAGACTCCCTAATGCAAAGTTGAATCTAAAAAAACATAAATTGGTTAATTATAACTATAAAATATAAAAAGCAAAATAAAAGGCTGCAAAATTAAAATTTGGTGGGTTGTCTCCCACAAAGCACTTTGCTTTAACGTCCCTAAGTTGGACGTTTGGTCAGCCACTCTCAGGGCGGTTTATGCTTGAAATGATCCAGCAGTTTCCACCATGGTGTGCTTTCCACACCTCCACCGGGATCCCATGAGTAACAAACCACTCCAAAGAGAATGGTTCCCTTCTTAGTCCGGAATCCAAGAGTTTTGATCCTTAGATTGCCCCTTGGAGCACAACACCCGCTCCTGCAAAAAGCATCCCTAGAACAAACAAAATCAAGTGAGGCGGGATGAGAGTCCTCACAAGATGGGTTAGAGAAAACATAATTGAAATAAGTTAGTTTACAAGAAATTTGAGCTTGAGAAGATACCGACACCCCACAAAGGGTAAGGAGTTGAGCATCAGTCTCGAGACAAGCATACTCATGAGGCCCAAGAGCAAATGGGAAGGGTCCCAATGGTTGTCTTGAAACAATAGGGGATGAGGTGGTGGAATCCATGATATCCTCCTTGCATGCCTCATCAATTCCTCCTAGTGAGGGAATCTCTGCAGTGACTCCAACACTCAAAGAACTTTCCTCCGCACACACGGTGTCTAGCACGGTACTGGGTAAAGGTGGAGGTTCCTCATAGACTATCTCCACTTCGGAGTCTTCCTCGACTTCCCTAGATAATTCTTCCACCATGGCCTTCAATGTCTCCCAATCCAATTGCTCTAAAGCATAATTATCTTCAACAATAGGGAACTCCGGTTCCTCTTGTGATGGTGAATGTGGAGGTGAAGTTGGTGGTGGTAAAGAAGGTGGTAATGGAGAAGGTGGTGGTGGTGATGAGGTGGCCTGAGTTCTCAATTGTTGGAGGTCTTCTTCCATGCGCAAAAGTGCTTGCCGGTTTGTCATGAGTACTTCAAAAATTTGTTTCATCATGGAGTTGTCAGTATTATCACCAGGAGTAGACGGTGCAAGAGGTTGACAAGGTTGGTAGAATGAGTCAATGGTTGGTTGGTTAAGGCAGTTGATCGGATATGAGTAAGGATTAGGCTCATGGTATGTGTATGGAAACGGTTCAATGTAGGAGGGTGGTGGTTCATTATATGGCTGGTAATAGGGGTCAAAGGATGGGTATGGTTCATAGTACGGTTGAGGGTTTTGGTACGGGTATGGTGTTTGGTGAAGGTTTGAGGGTAATGGTGGCACTTGCATCTCACTGCTTGGTTGATAACCTGCAATACCATGGAAACTAAAATCTTGGAGACTAAAATAGAGGTTAGTGTCCATGTTAGTCTAGAAAAAGAAGAAAAATAAGAGAAGAAAACATGAAAACATGCTGCAGGACGACGAACCGCCGCTCGGGCGGTCCAAGGGCACTAGGGCGCGGCCTGACGGGACGCTAGAGCGTTTATAGGGCGCTCGGGCGCTCGTATCGACGCAGAACTTTGTTGTTCTGCGTTCTGCGAACAACAAGTTCTATGGATGCAAATGCTAGATGTAATGCGATGTACAGATGAAATATGCAGTATGTTATGTAATGCAATGCAAAAATATATTTTTTTTTTCAAAGAAACAAAGAAAAACGATTATGTACAATATGCACAAATCACACAACTAGAGATTACTTTCATCGCAATTCCCCGGCAACGGCGCCAAAAATTTGATGGGTGAGCGTCGCAACTCCCATAAATTTAATTATTTTTAAAACCAAGTTCCCCTAATATAGTTTAGTGGAAACCAGGGTCGTCTCTCACAAGGAATGGCCAAGAGAGCAATACACGAGACTAGTCGTATGAGGGTTGTCACAAGTTGGGGGTTTTTGTTTGAATGCAAGAGAAATAAATTTGAATGATAAAAACAGTGGTTTATGAGGTAGAACATTCATTAGGGCGTTTATAATTGGCTACAAAAGAATGCATGAGTTGATTAATTACGCCAGAGTTAGATCTAACCCTATTGTTGTGATTCTAAGAGTTGAATGCCTAGAACAAGAGTAATCAGTGAGATCTCACCTTTAGTTTCGTTTTCAACAATCTTAAAAGCCAATCACATTAATCTAATTAAAAAGACTAATCAGCCAATTAATTAATCATTACCAATTCCTGATATGCCATGCATCAATTAATCAATTAATACATAAACACATGCCAATGAATTGGCTTGACTCAATCGAGTAAGCCAAGACAATGGGGTTAACACACAATTTAAGATGTCAAATCATATGCCAAGGTTTGATAATGAAAACTTATGCAAGATTAAGAACAAAGCCTCAAGCTACCCTAATGATGTTCACACCCTCATAAACCACCAAGAGACTTAGTTACTCATGGAGGAAATAAAAGGGCAGAAAATAAATTGGAATTAAAAGCAAAGATGGAATGAAGAAATTAAACAACTTGAACAATAAAGAGTAAAGTAAAGAAATTAAATGCAAATTGGAAAGATGGAAAAACGAATAACTGAATTAATTAAAAGAAGTAACTTACAAAACCCAAAGGGCTTGACGAATAACGTTGGAAATACAATGGAGGAAGTTAGAGCTAGACTAGGAAAGAAGATGGAATCCTAATGGAGAAAATAAACTCTAACTAAAAAGCCTAGGGTTCAAAGTAAGAAAACTAGGAAAAGAAAAGATATAAAAGTGGTGGTAGGTGAGTGATTTGTTTTCTGATGCATTAGCCTTCTTTAAATAGAGAGAGCAGCCTCCAAACCCTTGCTAATTGGCCCCCCAGCTCGGCCTTGCAGATAGGTCTCTGCTCTAACAAAATTGCGGCGCGGCGCTGCGGCGCGTATAGCTCGCTAGGGCGCCAGTGCTGTGCACGTGATGGATTCTAGTAGAGTGCGGGCGCTGGAGCACGCTGAGGGCGCTAGGGCGCTCGATGCCAGTCCTGAATTCCACTACTCCGCTCCTTGCTCAGTTACGTTCCTGATGTCTACTGCTCCAATAATTCCTATGACCTGCACCAAAAGTACAAAATACCCAAGATCAAGTGCAAATGTCATTCTTGAATTGCAAAAACATCATAAAACTTATTACTTTAGCCTTTATTTCCATTAAGTCCTAATTAATTCCAAATAGTATTAAATACAATAAAAGGCTAAAATAGAGCAAAGAAATGCATACAATCATCCAAATTAAGGGCATAAAATATTGGCAAAACCCACGTTATCAAGATGTATTATTCGGCTCTCTCAGAACACATGAGATTGAGCTAGAAGGATTGCTCGGTGGACCGTCTTCGTCATCCAAACCTCAGATGGGGTTGGCTCTCAAAAGCCAAGTTAGAAAATCCTCTAAAGCTCTCAAGGCAGAAGAAGTCTCTGAATCTAAGGAAGAACAATACTCAGAATCTGATGATGATGACATCTCACTCTTGGTCAGAAAAATGAAGAAAGCTTGGAAGAGAAGACCAAGTAAAGGCAAGGAAATTACTCCTAAGAAAGGAAAGCTAAAGCCTTCTGAAGCCACATGCTTTGGCTGTGGAGAAAAGGGTCATTTCAGACAGGATTGCCCTCAGAACAAAGGGAAGAAGAAATTCATCTCCAAAAAGAAGAAGAAGGTGATGGCTGCCACTTGGAGTGACTCAGAAGAAGAAGGTTCTGAGCCCGCAAGTGAAGAAGAAGCAATTGTCTGCTTCATGGCCGGTACTGACTACGTTTTGGAAACAGAATCTGAGTCAGAAGAGGTACCTAACTCTCCTCCCCTCTCATACTCATATGATGAGATCTCAGAACTCTATGAAGAGCTTCTGAGAGACTCAAATGAATTAGCCAACAATTTCAGCAATCTAAAAAAATCTTTTAAGCAATTAGAAGCTGAAAATGTACGACTAATTCAAGAAGTAGAGAATCTAAAACTTGAAAGAGATAATTTTAAAAATAGATATCTTGAAGGACATAATCTCTATCGAAAAGGCTGAATTAGCCTTGATAGAGCTACAAAAGACAAATGAGCTTCTTACTTCTGATTTGGTTAAGATGGTAAATGGAGAAAATGATGACTCTTTTGCTTGGAGGTCAAAGACCTTACAAAGACAAAAGTGGACTTGGATACGAAGAAGTTTTCGAACCTCACGACCTAGACCCATCTTTAATTAAATCACATCGCATGTGCATCACTTGTTTCAAAGAGGGACATGAATCTGAGACTTGCCCCATGCTTGGCAAAGGAGAAACTTCTCTGCCTAAAAAGGCTAAGAAGACTAGAAAATCTCAGAAAGCAAAAGCTTCTGAAAAGGGCAAGGAGAAAGTTTCTGAGTCTCAGAACTACAACCCTTATAAGAAAAGAAGACAAAAGGCAAAGAAAGCTAACAAGCAAGGACCCAACAAAGCATGGGTACCTAAATCAGTGAACTTTGTGTCTGCAGGTACATCAACAGGCACTACCTCATCACCAAGATGAGCAATGGTACTTGGACAATGGCTGTTCAAGGCACATGACTGGAAACAAGCACTGGTTCAGAAACCTTAACCCCAAAAAAGGCAGAACGGTGCGATTCGGTGATGGTGCCAAGGGAAGAGTCACTGCTATAGGAGATATTGGTAAGGACACTTCTCACAAAATCTCTGACGTACTTCTAGTTGATGGCTTAACACACAATCTCTTAAGCATTAGTCAGTTTTGTGACAAAGGCTTAAAAGTTGAGTTTTATGTCAAATACTGCCATGTGATTAATCTCACTAACGGCAAGATCGTTCCGGAAGGAAAACGAGTTGGTAACATCTACGTTATTCATCTAGATGATCTAAAGGATCATAATGTGAAATGCCTTGTCTCTATCCAAGAAGACAAATGGCTTTGGCATAAGAAACTTGGTCACACCCATATGAAGCTCCTTTCTGAACTCTCTCAGAAAGGACTTGTAAGGGGTCTTCCCAACATTAAATATCAGAAAGATGCAACTTGCGATTTCTGTGAAAAGGGAAAACAAACCAAGGCTTCTTTTCCAAGCAAAAGTGGAATCTCTACTCAGAAACCACTTGAGCTACTTCACATGGATCTCTTTGGACCAACTAGAACGGCTTCCCATTCTGGAAAACACTATGGTCTTGTCATAGTGGATGATTATTCCAGATTTACATGGGTATTCTTTCTAGCTTCTAAAGAAGAAACGTTTGAAAAATTCAAAGCTTTTGCGAAAAGAGTTTCCACTGAAAAAGAGTCTCACATTCACACCATACGATCTGATCATGGAGGTGAATTTGAGAATCACGCATTTGAAGAGTTTTGTGAAAATATGGGTATTGCTCACGAATTCACTTCTCCCAGAACTCCTCAACAAAATGGAGTGGCTGAAAGAAAGAATCGAAGCCTCCAAGAGATGGCTAGAACAATGCTCTTAGAAAGTGGGCTTTCGAAAGGATTTTGGGCTGAGGCAGTAAACACCTCTTGCTACATTCAGAATCGAGTCTTTCTGAGACCAATTCTGAAGAAAACACCTTATGAGCTTTGGAAAAATAAAATACCCAACATATCTTACTTCCATGTTTTTGGCTCTTCATGCTTCATACTCAATGTAACCCCCTACTAGATAGCCCTTAATGCTTAAGTCATTTTAGGCTATTTCATAAGGGTCACTCTCTGTTATCATGTTCTATTCTTTACTTTAAAATATATACGCGGAAAATAGGCGGGAGTAAAATTTTCGCAATTTGTTTACGATATAAAAATAAGGGCTTTGCGAAATACATAATCGATAAATAATAAGCCATGCCAAGATATAAACTGAATAGTCTATCAAATAAATAACTCCCAACAATCAATGAACACACAAGGAATAAATATTAGACTTTACCCCATAAGCCAAAGGCAATGACTTATGAGACTCCACCATAAATACATGTCAAATAAATAGCTGCCGGCTAACATAGGTCCGGACTTGAAATAAATAACTCAAACAACTGAAATGAATCCATAATCGAAATGCAAATCAATGTATGTAGGTTTATAAAGCGGAGGACTGAAAAATAAACTAAGGCTGGGCCTGCTCCTCGCTAGCTCCATGGTCCTGCTCTGTCTGCTCCTCTATAATATGGGGGAAAAACATAGGGTGAGCACTGGGAAGTGACTCAGTAGAGGAAGCCGCCCCGGGTTTAATTATAAAATGAGTGGAGCATGAATGAGTTCATTTCAGATATAAGTTTAAAACAATCTTTTCCTGGAACGTCTTACCTAAGTGCGTCTTGTTCATTTTATTTAATACATATAACATAGCATAATTAAAGGTCTCTGTGTAGTGTACTCTGTGCTTCGAAATATCAGTAAGGGAAAGAATATATCATAACATCCTAAATAACTTTAGTTCTCTTAAACTTTAATCTTGCATTAATCTATGGCCTATGTCCGCCCTCCTGTAACCTCCACTACACCGACCCCTAGGCATGAGCTCATCCTAAACTTATGGGGAGAGGGGGAATATCACCTTCCCTTAACAATGAGGTTGTAATGTCGAGGTTGTCATCCCTCCCTTAACAACTCTCACTGTAATGCCGAAGGCTACAACGTTTTATCTTGGTATTTCACCTTCCCTTAACAATGAGGTTGTAATGCCGAGGTTGTTATTCCTCCCTTAACAACTCTCATTGTAATGCCGAAGGCTATTGCACTTTACTTTAACTTTCCATTACATCTTAAACATGTACATAACACTATATCGTAATATCATAACTTAACATTACATCATAGCATTTAAACACACATACAACTCATAACATTACATAATGAACATACATAAATCATACGTAACATATATTATCATATAATCGTACTTTTATATTACAATAATGTATAAACATATTTTACAGCTCATATAATCATATATAAATCATGCATAAATCATATATATATCTTATTCACTTCTAACTTTGTCTTATGTAATGTTATCCTTAATTATACTCACTATTATCTTTACTATCATTATTAATACTATTATCATTACATATCATATATTATACATGTTGTTGTTCTTACTGTATTATTCTTTTATTATTATTAGGGTTAATATTTTATTATTATCTTCCCTATCAATATTACTATCATTATCATATTATTATTATTTCTACCTGTTACCTACCTATTATTAACTCATATACATGCTAATAGGTATAAGTTTATGTAATAATAATATGTAATAGTAATATACACACAGATAAACTGTCTTTTATTTATTTATTTATATTTATATATATATATATATATAAAACAAACACCAAGCGCGCATGCGCTGCTTGCAGCCACCATACGCATATATATATATAGAACCATAATAATAATAATAATAATAAGGCACAAAAATTTCTAATGGGAAAAACGACCATCACATTAATCTCATAAAATCATCATCAATATGCATGAAAATAGAATGCCTAAACCCCTACCTCTCGTAGACCTCCTATGCTATGCGTACAGACACCCCTTTCCTTCTCACTTTCTCTCTAGCCCCACGAACGGTACAAAGATGGCTTCTTTCAAAAATGGAAACGGTAGAAGTGTTCTATTTGGTGAGAGGATCAAGAATATGTGATTTGTTTTGTGATTGGGTGAGAATTGGCATGGATTTTGGGTTGTGGAATGGTTATGATTTTTGGTTTTTGAGAGAGAGAGAGAGAGTGGAATGGAGGCACAAGGACTGATGGAGGCTACCAAGAGTATTTTTGGAAATTAGGTTTTCTTAGTGGAGGCATTGATGGGTATTATATAGAGGTGTTGTGGGGTCCACCCGTTACTAAAAAAAATACTAAATATTCTAAAACATCCCAAATAATACTACAATGCCCAACTAACTTTCAAATCTTTAAACATAAATTAAAAATACACATATAGGCACACAAAGAAAATAAAATAAATAACATATAACACTTTAATAAGGAGAAATTTATCCACTCTAACCCAATTAAATTCCAACCAAGGTCAATTACCCTTAATTTCACTTAATTAGAACCTAATAAAAATCGGGGTGTTACATTTCTCCCCTCCTTAGAAAGAATTTCGTCCTCGAAATTCGACACTTCTAGGACAAGAACAAAACATGACATATCAGCTCTTACCCTCGCGGAGACTCGAGGGGAAGTCCACACACAAGCAGCTTACCCGAACAAACAGGTTATGCGAAAACTAGACCACGTTGGCTGTCATACATACAAGGACTAACTCAACTTTTTGGTTATGGCCAATCTGGCCAAAACGCGAAACCACTTTTGTTCGTTTATCAAAATCCAAAACAAACTTTTCTTTTAAATCATATAAAACAAACAGTTTTGGAAGTAAATTATTTCCAAATCATAAACACGTTCATGGGTGATAAGACTTTTCTACGTGCAAAACTGTAGACCGAAAAGAAAATCATTTGGGGTAAGTTTTAAACAAGACAAGTTTTGAGAGAGATAGGTTCCCAATGTCAAACTAAGTCACAGGAAACCACCTAGACGTGGGAAACAAGTTCAAGAGCAAAAACATATGCTTGTATAAATATAAGGACAACTACAATACATTTTCCAAGATAAAGACACGATCCCACCACCTTACATGACAAGTTGATGCTTACGTTCCTAGGGTCCAAGATCCAACACCAATGTTTTCCTCGAGAAGCTTCATCTCTATTTTCAAAACAACATCTTAGGAAATTTTTGAAAACCCAAGTTAATTCCCATTTCCTAGTAGTTCAAAACACGTTTACTTCATTTTCAAAACTAATCATAAAGCTCGAAACCTTTTCGCTTTGCAATTAAAGGAAATTCTAGAGTCTCAAAATAGACTCTAGGTTTCTCACATCCATTCTAATGAAAACATATTACCTTTACTCCTACGGCCTTTAATCACATAAGTTTTCACAAGACCTATAAGGAAATCGCTTTCGAAAACTTCATTCAAGTTATATTATACTGTTACTTCATAAACCATCTACCCATGCCCAAAACACACTACCTTAATAGTCACAAAAACCAGGAAAGCATGTCGGACCCTACGACTCATAATCACAACTGACACAGTAAGAGATCCCCAAGGTATTTTCAAACACCACAAAACAATTTTCAAGTTCACAACTAAATGATTTGTGAAAAGATCCTTAAGGAACTCCATACCTTAAGGTCGATGGGGTATGGAATCATTTTCCCTGGTAAGATTATCTGACCGCTCCGTATCCTCTACACTGACCGTGAACACGCGACCCTGATGTTATGGCCTCGAGGAAGAAGAAGGTCGTGGATTGGTACCTCTGCAATCCTTGACATAATGGCCTGGCTGACCGCAGCGATAACAGATGTCCTGGCCGAAACGACAAGCCCCAGAGTGAAGCTTGCCACACGTGGCGCATCGCGGTATGGTGGCAACGCCCGAGTGCTGCGCCACCAGGCGCTGCTGTTGCTGTTGTGGCCGAGGCTGGGGCTGGGTCCTAGGTGACGGACCATAAGGCTGTAGCGAGCAGGGGCGCGTGGCTAGTTGCTGAGGTGTCGCACCCCTACTCTGAGTCTCGACCTCTGTGGAGCCACTGGACGGCTCGTCTCCTCTACTATCATGCAGGTGTCGACCATCTCGAATACTCCTTGATCTTCATGTGTTTCACCATTCTCTTGATGTCGTGCCTCAGACCGGAGCAATACTTCATGCATTTCCACGACTCCTTGGGATTCTCCTGGTAGATCTCAGAGAACCGAATCAGCTCCTCGAACTTTGCCGTGTACTCTGGCACCGTCATGTTCCCCTGCTGAAGGCTGAGGAACTCCAGCTCCTTCTCCTGGCGAACCGACTCAGGGAAGTACTTCTCATAGAACATGCTCTTGAACATGTCCCATTAGATAGGAACACCCGCCGCATCATGAGCGCGACGAGCATCGGCCCACCAAGAACGAGCCTCCATCCGAAGCATGAAGGCCGCAAACCGAGTCTTCTGGACCTCGGAACACCGAACCACAGAGAAGATGTCTTCTATACCCCTCAGCCAATCCTCGGCCTCAGAAGGGTTGGTAGTGCCGAGAAATGGGGAAGGGTTCGCCCTCTTGAACTCAGAAAAACGAGCATTCTCTGCATCCATACCCGTAGGCTGCACTGTCTGCTGAATGAGAGTGGGCTGTTGCGTCATATGATCCACCATGCGGTGCATGGCTCTGGCCATTTCCATGAAAGCCTCAGGAGTCACACCGTTCTCCGGTCCTGCCTCTTCGTGGTCTTCAACGTCATCCCTATTACGTCTACTAGGTGCCATGTCCCTGTGCATACGAAACAATAAACATCGAGTTGATCAGGCTCCATATCATGGTTAGGTATGCACAGTTACACTGACAATCAAGCAATACGATCACGCACCTCAACACTAAACTAACATACATACAAGGTTTTATGCGTGACATAACTACCGTACATGCAACAATAGCATAACAGGTCCATTACCCCAAGCCCTGTAGGATAGACCTGCTCTGATACCAAAATGTAACCCCCTACTAGATAGCCCTTAATGCTTAAGTCATTTTAGGCTATTTCATAAGGGTCACTCTCTGTTATCATGTTCTATTCTTTACTTTAAAATATATACGCGGAAAATAGGCGGGAGTAAAATTTTCGCAATTTGTTTACGATATAAAAATAAGGGCTTTGCGAAATACATAATCGATAAATAATAAGCCATGCAAAGATATAAACTGAATAGTCTATCAAATAAATAACTCCCAACAATCAATGAACACACAAGGAATAAATATTAGGCTTTACCCCATAAGCCAAAGGCAATGACTTATGAGACTCCACCATAAATACATGTCAAATAAATAGCTGCCGGCTAACATAGGTCCGGACTTGAAATAAATAACTCAAACAACTGAAATGAATCCATAACCGAAATGCAAATCAATGTATGTAGGTTTATAAAGCGGAGGACTGAAAAATAAACTAAGGCTGGGCCTGCTCCTCGCTAGCTCCATGGTCCTGCTCTGTCTGCTCCTCTATAATATGGGGGAAAAACATAGGGTGAGCACTGGGAAGTGATTTAGTAGAGGAAGCCGCCCGTGTTTAATTATAAAATGAGTGGAGCATGAATGAGTTAATTTCAGATATAAGTTTAAAACAATCTTTTCCCGGAACGTCTTACCTAAGTGCGTCTTGTTCATTTTATTTAATACATATAACATAGCATAATTAAAGGTCTCTGTGTAGTGTACTCTGTGCTTCGAAATATCAGTAAGGGAAAGAATATATCATAACATCCTAAATAACTTTAGTGCTCTTAAACTTTAATCTTGCATTAATCTTTGGCATGTGCCAGCCCTCCTGTAACCTCCACTACACCGACCTCTAGGCATGAGCTCATCCTAAACTTATGGGGAGAGGGGAAATATCACCTTCCCTTAACAATGAGGTTGTAATGTTGAGGTTGCCATCCCTCCCTTAACAACTCTCACTGTAATGCCGAAGGCTACAACGTTTTATCTTGGTATTTCACCTTCCCTTAACTCTCACTTTATCTCGCAGCCACCATACGCATATATATATATATATATATATATATATATATATATATATATATATATATAACCATAATAATAATAATAATAATAATAAGGCACAAAAATTTCTAATGGGAAAAACGACCATCACATTAATCTCATAAAATCATCATCAATATGCATGAAAATAGAATGCCTAAACCCCTACCTCTCGTAGACCTCCTATGCTATGCGTAGAGACACCCCTTTCCTTCTCACTTTCTCTCTAGCCCCACGAACGGTACAAAGATGGCTTCTTTCAAAAATGGAAACGGTAGAAGTGTTCTATTTGGTGAGAGGATCAAGAATATGTGATTTGTTTTGTGATTGGGTGAGAATTGGTATGGATTTTGGGTTGTGGAATGGTTATGATTTTTGGTTTTTGAGAGAGAGAGAGAGAGTGGAATGGAGCCACAAGGATTGATGGAGGCTACCATGAGTATTTTTGGAAATTAGGTTTTCTTAGTGGAGGCATTGATGGGTATTATATAGAGGTGTTGTGGGGCCCACCCGTTACTAAAAAAAAATACTAAATATTCTAAAACATCCCAAATAATACTACAATGCCCAACTAACTTTCAAATCTTTAAACATAAATTAAAAATACACATATAGGCACACAAAGAAAATAAAATAAATAACATATAACACTTTAATAAGGAGAAATTTATCCACTCTAACCCAATTAAATTCCAACCAAGGTCAATTACCCTTAATTTCACTTAATTAGAACCTAATAAAAATCGGGGTGTTACACTCAACACAAAGGACAAACTAGCTAAGTTTGATCCTAAATCCGATGATGGAGTATTCCTAGGATATTCCTCTGTCTCTAAAGCTTATAGAGTCTACAACAAGAGGAGCAAATGTGTTGAAGAAACAATCCATATTAAGTTTAAGGAACTCTGTAAGGATCTCTCTCAGAAAGTCACTGACTTAGAAGATGAGTTTGAAAAACTTAACATCTCTTCTGAGAAAAGCAAAAGGAGAAATCTTATGGATGACAAGAGTGACTTCCAATCTATCGAAAATCCCTCTTCACCTAAAGAGAAATCTAAAAACATCATTGAAGCTCCAGAACCTGATGAATCTGCCTCTCCAAACAAAATGGAACTTAGATTCTCAGAAGGTCAAGCTTCTTATGACTCAGAAAGAGAATCTACTATGTCACCTTCTCAGAATCCTATCCCTAAGGGGCATAGAGGTTCAAGAGACTTGAAAAACATCTCTCAGAATGAAATCTTGGGTGATCCCGAGCATGGCGTGAGGACCAGAAGGAACTATACAAATCTTGCTATGGTTTCTGAACTTGAACCAGAATCCATAGAAGAGGCGTTAGACGATCCTAGCTGGGTAAATGCCATGCAGGAAGAACTAGATCAGTTCGAGAGAAATCAAGTTTGGAAACTAACTCAGAAACCCAAAGGCAAGAGTATCATTGGGACTAAATGGGTGTTTCGAAACAAACTTGATGAGAGTGGACAAGTCGTGAGAAATAAGGCCAGATTGGTTGCTCATGGGTACAACCAACAAGAAGGCATAGACTATGACGAAACCTTCGCTCCAGTCGCAAGATTGGAAGCTATTAGAATGTTGCTAGCTTTTGCTGCACACAAAGGTTTCAAACTCTATTAGATGGATGTCAAGTCCGCTTTTTTAAATGGATACCTTTATGAGGAAGTTTATGTAAAACAACCTCCTGGTTTTGTGAATGATTCTTTCCCTGAACATGTATTTATGCTTATAAAGGCTCTTTACGGTCTAAAACAAGCTCCCAGAGCTTGGTATGATAGACTGAGCTCCTTTTTGCTTAAAAACGGGTTCTCAAGAGGGAAGGTTGACACTACTCTCTTTACCCTCTCAGAAGACTCAGGCTTCTTGATTGTCCAAATTTATGTTGATGACATAATTTTTGGTGCAACCAATGAATGCCTATGCAAAGGATTCTCTAAGCTAATGCAAGGAGAATTCGAGATGAGCATGATGGGAGAACTAAAATTCTTCCTAGGATTGCAAATCAAGCAAGAGTCAGAAGGGACTTTCATACATCAAGAGAAATACACCAAAGAGCTTCTAAGAAAGTTTCTGATGGATAAAGCCAAGCCAATGAGCACTCCCATGCATCCTTCTCAAGTAATTGATTTGGATGAAGATTGTGAGAAAGTCTCAGAAAGCAACTACCGAGGCATGATTGGCTCTCTTCTTTATCTAACAGCATCTAGACAAGATATTCAACTTAGCGTTGGCATCTGTGCTAGATTTCAATCAAAGCCTAAACAATCACATTTAACTGCTGTTAAAACAATCTTGCGATATTTGATAGGAACTACTAATCTTGGTTTATGGTACGAGAAAGGTTGTTCCTCTGATGTTGTAGGATACTGTGATGCCGATTATGTTGGAGACAGGATTGATCGAAAGAGCACAAGTGGATGCTGCTGCTTCTTTGGAAAATGCTTGATCACTTGGCCATGCAAAAAGCAGAACACGATCGCGCTATCAACAGCAGAAGCAGAATATGTGTCAGCAGCAAATTGCTGTACTCAGATGCTTTGGATAAGGAATCAACTGTGTGATTATCAACTAAGGTATGAGAAAATTCCCATTCTTTGTGATAATACTAGTGCAATTAACTTAGCTAAGAATCCAATTCAGCATTCACGATCCAAGCACATTGATATAAAACATCACTTCATTCGGGATAATGTGCAAAAAGGCGATGTGGAAATCAAATTTGTGAATACTGAGGATCAAATCTCAGATATATTCACAAAGCCTTTACACGAGGATCTTTTTAATGTTCTGAAAGGGCTTCTGAATCTAAGACGTTTCTAAGAGATTCAAAATTAAAATTTTTTCTTGAAACTCCCTTTAGTCCTAAGTCTAGAATCTGAGACACAAAAACTAGAACAAAACTTATGAGTAAAATGGAGGGATATACATAAAGCACTCTCTGAGAAAATTTGTTCTCAGAAGACTCTTCTCTCATATGAAAGTCTTCTGGAAATTTCTCTCAGAAGAGACAACTCTCAGAAGGATCACTTCTCTCAGAAGGATGCCTTTTCGAGAAATAAGTTACCAACGGTAACTTTTTGGCTAAACATTGCAAACGGTTAGTTTTCTAGCTAGCGCTATAAATACGCAGAGCTCTGCTTAAATTGAGCACCTTGCTTCCAAATCTTGCCAAAACGCTACCAAACTCTCTTCTTAATCCAACCTTTAAGCTTTCATCTCTCTCTCTCTTTTCCTCTTATCCCATTTCTGTTCTCTTTCTCTTACCTCCAAATCTTAAAACTCTCATCTTCTCAAATGGAAACTTCTGTTGAAATCAAGGGTATGATGAGAAACAAGTTAGAAGAAGTTACCGAGGATATCCTCTATGAGGATGAACAAATGCAAGCCCTTTTCAAGAAAACCTATCTTCCTCGAACCGTGGCAATGGGTCGAGTACTCCCACTCAATATCTTCAATCAAGTGGATGAACTCGGGTTCGCATTCCTCTGTCAACCTGGATGGCCAGTGATGATGTATTCGGAGGAAGTCTGCTACCCAAACTTAGTGAGAGCTTTCTATTCTCAGATAGAAAGATCCACCAATAAGGGCGTGAAGAGCGTGGTAGCTGATCACAAGATTCGCTTCTCCTCTGCTGATATTAACCAAGCCTTCAACACACTGAACGGTGGATCTGTCATAGCAGATGACCCTGAATGGGTCAAGGAAGTGAACGATTCTGAGGAAGATATAGTGAGGCTTCTCACTGGTAGTGGTGATCTACCACTAAAGTCGGTGAAGGTTCCCCACCTTACACAAGAAGCCAGAATCGTTTTTTCTATTGTCCAAAACACTCTTCTCCCTCGGCTCGGTGATATGGGCAACATCACCATGATGGATGCCTGTTTGCTGTACCATCTGCTGAAGAAAGACAAGGTGGATTTTGGTCCAATGATGCTGAACTACATGATGCATCAGGCGCATCCAAAACGAGCTCTCACAAGTCTACCATATGGAAGTCTTCTGACAAGGATCTTCAACCATCTCTCATTCCCTCTCGAAGACTACGATTATGTTTTCAACAACAGCAAGTTCATAATGGTCACCTTCAACAACATAAAGAAGAAGAAGGAACCAGAAGCAAAGGCACCTATGAAGAAGGAGGACTCCAAGTCTTCTAAGGTTGCCACCAAACGACCTTCTAAGGCTGAAAAAGGAAAGGGCAAGGATGCTGACCCTTCAGAAGGAAAAAAGAAGAAAAAGATCATTCATCCCTCTCCCACAAGAGTCACCAGAAGTATGGCTTCTGAGGAGCATCAGAAAAGCCCTCAGAAGAAACCAGAAGTAGCTGAAGATTCTGAGGAAACCACTTCTGATCAGATTCTGGTCAGGAAGAGAAAGGCTTCCCCAACTCTCAAAATCCAGACGTCCCACCAGAAAGCAAAAAGAAGCGTGGTCGTTTGGTAAAAGCTTACTCTAAAACTCCACCCTCTTTTATTAAATCATCTTCTACTTCTATCTCTGTTTCTGTTCCTGTTTCTGTTTTAAAACCCACAACCTTTAGAACTAAACTCCTTCATTCCTTGAATTATCAAGGAAAAACACACAAAGGAGTGGGCATTAAAACCGCTCAAAAACAGAACCCCCCCAAGGTGACAAGTACAGAACTCATCGTTGTAGCTTCTACAACTGCTCCCATCACCTCTACTGCTACCGCTACTGCTGAAGAAGAGAAGGAAACTTCTCATCACTCCTCCCCCTCCGGAAACGTCTCTCCTCCTCGAGACGATGCTCAAGGACATGGAGGAAATGTTGTTGATTCCTCTTCTGAGGAAGAAGAAGCAACAAGGTTTCGAATTGAGCATCGCACTCCTGATGCTGGAAGCTCCAAGAAAGCACCCCAAAAGAAGCAATCTGAAGCTTCTATGGCGGAACTTTCTGAAGTTACCTCAACTAAAGCTGCTGGTGTGGATGCTGAGTCCTTGGCTTAGAAGATCTTGGATGTCCAGAAGGTAATTGATCAACCTTCTGCGAACCAAGAAGCTGACGTTGCAAAGCCACCACCCAAATCTCAACAAGAAGTTGAGAAATCCTGTGAAGAACAACAACAACAACAACAACAACCACAAACTGCACCCTCTACATCTCAGAAGACACCAACTTCTGCTGTTGGGCATGTCTCTTCTGAGGTCCCTAAAGAACATGAGGAAGCTCATGTCTCTACTCATGTTCAAGTGCCAATAACTACCAGCACTGGGCTCAGCTCAGAGGTAGCTACTGATGCTTCTCATGTCTCAGAGACGTTTGCTACCGTAAGTTCTCCAGGAAGAACTCAGTCTGAGAAAGCCTCTCTGAAGGAACTTGTGGGTCATCGCTTTGATGTAACTGAAATCGCTCCTCCCCTTTATGATCAACCTGGTCCAACCTTTTCTCTAACAGACTCTATGATTGGTTCTGGCTTTCAGCTAGAAAGGATGGTCATGACTCCACCATCTGTGCATTTTCGACCTTATCTGGGTCGGTTTGAGAAGACAAGGGTGATCACTGAAATCCATCAGCAAATATCCACCTTCAATCTTCAATTTCCAGAAGATGCTCAGACCTCTGGAACAATGGTTCAACCATCAACTGCACAAGCCTCCAACCTGGAGCTAGTTCCAGCTTCTGAGGACACTCAAGTGCAGCCCTCAACTGAAGTTGCTGGTACCGGAGAAGAAGTCGAGGAAGAAGAGGATCCAACTCCTGCATACCAAAAGAAGGATATAGTGGATACTGTGCTTGAGGCTGAAGTATCACGTCCTCCTCCCACTCAACCCTCCTCTTCTCAACAGCCTTCCACTTCTTCTGAGATCCCACCAGAATGCCCTCCAAATGCGGGTCAAGCTGAGATTTTGATGGAAATGTGCAAACTTCTTCGCTATATGGCCAGAAAGCAATAGTTCTAAGTCTATGATGGGGTTTATATTAGCCACCCTTTTTGATGTAACAAAGGGGGAGTAGATTATGATAATATTTTGTACCTTGGCTAAATGTAAACACTAGGCTCGGACTTAGGGGGAGCCAAAAATTTTGTGTATCTTCATGATTAATATTAATGAAAACTCAGTTTCACTTTTTGGCAACTCTATTGATAAGCCTTGTATTTCTATCACTGCACTTACTATTTATCAAGAAATACACGCTGCATCTCTGATAATCGAACACAACATTCATAATTGCATATTTTAACTGTTGATTATCATCAAAGCTTTCTAAGAAAATAACAACGCCTTCACTCAAAAAGCTAAGCTATTTTCTAAGAAAGCAAAAGTGCATTCTGAATAAGTAACAAATTTAATCAGAAACACTTCAGAACTTAAGCAAAATTATTATCATAAGACTTAAGTTGTTATCATCAAAAAGGGGGAGATTGTAAGCTCCAGAACCCTTCTGAGAGAAATTGATATATTTCTCTTCTTGATATATGAGTTTTAATGATAACAAAGTAAGTCATAAGTATAAAAATTTTACTTAAGGTATTGCTAATATGTGTGCTAAGTGTCTCAGAATGTTTAAAAATTATTGCATTCCGTGAGCAAGAACAAGACATACAACAAGTAACCTCGAGACTAAACAATGAAATCATAGCGTGAAAGACATCAGAAATGATGCTCAAGAAACGCAAAAGGTGAAAGTTTGGTTCTGAACACTGTTGCCTCAGAAAGGTCTCAGAAGACCTCAGCGACTTGTGGTTCTCAGAAGGGTCTTCCCTCAGAAGGGTTGCCTCAGAAGTCCGTACAACTCTCAGAAGTAAGGACTCAGAAGCAACCAATTGCCTGAGCTCAATGGATATGCATTCTTTCTCAGAAAGCTCACTACAACAAGCTATGGAAGTGGAAACACGCGCACTGTGCTGCTCTGAAAAGTTCCTCATTTCACACTGACTGTAGCAGGGAGCCGTTCCGAGACAGTCTCAGCCACATCAGCAAACTGAAAGCTTCTTTTTTCGCGGCTCTCTTAATGCCTATATATATGAGTTCAATTGCAGAGCTTTGTGAAGAAATTCTTGCGCTCAAAACTATTAATTAAAAGTGTCAAAACTCTGCTGAATTGAAAATCATTTGCGAAAAACAAAGAACTTTCTCAGAAAGACAACTTTTCTAAAAGCTGTTCTTTTAACTTTGCGAAAATCTTCTAGTTCTGACGTGGTGTAAATTCTTACTTTTGTAAGTTAAATCTAGAAGTCTACTAAGTGTAGAATTATGTTTGTAACTTAAGCTTAGTAGTTGTTTTCGAAACCAAAACAATTTCTGAAAACGCTAAGTCCTTCGTTGTTTGAAGGTAGTTTAAGTCCTCGATTGTTTGAGGCAAGTTAAAGTCCTTAATCTATTAAGGCAAGTTAAGTCCTCTAGTGTGAGGCATTTGAAAGTCCTTAATTGGTTAAGGCAAGGAAAGTCCTCTGGTGTTGGAGGCAAGGAAATCCACTTCGGGTTGTGAAGTGGTAGTCCTTTACGTAGTAAGGGCAGTGTTGTCTGGGAAAGCACATTAAGAAGAATATCCAAAGGAACTCTCAACTGAAGTTGAGAACTGGAGTAGGTTAATTACAACCGAACCAGTATAAAAATTTACTTGTGTCAAGCTTTTCTCCCTTACTCTTTACTTCAGCAAATCTTTGAGAAAAACTACCAACACAATTTAACTGAGAAGAACACTTGAAAATCTCTAAGTTAAAATCAGAAAGTACTCACGAAATACTCACTTAAAGTCTTTTTCTTAAAATTCTCAGAAAGGAACTTTTCCTCAGAGAAGTAAAGCTTTTAAAACTTAACTCACTCAGAAAGTTTATTGCGCTGCTAAAACTCAAACTACCTTTCTGAGTAAAACAGCCTTCTAAGAAAAAGTTTAAGAAGTAATTTTAAAGAAACTAGCACGATTCAACCCCCCCTTCTCGTGCACAAATTAACCTTCACATTTCCTTGGCATTTAAGAAGTAAATAGTGAGTTTTCGGAGAAGATCCAACACCTATGTGTCCCTAAGCATGTGTAAATGTTGATTTTTGTATGAAGCCTATGTGAGGCCTTATATTAACACTTATGACACCTACGTGATACCAATGAGGAAAGGCAATAGTTATGATATGAATTTTGAGAAATGAAAACAAATTATGTGATAAATAGGTACGCATGAATGTAGTATGACTTTGTAAATTTTGATAGAAGGATGAGGTTTTGGACTATGAATTGTTGATGACATGCTTGTGTAATGAGAGGATATAATTGTTATATAGTATATGATGCATGATTGTTTGATGTAATGATGAGATTTGAATTATGAAATTGTGCAATAAAGTTGTGAAAGTTGTTATGTGTAATAAGTTGATGAAAAATTGATATGAAGAGATGAGATTATGTTGAATGGATGTAATGTATGATTTGAAGTGATGTAATTAAAGTATGTTATGATAATATGAAGAGTGCATTCCTTTAAATTGAAATTTAAAGTGATTTAGCGCATAATCATGAAAAGATACGTTAACGTCAGAAATGCATGATGATAGAAGTGTTGTGATGACTATGAAGAGATCTTGATTATGCATATTGAAGTGTTAATCTACCGTATACCTAGGGGATGGGTGTATTATGGTACTACGGATAGAATCCCGGATACCTAGGCGTCGGGTGTATTATGGTACGACCAGATGAATCCTCCGGATACCTAGGGGCCGGGTGAATTATGGTATCCCCGTGAGGACAGCCAAGAACCTAAGGGGGGTGTAGTATGGTGAGGCTACGAGCTCTGGACAGCCAAGAACCTAGGGGTTGGGTGTAGTATGGTGAGGTTGCAGGCTCTTGAAAGCTACCTAGGAGTTGAGTGTAATTTGGTAGTTCATATGATGTTTGATTGATTAAGTACTGCGCTATATATGTGATTGGGAGGATGCTATGGTGTGTTCTAAAAGATTGTGATAGTAAACGAATTGTTATGAAAAGAGACATGTTTATGATTAGGGAATATTTGATCATATTGTGATATTCGAGAGAGTGAGCTTTATATATACTGCGAGGGACCTACGAGAACATAGCATAAACCTTTAGGGTGTGTTTGTGAGTTGAGTTTTGGAGGGGAGGGGAGGGAAAGAAAAGACTTTGAGATGTTTGGTTGTGTTTGTGAGTTGCATTGATGAGGAGGAGAGGTGTTTGAAGGATTTTGAAAACTCTCCAAAATCCTCCAAACTCCTCATTTTCAAGTTCCCCAATGTGGAGGATTTTAAAACTCACAAACAAGGAGATGTTAGCCCCTTCAACCTCCTCCCTTCCCTCTCCCTATCTTTCCCTTCAAAACCTTCCCTTCTCCTCCCCTCCAAACTCCCAAACAAAGCCTTAGGTTCCCTTAGAAACGGGCTAGTAAGATGTTTTGTCCCAGCCTGTCACGACCCAATTCGGATCGTGACTGGCACATGGAACACCGAGTCCCATGTCAGCCTTAACCTGTAATGCACACAATAATCCAACTTCACAACAACAACCACAACTACAATGACATACATTCATACATAATATCCATACATATAATCCGGTCATACATATCCATAATTAAGTCTAACAACATCAACACAACAATAGTAAGTCTTACATAGACTTATACAACATCCATCCACTATCCTAGTCCAAGGAAATTCTGTCTGTAACATTAGGAGCATACACTAGAAAGGAATTACATAAGGCTTCTACACATGAGGCTCACCAAATCTAAGAACTCGGAGGAACGGATGAACTCGTCCCTTGATCTGCACCTTGATCTGAAAACATATTGTATGAATGGGTGAGTCATACGCTCAGTGAATAAACAGGTTATAAGCAGTGTATGCAGATATATCATGAATCAACAAGCATAAAGATACCCCAACGCAACAGATATATAACTCAAACGTTCTTATACAGTCTCTTTATCTTGGTAGCTTTTAATCTATGAACACCTGGAGCGCGGCCCCGACTCATGTTCATAGGCAGTATGGATGTCCCACGAGCTATGCCCCTCCTCAGACACTATACTGCGAAACCCCGCGAGCTATGCCCCTCCTCAGGTTTCCATTTACGACCCCGCGAGCTATGCCCCTCCTCAGGTCGTTTTACCATCTCTTAATTCATTCAAATATTTTATCTTATTTAGCGATGTTAGTGGCACACATCATTCACAATCACAGTCTAAGTAGCTCATCAATTCATCATCACATCATCAACATCATATCATAAATCCCATGACCTTATAAACATCCAGGTAATAAGTTTGGAGTAGTGGTGAACGAATGGATTTGAGTAATTAACTTTAAAATAAGAAAATATTGGGTTAAGGTCTTAAAAACGGAGTTTTTATACTGATGTAATCGATTACAGACCTCTGTAATCGATTACCTGCTTTAAATTTCGTTCTGAAGAAAATTTTTTACGAAAATTGGCTGTCTGTAATCGATTACCAACCCGTGGTAATCGATTACAGTAATCGATTACAGTATGTTGGTAATCGATTACAGTAATCGATTACCAATTCGCTGTAATCAATTACAGCCTGGGTCAGAGACGAAATTCTGCAGAAAACTTCGCGAAAATCATCCCTAAATCCACATTTTCACCACAACTCATCCAAATCAAACACAACCAACATGCAATATCAATTATATATCAACCAATCTCAGTCCCTATCAACTATCATAGCAAGATATTCATAGATTCAATCAAAATCATACATAAACTACAAATAACCCATTACTCACAAATTACTCCAAAGAGCTCCAAGACTCCACCCGGAGCTAGGATGAGTTCCCCGGAGCTTCCCTAGATGGCTGAGACCCTAGAGAACACATCACAAACCTCAATCTCTCAACAAAATCAAAAACCCCAATTAGGAACCCTGAACCCCCAAATCCGAAAATTAGAGAAACTAGACATCAATGGAGAAAAAGAAATACTCTACACTTACCCTCAATATACTAGATGAGCAATGCTAACTTGATCTTTGATGATTAATGGGGTTTGGGTTTGGATTGGAGAAGGAAGAAAGGGGTGAGGAAGAAGAAGAAGAGAGAAGAAGAGAGAGAGAGAGAGAAAAAAACGTGAATGAGGGGGAAGGAAGAAGGAAAAGGAAAGAAAAAGAGGGGAAAGGTTGGGCCCACGTGGTCCTATCTCCCCGGTTGCACCGTGATCTCTCACTCAAACTAACTCAGACTACCCCAGGTATTACAATCTTCCCCCCTTAAAGAATTCGGACCCCGAATTCAAACACAAAAGGGAAGAGAGATTACCTGAAACATGAAAGAGGTGCGGATACTTATCCCGCATGGCTTCCTCGGGTTCCCAGGTAGCTTCCGGACCTGAGTGGTTCCGCCAAACCACTTTCACTGTAGCAACTTCCTTAGTTCGGAGCTCCCTCACCTGACGGTCCACAATCGCCACGGGTTCCTCCTCGAAAGCTAAGTTCTCATCCAAAGGCAACACTTGATGCTTAAGCACATGAGAGGGGTTAGATAGGTACTTCCTTAACATGGACACAAGAAAGACGGGGTGTATAGCAGATAACTCAGGGGGAAGTGCCAGATGATAGGCCACAACTCCAATCCGATCCAAGATCTCAAAAGGCCCGATATAACGGGGACTCAACTTCCCTTTCTTCCCGAACCTCATAACTCCCTTCATCCGAGAAATGCGGAGAAACACATGATCACCAACCGAGAATTCCAAGTTTCGTCTCCGGTTGTTGGCGTAGGCCTTCTGCCTACTCTGGGCCGCTTGCAGCCTTTCTCGGATCAACTTCACCTTCTCCATGGCGTCTTGAACCAAGTCGGGTCCCAACAGAGCCGCTTCACCACTCTCAAACCATCCAATGGGGGAGCGACATCTCCTACCATACAGAGCCTCAAACAGTGCCATTCCAATACTGGCCTGATAACTGTTATTATAAGAGAATTCAATCAATGGAAGGTATGGATCCCAACCATCGCCGAAATCCATCACACAAGCTCGGAGCATGTCCTCCAAAATCTGAATAGTCCTCTCTGACTGCCCATCGGTCTGAGGGTGAAATGCCGTACTGAAATTAAGACGAGTCCCTAAAGCTTCCTGAAAGGATCGCCAGAAACGGGAGGTGAACTGAGTACCTCGGTCCGAGATGATGGAGACAGGAACACCATGGAGTCGCACAATCACCTCCAAGAACAACTGAGCGTAGCGAGGCGCTCCGCAAGACGTCTTAACCGGAATGGAGTGGGCCGACTTGGTCAGTCGATCCACAATCACCCATATGGAGTCAAAGCCTCAGAAACTGCGGGGTAATCCCGTCACAAAATCCATGGTGATCATCTCCCACTTCCACGTGGGTATCTCCAACGGTTGCAACAGTCCTGCAGGTATTTGGTGCTCCGCTTTCACCTGCTGACACACCAGGCACCGAGAAACAAAGTATGCTACATCCCGCTTCAAACCTTCCTACCAAAACAACTTTTTCAAATCCTGATACATCTTCGTACTGCCTGGATGGATGAATACTTGGAGTTGTGAGCTTCCTCTAGAATGAGCCTCCTCAGATTACCCACATCGGGTACGTACAACCGCTGTCCACACCGTAAAACACCCTCTGAGTCTAGAGATAGCTCCACGTTCTTCCCTTCACTGACCTCTGACACAAGCTTAGCAAGCCTTGGACTCCAACCTATGGATCTCCTCAACCAACGGTCTTTTCACCACAGCACATGAGCTAAGAGTACTCCAGATCTCCCTAACTCGAAGTGCATGCCCTCCGACTCCAACCTATGGATCTCCTCAACCAACGGTCTTTTCACCACAGCAATGTGGGCCAGACTACCCATAGACTTCCTGCTTAGAGCATCAGCGACTACATTGGCCTTCCCAGGGTGATACAAGATGGTACAATCATAGTCCTTCAGTAACTCCATCCACCGCCTCTGTCTCAGATTTAGGTCTTTCTGCTGAAAGATGTACTTCAAGCTCTTGTGGTCGGTGTAGATCTCACACGTCTCTCCGTAGAGGTAGTGTCTCCAGATCTTGAGAGCAAACACCACCGCCGCCATCTCCAAATCATGAGTGGGGTAGTTCTGCTCCTGATTCTTCAACTTCCTTGAGGCATAAGCTATCACCCTCCCGTTCTGCATCAAAACACAACCAAGCCCAATCCGGGAAGCGTCACAATATACGGAGTAGCCTCCTGAACCGGTAGGCAAGGCCAAAACGGGAGCGGTAGTCAGAGCCTCCTTCAGCTTTTGAAAACTTGACTCACAAGCTTCTGACCACAGAAAAGGTGCGTGCTTCTGAGTTAACTGGGTGAGAGGTGCTGCTACCCGAGAGAAATCCTTGACAAATCTCCGGTAGTAGCCCGCAAGACCCAAGAAACTACGGATCTCCGTAACTGTTGTAGGTCTAGGCCACTTCTGAACTGCTTCTACCTTCTTTGGATCCACCATGATACCGTCTTTAGACACTATATGCCCCAGAAAGGTTACCTGATCCATCCAAAACTCGCACTTAGAGAACTTGGCATAAAGATTGTGGTCCCTCAGAGTCTGCAGCACAACTCTGAGATGATGTTCATGCTCCTCAGCACACTTAGAGTATACCAGGATGTCATCGATGAAGACTATGACGAAGCGATCCAAGAATGGTTTGAACACTCGGTTCATGAGATCCATAAAAGCTGCAGGGGCGTTGGTTAACCCAAAAGACATCACAAGAAATTCGAAATGCCCATATCGAGTACGGAAAGCCGTCTTCGGAATATCTCCTTCCTTAATCCTCAACTGATGGTAACCCGACCTCAGATCAATCTTAGAAAAACAGCAAGCACCCTGAAGCTGGTCAAACAGATCATCAATCCTCGGAAGAGGGTACTTGTTTCGGACCGTCAACTTGTTGAGCTGTCTGTAGTCCACGTAAAGCCTCATGGATCCATCCTTCTTCTTGACAAAAAGAACCGGAGCACCCCAAGGTGATGTGCTCGGTCGGATGAACTCTTTTTCCAAAAGATCCTTCAGCTGATCTTTCAACTCATTTAACTCCTTCAGAGCCATACGGTAAGGAGGAATGGAAACTGGTTGAGCATCAGGAGCTAGGTCAATCCCGAACTCTATCTCCCGATCAGGTGGCATACCCGGCAACTCCTCCAGAAACACATCTGGGTACTCACATACCACTGGAACTTGACCAACACCCACAATACTAGCCTCCATGTTCAACACTGACGCCAGAAAACCTTGACACCCGTGGTCCATCAACTTCATGGCACTCATAGCCGAGATCAAAGAAGCAGGGGTCATACAATGATCCCCTTGGAATTCAAAGGTTGAACCATCGGGAAGGACAAACTTCACCAACTTGGCATAGCAATCCACCGAGGCATGACAGGAAGCCAACCAATCCATGCCTAGGATGACATCAAAGTCTACCATATCAAGGATCACCAGGTCGGCCAAAGTGTCCATCCCGCCCACAGAAACCACACACGACTTGCACACAAGATGAACCATACGAGGTTCTCCAACCGGAGTACTAACCCAAAAAGGATCCTCCAAAGACACAGGTTGCTCGGCAAGACGGGAAGCAAAGAACGGGGACACATAAGAATGTGTGGAGCCCGGATCAAACAGCACATAAGCTTTAGAAGAACAAACTTTTGTTATACCTGCCACTACAGCATTGGATGCCTGAGCATCCTGACGGGTCAACGCAAAGACTCTAGGCTGAGCTCTTCCTCCACCTCCCTGATCACGACCTCTGTTTCCTCTAGCCGGTCCCCTACCCCCATCCCCAGAAGATCCACCCGGAGACATAGCTGAGAAAGATGGAGTGGGCAAAACCGGTGCCTGAGGCCTAGAAGTTTTACCAGAAAAGTGGGGACAATCCTTGATAAAGTGGCATGTCCGACCACAACCATAATAGGTGTGAGGAACAACACGGCAGGGTCCTTGATGATACCTTCCACAACTCTTGCAATGAGGGGCACGAGAATCTGGCCAATGCGTACTAGACTGAGAACCACTGCTGGACTGGGACCTCGCCGGCACATCTCTAGGAGCGGATCCTGATGAGTTGGAACCACCCCCATGTATGAACCTCTGATACTGGTAGCCATGAGATCCACCAGAACTGGATCCTCCAGAGAACTGCCCTGTAGTCTTCTTCTTCTTGTCAAACCTTCTACTAGGCTTATCTTCCTCTAGGGAACCTTCAATCCCCACTGCGGTATCCATGACTTGAGAAAAAGTCTTCCGCCCAATCTCATTATGCAAGATGGATCGCATGGGATCCCTGAGACCCTTCACAAATCTTCTCACCTTCCGGTCCTCCGGAGTGATCTCATGAGGTGCATATCGGCATAACCGAGTAAACTGCGTAGCGTACTCAACTACGGACATGCCCTGTGTCTGCTTCAGCTTAAGGAATTGGTCAGCCAACAGCTCCCTTCGGTTCTCTGAAAAGAATCTTGCCCTTAAGGCGTCTGTGAACTCTTCCCATACCGGTGGTGGTCTCCTCATGTTTGCCCTTTCAATCCTTAAGGTCTCATACCAGTGGGCAGTAGTGCCCTGCAGAGTGTAGGTAACAAGGTCCACGACCCTCACATCATGACATTGGAGAGCACGCAGAGCCCTCGTAGCCCTATCAAGAAACTCCTCAAGGTCTTCATCCATGGAATCCCCAGAAAAGGTTGGCGGATTAAGCCTCAGATACGCCTCTAGCGACACCTCTGTAGGTCCAAAAACTTGTGGCCTTCTCCTTGGCGGCTCATACTCAGGGTTAGGGGGAACTTCTGCTCTCTCCTGATTTTGATTATTCTGATTATTCTGATTCGCCTTCATCTGCATCAGAGTGTTTAGAGTCTGACGAATGTCCCGGATTTTCGCATCGCGGTCATAATCCGTATTGCCCCCTTGGGGTCCCACAGCCTCTTGCTCAGGAGGAGGGTCCCTGTTGAGACGAGGTCTACCTCGGGTGCTTCTCTTAGGAGGCATTGTCAGAACAAGATAGCTACACAAACAAACAAGCGTTCAGAAAAACAGCAGAAGATGCGACCCTGAACAATAAGGGATCACCACACAGAAACATCAAGACAAAACCATAAGACATCTTATAAAAGCTTTCACTAGAGTCACAATCTTGTGAAAATGGGCCGGCAACCATTTACACGATTGTCACCCTATTGAAAACAGTTTGCTCCATAAGTTACAGGACTCAACCTAGGCTCTGATACCAACTTTGTCACGACCCAATTCGGATCGTGACCGGCACATGGAACACCGAGTCCCATGTCAGCCTTAACCTGTAATGCACACAATAATCCAACTTCACAACAACAACCACAACTACAATGACATACATTCATACATAATATCCATACATATAATCTGGTCATACATATCCATAATTAAGTCTAACAACATCAACACAACAATAGTAAGTCTTACATAGACTTATACAACATCCATCCACTATCCTAGTCCAAGGAAATCCTGTCTGTAACATTAGGAGCATACACTAGAAAGGAATTACATAAGGCCTCTACACATGAGGCTCACCAAATCTAAGAACTCGGAGGAACGGATGAACACGTCCCTTGATCTGCACCTTGATCTGAAAACATATTGTATGAATGGGAGAGTCATACGCTCAGTGAATAAACAGGTTATAAGCAGTGTATGCAGATATATCATGAATCAACAAGCATAAAGATACCCCAACACAGCAGATATATAACTCAAACGTTCTTATACAGTCTCTTTATCTTGGTAGCTTTTAATCTATGAACACCTAGAGCGCGGCCCCGACTCATGTTCATAGGCAGTATGGATGTCCCGCGAGCTATGCCCCTCCTCAGACACTATACTGCGAAACCCCACGAGCTATGCCCCTCCTCAGGTCGTTTTACCATCTCTTAATTCATTCAAATATTTTATCTTATTTACCGATGTTAGTGGCACACATCATTCACAATCACAGTCTAAGTAGCTCATCAATTCATCATCACATCATCAACATCATATCATAAATCCCATGACCTTATAAACATCCAGGTAATAAGTTTGGAGTAGTGGTGAACGAATAAATTTGAGTAATTAACTTTAAAATAAGAAAATATTGGGTTAAGGTGTTAAAAATGGAGTTTTTATACTGATGTAATCGATTACAAACCTCTGTAATCGATTACCTGCTTTAAATTTCGTTCTGAAGAAAATTTTTACGAAAATTGGCTGTCTCTAATCGATTACCAACCCGTGGTAATCGATTACAGTAATCGATTACCAATTCACTGTAATCGATTACAGCCTGGGTCAGAGACGAAATTGTGCAGAAAACTTCGCGAAAATCATCCCTAAATCCACATTTTCACCACAACTCATCCAAATCAAACACAACCAACATGCAATATCAATTATATATCAACCAATCTCAGTCCCTATCAACTATCATAGCAAGATATTCACAGATTCAATCAAAATCATACATAAACTACAAATAACCCATTACTCACAAATTACTCCAAAGAGCTCCAAGACTCCACCCGGAGCTAGGATGAGTTCCCCGGAGCTTCCCTAGATGGCTGAGACCCTAGAGAACACATCACAAACCTCAATCTCTCAACAAAATCAAAAACCCCAATTAGGAACCCTAAACCCCCAAATCCGAAAGTTAGAGAAACTAGACATCAATGGAGAAAAAGAAATACTCTACACTTACCCTCAATATACTAGATGAGCAATGCTAACTTGATCTTTGATGATTAATGGGGTTTGGGTTTGGATTGGAGAAGGAAGAAAGGGGTGAGTAAGAAGAAGAAGAGAGAAGAAGAGAGGGACAGAGAAAGAAACGTGAATGAGGGGGAAGGAAGAAGGAAAAGGAAAGAAAAAGAGGGGAAAGGTGGGGCCCACGTGGTCCTATCTCCCCGGTTGCACCGTGATCTCTCACTCAAACTAACTCAGACTACCCCAGGTATTACAATCTTCCCCCCTTAAAGAATTCGGACCCCGAATTCAAACACAAAAGGGAAGAAAGATTACCTGAAACATGAAAGAGGTGCGGATACTTATCCCGCATGGCTTCCTCGGGTTCCCAGGTAGCTTCCGGACCTGAGTGGTTCCGCCAAACCACTTTCACTGTAGCAACTTCCTTAGTTCGGAGCTTCCTCACCTGACGGTCCACAATCCCCACGGGTTCCTCCTCAAAAGATAAGTTCTCATCCAGAGGCAACACTTGATGCTCAAGCACATGAGAGGGGTCAGATAGGTACTTCCTTAACATGGACACATGAAAGACGGGGTGTATAGCAGATAACTCAGGGGGATGTGCCAGATGATAGGCCACAGCTCCAATCCGATCTAAGATCTCAAAAGGCCCGATATAACGGGGACTCAACTTCCCTTTCTTCCCGAACCTCATAACTCCCTTCATCGGATAAATGCGGAGAAACACGTGATCACCAACCGAGAATTCCAAGTTTCGTCTCCGGTTGTTGGCATAGGCCTTCTACCTACTCTGGGCCGCTTGCAGCCTTTCTCGGATCAACTTCACCTTCTCCATGGCGTCTTGAACCAAGTCGGGTCCCAATAGAGCCGCTTCACCACTCTCAAACCATCCAAATGGGGGAGCGACATCTCCTACCATACAGAGCCTCAAACGGTGCCATTCCAATACTGGCCTGATAACTGTTATTATAAGAGAATTCAATCAATGGAAGGTATGGATCCCAACCATCGCCGAAATCCATCACACAAGCTCGGAGCATGTCCTCCAAAATCTGAATAGTCCTCTCTGACTGCCCATCGGTCTGAGGGTGAAATGCCGTACTGAAATTAAGACGAGTCCCTAATGCTTCCTGAAAGGATCGCCAGAAACGGGAGGTGAACTGAGTACCTCGGTCCGAGATGATGGAGACAGGAACACCATGGAGTCGCACAATCACCTCCAAGAACAACTGAGCGTAGCGAGGCGCTCCGTAAGACGTCTTAACCAGAATGGAGTGGGCCGACTTGGTCAGTCGATCCACAATCACCCATATGGAGTCAAAGCCTCGGAAACTGCGGGGTAATCCCGTCACAAAATCCATGGTGATCATTTAATTATTAGTTGTCTTGCAATAATATATTATATGAGAGCATCTTGGCAAATCTCATTTAATGTTAACTTATCCTCATGGAGCCTTCCCATTGGTTGTGACACTCTAATTGCATTTATCCTTCATTAAATGCTCAACCAATCACACACCAATCCTTATTTTCTCAAATCTCTTAAAATTCTTTTTTTTTTTCTCTTCTCACCCTCACATCAATTTTCGCCCCCCCTCTCTCTCTAGCTAGCCTCCACTCATTTTTTTAGCCTCCACTCATATTTTCACATAGCCTATGCTCATACTTTTCACCTAGGCTTCACTCATATTTTTCACCTAGCCTCTTCTCATATTTTTTTCACTTAGCCTCCACTCATATTTTCCACCTAGCCTCTTCTCATATTTTTTTCACCTGGTCTCCACTCATATTTTCCACCTAGCCTCTTCTCATATTTTTTTCACTTAGCCTTCACTCATATTTTCCACCTAGCCTCCACTCATATTTTCCACCTAGCCTCCACTCATATTTTCTACCTAACCTTCTCTCATATTTTTCACCTGGCCTATGCTTCTAATTTTTGCATAGCCTCCTCACCACCTAGCCTCCACTCTTTTTTTTTTTCACCTAGCCTCTCATCACCTCACCTCATCTCTATCACCTCCACCCTTCATAAAGCCTTCACCTTTACTCATGAAGCCTTCACCCTTATACACAAAGTCATCACCTTTACCTCTCTATAGCCTTCACCTTCATAAAGCTCTAACCTTTACACCTCACCTCACCTCTCACGGCCTCCCTCTCTCTAACCCTCACACTCCTCACACCTCTACCCCCAACCTCTCTACCTAAGCCTCATACCACTCATCTAAACCCTCTTCATCCCATCAATCGCGTGCATACCCTCACCCCTACCATAACACATCACCAAACTCTCACAATTCACCTCCTAACCCTCTTAAACTTCACCACTCATCACCTATACACATAACCTTCATCTTAACCTCTCAAACTCGACCTTTAACCCTTCAACCACCATCAAACCATAGAATTTTCTTTCCCTAGCCTTTTTTTTCTTGTAAGCTTCAAACCAAATCCTTGTGTCATAACTACGGGTTCAAAAGGCATAACTAGAGGCAAAGACAAAGGTGTGATCTTGAAGGAAGTGCATGAAGACAAAGGTTGAAACTTTTTGGTGAACCAATGTTAAAAGTTCACAAAAGTTGAAACTTTTTTGTAAACTCATGTTAAAAGTTCACAAAGGCTGAAACTTTTTGATGAATCCATGTTAAAAAGTTCACAAAGGTTGAAACTTTTTGTTCAAACCTTACCCAAGAATCAAAAGGTTGAAACTTTTTGTTCAATCAAGAAGGGTTAACATGTCTAGGGGGAGATTGATCAAGGTGAGAACCTTGAAGATACCAACAACATGGAGGAAAATGAAGTTGAGGGGGAGCATGCTACTATGAAGAACCACCACCTCAAAGGCAAGAATTTTTTTTTAATCCCTCACTTGAGGAAATTCGGCCATCCTCACCACCTCCACAACCTCATGAAGACTTGGTTGTTTTATTTCACAACTTTGATGTTCAAGGGTTGGGCTACTACCGGCAAACATCAAGTCCATCCAATGCAAGCCCCAACACCAACACTCTTAGTGAAATTCGGGACCTACTCTTCCTAGCTCTTCAAGGAAATAGGCGCTACATGTGAAGACCACCCTTGTTTGGGTTGATTTTTGATGAAAACAAAGGGGGAGAAAAAGTAGAAGAAAAGTACAAGAAGTAGTAGCTTCTAGTATGATCTTAGTAGTATTGGTGCATACACCTAGGGGAAGCAAGTAGCTTATTTTATCTTAATTATTTCTCTTTATGCATAACCTTAAGCATTTCTTTGTATTTTGCTATTGCATAAGTTAAATTAGAAAAGTTAAATTCTACTATTTGCTTATCTCTCAATATTATGATTATGCTACTATGAGAAATAATTCCTAAGTCCCCAAGACTTAAGAATAATTTTTCATAATAAGATCAAACAAAACTCTTATTCTACTTAAGATTGTTATCATCGAAAAGGGGGAGATTGTTAGCTCCAAGAACCCTACATTGTCATAAGATGTTTTGAATGATAAAAATCTTTAAGTGTTGGATAAGAATTATGCTTGTGAATACTAATGGTTTCATCAAGTGTTTCAGGAGATTAACCTATGAGGTATTAAAAATATTAAGAAAACACTTGAAGCAAAAGAGCACCCAAGAGGAGCATAGCATAGCCTCAAGCAAGCTAGAGGCTCATAGCATAAGCTAAAGTTAGAGGCTCATAGCATAAGCTAAAGCTAGAGGCTCATAGCATAAGCTCAAAGCATCAAGGGAAGCTTCTTGCACCACAAGCAAGCTATAGGTGGAGCATAGCATAAGCTCAAGACACCAAGGGAAGCTTCTTGCACCACAAGCAAGCTATAGGTGGAGCATAGCATAAGCTCAAAGCATCAAGGGAAGCTTCTTGCACCACAAGCAAGCTATAAGTGGAGCATAGCATAAGCTCAAGACACCAAGGGAAGCTTCTTGCAACACAAGCTACCTCTAAGTGGAGCAAAATACAAGCTCAATACATCTAGGAAGCTCAAGCAAGCTCAAGCTAGTAAGCAAAGCTACCTAGCAACCAAAGCTAATCACCTAGGCTTGGTGATAGTAGAACAAGCTAAGCACACCAAGGGAGCTCAAGCAAGCTCAAGCAAGCATAGACGCATGGAATCATGAGCTCAAGCATTAAAGACAAGTTCAAAGTTTCCTTATTTGGAAGTGGACTTTGATGCCTATAAATACCCCATCATTTGACAAGAGCATCAAGAGAATCAAGAACAAAAAGCCGAAACTCTGTCAAAAATCCAAACAATCATTTGTACTCGAATTCATATACATTTAGATCAAAAGGGGTAATTTGTAAGGTTTTAGCTAAGAACAATTTGAATATCCTTGCATTTGCAAGTTAAGCTTTGAAGATCAAATAAGAGCAAAACTTAGTTGCATCTAAGTTCTTATTTGATTCTTAGAATCACGAGAATCTCTTCAATTCACTGTTTGTACAAGTCCTTCTAGTTGTGAAGGCAGAAGTCCTTGAAGGTTCAAGGCAGGGTAGAAAGACCTTCTGTGTTGAAGGCAAGGAAGTCATCTCTAGGCTGAGGTGCAGTTAGTCACTTCAGGTGTGAAGTGCAAGAAGTCCCCAGTGGTGTGCTGAGGCAGAAATCCTTCAAGTCTTTGGAGGTGGTGATTAGTAAACTCTCAAGTGAAGCTTGAGGACTGGAGTAGGGACATTGTCGAACCAGTATAAAAACGTACTGTGTGCACTCTCTCTACCTTACTCTTTGCATAGTAGTTTCGCATATCACATAGTACACACACTTGCACCTAACTTTGTTAAAGCAACATAAGTTAGCCACATACAACCAAAGCTCAAAGGCTAGATAAATTAACTTAATCTACAATCACTAAGTTATCAAAACATAAGCAAGCCTTACACCTAAGGCTAAGCTATTCGAAACCTAAACTTGCTACATTCACTAATCCGCTGCACTCTTTAACAAGACAAGCTTATAGCTTGATCAGACTTGCAAGTTTCAGGTAACAAAGTTTTTGAGTAGACGTGATTCAACCCCCCTTCTCACGTCACAAGCACCTTCAATTGGCATCAGAGCTCGGCCTTGGGGTTGAGCACTCTAACAAGTGTCAAGGAAAAGATCAAGGGACCTATGGCAACCAACAACGCATACATTGCTGATGGCGCCTCAACAAGCAGACCACCAATGTTCTTGGGTGGTGACTATGGATATTGGAGGGATAGGATGACACTATTCATCCAATTCAATAGCCTGGATTTGTGGGACATTGTGGAAAATGGAGACAATCCAGTTCCAACAGGGCCTATGTAACACCCTACTAGAAAGCCCTTAATGCTTAAGTCATTTTAGGCCATTTCATAAGGGTTACCTCCTGTTATCATGTTTTATCTTTATATTTAAAATATAATACGCGGAAAATAGGCGGGCGTAAATTTTCGAAAATCATTTGCGGTATAGAAAATAAGAGCCTGGCGCATAAATATAACGATAATAATAAGCTATACAAACATCTACGAAAGTACTACATCATATAAATAACTCCCATCAAGTAACAGACATGAAATAAATACTAGGTCTCACCCCATCAGCCAAAAACTGTGACCTATGAGATTCCACCATAAATATGAGTAAATAAATACCTGCCGGCTAACAAAGGTCCGGACTCAGAAAACATAATAAATAAATAAAAGTAGCGGAAGCATAAAAGTCATAACATCTGATAAGGAAATAAAACATGTCTCTGATATCTAGGGAACTATATCATAAACTAAGTCTGCACGGGCTCCTCGTGTGCTCCAACATCCTGCTCTGTCTGCTCCTCTAAAAGGTGGGAAAAACATAGGGTGAGCACTGGGAAGTGACTCAGTAGAGGAAGTCGCCCTGGGTTTAATTATAAAATAAGTGAAGCATGAATGAGTTCAATTCGGATATAAGTTGAAAATCAATCTTTCCCCGGAACGTCTTACCTAAGTGCATCTTGTCCATTTTATTAATTCATATAACGTATCATAATTAAAGGCCCGTGTGTAGTGTACTATGTGCTTCTATCACAATCAGGGAAAATATAACATAACAGAACATTTATCAGAACTTTCTTTCAGAGCATCTTATCATTAACTTTTACTTTGAAGCTGTCAGACATGGCAAAGCCTCCCTCCCATCCTTACTCCTACAATCCGGCCCCTAGGTATGAGCTCATCCTAAACTTATGGGGAGAGGGGGTACAGTTCACCTTCCTCAAGTGAAGGAGTTGCAGCCGAGGATGCCACCCCTCCCTACAACTCTCAGCACAAGTTGAAGGCTACAGGGTATTTTAATCTTTCAGAGTATCAGAGATCTTTCAGAACGTCTTTTAATTATCACAAATCTTTCAGAGTTAACAGAGATATTTCAGAGCATCAGAGTATCTTTCAGAACATCTTTTAACCTTTACCGAATGACAAGTTTAATTTATTCAGAGCATTTCATCATAATATATATCATCACATAGCATATTCATCATGTAATCATTCATCATAAACATCTCATACAATAATTACATATACATATAAACATATTTTATAGCTCATATAATCATATATAAATCATGCATAATTCATATATAACATTTATACAAGTCGTAGAACGCATTAGGGTACATAAAAGGGTAAAAACATGTCAATTTATACTCTTTAACATCATGGAATAAACATAGCACATTCACTTACTTACTCTGACATCATGGAGAATAAATAAATACCACTCCTTATCAAATAAACATGATATACAACTACTTATAAATATTATTCTCAATGCTTCTATACCTTTTATGTCATATGATCTCGTTTATTTTATTATTATTTCATACTTATACTTTATTCTAGTTTTACTTGTACTTTATACTCTACCCTTAAGTATCTTGTAAACTCTTATATTTTATTCACCACCAATCTTGTCTTCTATACTATTATTGTTACTATTACTATTATCATTACATATCATATATTATACATGCTGTTGTTCTTACTGTATTATTCTTTTATTGTTATTATTAGGGTTAATATTTTATTATTATCTTCCCTATTAATATTACTATCATTATCATATTATTATTATTTCTACCTGTTATCTACCTATTATTAACTAATATACATGCTAATAGGTATAAGTTTATGTAATAATAATATGTAATAGTAATATACATATACTAGTAAACTGTCTTTCTATTTATTTATTTATATATATACATAGAAAACACAAACCGCTGCCAATTAAGAAAACAAAAAGCAAGCGTATACTCACGCTGCCAATTAAGAAAACAACAACAGCAGCGCATACGCATATACGCATATATATATATATATATATATATATATATAGAAAACAACAACAGCAGCGCATACACACACACACACACACTCATATATATATATAATAATAATAATAAGGCACAAAAATTCCTAATGGGAAAAACGACCATCACATTAATCTCATAAAATCATCATCAATATGCATGAAAATAGAATGCCTAAACCCCTACCTCTTGAAGACAATTTCGAAATATGCAAAGAGAAACCCTTTCCCGACGTTGCTCTCGTTGGAAACCTCTCTCTCTAGCCCCACGAACGGTCCGGTGATGCCGGAGACTCTAAACGGAGAAACGGAATCGGTAAAAAGGTCCGGCTTGATGAGAGGATTAAGAATATGAGTTTATTTTCTGGATTGGGTAAGGTTTGATAGGTGTTTCGTGGTTCGGAGTATCAATGGCTTAGGGAGCTCTTGAGAGAAAGATGGCTATGGCGGCTCAGAAGAAGGAGGAGAGTGTTTTTCTCAATTGGAGAGGGTTACTAGTGTTTATATAGGGAGTGACTAGGTCAAGAGTCATTGTGGGGCCCACCGTCACTTAAATTACTAAAACACTCCAAATCCCCCCAAATAATACTATAATGCTCATATAATTTTTCTAATATTTAAATTTAAATTAAAATACACACATAGGCACATAAAATAAAATAAAATAAAATAAAATAAAATAAAATCAATAATAATATATAACACTAATATTATCTAATAACATCATGTAACACATATAAATATTTTATATCATCATCCTAACCATATGCATCATCTAAATACCAATTAAAACTCATATATGCATCCAACATACTCTCCCACACACAATGAACACTCACATAAATACACATAATTATCATGACATATAATTTACACACGTAATTCACATAGCATAGAATGAACACATATATACACACTTAAATCACGTCACACATAAGGGTTTGACTAGAAGAAACTTATCCACCCAAACCGAATTAAATCCTAACCAAGGTCAATTACCCTTAATCTCACTTAATTAGGACTTAATAAAAGTCGGGGTGTTACAGCCTAAACTCACATGGACAGCTGCACAGAAGTAGCAGGTCCAGATGAACAAGAAAGCTAAGTACCTACTTCTATGTGCTTTAACCAAAGAAGAATACAACAAGATAGTGTCTTGTGATTCAGCAAAGGAGATATGGGACAGGCTTGAAGTATTGCATGAAGGCACCAGTCAGGTTAAGGAGACAAAGATATCTATGCTTGTACATAAGTATGAGTCCTTCAAAATGGAACAAGGTGAAAGCATAGATGACCTAGCAGTCAGATTCCTCAATATAATAAATCAACTTAAAGTGCTTGGGAAAACATATCCAACCTCAGAGATGGCTATGAAAATCCTAAGAAGCCTGACTCCAAAATGGAGACCAAAAGTGACAGCTATTCAAGAGGCCAAGGACCTCAAGAAACTCTGTCTAGATGAACTCCTTGGGTCTCTAAAGACTCATGAGATAGAGTTAGCTACTGAAGAAGAGTCAAGCTCCTCTAGACACCAAAAGAGTTTGGCTCTCAAGAGCACCTCTACTAGAAAGCCTAACAAAAACAAGGCTCTTAAGGCAATTGAAGAGTCTGAAACAGAAGAGTAGTCCGAGGAGGACCTAGATGAAGAAGTGATGTCCATGCTTGTTAGGAAGATGACCAGAGCATGGAAGAATCGCTCCAAGAAGGGTAAAGAGGATCTAGCTCGAAAGGAGACGAAGGGAAATACCAAGTTAGAAAACAACACTTGTTATCAGTGTGGTGAAAAGGGGCACTTCAAGAATGATTGTCCCAAGAACAAGCAGACCAAGAAGAAGTTCTTCAAAAAGAAAAAGGCCTTGGCTGCAACGTGGAGTGAGTCAGAGGCTGAAGACTCAGACTCAGAGGAAGAAACAGAGAAGGAAGCTAACCTCTGCTTCATGGCAGATGCTGACACTGACTCTGACTCTAGTGATGAAGACACTGAGGTAAATCTCGATATTCCCTCTCCTTCTTACCATGAGCTCTCTAATCTTTACGATGAGCTGTTGATGGATTCAAAGCAGCTCACAACTCATTTTTTGACCACTAAAAAGGCTTTAAAAAACTGTGAGTCGGAAAATGAGCTGTTAAAGTCTAAAAATGAGAAGCTTGAACAAGAACTCCAAGAAATGATAAAGGATAATATCAGTCTTGGTGAGTTATGCAAACAGTTTGAAACAGATGCTTCTGTGTTTGTGGAGAAGGCTGAGACTGCCATGTACCAAGCACAGAAGACAAATGCTCTTCTCATTAAAGACTTAGAAAAAATGGTGAATGGAACCAAGATGCTGGACATGATGCTAGGTGGGCAAAAGCCATACTTAGATCACACAGGCCTTGGGTACACACCAGTATTTCATGAAGACACTTTGATACCACCAACAGATAGAGAGCCTATACCTACATGTCTCTTTTGTTTTAAACATGGGCATAGCAGGGAGAGATGTCCAATGCTCAAAAGAGGAACCACATCCAAAGCCAAGAGAGGAACTAGGAAAAGTACCTCCAAGAGAATTTGGAACCCTCAACAGCCTAAGCCAAAGGCTAGAAAGGCTAACATAAAAGGACCCAAGAAGGCATGGGTACCAAAAACACATTTCTCTGTGACTGCAGGTACATCATTGAGCTCAACACCACCACCTCAATGAGGAGTGGTAGATCGCTAGTGGCTGATCTAGGCAAGCCACACAAAGGTCATATGTGTGCAAGGAGATGCTAGCTACATAGAAGGACTCATCAAACCATTGTAAGCTCAAGAACCCAAATTCATCAAATCTAAAAGAAATGTTCACAGAATTGGAGCCAGTATATGGACGTCCAAATGCCCTCAACTAAGCTCGTGAGATAAAGAGAAGTTGTAGCTCTCGATCTTAGCTTTCCAACAAGCCAAAGATCACCTGATTCCGATATCTACAACTCAAGATATGATGAAACAATGAGGTATGCCGCATAGAGAATACAAATCCGCGAAATTACATCAAAGAGCTAGTTGTTACTTCTAGAGTTGTGGTAAGCAACCAACTCTTGGCTTAGCACCTAAGGTATGAAAAAATCTCAATCTTTTGTGATAATACTAGTGCAATAGCTCTAGCTAAGAACCCCATTCAACATTCCAGGTCTAAGCACATAGATATAAAACACCATTTCATAAGAGACCATGTGCAAAAATGTGATATTGAGTTAAAATTTGTAAATACGGAAGATCAAGTGTCTAACATATTTACAAAGGCTTTAGCTGAAGATCGCTTCAATATGTTGAAGGATATGCTTAGCTTAAAACCACTTTGAAAAATTTTAAGGTTATGAAAAATCTAAAATTTTCATGAAGTTAGCTATACCTCCCCAAATGGTAGTATTAGGTGCACTAGACTACTAGGTTGAGTACATGAGCTAGGAGAAGCAAGGAAATGAAAAATTTTAAGGTGAAGCTCATAAGAAGGAGAAAAGTAGCGCATGGCTTGCTAGAAAGTAAGGAGGAAGGGTCTCTTTGCAATTAAAAAGTCAACTAAGTTTTAGAGAGTCAACCATTGCTTATTAGTTGATCAATTTAAAATTCTAGTGGACCTCACTCAATAATTTGCGCCCCATATATATTATTTAACAAAAATAATTTTTATTTTTGTTATTTAATTTTGCAAGATTAAAAAATTAATATTCATTTAATTATTAGTTGTCTTGCAATAATATATTATATGAGAGCATCTTGGCAAATCTCATTTAATGTTAACTTATCCTCATGGAGCCTTCCCATTGGTTGTGACACTCTAATTGCATTTATCCTTCATTAAATGCTCAACCAATCACACACCAATCCTTATTTTCTCAAATCTCTTAAAATTCTTTTTTTTTTTCTCTTCTCACCCTCACATCAATTTTCGCCCCCTCTCTCTCTCTAGCTAGCCTCCACTCATTTTTTTAGCCTCCACTCATATTTTCACATAGCCTATGCTCATACTTTTCACCTAGCCTCCACTCATATTTTTCACCTAGCCTCTTCTCATATTTTTTTCACTTAGCCTCCACTCATATTTTTCACCTAGCCTCTTCTCATATTTTTTTCACCTGGTCTCCACTCATATTTTCCACCTAGCCTCTTCTCATATTTTTTTCACTTAGCCTTCACTCATATTTTCCACCTAGCCTCCACTCATATTTTCTACCTAACCTTCTCTCATATTTTTCACCTGGCCTATGCTTCTAATTTTTGCATAGCCTCCTCACCACCTAGCCTCCACTCTTTTTTTTTTTCACTTAGCCTCTCATCACCTCACCTCATCTCTATCACCTCCACCCTTCATAAAGCCTTCACCTTTACTCATAAAGCCTTCACCCTTATACACAAAGTCATCACCTTTACCTCTCTATAGCCTTCACCTTCATAAAGCTCTAACATTTACACCTCACCTCACCTCCCACGACCTCCCTCTCTCTAACCCTCACACCCCTCACTCCTCTACCCCCAACCTCTCTACCTAAGCCTCATACCACTCATCTAAACCCTCCTCATCCCATCAATCGCGTGCATACCCTCACCCCTACCATAACACATCACCAAACTCTCACAATTCACCTCCTAACCCTCTTAAACTTCACCACTCATCACCTATACACATAACCTTCATCTTAACCTCTCAAACTCGACCTTTAACCCTTCAACCACCATCAAACCATAGAATTTTCTTTCCCTAGCCTTTTTTTTTCTTGTAAGCTTCAAACCAAATCCTTGTGTCATAACTACGGGTTCAAAAGGCATAACTAGAGGCAAAGACAAAGGTGTGATCTTGAAGGAAGTGCATGAAGACAAAGGTTGAAACTTTTTGGTGAACCAATGTTAAAAGTTCACAAAAGTTGAAACTTTTTTGTAAACTCATGTTAAAAGTTCACAAAGGCTGAAACTTTTTGATGAATCCATGTTAAAAAGTTCACAAAGGTTGAAACTTTTTGTTCAAACCTTACCCAAGAATCAAAAGGTTGAAACTTTTTGTTCAATCAAGAAGGGTTAACATGTCTAGGGGAGATTGATCAAGGTGAGAACCTTGAGATACCAACAACATGGAGGAAAATGAAGTTGAGGGGGAGCATGCTACTATGAAGAACCACCACCTCAAAGGCAAGAATTTTTTTTTAATCCCTCACTTGAGGAAATTCGGCCATCCTCACCACCTCCACAACCTCATGAAGACTTGGTTGTTTTATTTCACAACTTTGATGTTCAAGGGTTGGGCTACTACCGGCAAACATCAAGTCCATCCAATGCAAGCCCCAACACCAACACTCTTAGTGAAATTCGGGACCTACTCTTCCTAGCTCTTCAAGGAAATAGGCGCTACATGTAACACCCTTGCCTTAAACATATTATTTAATAATTATTAGTTAGAAATTAACAACTAATTATCAATATAATTATTGCGATGATTTTGTATGAGGTATCATTATTACGTTTATAACATAATTACATACGTGTATTAAACAATAAAGTGACCCTTTGAGTATCATTAAAGAGAAAAATAGGTCAAACCATACTCACCCGATTATCATCGAATTTACCACACCTATCCTACACATTTTTCTTGACCACCCTATAGGTGAATATACACCATCACACCACTCGGAACCATAAAACACTCACATCTTATTTTTCCCGGAGTATCAGCGTACGTGGCTTGTGCAGAGAAGTCATCTGACTTCTTTTTGGTGCCTCGGAGTTTTGCTGGAAGCCACGACCTGCTAGCCCTAACTCCACCTTGTAACACCACCTACTTGCACCATGAGACGGAGCCACCACCAGCTTGAGCTTCCTTCGAAGGAGGGAAAGCTTTCTTTATAATTAGAAAAGCTTCGTGTAATTGAAAGACACAAACACTCCGAACACTCACGTTACTCTGTAAAAATCAATTCAGACAAAACTCTTCGTTACGTTCCCTCGTTCATTTTCACAAGTGAGTTGCTCTGTTCTTCTTCTTTTAATAAAATAGAATCTGATACATGTTATTGTTCATAACTATGCATACAACTCAGCCATGTTTAAACTAAACTGATGGTTTTTACATATGTCTATGATGCTTGCAAATCCAATTTGTATGATTCTTTGAGTTCTGAATCTGGTTAATGCGTTTGAAAGAGGCATGTTAACTAAAAAGATGAGGAATCTGACTTCAAATTATTTCTAAAACCATATAAAAGTAACTGGTGGTATGTTTATATGCATGCATATGTCAAAGTAAAATATAAACTGGTTTTTAGATGTGTGTGTGACTACTTTCTTTGAGATTTGAATAATTGTTTAACCAATTCTATGATTTCTGGAGCCTTGAGAACGATAAGTGATGATAGGATGACTAAGTAAATAAGATAAAAAGTTACATACCTGGAAATTACTTCACGCACTACGTACATGGAGTAGGCGTTGCGCGCCTGGAAGGAAACAGGCCAGACGCTGCCTGCGCACAGGCGCGGGCGCCGAGGGCGCGCGAGGCGCGGAAGCAGAACGCGCACGGGCGCGGGGCGCCGAGGGCGCGCAAGGCGCGCGGACGCAGGACGCGCACGGGCGCGGGGCGCCCAATGCGCGCAAGGCGCGCGGACGCAGGACGCGCACAGGCGCGGGGTGCGAGGCGCGCAGGATGCATTGGCGCGGGGCGCACGGAGCGCGCGGGCGCGGGAGGCGCAGGACGCGCAGGGCGCGAGGCGCGCAGGGCGCGAGGCGCGCTGGGAGCGCAGGGCGCGGGCGTGCGAGGCACGCAGGGCGCCGGGCGCTGGGAATCGCGCAGTCATGGCCTGCCATGCGCTGCGTCGATTTCTGGTGCACCGAAGCTAGACCAATTTCTCTAATTTATTTTTATGATCAATAAACTACGAAATATTTTTATAATTATTTCTTAAAACTAGTAGCAGTATTATTAAATATACAGAACAAGACAATACGAGTATATATATATGTATCTATGTGCTGTGAGAACTGAAAAGCTTATAACTAAATCAAATATAATTACTATTGGTATGCAACGATGTTACCACACGATAGTATTACCAGGTGATCAAGATATCTGCTGCTGTTATATACTGAATCTGTAAATTAGAGTGATGATGTGAAATGGTAATGCTAGTCTATATGACTGTACTCATGCATGATGGTTGTACTGTTCTTGAGGTTGTATTATGGATTGCATGAACGACTCGGTGGAATTCCTGGAATTGTCCGGACGAGTACCCGAGGATGCTACATGTGTTTGTTAAATTATAACTGCTGCTCGTTATATCCGTTCGATTGAATTTCTGGTTAGCTTGGATCCAGCCATCTAATCGACTAGATGGTGGTGCATTGGACCTACGGGACATGTGGACTAGATGGCAGATGATTCCTTGACACGAGACACCTCCGAATCAAGGAACCTTTAAAGTTTAGGCGAGAACGGAGCTGTGGTCAAGGTCAAGACTTCCCGGTCTAGGACTCAGAGCATATTTGAGGGACACATAGTCCCGACTTGCATAAAATACCACGGCCGGGCCGTGATGCCGAATTGTGTTATCCGAGGAGTTAGAATTTCCATGGCTGGGCCATGATGCCGGACTTGCAATCCGAGGATTTTTTTTTATGACCGGATACACATTCGAGGTTTATATTGTACACTTACATGAAAAGTGGAGAAAACTGCTAACCTTCAATTCAACGAACGAAGAAGTATTCAAATGTGAGGCGTGGACCAGTGGACTCGTAGTACGGCCTACGAGGAAATTGTGGAACCAACCTTATAGTTGATATTTACGTAGGTTGCTAGAAATGCGAGAACCTAGTGAAAAAACGTAGACTCCCTTAGAAACGGATCCTTAAGATGTTTGATCAATCAAGGTAAGGACTCATAGTTTTGGAACTAGTACCACCCTTTGAAAAGAAAGAGTATTACTTTGATTGACTAGAATTGTCATACGAGCACGTTGATCCGTGTGCTTTACGCAACTCACAAAGACTCTCGAGTCTACCCTCTCTTCTTCGTATGTCAAATTCTAGATGGGTCAGCTTCCACCCCTCCACGTAGACCTTATGTTTTGGACTCTCTACATACGACCCAGAGACCGGCTTGATTTCGGTTACGCACCACGTCCCTGGTACCACACAGTTCTTCTTACCGGATCTCACACGAAGATTCCCAGCCCCTCGACATGACGCAGCTCCAGCTTAGGCAGCATCTCCACCACCACCACCACCAGCGGAAGAGGACCCGGTCGAGGCAGAGGACTCAGACCAGAGGAGGAACCCGAGCCTGATTATGTACCTGGCGAGCCTGGAGCAGATTCATCAGAGGAGGAGGATCCCGAAGAAGATATACTAAAGGGTGAGGAGCAGCAGTAGACAGTCGAGCGGTCGTATAATGGAGATTTCTTTTGTTTAGTAGTTAGTCGCCTCATTTTGAGTTGTACCACTGAGTAAGCGGCAGCGCTCCTCAGTGTAGGTTGAGATTTTGATTCTGTACATGCACTTTCATCAGATATTGGTCCAATTCAGTATACAGAGGGCCATTTATGTACACATATATTACCTTTATGTCTTGGTTATGTTTCTATTATTATATAAGTATTCCAGTACATGGTTTATTATATTAGGAACCTAATGTCATGGCTTGTTGAGTTTTACCCCGTTTACTATATCCCTATTCTGTATAGGTATATAAAAAAAAAAAAAAAGTGATGTTCCGAGTGTTAATCTTAACCATGGCAAGGTTGATAAATCGGGATGTTACACTACATGAAGACCACCCTTGTTTGGGTTGATTTTAATGAAAACAAAGGGGGAGAAAAAGTAGAAGAAAGTACAAGAAGTAGTAGCTTCTAGTATGATCTTAGTAGTATAGGTGCATACACCTAGGGGAGCAAGTAGCTTATTTTATCTTAATTATTTCTCTTATGCATAACCTTAAGCATTATTTGTATTTTGCTATTGCATAAGTTAAATTAGAAAAGTTAAATTCTACAATTGCTTATCTCTCAATATTATGATTATGCTACTATGAGAAATAATTCCTAAGTCCCCAAGACTTAAGAATAATTTTCATAATAAGACCAAACAAAACTCTTATCTACTTAAGATTGTTATCATCAAAAGGGGAGATTGTTAGCTCCAAGAACCTACATTGTCATAAGATGTTTGAATGATAAAAATCTTAAGTGTTGGATAAGAATTGCTTGTGAATACTAATGGTTTCATCAAGTGTTTCAGGAGATTAACCTATGAGGTATTAAAAATATAAGAAAACACTTGAAGCAAAAGAGCACCCAAGAGGAGCATAGCATAGCCTCAAGCAAGCTAGAGGCTCATAGCATAAGCTAAAGCTAGAGCTCATAGCATAAGCTAAAGCTAGAGGCTCATAGCAAAAGCTCAAAGCATCAAGGAAGCTTCTTGCACCACAAGCAAGCTATAGGTGGAGCATAGCATAAGCTCAAGACACCAAGGAAGCTTCTTGCACCACAAGCAAGCTATAGTGGAGCATAGCATAAGCTCAAAGCATCAAGGGAAGCTTCTTGCACCACAAGCAAGCTATAAGTGGAGCATAGCATAAGCTCAAGACACCAAGGGAAGCTTCTTGCAACACAAGCTACCTCTAAGTGGAGCAAAATACAAGCTCTGTAAGCTCCAGAACCCTCTGAGAGAATTAAGCATAATTTCTTAGAGTTATGAAAGTTTTAATGATAACAAGGTAAGCCATAAGTATAAATTTACTTAAGGTTTTGCTAATATGTGCGCTAAGTGTCTCAGAAAGCTTTAATTATTGCAATGCATGAGCAAAGACCAAGACAAAACATCAAGTAGCCTCGAGATCAATTGATAAAATCATAGCGCCAAAGATATCAGAAAGGATGTCTCAGAAGCGCAGAAGGTGAAAACATGTTTCTGAGGAAAGAACACTGTCGCCTCAGAAGGGTCTCAGAAGACCCTGCGACTAGCAGTTCTCAGAAGGGTCTTCCCTCAGAAGGTTCGCCTCAGAAGTCCGTACAACTCTTAGAAGGTTGGACTCAGAAGCAACCAAGTGTCTGGACTCAAGGAGGGCAAGCAGTCTCAGAAAGCTCGCTACAACTAGCTAAGGAAGTGGGAACACGCGCATTGTGCAGTTTTGAAAAGTTCCTCATTCGCGCTGACTGTAGCAGGGAGCCGTTCTGAAAAGGACACAGCCACATAAGCAAAGTGAAAGCTTCTAATTTCGCGGCTCTTTGATGCCTATATATATGAGTTCAATTCCAGAGCAATGTGACGAAACTCTTGCGCAAAAACTCTTGATTAAACGTGCCAAACTCTGTTGAATTGAAAATCATTTTGCGAAAACTAGAACTTTCTCAGAAAGACAATTTTACGAAATTGTTCTTCTAACTTTGCAAAATCTTCTAGTTCTGAATCGGTGTAAATTCTTACATTTGTAAGTTAAATCTAGAAGTCTAACTAAGGGTCAAATTAAGTTTGTAACTAATCTTAGTAGTTGATTTTCGAAGCAAAGACAACTTTCTGAAAAACGCTAAGTCCTTCGTTGTTTGAAGGCAGTTTTAAGTCCTCTAGTGTTTGAGGCAAAGTTCAAAGTCCTTAATTGTTTAAGGCAGGAAGTCTTCTCTTGTGAGGCAAAGAATCTCTAGTGTTGGAGGCAAGGATGTCCTCTAGTGTGAGCAAGGAAATCCACTTCGGGTTGTGAAGTGGTGGAAGTCCTTTACTTGGTAAAGGCAGTGTTGTCTGAGAAGGCACATTAAAGAATATCTAGAACTCTCAACTGAAAGTTGAGGACTGGAGTAGGTTGGTTATAACCGAACCAGTATAAAACTCGTTGTGTTAAGCTTTCTTCCTTACTCTTTAATTGCATAAAGCTTTGAGAAAAACTTAACCACAATTTTAATTAAGAAGTCTTGTGAAAACATTACTGATTAAAATCAGAAAGCGTTTAAAAGATTATAACTTAAAGTAGTTTTCTAAGACTGCTCAGATAGAACTTCTCAGAAAGACTGAGTTCTCAGAAACTTAATCTTCTCAGAAGCTATTTCCGCTGCAAACTCTTAAATCTACCTTCTGAGTAAAACAGCTTTCTAAGTAAAGGTTTTAAGAAGTGATTTTAAAACTTGCACGATTCAACCCCCTTCTCGTGCACACATACACTTTCAATTGTATCAGAGCTCGGTCTTAAGGGGTTGAGCACTTAGCAGTGTCAAGGAAAAAGATCTCGAAAGGAAATATGCATTCACCAGCTGCATTCATATCAGATGGGCTTCAATAAACAGACCTCCGATGTTTCTCGGAGACAGCTTCGACTACTGGCGTGACAGAATGACGATGTTCATCAAGCACACTAGTCTGGACTTATGGATAGGATCGAGAATGGAGACTATCAGCCTCTGCAGACAATTACAGAGGATGCTGTAGTTGCAACAGAAGCTGAGCCAGGAGTGCACCTCCAGCACTCAGAACCTATACAAGACGGGTCCCTAAGGACGAATGACTCAAGAGATGAAGAGAAAGATACAACTCAACTCAAAGCCAAGTATATTCTCCTCTGTGCTTTACCCAAGGTAGAATATGACAAAATTGGTGTCATGTGATACTGCACAAGAGATTTGGAAAGACTTCATATGCTGCACGAAGGTAATGACGAATTCAAGGAAACAAAAATCTCAATGCTCGTACACAAATACGAGTCCTTTAGCATGCAGCCTGAGGAAACTATTGACAGCATGTCAATAAGATTTCTCCATATCATCAATCAGCTGAAAGTCTTGGGAAAGACTTATTCAAACGCTGAGATGGTAAGAAAATCCTCAGAAGCCTTTCTGCAAAATGGCGCCCTAAAGTCACACAATCCAGGAAGCCAAGGATCTAAACCAGCTGGGTTTGGATGTACTATTGGTTCGCTCAGAACGCATGAGATCGAACTGGAAGGGTTGCTTGGAGGACCATCTTCATCCTCAAGACCTCAGAAAGCTCTGGCTCTGAAAAGTCAGATCAAGAAGACTTCAAAAGCCCTAAAGGCTGAAGAAATATCTGAGTCTGAAAACGATCAAGACTCAGATTCCGATGAAGATGATATCTCTCTTCTAGTAAGGAAAATGAAGAAAGCTTGGAAGAGAAGACCAAGCAAAGACAAAGAGATCACTCCTAGAAAAGGAAAGTCAAAACCTTCTGATGCCACATGTTTCGGCTGTGGAGAAAAGGGCCACTTCAGAACGGAGTGCCCTCAGAACAAGGGAAAGAAGAAGTTCATTCCCAAAAAGAAGAAGAAGGCAATGGCTGCTACATGGAGTGACTCAGAAGAGGAAGGCTCTGAGTCAGCAAGTGAAGAGGAAGCTAATGTCTGCTTCATGGCCGGTACTGACTATATTCTGGAAACAGAATCTGAGTCAGAAGAGGTGCCAAACTCTCCTCCTTTCTCACACTCATACAGTGAGATCTCAGAACTCTATGAAGAGCTTCTGAGAGACTCAAACGAATTAGCTAACAATTTCAGCAAACTAAGAAAGTCTTTTAAACACTTAGAAGCTGAAAATGCTAGACTAATTCAAGAAGTAGAGAACCTAAGGCTTGAAAGAGATGACTTTAAAAATAGATATCTTGAAAGTCACAACCTCTATCAAGCTTTAGAAACAATGTCTTCTGTAACTGTTGAAAAAGTCGAACTGGCTTTGATAGAATTACAAAAGACAAATGAGCTTCTCACTTCTGACTTAGTTAAGATGGTCAAGGGTGAGAAAATGATGACACTCTTGCTTGGTGGTCAAAGACCCTACAAGGATAAGAGTGGACTTGGTTATGAAGAAATCTTCGAACAAATGATATTGATCCATCTTTAACTAAATCACTTCGCATGTGCATCGCATGCTTTAAAAGTGGCCATGGTTCTGAAAAATGTCCTATGTTGGATAAAGGAAAAATCTCTAAGCCTCAGAAGGCTCAAAAGAAAAATCAGAAAGCAAAGCCTTCTAAGAAGACTAACCCCTCTCAGAAGGGTAAAACTTCTCAGAAAGCAAGTGCTTCTGAAAAGGGCAAACAAAAAGTCTTTGACTCTCAAAACCATGACCCTTCTAAGAAAAGAAGGCAAAAGTCCAAGAAAGCTAACAAGCAAGGACCCAACAAGAATGGGTACCTAAATCTGTTAACTTTGTGACTGCAGGTACATCATCAAGCGCTGCTCCACCACCACGATGAGCAGTGGTACCTTGACAGTGGCTGCTCGAGGCACATGACTGGAAGCAAGCACTGGTTCAGAAGCCTCAAGCCCAAGAAAGGCGGAACAGTGCGATTCGGTGATGGCGCTAAGGAAGGGTCACTGCAATCGGAGATGTTGGTAAGGATCCCTCTCACCAAATCTCAGATGTACTTTTGGTCGATGGTTTAACTCACAATCTATTAAGCATTAGTCAATTTTGTGACAAAGGCTTAAAGGTTGAGTTTTATGCCAAGTATTGTCATGTGATTAATCTCACAAATGACAAGATCGTTCTGGAAGGAAAACGTGTTGGTAACATCTATGTTATCCATCTGGATGATCTAAAGGATCAAAACGTGGAATGCCTTGTCTCTGTCCAAGAGGACAAATGGCTATGGCATAAGAAACTTGGTCATGCCCATATGAGACTTCTTTCTGAGCTCTCTCAGAAAGGACTTGTAAAGGGCCTTCCCAGCATTAAGTATCAGAAGGATGCAACCTGCGACTTCTGTGAAAGAGGGAAACAGACCAAGGCTTCCTTTCCCAGTAAAAGTGGTATTTCTACTCAGAAACCACTGGAATTGCTCCACATGGATCTCTTTTGGACCAACCAGAACGGCTTCCCTTTCTGGAAAACGCTATGGTCTTGTCATAGTGGATGATTACTCCAGATTCACTTGGGTTTTCTTTCTAGCCTCTAAGGAAGAAACTTTTGAGAAGTTCAAAGCATTTGCGAAAAGAGTCTCAACAGAAAAGGATTCGCACATTCATACCATAAGATCAGATCATGGTGGTGAATTTGAGAATCATGCTTTCGAAAAGTTTTGCGAAAATCTGGGCATTGCTCACGAATTCTCATCTCCCAGAACTCCTCAACAAAATGGAGTGGCTGAGAGAAAGAATCGAAGCCTTCAAGAGATGGCAACAATGCTCTTAGAAAGTGGACTTCAAAAGGTTTGGCTGAAGCAGTTAATACTTCATGCTACATTCAGAATCGAGTCTTTCTGAGACCAATTCTGAAAAGACACCTTACGAGCTATGGAAGAATAAGATACCAAACATTTCTTATTTCCATATATTTGGTTCTTCTTGTTTTATTCTCAACACAAAGGACAAACTCTCTAAGTTTGATCCTAAGTCCGATGATGGATACTTCCTAGGATACTCCTCAGTCTCTAAAGCTTACAGAGTATATAACAAAAGGAGTAAATGTGTTGAAGAGACAATCCATATTAAGTTCAAAAACTTAGTAAGGACATGTTTCAGAAAGATGCTAACTTAGAAGATGAGTTTGAGAAACTCAACATCACTTCTGAGAAAGCCAAAAGAAAATTCTTATAGATGATGAGACTGATTTCCAACCCATGGAACAACCATCTCCATCTAAAGAAAAATCCAGTAGCATCATTGAAGCTCCAGAACCTAGAGAATCTACTTCTCCAAATGCAATGGAACCTAGACTCTCAGAAGGTCAAGCTTCTGATGACTCAGAAAGAGAACCCTCTGTGTCTCCTTCTCAGAACCCTACTCCTAAAAGGATTAGAGGTTCAAGAGACTTGAAAAATGTCTCTCAGAATGAAGTCTTGGGCAGTCCAGAACGTGGCGTAAGAACCAGAAGGAACTATACAAATCTTGCTATGGTTTCTGAACTTGAACCAGACTCCATAGAAGAGGCGTTAGATGATCCCAGCTGGGTAAATGCCATGCAGGATGAAATTGACCAATTCGAGAGAAATCAGGTTTGGAAACTAACTCATAAGCCCAAAGGCAAAAGCGTCATTGGGACTAAATGGGTGTTTCGAAACAAACTTGATGAAAACGGTCAAGTCGTGAGAAACAAGGCCAGATTGGTTGCTCAAGGGTACAACCAACAAGAAGGGATAGACTACGATGAAACTTTCGCTCGAGTCGCAAGATTGGAAGCAATCAGAATGTTGCTAGCTTTTGCTGCACACAAAGGTTTCAAACTCTATCAGATGGACGTTAAGTCTGCCTTCTTGAATGGATACCTTTCTGAGGAAGTTTATGTAAAACAACCCCCTGGTTTTGTGAATGATGCATTCCGATCATGTATTTAAGCTTACAAAGGCTCTCTATGGTCTGAAACAAGCTCCAAGAGCTTGGTACGATAGATTGAGCTCTTTCCTGCTTAAAAACGGATTCTCAAGAGGGAAAGTGGACACAACTCTCTTACACTCTCAGAAGACTCTGGCTTCTTGATTGTCCAGATTTATGTTGATGACATAATCTTTGGCGCAACCAATGAATGCCTTTGCAAAGAATTCTCCAAGCTTATGCAAGGTGAATTCGAGATGAGCATGATGGGAGAATTAAAATTCTTCCTAGGATTGCAAATCAAGCAAGAGTCAGAAGGGAAGTTATTCATCAAGAGAAGTATACCAAAGAACTTCTGAGGAAGTTTCTGATGGATAAGGCCAAACCCATGAGCACTCCCATGCATCCCTCTCAAGTAATTGACTTGGATGAAGATGGTGAGAAAGTCTCAGAAAGCAACTATCGAGGATGATTGGCTCACTTCTCTACTTAACTGCCTCCAGACCAGATATCCAACTCAGTGTTGGGATCTGTGCTAGATTCCAGTCTAAGCCTAAGCAATCACATTTAACTGCAGTTAAACGAATTTTACGATATTTAAGTGGAACTACTAATCTTGGTCTTTGGTACGAGAAAGGTTGTTCTTCTGATGTTGTAGGTTACTGTGATGCCGACTACGCTGGATAGGATCGATCGCAAAAGCACAAGTGGCTGCTGCTGCTTCTTTGGAAAATGCTTGATCACTTGGTCTTGCAAGAAGCAAAATACGATCGCCCTATCAACTGCTGAAGCTGAATATGTATCTGCTGCGAACTGCTGTTCTCAGATGCTCTGGATTAAGAATCAGCTACTTGATTATCAATTAAGGTACACCAAAATCCTATCCTTTGTGATAATACAAGTGCTATCAACTTAGCTAAGAATCCTATTCAGCATTCTCGATCCAAGCACATTGATATAAAACATCATTTTATTCGGGATCATGTGCAAAAAGGTGACATTGAACTTAAATTTGTGAATACTGAGGATCAAATCTCAGATATATTTACAAAGCCTTTAACCGAGGATCGTTTTGATGTTCTGAAAGGACTTCTCAATCTAAGACGTTTCTAAGTACTTTGAAATTAAAAAACTCTCTCTTAGAAACCCCCCCTTAGTCCTAGTTTAGACTCTGAGACGAACAATAGAACTAAGCTTCTGAGCTAGAAGTAGGAAAACACAGAAAAACTCTATCTGAGAAAATTTGTTCTCAGAAGACTCATCTCTCAGAAAGGAGATCTTCTGAAACATCTCTCAGAAGGAGGGTTTCTCAGAAGGACCACCTCTCTCAGAAAGGTACCTTCCGAGAAACAAGTTACCAACGGTAACTTTTGGATAAGTGGCAGGAAACGGCTAGTTACAAGCCATGTCTATAAATACTCATGGCATTGTTTCATTTAAGCACTTTACGCTTAAAGCTTACCAAAACTCTGCCAAATCCTCTCCTCGCTTTTCAAATCTTCATCTGCTCTCTCTCTATCTCTCTCTCTCTTGTTCTTCTCTATCTCTTCTCAAAACTCAAACCCTTCTTCCAAATGGCCGTCTCTGGAGAGATCAAGGGCTTAATGAGAAACAATCTCAATGAAATATCCGAAGATATTCTCTACGACAATGAGGAAATGCAGTCCCTATTCCACAAGACTTATCTTCCAAGAAATCTTGCTATGGGAAGGGTACTACCTCTCAACGTTACAATCAAGTGGATGAACTTCAATTCACCTTCCTCAAGCAACCTGGATGGCCAGCCATGATGAGTTCCGAGGACGTGTTCTACCCAAATGTGGTGAGAGCATTCTATTCGCAAATAGAAAGGTTCACCAACAAAGGGTCAAGAGCACGATTGGTGACCAACAGATCCG
>CM024265.1:13847718-14014983 GCA_013621005.1 Aeschynomene evenia
GGGACTGCATCTCCTCATTGTCATAGAGAATATCTTCGGATATTTCATTGGATTGTTTCTCATTAAGCCCTTGATCTCTCCAAAGAATGCCATTTGGAAGAAAGGTTTTTGGAGAGATAGAGAAGAACAAGAGAGAGAGAGAGATAGTACAGAGAGAGCGAGAACAGATGAGGATTAGAAAGCGAGAAGAGGATTTGGCAGAGTTTTGGTAAGTTTTAAGCGTAAAGTGCTCAAATGAAACAATGCCATGAGTATTTATAGAAATGGCTTGTAACTAGCCGTTTCCCGACACTTATCCAAAAGTTACCGTTGGTAACTTGTTTCTCGGAAGGTACCTTTCTGAGAGAAGTGGTCCTTCTGAGAAACCCTCCTTCTGAGAAGTGTTTCAGAAGATCTCCTTTCTGAGAGATGAGTCTTCTGAGAACAAATTTTCTCAGATAGAGTTTTTCTGTGTTTCCTACTTCTAGCTCAGAAGCTTAGTTCTATTGTTTGTCTCAGAGTCTAAGCTAGGACTAAGGGGGTTTCTAAGAAAGAGTTTTTAATTTCAAAGTTCTTAGAAACGTCTTAGATTAAGAAGTCCTTTCAGAACATTGAAACGATCCTCGGGTAAAGGCTTTGTAAATATATCTGAGATTTGATCCTCAGTATTCACAAATTTAAGTTCAATGTCGCCTTTTTGCACATGATCCCGAATAAAATGATGTTTATATCATGTGCTTGGATCGAGAATGCTGAATAGGATTCTTAGCTAAGTTGATAGCACTTGTATTATCACAAAGGATAGGAATTTTGGTGTACCTTAATTGATAGTCAAGTAGCTGATTCTTAATCCAGAGCATCTGAGAACAGCAGTTCGCAGCAGATACATATTCAGCTTCAGCAGTTGATAGGGCGATCGTATTTTGCTTCTTGCAAGACCAAGTGATCAAGCATTTTCCAAAGAAGCAGCAACAGCCACTTGTGCTTTTGCGATCGATCCTATCTCCAGCGTAGTCAGCATCACAGTATCCTACAACATCAGAAGAACAACCTTTCTCGTACCAAAGACCAAGATTAGTAGTTCCACTTAAATATCGTAAAATTCGTTTAACTGCAGTCAAATGTGATTGCTTAGGCTTGGACTGGAATCTAGCACAGATCCTAACACTGAGTTGGATATCTGGTCTGGAGGCAGTTAAGTAGAGAAGTGAGCCAATCATCCCTCGATAGTTGCTTTCTGAGACTTTCTCACCATCTTCATCCAAGTCAATTACTTGAGAGGGATGCATGGGAGTGCTCATGGGTTTGGCCTTATCCATCAGAAACTTCCTCAGAAGTTCTTTGGTATACTTCTCTTGGTGGATAACTGTCCCTTCTGACTCTTGCTTGATTTGCAATCCTAGGAAGAATTTTAATTCTCCCATCATGCTCATCTCGAATTCACCTTGCATAAGCTTGGAGAATTCTTTGCATAGGCATTCATTGGTTGCGCCAAATATTATGTCATCTACATAAATTTGGACAATCAAGAAGCCAGAGTCTTCTGAGAGTGTAAAGAGAGTTGTGTCCACTTTCCCTCTAGAGAATCCGTTTTTAAGTAGGAAAGAGCTCAATCTATCGTACCAAGCTCTTGGAGCTTGTTTTAGACCATAGAGAGCCTTTGTAAGCTTAAATACGTGATCGGGGAATGCATCATTCACAAAACCAGGAGGTTGTTTTACATAAACTTTCTCAGAAAGGTATCCATTCAAGAAGGCAGACTTAACGTCCATCTGATAGAGTTTGAAACCTTTGTGTGCAGCAAAAGCTAGCAACATTCTGATAGCTTCCAATCTTGCGACTGGAGCGAAAGTTTCATCGTAGTCTATCCCTTCTTGTTGGTTGTACCCTTGAGCAACCAATCTGGCCTTGTTTCTCACGACTTGACCGTTTTCATCAAGTTTGTTTCGAAACACCCATTAGTCCCAATGACACTCTTGCCTTTGGGCTTTTGAGTTAGTTTCCAAACTTGATTTCTCTCGAATTGGTCAAGTTCATCCTGCATGGCATTTACCCAGTTAGGATCATCTAACGCCTCTTCTATGGAGTCTGGTTCAAGCTCAGAAACCATAGCAAGATTTGTATAGTTCCTTCTGGTTCTTACGCCACGTTCTGGATTGCCCAAGACTTCGTTCTGAGAGACGTTCTTCAAGTCTCTTGAGCCTCTAATCCCCTAGGAGTAGGGTTCTGAGAAGGAGACACAGAAGGTTCTCTTTCTGAGTCATCAGAAGCTTGTCCTTCTGAGAATCTAGGTTCCATTGTATTTGGAGAAGTAGATTCTCTAGGTTCTGGAGCTTCGATGATTTTACTAGATTTTTCTTTAGATGGAGATGATTGTTCCATGGGTTGGAAGTCAGTCTCATCATCTATACGAATTTTCCTTTTGGCTTTCTCAGAAGAGATGTTGAGTTTCTCAAACTCATCTTCTAAGTTAGCATCTTTATGAGACATGTCCTTACTAAGTTCTTTGAACTTAATATGGATTGTCTCTTCAACACATTTACTCCTTTTGTTATATACTCTGCAAGCTTTAGAGACTGAGGAGTATCCTAGGAAGTATCCATCATCGGACTTAGGATCAAACTTAGAGAGTTTGTCCTTTGTGTTGAGAATAAAACAAGAAGAACCAATTACATGGAAATAAGAAATGTTTGGTATTTTATTCTTCCATAGCTCGTAAGGTGTCTTTTTCATAATTGGTCTCAGAAAGACTCGATTCTGAATGTAGCATGAAGTATTAACTGCTTCAGCCCAGAAACCTTTTGAAAGTCCACTTTCTAAGAGCATTGTTCTTGCCATCTCTTGAAGGCTTCGATTCTTCCTCTCAGCTACTCCATTTTGTTGAGGAGTTCTGGGAGATGAGAATTCGTGAGCAATGCCCAGATTTTCACAAAGCTTTTCAAAAGCATGATTCTCAAATTCACCACCATGATCTGATCTATTGGCATGAATGTGCGAATCCTTTTCAGTTGAAACTCTTTTCGCAAATGCTTTGAACTTTTCAAAAGTTTCTTCCTTAGAAGCTAGAAAGAAAACCCAAGTGAATCTGGAGTAATCATCCACTATGACAAGACCATAGCGTTTTCCAGAAAGGGAAGCCGTTCTAGTTGGTCCGAAGAGATCCATGTGGAGCAGTTCCAGTGGTTTCTGAGTAGAAATACCACTTTTACTGGAAAAGGAAGCCTTGGTCTGTTTCCCTTTTTCACAGAAGTCGCAGGTTGCATCCTTCTGATACTTAATTCTGGGAAGGCCCTTTACAAGTCCTTTCTGAGAGAGTTCAGAAAGAAGTCTCATATGGGCATGACCAAGTTTCTTATGCCATAGCCATTTGTCTTCTTGGACAGAGACAAGGCATTCCATATTTTGATCCTTTAGATCATCCAGATGGATAACATAAATGTTACCAACACGTTTTCCTTCCAGAACGACCTTGTCATTTGTGAGATTAATCACATGACAATACTTGGCATAAAACTCAACCTTTAAGCCTTTGTCACAAAATTGACTAATGCTTAATAGATTGTGAGTTAAGCCATCGACCAAAAGTACATCTGAGATTTGGTGAGAGGAATCCTTACCAACATCTCCGATTGCAGTGACTCTTCCCTTAGCTCCATCACCGAATCGCACTGTTCCGCCCTTTTTGGGCTTGAGGCTTCTGAACCAGTGATTGCTTCCAGTCATGTGCCTCGAGCAGCCACTGTCAAGGTACCACTGCTCATCGTGGTGGTGGAGCAGCGCTTGATGATGTACCTGCAGTCACAAAGTTAACGGATTTAGGTACCCATTCTTTGTTGGGTCCTTGCTTGTTAGCTTTCTTGGACTTTTGCCTTCTTTTCTTAGAAGGGTCATGGTTTTGAGAGTCAGAGACCTTTTGTTTGCCCTTTTCAGAAGCACTTGCTTTCTGAGAAGTTTTACCCTTTTGAGAGGGGTTAGTCTTCTTAGAAGGCTTTGCTTTCTGAGTTTTCTTTTGAGCCTTCTGAGGCTTAGAGATTTTTCCTTTTTCCAACATAGGGTATTTTTCAGAACCATGGCCATTTTTAAAACATGCGATGCATGTGCGAGGTGATTTAGTTAAGGATGGATCAATATCATTTGGTTCGAAGATTTCTTCATAACCAAGTCCACTCTTGTCCTTGTAGGGTCTTTGGCCACCAAGCAAGAGTGTCATCATTTTTTCACCCTTGACCATCTTAACTAAGTCAGAAGTGAGAAGCTCATTTGTCTTTTGTAATTCTATCAAAGCCAGTTCGGCTTTTTCAACAGTTACAGAAGACATTGTTTCTAAAGCTTGATAGAGGTTGTGACCTTCAAGATATCTATTTTTAAAGTCATCTCTTTCAAGCCTTAGGTTCTCTACTTCTTGAATTAGTCTAGCATTTTCAGCTTCAAAGTGTTTGAAAGACTTTCTTAGTTTGTTGAAATTGTTAGCTAATTCATTTGAGTCTCTCAGAAGCTCTTCATAGAGTTCTGAGATCTCATTGTATGAGTATGAGAGAGGAGGAGAGTTTGGTACCTCTTCTGACTCAGATTCTGTTTCCAGAATATAGTCAGTATCGGCCATGAAGCAAACATTAGCTTCCTCTTCACTTGCTGACTCAGAGCCTTCCTCTTCTGAGTCACTCCATGTAGCAGCCATTGCCTTCTTTTTTTTCTTGGGAATGAACTTCTTCTTTCCCTTGTTCTGAGGGCACTCCGTTCTGAAGTGGCCCTTTTCTCCACAGCCAAAACATGTGGCATCAGACGGCTTTGACTTTCCTTTTCTGGGGGTGATCTCTTTGTCTTTGCTTGGTCTTCTCTTCCAAGCTTTCTTCATTTTCCTTACTAGAAGAGAGATGTCATCTTCATCGGAATCTGAGTTTTGATCGTTTTCAGACTCAGATATTTCTTCAGCCTTTAGGGCTTTTGAAGTCTTTTTGATCTGACTTTTCAGAGCCAGAGCTTTCTGAGGTATTGAGGATGAAGATGGTCCTCCAAGAAGTCCTTCAAGCTCAATCTCATGAGTTCTGAGTGAGCCAAACAATACATCTAAACCTAGCTGATTTAGATCCTTTGCTTCTTAGATCGCTGTCACCTTTGGGCGCCACTTGGCAGAGAGGCTTCTGAGAATTTTCCTCACCATCTCAGCGTTGGAGTAGGTCTTTCCCAAGACCTTTAGCTGATTTATGATGTGGAGAAACCTTATTGACATGTTGTCAATGGTTTCCTCAGGTTGCATGCAGAAGGACTCGTACTTATGTACGAGCATTGATATCTTGGTTTCCTTGACTTCATCATTTCCTTCATGCAGCATGTGTAATCTCTCCCAGATCTCTTGTGCAGTATCACATGACACAATTTTGTCATATTCTACCTTGGGTAAAGCACAGAGGAGAATGTACTTGGCTTTGAAATTGAGTTGTATCTTCTCCTTCATTTCTTGAGTCCATTCATCCTTAGGGACTCGTCTTGCATAGGTTCTGAGTGCTTGAGGTTCCACTCCTGGCTCAGCATCTGTTGCAACCACAGCGTCCTCTGTAATTGTCTGCAGAGGCTGATAGTCTCCATTCTCAATCCTATCCCATAAGTCTAGACTGGTGTGCTTGATGAATAGCGTCATCCTGTCACGCCAGTAGTCGAAGCTGTCTCCGAGAAACATAGGAGGTCTGTTTATCGAAGCCCCATCTGATATGAATGCAGCTGGTGAATTCATATTTTCCCTTTGTGGATCTTTTCCTTGACACTGCGAAGTGCTCAACCCCTTAAGGACCGAGCTCTGATACCAATTGAAAGTGTATTTGTGCACGAGAAGGGGGGGTTGAATCGTGCAAGTTTTAAAAATTACTTCTTAAAACTTTTACTTAGAAAGCTGTTTTTACTCAGAAGGTAGGATTGAGAGTTTGCAGCGGAAGTTGCTTTATGAGAAGATTAAGTTTCTGAGAACTTAGTCTTTCTGAGAAAGTTCCTTTCTGAGGAATTTTAAGAAAATGACTTAAGGTTTGAGTTTCTTAAAAGCTTTCTGGTTTAGATCAATAGGGTTTTCACGAGACCTCTTAATTAGACTCGTGGTAGAGTTTTTCTCAAAGATTTATGCAAGTAAAGAGCAAGGGAGAAAAGCTTAACACAAAGAATTTTATACTGGTTCGGTTATAACCAACCTACTCCAGTCCTCAACCTTCAGTTGAGAGTTCTTAGATATTTTTCTTAATGTGCCTTCCCAGACAACACTGCCTTTACCAAGTAAAGGACTTCCACCACTTCACAACCTGAAGTGGATTTCCTTGCCTCACACTAGAGGACTTCCTTGCCTCCAACACTAGAGGACTTCCTTGCCTTAAACAATTAAGGACTTCCTTGCCTTAAACAATCAAGGACTTTTAACTTTGCCTCAAACACCAGAGGACTTAAAACTGCCTTCAAACAACGAAGGACTTAGCGTTTTTCGGAAAGTTGTTTTTGATTCGAAAACCAACTACTAGGATTAAGTTACAAACTTAATTTGACCCTTAGTAGACTTCTAGATTTAACTTACAAATGTAAGGATTTACTCCAATTCAGAACTAGAAGATTTTGCAAAGTTAGAAAAACAATTTCGTGAAAATTGTCTTTCTGAGAAAGTTCTAAGTTTTCGCAAAAATGATTTTCAATTCAACAGAGTTTTGGCACGTTTAATCAGGAGTTTTAGCGCAAGAATTTCGTCACATTGCTCTGGAATTGAACTCATATATATAGGCATCAAAGAGCCGCGAAATTAGAAGCTTTCACTTTGCTTATGTGGCTGTGTCCTTTTTCAGAACGGCTCCCTGCTACAGTCAGCGCGAAATGAGGAACTTTTCATAATTGCACAGTGCGCGTGTTCCCACTTCCTTAGCTAGTTGTAGCGAGCTTTCTGAGAGTGCTTGCGATCCCTTGAGTCCAGACACTTGGTTGCTTCTGAGTCCAGCTTTCTGAGAGTTGTACGGACTTCTGAGGCGAACCTTCTGAGGGAGGACCCTTCTGAGAACTACTAATCGCAAGGTCTTCTGAGACCTTTCTGAGGCGACAGTGTTCTTATCCTCAGAAACATGTTTTCACCTTCTGCGCTTCTGAGACATCCTTTCTGATGTCTTTGGCGCTATGATTTTATTAATTGATCTCGAGGCTACTTGATGTTTTGTCTTGGTCTTTGCTCATGGTATTGCAATAATTTAAAGCTTTCTGAGACACTTAGCGCACATATTAGCAAAACCTTAAGTAAAATTTTTATACTTATGGCTTACCTTGTTATCATTAAAACTTTCATAACTCTAAGAGAATTATACCTAATTCTCTCAGAAGGGTTCTAGAGCTTACAAATACTACTCTATTTACTCTTTCAAATAACTTCGGATTTTTAATTTTACAAATTTATGTTGATGATATTATCTTTGGTGCTACTAATGAAAAACTCTGTGAAGAATTTTCCAAGCTAATGCAGGGAGAATTTGAAATGAGTATGATGGGAGAATTAAAATTCTTCATAGACTTACAAATTAAGCAAGAAAAGGAAGGAACATTCATTCACCAAGAAAAATATGCAAAGGAGCTTCTGAAGAAATTTCAAATGCATGAATCTAAGGCTATATCAACTCCTATGCATCCAACACATGTTCTAGATACCGATGAAAAAGGTGAATGTGTCTCTGAATCAACCTACAGAGGCATGATAGGTTCTCTTCTTTATCTCACTGCCTCTAAACCTGATATTCAATTAAGTGTAGGAATTTGTGCTAGATTTGAATCCAATCCAAAACATTCTCACTTAACTGCTGTAAAAAGAATTTTAAGATACTTAGTGGGTACTACTAATCTTGGTATTTGGTATAAGAAAGGAACAGGATCTGAAGTAGTTGGCTACTGTGATGCTGATTATGCTGGAGATAGAATCGATGGAAAAAGCACAAGTGGATGTTGTTGTTTCTTTGGTGATTGTTTAATCACCTGGTCATGTAAGAAGCAAAACACTATTGCACTATCAACTGCAGAAGCTGAATATGTCTCAGCCACAAATTGTTGCACACAAATGCTATGGATTAGGAACCAACTTCAGGACTACAACTTGAGGTACTTGCTATAGCATTATTTGTATTGATTATTTCCCTCTTGTATGCATGTAATTTGACCACTTTTGAGATGAATGAGTTACTTTCGCATCATATTAGGCATTTGGTACTTGATTGGAACTTTGTGCATTTTCTCAGCATTTTGTGCTTTGTGACACTATTATGTAATTTGCCTATAACTTGAGTTCTAGAAATTTGAATTTTGTGTTATTTGTCTTGTTGGAAACTTTAGACACAGGTCTACAAAGTTGATGAAGAACTCGAAAGCTGATTCAGACCATATGGATTCCAAATAGGAGCTTCAAGTTGAGTCAATCTTGCTGCAGAATTCTGGACAGCAAGTGTTGCAGAAGCCATAGCTGGAGCTACAGATGTTGAAATCACTCCATTTTCAGTTGCATTGGAAAGCTAAGGCACAAGGCTTCATTTCATCTTCAGAGCTCGAAAGCAATTGAAGTCTCTAAGGAGCTCAAACGTTGACTCAAAGTTGCTGCAGCGAATGTGACAGCAATCTGGAGCAGCACTCAGTATTTTGCCTATATCTGGAGCTACACTTACTGGAATTGGATGATCTTGGTGGCTATGGAAAGCTGAGACATAGAGCTACAACTTTGATTCAGGGCTCGAGGGCAGACTCATCCATTAGAGGCTTCAGATATTGGCTGCAATATTTCGGGCAGAAGCTTAGCCTTGCTGTGTTGCCTTAAGTGTCATAATTTTGTGCATTGTCCATTGTACCCTTGCCTTATGTGTTGTAATTGTTTAGTGTATGGGGTTTTTAGACATTTCCACCTTCTTTTATGTCTATTTAAGTCCTACATCAGACTTGGAGGGAACACTTTACATTCATTTTTTTACAATTCAAGTTTTAGAATTACATTTTCTCTTTTTTTTTCTCTCATTTCGTTTTTCTCTCTTCTCCCATTTTCTTCTTGTTGATTTCTCCATGATCATGGAGAACTAAGCTCATAGCTAGCTTGAGGATGGAGGATTGTAAAAGATATTGATATTAGCAATGTGATTGAGGTATTTCTTGTATTTAATTTCTTTCATGATTCATTCAAGAATTTCGAGTTCTCTCTTCTCACCTCTTCTTGATTTATGATTCAAGAATTATGAAGATTTTCTAATTCTTGAACTATGAATCCAATTGATTAATAATTCTAGAGATTTCTGAGTTATTGATCAGTAAATTTAAGTTGAGAGAGCATCTAGATTTAGAGATTTCTGATCTAGAGAATTGAATTGTTGAGCTTCAATCTTGATACCTTGAGTTAGGTTTTGAGATTTCAGATTTAATTCAAGTGTATTAAGATGAATGTTTGAAGATTTTCATAAGACTTGATCTGAATTCAGATTTCAAATTCAATTTAATTCTTGAAAGGATCATGAGAGGATAATGAATCAATGATATATGTTTTATAATTCGAATTCCTTGAGCTAGTGTCTTCTACCTATTTGATTAAAATCCTGTTTGAATTTTCTCATTTATGAAATTTGATGTTAAAATCCCCAAACCTAACCTTGCATAATCACTTTTCACTTCTTGAGTTCCTTGGGAAAACGACTTAGGTATTCCACTTGTCTACAAGTTATCTAGTTTTTAATTTGATTCAATTCGGCAGTTGATCAGTACTCTAAAATTCCTATATTCTGTGATAATACTAGTGCTATTAATCTTGCTAAAAACCCTATTCAGCACTCTAGATCCAAACATATTGATATTAAACATCATTTTATAAGGGATCATGTGCAAAAAGGGGACATTGAAATCAAGTTTGTAAACACTGAAAACCAAATTTCAGACATTTTTACAAAACCTCTTGCTGAAGATAGATTTTGCAAACTTAAGAACCTTTTAAATATGAAAAGTTTGTGAAAACGCATGCATTCATACTTATGCATCATTCCATGAGCCAAACTATCACTCAGAAGCTTCAGAAGAAACTTCAGAAGCTGCTTTGTATCATCAGAAGCAACAGGGGTAGCTCAGAAGATACTCAATCATAATAAGAGACGACCTCAGAACCTCATAAGATCATATGATAGTCTCGCTGCTATTTCAGAAGCTGAGATAAGACTGCCAGAAGCTGCCTCCTTATGACCTCAGAGGCTACATAAATTTGGCCAAAATCATGAACTCAAGCTAAAGGAGGAAAAATCATTTGGAGTAGTATGAAAGTATTACTCAGAAGCCTTGGCCTCACCTCAGAAGCTTCCAACTAAAGTGAAATTTATTTACCTCAGAAGCTGGAAATGTGAAAATTATCCGTGCAAAATTTAAAGCACCTCATAATTAATTTTAAATTTTCATTATTTGTTTTAATGAAAATTAAAGTCTCACGTTTCCCCACTAAAGGCCTCAACGGTTACTTCAACCAACGGTTACAAAATTTTCACAACGGTTACTTCCTCTCTCCTCTTTCACGATACCCACTCTCTTTTTCTCTATAAAACCCTCAACAAACACAACCTTCAAACACTTTACAAATCAAACTCTCTTCTTCCTTATTCTATCACGCTCATTCTCTGTTTCTCCTCTGTTTCAACTTCCTTCTTCTCAAACATCAAACACAACCCTTCCTTCACAAATGGCTACACCCAAAGGCTTTGAAATCGATGAGATTTCAAACATAACCACCACCGACATGTATCTGGAGGATGAAGCAAAACAACAAATCTTTGCTTCAAACTTCGCTAAGAGAATTCTCACGCTAGGAAGAGTTCTAAATAAGACCGTTCTGAGCCAGCTCAAGGATCTGAAGGAGCTTCTGAATGCATAGGAGGGATGGACAACTTGCTTCTCTGTGCAAGACGTAATCTACCCCAATGTGGTGAAAGCCTTCTACTCACAGCTGAGGGAAGATGCAGAAGGAAAGCTCAGTAGTCAAATCGGCTCTGATCATATCATTATCACCGAAAGGGATGTGTGTCGTGCTCTTCACATTTCTCAAAATGGGAAAAGGATAACCTCAGATGCTCTATGGTACGAAAAGGACTACGTGCAAGAAACGGTAGCAATATATACACTCACCAAGAAGCACGATCTTCCTCTAAAGGTTGTCAAACCAAAGGATTTGACCTTGTTGGCGAGATGCGTGCACAGTGTCATCAGAGAGTGCCTACTACCAAGGATTGGAAGCGGAGATCTCTTCCAAAACATGGATCTGATGCTGTTGTACAACATCCTAACAAGGGAAAAGGTAAGACTCCCTAGGCTTATTATGGATTATATGTTGCTGAGTACAAATTCATCCAAAAGGAAGAATGTCAGTCTTCCTTATGGTGGGATTGTGTCGAGGATCCTAGACTTCGTAAAGTTTCCCCTCGAAGCCCATTTCTATATACGACCAAAGAATCAGTATTCATGGGGGACATTTAGGCAAATCATCAACAATGTGAATAGGGAACAAGCTGCTGAGGACCTAAAAAGGAAAGAAATAGCCTCAGCTTCTGAAAAGGTGAAGAAGAAGTCTCCAATAAAAAAACTGGAACCTAGAAGGAAGAAGCCTAAAACAGCTTCTAAAGATGAAGCTGGAGATACTCCTCTGAGAAGGTCTAAGAGAGTCGCAACAAAAGGAGTTGTGATACAAGAACCATCCACTCAGGGTGATGACTCTGAGGATGAAGAATCTGTGACAGAACCACTGGTGAGAAAGAAAAGGGTGGCTCAAGAAGAACCACTGTAGAAGAAGAAAAGGAAAGCTATTTTTGCTTCAGAGTCTGAATCAGATTTTGATGATGAAGAAGTGAGGAAAGCCAAAATGGAATCTCTAGTCGAGATTTCATTAAAGGAGAAGGAAGATTTTGAAAGAAGAAGAGGAGCAACCTCTTCTAAAGGGTCAGAAGCTGAGAAATCAACTTCAGATGCTGCGGTAAAGAAAGCTGCAGAAGATGCTGCAAAAGCAAGGGAAATTACTCAAGAAGTAATTTTTAGTCTTGCCAGAAACTACCTTGGAGTACTTCCTAACCCTCCGACTTTTGGAAGGTTCACCACCCCAACAAAAGGTATCTCTCCTGTTTTCTCTCCTCAACCATTAAATTTCTCTGTACCTATTCCTACCACACCTCTATTCACTAACACCTCACCACCTCCCATTACAAAACCAATCACTCAATCCATATCACAACCTCTTTCTTCCACTGAACTCATCCCTTATCAAACTCAACCCACTCCACTCATATCATTAGAAACTGACCAAACCACAGAGATCCTACACACATCCACACCTTCACCAACCACAACCATAGAATCTGAACCAATACTCTCATCTAACACTTCATCAATTCCACCTAGCTCAGAACCTCAACCTACCACTGCTACAACCATCCTCACATCTGTCACAACCATACCCACATCTGTTACAACCATTCATGTTTTCACAAACTCCACCATAACAACCACTACCATAGAAACACCTACCCGACCACCCTCACCCTCTCTTGTTCTTCAAATTCTTACACCTCCATCCACAGACAACGTCTTCTCAAATAATCCACCACCACCTCCACCACCTCCACCTCAACCTGTTAATCCTATGATGCACAGAAGCTCTCAGAAGCTATTTGAAGAAGTGGTCACACTCCTAAGAGAAATCTTCAGGAGACAATTTAACCCCTAACCTCTAAGGTTCATATGACCCTCCTTTTTGCTGATAACAAAGGGGGAGAAGATATGGAGAAAATATGGAGATAATAATAAGGGTAAGAAGCCAGAGGAATACAATTCAGAGGGAGCAATCAGTCAGAAACTATGCAGAACTAAGGGGGAGCTCAGCATCTAGAAAACAATCTGGCTCTAGAATCATTTCTTTTGGCATCTATATCTGCATATTTACATTTATGTTATTGCATTTTTTTATTATAATACATGCTTATGGTATACATAGTACAACATTAATTCATACTGGCATGTTTCTAAAAATTTCCTACTTGCAAGTATATGAATTTATATGAATCTTACATCTCAACCAAGATATTTATCTGTAAATGATTTGTTATCATCAAAAAGGGGGAGATTGTTAGCTCCAGAACCTTTCTAAATGTGTTTTGAATGATAAAAAAATTATTTCATATGATAAACATTTTGTTTGAAGCCTCTGAATTATATTCAATACATTCTAATATGTTCAGAAGCTGATATAGTACATGATTGCTGCAATTTACATGATCAGAAGCTGGATTATGAAGGTGTGTGTTAGCACGAGAAGGGGGGGTTGAATCGTGCTTAGATTTTCAAAATACTCTTCTAAAACTTTCTCTTTCAAAAACACTTCTCAGAAGGGTATCCTTCTGAGTCACAGCGGAGAGTCCTTCTGAGAAAGTAAAGTTTCTCAGAAACTTTGCTTTCTGAGAAGATCAACCTTCTTGGTGATTTCTGAAACATGTCGATTATAACTATCAAGTATAAATACTTGTAGTTATAATGAAAGAGAGTTAGTATAATAATAACTATATTAACATGATAATATATTCAAGATATACATGAGATATTAACATAGTTGTAGCAACTAGAAACCATGCATAGAGATACTTTCTAGATAAGTTATCTAATATGAAGAATTAGGAACTTATTCAATATAATATCTACGCATGTAATAATATACTATAAGCTTTAGAAACACATTCTTGTTCAAAGAGAAATGGTCATAGAGCTTCAGAACCCTCATACGAAGTTTCTGATATTACTTTCTGGTGAGAGCATAATTTGTACTGGTTCATTACATTATTAATATCTCTCACCCTAGTCATCGAATCAAAGATCCAACCGTTCAAATGTTATAACTATGTGTCCTTAACATTCTCATAAATTTTCAGCTCAATCCAACGGTTAACGAATCCGTATATGACGAATTACGATGACTAGTTTATAGAAAATCTGCTCTAAGAACTCATTATGTTCTTGCACGTTTTTACTTCAAAAGTTGTCTTTCTCTCTGATGTAATTTTCTGATAGAAAAAGGTTGTTAATATCATACATCTTATACTTTATATAGAGTGTGAATTAAGATAAAGATTAAGCAACTAGAAATTAAACTAGCAATAAAGTTCAGAGAGAAGTATAGAAAGTGAACACAATTTTATACTGGTTCGGCCAATGATGTCTACATCCAGTTCTCAAACAATTGTTTTGAGTTCCACTAACTTTCTTCAAAGTTACAGATATTCTCAAGCCTTCTCAGGCTCTCTCAAGTATTCTTTCTTCTAGCCTCTTCAGGCTTTGCAGTGAATATTCTTTCCACAAGCCTTTCCAGGCTAAGCATAGATATTCTTTCCTCAAGCCTTCTCAGGCTAAGCTTTCGATATTATTTCCTCAAGCCTTCTCAGGCTAAGCCACCTTTCACACTAGAAAAGGATTTACATTGCCTTAGATTAAACTAAGGACTTTTCACTCCACTCTTACAAGTAAGAGATTAGTATTCTTTCATCAAGCCAGTTCTGGCTTCTCTTGCTTAACTCGACACAATGAGCAAGACTAGTATTCTTTGATTGGCCTCTTCAAGCTACTTGCTCATTTACCATGAGACTTTTACAAGTATTCTTTTCCTAGCCTCTTCAGGCTCTAATTGCTCAACTCCACATGAGTGAAACTTTTACAAATGAATACAGATTTGTGTTTGAAAAGTGTGTGCGTAAAGCACTTACAAACAAATGCTTAAGGACTTTGAATGAACAAAGTATATCCTTAAACAACTCCTATACAAAGCTTGCAACAACAAGAATATTATCTAATTAAAGGATAAGAATAGAAGATTTCAAGAAATTTTCTTTTGAGAGAAAATTTCTCTTCTACAGAATCTCGGGTTTCTCAAGGAATATGAGTAGAAAAGATTTGATTTAATTCCTTAGAGTGACCCTAGAGTGATGTGTTACAAAGTTGAATTAATGTTCTAACACCACTAGGAAATTTGGCAGCATTGCAGCAACGTGCAAGCACACTTTGTGTCTTGTTGGGAGCTTATTTATAGCCTTTTCCAGATTATAGCCGTTGTGCACAGTTCCCAAGACTTTCTGATATGTCCTTCTGAGAGACTACCTTCTGAGAGTCTTCTGAGAGGACTGTCTTCTGAGAGCTTTCCGAGAGTACTGCCTTCTGAGAGGATTCTGAGAGGACTGTTTTCTGAGAGCTTCCCGAGAGTACTGCCTTCTGAGAGATTTCTGAGAGGACTGCTTTATGAGAATTTGTGCTTCTCACAAATTCTATTCAGCCTTCTGAGAAAACTGCTTTCTCATAACCAAGTCAGCACTTCATGAGAAGGCTGATGCATCTTCTTGATGTGTCTTGACTATCCCAATGAGAAGTTTCTGAAAGAATTTCTTCTTTCCTTAATGATGTATCTTCTCATTCAAGATGCCTTGATTAGATCCAGAGGGTGACTCCTCAGATGTAGATTTTTCTCAGCTTCTTGAAGGAACTTCTTGGACAGCTTTCTCATAAGCTCACAGCTTTTGAGAGCTTCTCAGATGCTGGCTTTCTGAACTTTCTCCGGAAGGTGTATCTTCTGATACTTACTCAGAAAGTCTCTTATGCTGCCTCAGAAAGTACTTTAATATAAATCTTGATTTCCTTAAGTGCTTTCTGAATGATTCTTATCAGAATCCGATGCTTCCATTTTGTCTTCTGGGACTGCTTTCTGGAGCTCGGCTCTCTCAGAAACTTTCTAGTCTTCTTAGAAGACTTTCTTGGCTTCTTGGAGGATGCTTTCGAGAAGTCTTCGTGGTCTTGATATCTTATCGGTTTATGAACAGTTTCTTTATCAGAAACTTGAACCTCTTAGCTTCCAGAAACCTATTCTTGAAGTGTTCTGATATTGCAGCTTTCTCCATTGTTCTGGAAGTGCTCTCTTCAGAAGATTCTCATATCTTCTGAGTGAGGGTGCCTTCTGAGAGGAATCCTTCTGAGTGAACATCCTTCTGAGAGGCTTTGTTCTTCTTCATTTTGCTCTTCCAGAACCATGTGCTTTAGGTGCTTGTTATCCCAACTTTCGTATGGCTTTAGCTATATCAAATAGCTTTCTTACTGCACATATCAACACCCATTAAATTATTCTAACAAAATATTTTCTTTGTATTAATTTGTTATCACTCAAAACCAAGTCTTTAATGATTTCCAATCATTAGAACTTCTTGGAAGGGTGCTGGAGCTTACAGATTAATCTTGGTAAACTAAGGAATAGGCCAAATAAAATGAATTTCATCGTAACTGACATAGTTAATAAGTTCAGAAGCTAGATAGAACACTAGAATCCTCATCTCTCTAGTTCAAAAGCTAAAAGTATAAGCGATTTTCTCTCAAAAGCTGTTTCTCTGTATCTAGCATTTTTAGTTCAAGCTCATAAGCTGTTCTACATGGATATCTCTTAAGAAGAATGCTTCAGAAGCTACACAATATATTCATTATGATCAGAAGCTAAGCCTGTGTTATTCTAACAAGCTCATAAGCTAAGTTCGTACAGAACTATTTCAGAAACTGTTTTTATACTCATATTATATATTATTCTGAAACAAATTATTTTATAAATGGTTATACATATTTGTTTTATTCAAAACCTTTGTAAAATATATTTGAATTGAACCGTTCCACAAAAAGAGCTTTCGAAGAAGCAAAGATAATATATTATATTCATAGTGGAGCACGTTTCACAAAGTCGAGACATGGGACAGTGCATTTATGCACTAAGCACATTTATTCTTAATATTCTAACATCCATTGGCTCGATTCTAGCTAAAGCATTGCAGGACACCGTAGCATGGGCATTATCTCGAACATATCCATGAAATACAGGAATCAAAGCTTCGAGGTTGCAAATAATGAAAGACTCAATGTATTAAAAATACATTTCGAATCAAAAGCATGCAACCGATACTCAAACGGCTAGAAGAAACATCTCAGGCTATATAAGTGAAGCATATACTACTGGAAGAAGTACAACACAAGCGAACAAATCTATTTCCAAGCTTCTTATTCTTTTGTAAATTAGTATACAGCTTCTTACACTTATTCTTTATTGTAAATCATTCATAAGTGTCTTAGCCTGTCTTGAAAATCTTTCTCTGGAAAGAAAAACACTTCCCTGTAACCAAAGAATATATTCTTGCTCTAGCAAGTCGTTTTAAGGAGTGTCATTATTTGGGATTAAAGTTTAGTTTTATCTAAACTCTCTAATAATCAACCTACGAGTCCCCTGGACTCAAATCATCATATTGTTTAAGGTCAAAAGTCTTTCTCAGTTGAGGAAGCAAGAGAGAAGTCCAGCCTCTGAAGTGAGATTGGCAAAAGTCCTTTTCAAGTGAAGAGAAGGCAGAAGTCTTGCCTCTGAGGGAGGTGAGCAAGAAAAGTCCAGCCTCTAGAAGAGATTGGCAGAAGTCTTTCCCAAGTAAAGGGTGAGCAAGGTGTTTGGATTGAAGAAAATATCAGTCCTGGTTTGTAACTTCGATTGAAAGTTAGTGAAACTCAAACTAGTTGGTTTGAGAACTGGAGTAGGTAACGGATTGGTCGAACCAGTATAAAAATACAAGTAGAATCTCTCTAAACCTTAAACTCTTTGAATTATGTGTTAGAAACTGTTATACTAATTTTTGAACTAATTCAAAGGATTCTAAGGGGTTCAGAAGCTACCTCAGAAGCTTTTGAAATCACTTTTCTAAGATTTAAAGTAACCACTGCCTCTGAATCTACTTCAGAAGCTTGATTACATTTAAAGTTTAAAATCTTATCCTCTGAAATAATTCTGCTGCCATCTAAAGAGTCAACAAGCCTTTCAAAGCTTGAAAAGACTATTTTTACATTTCAGAGAAAATTTTAAATAGGTAAAGAAGCACGATTCAACCCTCCTTCTTGTGCAAAACATTACTTTCAAGAACAAGTGTTACTTTATTTCAAATAAAGTCAACCAAAAAGGAGGTTTTTATTAACAACAAAAGAGAGAAAAGTGGTTGTGGTGCTAAGAAAAAATGACTAACACATGCATATATCTAAATAAAAGCTTTTTGGAGTTCCAACAAACAAATTACAATGGCTCATTTTCTCTCTCTCTGTCCTATAAAAGGAAGACCTTTTTAAAGATTTAGAAGAAAATTGAATTCAAGTTTGATGTTCTTATTTTGTATACATCTTGTAAAAAGCTTTAAATCTTCTGAGAATATTTTTTTAAGCTATTGATTGTAAACTTGAAAAATATCTTTTGTAGCTAAGAGTTCTTATGTTTTTGTGGACAAACTTTAGTTTTTTAAGAAGAAAAAATTAATCTGAGAATGCATGGTTTTTGGTTATCTTATTAAGCATCTTAGATCCAAATTGGTTTTTGAAAAACTTTAAGTTGTTATTTTGTAAGTGCTTGAGAAGGTTGTTTAAGAATATCTAAGTAAAGCATGAGAAGACTTGAAAAGACTATATTGTAACAACATGTGATTTAGTGAATACCTCAACGAGAGATGTTGAGAAGTGGATGCAGGGAAGGTTAGTCGAACTAGTATAAATCTCTGTGTAGTTTACTCTCTTTCTTACTCTTTATTTGTTATATTTTTCTCTATTAACCTTATTTTTGGTGCTCACAAGCTACTTGCTTGATAAGCTTTGTTCAAGTTTTATTTTAGAAAAATATTTTAAAGATATGATTCAACTCCATTTTTCGTGTTTTCTATGCCATTTCACTAGTCTCTCCTCCTCCTGCAAATTCGTTGACTATATAGCCAATCACTCCTTATTTTTCTAGGCTACTGGTGGGGTCACTCTCATTTGCTCTCCTCTTCGGGGATCTCTCCTTTCACCCTAGGCTTCTCTTCCTTCCTCCAATGTTATGAAACCTCTTGTCCGAGATGTACTTGCCGAAAAATCCATTCTTGACCATCTTCTTGATATGATCTTTAAGAATCATGCGATCCTCGGTAGTGTGATTGTAGTTTTTGTAGAATGTGCACCACTTATTTCGATCAGTTCTTGGGGGTACCCTCTTCTTTTTAGCATTATTACACACCCGAATTTGCCTTAAATTGCAGAGCTCTTTAAGAATTTTCTCTCTCGGAGTGTTCAAGGGAGTGTAGCTTCTTTACCGTGACCGGGAGTGTAGAAATACTTCCTTCATTCTTCTGGTCCCTTCCTTTCACCGTCCTTCTTGTTGTTTCTTTTCTTTGATTCTTGGCAAGTTTTACCTCCTATCTCTATGCGCTTTACAGCCTTCTTCACTGCTAGGCTTTCTTCCATATATTTACATAGCTGACTGATAACATGATTTTTGCCGATATTTTATGCTCTTAATTTGAGCAATTGTATGTAATTCTTTACTCTATTCTTAGCCTTTTATTGTGTTTATTACAATTTGGATTTATTTGGAGATTAATGAAAATAAAGGCTAATTGAATATGTTTTATGGTGTTTTTGCAATTCATGGATGACCTTTGCACTTGATCTTTGGTATTTGGTGTTTGTGGTGCAGGTCATATCAATTATTCGAGCAATGGACATCAAAAACAGAGTAAGGAAGCGAAACAGTTGATTTCTGCCCAGGATCGAGCGCCCCAGCGCCCGAGCCTCATCAGAACCTGGCTCGAGCACAACACCAGCGCCCTAGCGTGATACCAGCGCCCCATCACCGCGCCGCAATTCTGTTACAGCAGGGACCAATCTGCAAGGCCGAGTTGGGGGCTCAAATGCTAGGGTTTTGAGGTTGCTTCCTCTATATAAAGCAATGCCTAGACATCCAGAAACACATCTTTTATATCTTTCAACACCTCTCAACATCTTTCACATTTCTTACTATTTTCTTTTCCTAGTTTTATTACTTTTCCAACCCTAGGCTTTTAGTTAGATTTTATTTCTTCCACTAGGATTCCACTTTCTTTTCCTAGTTGATCTCTAGCTTCTTCCATTGTTTACCTTAACGTTATTCGTCAAGCCTTTGGGTTTTGTAAGTCACTTTTATAATTAATCCAGTTATTCGTTCTTCAATCTTTCTTTAATTGCATTTACTTTCCGTTAATCATTGTTTTCTTTACATCTTTCTCTTTATTGTTCAAGTCAAGTTTATTTCTTCATTCCATCTTTGCTTTTAAATCAACTCAATTTTTGCCCTTATATTTCCTCCATGAGTAACTAAGTCTCTTGGTGGTTTATGAGGGTGTGAACATCATTGGGGTAAATTGAGGCTTTGTTCTTAATCTTGCATAAGTTTTCATTATCATTCCTGGCATATAATTTGAGATCTTAAATTGTGTGTGTTTACCCTTTACCTTGGCTTACTCGATTGAGTTAGGCTAATTCATTGGAATATGTTCATGTGTTAGTTGATTAATTGGTGCATGACATATTAGGAATTGGTATATGATTAATTAATTGGCTGATTTGTCTCTTTAAAGATTGTTGAAAACGAAACTAAAGGTGAGATCTCACTGATTAATCTTGTTCTAGGCAATAAATCATTAGAATCACAACAATAGGGTTAGATCTAACTCTGGCGTAATTAATCAACTCATGCATTCTTTTGTAGCTAATGATAAACACCCTAATGAATGTTCTACCTCATAAACCACTACTTTTTATTATTCCAATTTTTCATTCCAATTTCACTTTCTTGCAAACAAAAACCCCGAATTTGTGACAACCCTTATACAACTGGTTTCGGTATTGCTTTCTTAGTCATTCCTTGTGAGAGACGACCCTAGTTTCCACTAAACTATATTAGGGGAACTTGGTTTTAAAAATAATTAAATTTATGGGAGTTGCGACGCTCACCATCATTGACCAACCTCTCTCGGAACTCGACAATAGACCTTGGTGGTATGATCGTCAAGGAATTTGCAAATGGCCCAGCTCTGAGGCCACGTTTGATGGAATAAGGCTCGATTGTAGGCTTTAAATCTTGGATCTGGATAGCTATCGAGATAAATTGGTCCATGTACTCCTTCAACGACTCTTGGGGGCCTTGCTTGATTGCATTGAGAGTGTCGATCGTCTTCTTATATGTTCTACTGGACGAAAAACAATTCACAAACAGTTCTGGCATCTTCTCAAAGCTAGTGATCAACTCTATAGGGAGATTTGAGAACCACAACAAAGTCGTGGATACAAGAAAAGTAAGGAAAGTATGACATAAAGTCGGATCGTTAGCTCAATTTATCATCATCATGGATGTAAACATGGTAAAAAACACCTATGGATCTCTACGTTCTGTCGTATAGATTTAAAGTAGTTGGGCTTAAAGTTGTCTAGGATGTATATAGACATCATAAAATCTGAGAACGTACGTGAATACACTAGGAGTAGCGGTTTCTTGGTTTTCTTCTCCTTTTTTCTTTTCTCACTCCTCGATTTTGAGGATGCCTCAGTCTTTTCTTCTTGATCCTATAAGTCTTCCACCTTACTTTCTAACTCCTAATTCTCTCCTCCAGTGCTTTCACCATTGCAAAAAGCTCCTCCATGGTTGGAGGAGAATCTTCAACTCCAATGCTTTTGCTCGTCAATAGTTGCTCCAATACTGCGAGATATGTGGGGTTGCTTGGTTCATGTTCCACGGGCACTAATGTTCTGACCTGTACTGAATTGCGGAGTCTGAACTCTTTGTCCAATGCTCTGATGTCTGGGTTACAAATAAGGCACGAAGATTGGGACCTACAAAGAGACTTCGATGCGTAAGTTAATCAATATACAAAACATGACTCGGTTAGAAAAACCTGACCCTTGTATACAGTCTTAAAGCCTTTATAGCTAAGAACTCTCTCCCAGCTTATCCATTAGACATAAGGACTTTCAAGATTCCCTCACACACATTAGACATAACCTTCGCAATCTGTTTCCGAGATTCTCTCCTCACTAGCCTTATCCACAGTATGTGTTTGTGGTTCTTTATTTCTTGGGAATAGCCAGGTTCAATGAACCTTGGCCCCTCTCGGATTTCAAGCTGGGTCAAGTCCCGCCTCTAAACCATAAGCTTGGAGGTTTCCTTCCTTCTATCACCGAGTTATAAGTAATAAAATGTCATTCAATTTTTTTACTTTTCTTTTTTGTTAATATTGGATGAGATTAATTTTGACAAGGAATCTCTAATAGTTGAATTGAAAGCATATATGAAAAATATTTACTGACAAACAATAAGGTATTTACGATGAAATCATCAATACAATTTATTCATTAGACTTTGCATTTTATTTATTATATGGATATGGAGATATAGGGAAGGCATTTTTTGTGGAAAATATTTTTAGCATAAAAAAACTCTAAATGTGATATTATTATAAATGTTACTTCGAGTGGCATTACATCATTATCGCTTCCTAGTGATAGAACTGCTTATTCTAGATTTATGATCCCTTTGAATATAAATGAATTTTCTACATGTAGAATTCTTCATGGAAGTGTTCATGCAAGGTTACTAACCATTAAATTAATAATTTAGGATGAAACACAATGCTCAGTAAATGTTGTGATGAAGTACTTTAAAGTGCTAAAAAGATGTTTTTCATTACACGAATTTTGACCCAAATGTTTCATTTGGAGGAAAATTTATTGTTTTAGGAAGAGATTTCAGACAAATTATACCAATGATATTTAAAGATAGTAGGCAAGATGTTATTTAGACATCTATTATTTCATCTTATGTATGACAATTCTACAAAGTCCTAAAGTTTACTAAAAATATATGAGACATTCAATTGGCCATAGTAACCAATGTAATATGGATCAGAGATTTATTATTCTGCAAATGGTTGCTACAAATAGGTAATGATCTTGTTAGTGATAACATGGGTGATAAACCGTATTTTCATGCTAATTTCTCCTCATAACTTGAGTGATTGTATGCTCTCAATTATGCTTAAATTGGTTTCTTACGCAATATTTGATTTACATTACCGTTTCGAGTATTAGTACCATTTTACGTATTAATTACTCTAGTTGTTGCCACTGGTGCGTTTGATCTGTTTTTGTTAGTGTTGTGGCTTCTCAAGAACAGATAATCATAAAATATGTTGGAAATTGCGTTCGGAAACCAAGGAAAGCTGACTCACTACCCACAGCAGCGTACCAATCGCCCAGGCGGATGTGCACATCGCCCCACCAGTCATGCGCGCGTAACTTCCTCGTCTGGACGCACTTAATTTTGACCTACCGCCCAGGCGATCGTGTGCGAGGAAACCTAGAGCGTCAGCAGCTCAAGTCAGCAGCCGTGGGATTTTATAAATAACCCCTTTGTGCTTAGGTTTTATTATCTAGTTATAGTTCTCAGGTTCTTGTATGCACTCTGGTGCTGGTGCTCCGACATTTTTAGGATTTACTTTTCCAAAGCTTTCAGTTCTTCGTTCACCGTCTCTGTTCTGGGCACTCTCTACTTCCAGCTTTTACATACAGTTCTGAACACCAGTTTTAATTTGTTGTCCTTACTCCTTATTACTTTCAGTCATTGATTTTACATTGAACCTTGTTCTTAGGGAGAGTTCACCTTGAATCTCTCCCTCGTTTTCATTAATATAAAGTTTTTATTCAGCAACATCTTTACTTCCTGAGTTCATTTCAATTCAAGTCTTAAATCCTGTTTTCTTTACATTCGAGTCACTTTCATTTTATGCCAATTTACTTATTTTGCAATTACACTTAATTTCTTTGTTTCAATCGTCTTTACTTTTTCCAATTTAATTTCCTTGCTCAACAAACCAAAACCCCCCCTTTTTATTTATTGCTAAGTTTGAATCAACGATTGCCACACAGATTCCTTGAGAGACGACCTGAGTCAGTCTTGCTACTTGCTACCAAGCTTGTATTGAGATTAATTCAGCAACAAAACCCTTTTCAAAACCCTTCTTCTAAATTGCTCCAGAGTACTGGGGAAATAACGACGCTCCGGTGCTCTGTCAATTTTGGCGCCGTTGCCGGGGAATCTAGGAAATTTTTGATTTAATCCTAGTATTGTTTTTCTTCATTCTTTAAATAATAAATAAATAAATAAATATTTTCCTTTTTCGCAACCTTCTTCTTCTTCAACCTCTTTTTGCACCGACCGCCCCAGTGGTCGACGCGTTCCAAAAAGTTTGCTTTTGTTTTTCTTCCTTCTTTCTTATAAATCCTATGGATGACTCGTTCGCAACCCAATAGCTCTCTATTCCCTTTTGACCCTGAAATCGAAAGAACCTTACAGGGTTTGAGACGAGCGAGGCGGGAGGGCGAGGACGTAGGTAATTCTTTTCATGTGTGACCTCCCCTTTGAGATCATGTGTGATGCGTCTAACTATGCTGTGGGTACCGCGCTAACTCAGCGCGAAGGTAAGGAATCCTTTGTAATTTCTTATGCTTCTCGTACTTTAGATTCTGCTCAAGCTAACTATACCACCACTGAGAAGGAGCTTTTGGCAATTGTTTTTGCTCTTGAAAAATTTAGATCTTATCTCCTTGGCTCTCATGTGGTGGTGTACACAGACCATGCAGCTCTAAAGTACTTGTTAAAGAAACCAGATGCAAAGCCCCGCCTTCTCAGGTGGATGTTGCTCTTGCAAGAATTTGATTTGGATATAAAAGACAGGAGTGGTTGCCACAATCTGGTAGCTGACCATCTGAGCAGAGTTGAGCATATTCTAGATGACCCAATTCCGCTGGATGATCAGTTCCCAGATGAACGAATCATGAGTGTGCAGACTTTTATGCCTTGGTTCGCAGACATTGCGAATTATTTGGTTGCCAAAACCGTCCCCACATATTTTTCAAAGGCCCAAAGGGACAAACTTGTTTCTGATGCAAAATATTATGTGTGGGATGACCCCTATTTGTGGAGGTTTTGCGCTGATCAAATCATTCGCAGGTGCGTTCCTGACCATGAGCACCACTCCATACTTGACTTTTGCCATGCACAAGCTTGTGGTGGCCATTTCGGACCGCAGCGCACTGGTCGTAAAATTCTTGAGTGCGGTCTATTTTGGCCATCTATTTTCAAAGATTGTTATGAATACTGCAAGTCCTGTGCTAGGTGTCAAAAGATGGGAAAGAATTCTAGGAGGAATGAAATGCCCCAACAACCATTACTATTTTGTGAAATTTTTTATGTTTGGGGTATTGACTTCATGGGACCTTTCCCTACTTCTGCTGGCTTAAATTATATTCTCTTAGCTGTTGATTATGTGTCTAAGTGGGTTGAGGCAATCCCCACTCGTACTAATGACTCTGCTGTGGTTTGTAACTTTGTAAAAGGTAACATAATCTCTAGATTTGGCATTCCTAAGGCCATCATCAGTGACCAAGGCACCCACTTCTGTAACAAAACTTTTGATGCCTTACTCCGCAGGTATGGGGTTGTTCATAAGGTGGCAACACCTTATCATCCTCAGACTAACGGGCAGACTGAGGTGTCAAATCGAGAAATTAAAAAGATTTTACAAAAAATGGTTGGACCCTCAAGAAAAGATTGGAGTGCTAAGTTATCTGATGCTTTGTGGGCTTACCGTACTGCTTATAAAACCCCGATTGGGATGAGCCCCTTTCGGTTGGTATTTGGAAAATCCTGTCATTTGCCGGTGGAAATTGAACACCGTGCATACTGGGCGGTTAAGCAGTGTAACATGGACCTAGGGAATGCCGGTAAAGAGAGAAAATTACAGCGGCAGGAACTCAATAAACTCAGGCGGGATGCCTATCAGAGCTCAAAGATCTACAAAGAGACAACCCACTGCTATTTTTTTCCTTCCTTTAACTCATAGTTTCATTTGTTTCGATTGTTTTGTTTTTCTTTTCTTATTTTTATTTTTTTATTTTGCATGCAAGCTTCACTGTGAACTTAAAAGCATATTTATGGGTGCAAGAGAAGCAAGTATAGTGGTGAGAGAGACAAATGGCGTAAGTACTGCAATAGTTTTGCGCGGACAGACCGCCTTGGCGGCTCCTTAAGCGCCCCAGCGATCGCGGCACGCAAAACGCTGCGTTCCGCATAAGCGAAACGATGCGTTTCGCGCATAGCGCCCCAACGGTACCTTAACCGCCAAGCGCTTCGACCGCTCTGAAACTTAAAGCGGAGGCCGAGCGGCATTTTGGGGCATTTTATCTTTCTCCCCTCTCTTGCTCAAACCCTAGCAGAGCTAAAGAGAAACCCCTCCGCCGTTCGCCGCTGTCCACCGCACCCCAGCTCCCTCACCTTCATTTTTACACCTCTCAAGTAAGCTTGTATGTAGTGTTCATCATTAAATCCCGTTTTTCTTTCTTTTCTCTTTTGATTTGGGTTAAGTATTGAGATTAGTTGTGGATTGTTGGTGTTTACCCCTTCCTAGGCCGGTTATATCATGATTTTTGAGGTTTGAAAAAGCTTGGGTGGTACAAAAATGGCGGAAATCAGCGTTTTTGTCGATGTGCACTGTTCTGACCGCCTCGAACCGCCCAGGCAGTCGTGCCGCGACTGCCTTGCATCGTCCTGCGTACTGAGTTTATTGATAGTTGGTCTTGTTGCTACTAACGCCTAACCCTTTATTATCCCTGTGTTGTTGTTCTTATTTCTTGCAGATCGATGGCACCCAAGAGAGCCCGCCGGTCACAACAAACTCAGGGAGAGTCCTCCCGAGACTTCCGCGAGGTGGAAGCATCTGACAGCTATTTTTTTGACTGCTTGGTGGCTGAGGAGCGCTACTATGAGGATTTTCAGAAGCGTTCCATTCTCCATGAACACCACCTCTGCTATGGGGGCTCAAATCCGTCTATTGGGGCCGTGGTGGCAGGGATTCAGACGCGTCGATGGAACTTCCTGCTCGCTGAGCCAAAGGAAGCCAACTGGACTCTGGTGAGGGAGTTCTATGCGAACTACCACACCATAGGAGCAACTCATGTTCATCTTCGCGGTCAACAGGTTCCGGTATCCCCAGGGGCCATAGCTGACGTCCTTTGCATTCCTCTACCCGCCAGCAAAACATGGCAGGATGATGATGAGTTCACCCAACTCCGCCGCCAACCTACTGCGGATCTTTTGGAGAGGGTGCGAGCCAGACTTTGTGTAGAGGGGGGGATTGGCACAGAAACGCAAATGGTCTGCCAACTCATCTCCCCTCAAAGCACATCACCTTAGAGACCAAAGCGTGGACTCGGGCCGTTTTCTGCCACATACGGCCTAACTCTCACTATTCAAATATTACCATCGACGATGCCATTCTTGTCTACTTGATTCTGGGGAACTCTTGGATAAATATGCCAAAAATGATTTACACTACCATGAGTAAGGTGCATGATGGTGCTCGCTTCCATAGCCTTCCCTACCCTGCTTTGATCTCCACCATGGCTGAGCGGGCAGGGGTGGCAGAAGAAGACACTGATGATTGGCAGGGAGACATCCCAAAGGTGGGAGTTACTGGTCTGGTACAGCAGGATACCATAGAGCGGAGAGCTAGGGAGCGCGCAGCCGCCGCCACAGCTGCCCGCGAGGTCCCTGATATTGCTAGCCCACCTGCTGACGCCCCTGGCCCCTCTTCATTCGATGGTATGTGCCCTACTCTCATGACCCACATAGATACCAGGTTTGAGCGAATGTAGGGCGAGCTCGCAGTGGAATTGCGAGCATCCCAGAGAGAGACCATCCGACAGATGCAGGCTCTGATGCTTGACCCGCAGCACCGCTTTGAGGACGATGATGAGGATGAGTAGCCTGCAGCAGCAGGTCGAAGGGGCACACCTGAGTTGGTTGGATCTGAGAACTCAGGGTGTGCGTACCACTCTCCATTGAGCCTGACAATGCCACTGAGGACAGTGACAAACCCAAGTGTGGAGAGGGGTAACACTTTCTTTTCTTTTTCCTTAACTCTTGTTTTAGTTTTTGTCTCTATTTTCTCATTAGTTGATACTTTTTATTAGTTAGGGTTCTATCTGCTGAGACTGGTTAGCTGCTAGTACTGGTTTTGTTTTGATGGTGAACTAGGTAGTTGATACTTGTTGATACTAGCTGCTAGTACTTGTTCTTAGACTGTGAGCAATATGAATTAGGTTGGATGCATGAATGATGCTTGTATACCCTTAGTTTTGAACCTTCAACAGCATTATTTATTGCACACACACACAGGTACACCGATCCTGGACTTGCCAAATAGCCAGCTCTTCTGTACTTGATGTAGATGATAGACTCATGCATTTTCTTGTTCAGCCCACTGCCAAATCGACCTACCCTTGTAATTACCCTTGTTTAGCCAATTTGAGCCTTATTCCCATTTGTTCATATTAGCCACATTGCAAGCCAAAAAGTGAAAAACAATGATTACCCTGTGGAAATTAAGTGAACATGGTTTGTTTTGTATACTATTTGGGGGTTATGATGCTTGATTGGGATATTGGGGGTTCTTACATGCTTGTAAAGGAAGAAATTGGATAACTGGTGGGGGTGAAAGGTTTGTGTACAATAATTGGGTATTTGGTTGGGGAGAAAGCAAAACAATTTCTTTTACTTAATATTAATTTCTCTCAGTAATTTGTTAGTTTGCACTTCATTTCTGCCATCTCCTGTTGTTTTCAAAAAGCAGGTTTTGAAATAAATATATATATATAAAATAATAATAAAATATATATATATATATATATAAATAAATAAATTTCAGAACCTGCATGTCAGGTTTGCTTTTTATCTTAGTAAAAAGAAATAAATTTGTTTTTATGGCTCTTTATGCATAATTGGAGCCACCGCTGCTAAGTATGGGTTTTGTGGTGTATATTGTTTGGTTCTCTGCCCTTATGCTCATTTGATATATTATTTTATAGATTAGGCGAACCATGGGATTTTGATTTCCACCTTAGTCCACATTCCCATATTTTCCCCACCTGTACCTTGGCCCCATTACAACCCTTTGGCATGTTTTTTAATGCATCGAGTTTGAATTGAGAGGCTATTTTCATCTTTGGCAAGCCTGTTGAAGAGTGTTAGTGTTGTGTGTTCTAAGGACTAGCCTATACATTTGAGTGCTATTGAGTGAATTATATCCTTGTGAGGCTTAGCATCTTTCTGATCATGCATTCATACCTGATTCTCCTGCTCATTGCTTACTTTTGATGAAATTGCCAACATGTTTGAGGATGTTAATTGGAAACTTGTATTATCTCACTAGTTTACTACTACCATCGACTGTTGCTAACCATGTCTGTGAGTTCTAGCTATAGTTCCCTCTTTGCTATCTTGTTTGTCTGTTGTGCTGGAATCCTGTATCTGTTGCTTGGTTCTATGTTGCATGAGGACATGCAATTGTTCAAGTGTGGGGAGGTTTGATAAACTGTATTTTCATGCTAATTTCTCCTCATAACTTGAGTGATTGTATGCTCTCAATTATGCTTAAATTGGTTTCTTACGCAATATTTGATTTACATTACCGTTTCGAGTATTAGTACCATTTTACGTATTAATTACTCTAGTTGTTGCCAATGGTGCGTTTGATATGTTTTTGTTAGTGTTGTGGCTTCTCAAGAACAGGTAATCATAAAATATGTCGAAAATTGCGTCCGGAAACCAAGGAAAGCTGACTCACTGCCCACAGCAGCGTACCAATCGCCCAGGCGGATGTGCACATCGCCCCAGCAGTCATGCGCGCGTAACTTCCTCGTCTGGACGCACTTAATTTTGACCTACCGCCCAGGCGGTCGTGTTCGAGGAAACCTAGAGCGTCAGCAGCTCAAGTCAGCAGCCGTGGGATTTTATAGATAACCCCTTTGTGCTTAGGTTTGATTATCTAGTTTTCAATTCTCTGGTTCTTGTATGCACTCTGGTGCTGGTGCTCCGACATTTTTAGGATTTACTTTTCCAAAGCTTTCAGTTCTTCGTTCACCGTCTCTGTTCTGGGCACTCTCTACTTCCAGCTTTTACATACAGTTCTGAACACCAGTTTTAATTTGTAGTCCTTACTCCTTATTACTTTCAGTCATTGCTTTTACATTGAACCTTGTTCTTAGGGAGAGTTCACCTTGAATCTCTCCCTCGTTTTCATTAATATAAAGTTTTTATTCAGCAACCTCTTTACTTCTTGAGTTCATTTCAATTCAAGTCTTTAATCCTGCTTTCTTTACATTCGAGTCACTTTCAATTTATGCCAATTTACTTATTTTGCAATTGCACTTAATTTCTTTATTTCAATCGGCTTTACTTTTTCCAATTTAATTTCCTTGCTCAACAAACCAAAAACCCCCCTTTTTATTTATTGCTAAGTTTGAATCAACGATTGCCACACAGATTCCTTGAGAGACGATCGAGTCAGTCTTGCTACTTGCTACCAAGCTTGTATTGAGATTAATTCAGCAACAAAAGCCTTTTCAAAACCCTTCTTCTAAATTGCTCCAGAGTACCGGGGAAATAACGACGCTCCGGTGCTCTGTCAATTTTGGCGCTGTTGCCGGGGAATCTAGGTAATTTTTGATTTAATCCTAGTATTGTTTTTCTTCTTTCTTTAAATAAAAATAAATAAATAAATAAATAAATATTTTCCTTTTTCGCAACCTTCTTCTTCTTAAACCTCTTTTCGCACCGACCGCCGTAGCGGTCGACGCGTTCCAAAAAGTTTGCTTTTCTTTTTCTTCCTTCTTTCTTATAAATCCTATGGATGACTCGTTCACAACCCGATAGCTCTCTATTCCCTTTCGACCTTGAAATCGAAAGAACCTTACGGGGTTTGAGACGAGCGAGGTGGGAAGGCGAGGACGTAGGTAATTCTTTTCATACTTGTTCCCGTAGTGCGGAGGTTAGTGGTCATACCCGTGTGTTTCCTGAGAGTGTTTTTGCAACACCCATCGACACACCAACTGATCCTCTCACTGTTACGCCTATGGCTGCGAGAAGAAATCCTACTTTGAGGGAGCTCATTGCTCCTGATCTGAATCAACCACCCCTAGGCATTATATACCCAGATGTCGATGAGAATTTTGAAATAAAAGGGGCACTCTTCCATCGGCTCCCAAAATTCCATGGGCTTTCCGGTGATGACCCCCACCAACATCTCAAAGAATTTCATTATGTGTGTGATACACTAGGGCCACACGGGGCTGGTGTTGATGCTGTAAAACTCCGTGCCTTCACATTCTCCTTGCTGGGTGCAGCTAAAACATGGCTCATGAATCTACCCAATGGGGCGGTGAACTCGTGGGCTGATCTCAAAAGAAGGTTTTTGGAAAAATACTTCCCTACTTCAAGAGCGGGGGCAATTAGGAAAGCCATCTGCAGCATACAACAACTACAAGGGGAAACGCTCTATGAATATTGGGAGCGTTTCAATAGATTGGTCTCAAGCTGCCCTTCTCATCAAATATCTGACGCCAACCTCATCCAATTCTTCTATGAGGGGTTGTGCGTTGCAGATAGGCGTACTATTGACTGCTCAAGTGGGGGAGCATTGATGCACAAGACTTTGGCAGAGGCTATGGAGCTAATAGAAACCATAGCTTCCAACAATTAGCAGTTCGGAACCTGTGATACTCCCAATGCAAGAGGGGTGCATGAAGTTGGCCCTTATGATCAGAAATCACTGGAGAAGTAATTGGCAGAGATGACGACTGTCATTAAAGAACTCGCTCTGGTAAGTCAACAGAAGGTGGTAGCATCTGCTTCCATTCCAACACCACCACCAGTAGTCCAGGTATACGGGATTTGTGCTAGTGACCATCCTACAGATGTGTGCCCTCAGCTGAACGAGGAATATGCAACAGTGGCAGCCACAAATTTTCCTAATCAAGGGCATTCTCAATTTGGTAACACCTATAACCCTTCCTGGAAAAATCATCCAAATTTTAGGTGGAGTAACCAAAGCCAACCACTACACCAAAACCAATCTCAGCAACCACCACCACAATTCCAACCCCAAAATACACCTCCCTTTCCCAGTCAACAGAAATATCAACCCCCTCATCAAAGGGCACAAAACCATACACCCCCACCTCCCAAACCACCTCAATACACCCCACCTCAACCAACTCCAGCTTCCTCTGAGTCAGAAATTCAACAACTTATGAAATTGATGATGGAGATGAGGAAGGACGTCACTACGCTAATGGAGGAGCGTAACGCTTCCCTAAATAATAGCAATCACATTCCTTCCCAAACAGTTCCAAATCCAAAGGGGAATGTGAGTACCATAGCTTTGAGGTCAGGGACGGTACTTCCTACTGTTGAGGCCCCGAAACCTAGTGTGAAACCCAAAGTCATAACACCTGAGGAAGAAACACAGGTACATGAGGAGGAGCAAACAGAGGATGATATACAGGTGAGAACCTCACAGAAGGGTACAGGGAAGGTGGCTGTGTGTAACAAACCCCCTACTGAGGGGTGTCCGTGCGAAGGGCTCTATCCCAACGAACACGCCACTAGGGCATATCTTAAGGGCTAAGCAACATGCATAAACTATTAATTAAACTGAATAACCGAAAATAACTGAAATAACTGTTTAACTGATAATCATGTATCATATATATAACTGTATTAATCTGAAACATACGTACTAGTTCAGTGTACCGAAACATAACGTAACTGATAAAGGAATCCTACCTCTAAAGTCTGGACCAAAACTATACATGATTGATTTGACTATGAAATATAAACTAAACATAAACTAAACATGGACTGCTAAGACTCCACGGAAAATGCGGAGCTCACCAAGGAAATCAACTGCAACCGACCTTTACTGGATCAACGGTTCCTCGTCTGCCTCCTGATCTAACTCTGAAATAAAATGCGGGGAGTGAGTCGCAAGCTCAGTGATGGGGTATCATGCATGTCATGCAACACATACTGTCATGTTATCAATCACATATACTTGTCCTATCTACATAGCTGCACCTCTCTGACGACGGACGCGTACCGCCGGAGATATCCGCACTCGAGCCCCCATACTGAACTAATAACTGATAAATGACGGAACACGAGCCGCCCTGCTATAACTGATGACTGAGACTCGCTACCACTAGAGTGCGGCCATATGACGGAACACGAGCCGCCCTGTGATATGGACCTTTACAACCACGCAGGTGAGGCCAGTCATACTGTATCTGTATCTGGAGTGGGACTCGAGACGCTTCGTGGCAGTATGTCACGGCTAAACTCGACCGGGAGCTGCATCCGGGCTATAGCGTTGATATACATACTACGACGGTTCGCAGACTACGTAAACAGTCATCACACAATTCTACAACCATTATACTCATACACTGCATGCTATCATTCTGGTCATAAATCATAGGGTTCTAACATGTTTCATATCATAGCATAGCATAGCATAAATCATTCAAGCTTGTAGGAATAATCATAACGCATATAATGAATATAATCGTAATGCATAACATCATAATGCTGTAACGTCAATACAAAGGGACCTAGAAGCCATTCACTCTTTCCTGTTATGTTATCTATTGGGGAACTTATCTATCTAAGCATATCCTCTATTAGGACCTGTTATCCTTTAGGGAACATTTCTACTAAGGTACGTTATCTTACTAAGGTTTATTATCTGTTTAAGGTATTTTATATGTCTAAGACGTGTTATCTTACTAGGGCTTGCTATCTTACTAGGTCACGTTATTCTACTAAGTTATATTATCTTAATGAGTTACGTTATCTTATTATGTTATAATATCCTAATAGGTTATGGTGTTTTACTAGGTTACGTTGTCTCACTAGATTGTATTAATTATTAGGTTATAATTAACTCACTAAGTGGTATTAATTAATTGATTATATTAATTTCTAGGTTATATTATCTTATCATGTTATCTTACCATGTCATGTTATCTTGCTAGGTTATGCTATGTTACTATGTTATATTATCTTACTAGGTGATGCATGTGATCTATCTAAGCAGGTTATCTTCCTAATCATATCATCTTCCTAAGCACGTTATAGACCTATCATATTAACTACCAAAGCATGTTGGCTACCTATCATATTATCTATCTAAACATGTTATCTATCTATCATATTATCTATCTAAACATATAAACATAAACATAAATATGAACATAAATATAAACATAATTATAACTATAAACATAACCATAAATATAAACATATAAACATATACAAATGCTACTATGTGGCAGCCACGACACATCCACCCTAAAACCTCCACTCACCTAGAAAGTCCTGAGACTGGAAGGCACCGCTAGCTCGGGCTCCGGCTATCGGCACCGCGTTTGCACCTGGCGTGCAAAAGACCCATCAGGACCGCACAAAAGAAAAGAAAAACTTGAACTAGGCTGCGCACTGAACCTTCGCTAGCGAGCAATACCTTCTCGCTATCGATGGCACTCCCGCCAGCGAGCTCTCATAGCTCGCTAGCGACCAGCACGCTCACAGGGGCAAAAAAGTCTTTTCACTCACCGTCGGGAACTTGCTCGGACCGAGATATCCCCAAGGTGTCAGACCCACACTCCACCAGAGTTCCTCTTAATATAAAGGACGCCCAAAGCACTGCTTTGATAAGGCGGGAGTATGAGGTGTGAGGGAAAAGCTATACTAACCACTCATATATATAGGGGGATAGGGGAAGTTGAAATGCTGTTTTGAGCAATGTGGGACTTGACTGCTCGCTAGCTGCCAAAAATCTGCTCGCTAGCGGCCATAATCTGTTCGCTAGCGGGCACCTGCTCGCTAGCCGCCATCATCTGCTCGCTAGCCGCCACCTGTTGACAGCATCAGTGTTTTCTTCATTTTACACGTTTTAACATCATTTCTAACCCTTCTTAGACATACTTAGACCATATTAAAGCACTTTCTAAGCGGTACTATGATACGGGGTATCACACTGTGGAAGAAAAAGGAGCTGAGCCAACTGCACCACTACCAAAATTACCTTTCCCTCAAGCTGTTACAAGGGGAAAGAAAAAGACAGGGATAGATGAAGAGGTGTTGGAAACATTCAAAAAATTTGAGGTGAATATCCCTCTCCTAGAAGCTATAAAGCAAGTGCCAAAATATGCCAAATTCCTCAAAGAATTGTGCACTCAAAAGAGAAGAACAAAGGGGGAAAAAGTTCAAGTAAATGCTGCTGCTCTAACCCCTGCTCTTCCTCAAAAATTCCAAGACCCGGGTTCTTTTTCTATTCCGTGTCTTATTGGGGAGCTGATTATCAAGGATGCCTTGGCTGACCTGGGAGCTGCCATCAATGTCATGCCAAAGGCAATTTACCAAGCTTTGAACTTCGGGGAACTCAAGCCTACAGGACTCCTCCTTCAGTTTGCCAACAGGAGTGTGCAAAAACCAGAGGGATTGCTGGAAGATGTCCTAGTTAAGGTAAATGATTTAATATTCCCCGTAGATTTCTATGTGCTGGATACAGATGCCTCTATTCCTCTAGACCAGCAAACACTCATCCTTGGTCGCCCTTTCTAAAAAACTGCAAAAGCTAAGGTTGATGTGTTCGCCGGAACTTTGGATATAGAGTGTGGGGACATTAAGGCAAGATTCTGCTTGAGAAGTGCAATGAAACACCCATCTGACACTCATGCTATTTTTTCTCTTGACATCATTGATGAGTTGGTTGATGATGAGGTGGGTCATTGGCTCCTTGAGCTTGGTAATAAAAATTTTAAAAATAAAAGCAGTGATGCTGCGTGTAATGGGTATGAAAAACTTGATTTGTTATGCCAATTGTGTGAGGGGGACGATTTTGAACTCTTTGGGGATCAATCCCCTGTTTTTGATGGTGAAAACACCCCACCAATCGAGCAAAATTGTGAAAAACCCATGGAAACAACATCATCTGCGTCTTTTTCTGTTTCTGACGACGAAAAAACCGCTCTGGCAGTGGCCTCGACCGCCCCCGCGGTCTTGACCGCCCCAGCGGAATCGACATCCGCCCCGGCGGTCGTGGCGATTTCTGCTTCAGTTTCTTCCCCTGTCTGTCCAAAAGAAAAAAATTCTGAGTTGAAAATACTTCCCCCCCACTTGAAATATGCTACTTGGGGGAAGAAAACACCTTTCCGGTAATTATAGCCAATGGTCTTTCTGTTGAAAATGAAAATGAAAATGAAAATAAGCTGTTGAAAATGAAAATGAAAACACCTTGGTTGGCATTAGCTCTTCCATTTGCACTCATAGAATTTTTCTAGAGGAAGGTGCTAAAGCCATAAGGCAACCTCAAAGGAGAACGAATCCTCTCGTTCTTGACGTGGTCAAGAAAGAGATTTCAAAACTCCTTCAGGCCGGGATCATCTATCCTATCTCTGATAGTGAATGGGTGAGCCCTGTGCAAGTTGTTCCTAAAAAGTCTGGAATCACTGTCATCAAGAATGAGAAAGATGAACTCATACCCACTAGAATCCAGAATTTGTGGCGGGTGTGTATTGATTACCGCAGACTGAATGAGGTAACGCGCAAGGATCACTTTCCTTGTCGTTCGTTGATCAGATGCTTGAAAAACTTGCGGGTCAGTCACACTACTGCTTCCTTGATGGATTCTCTGGTTATTTTCAAATACAAATAGCACCGGAGGACCAGGAGAAAACTACTTTCACTTGTCCCTTTGGTACCTATGCCTATCGTAGGATGCCATTTGGGTTATGCAATGCTCCTGGTACTTTCAAAAGGTGTATGATGAGAATCTTCTCTGACTTTATTGGTGAATTTTTAGAAGTGTTCATGGACGACTTTACTGTGTATGGAGATTCCTTCGAATCTTGCTTGCAACACCTCTCCCTTGTTTTAAAACAGTGTATCAGGACCAACCTAGTGTTAAATTTTGAAAAATGTCAATTTATGGTTGATAAAGGTGTGGTCCTGGGACACATTGTCTCTAAAGAGGGTATTGCAGTTGATCCTGCAAAAGTCGAAGTAATTTCCTCTCTACCTCACCCCGTCTCTGTGCAGGAAATTCGCTCTTTTCTGGGTCATGCAGGTTTTTACAGGCGTTTCATTAAGGATTTCAGCAAATTGCAAAGCCGCTGACCGACCTGCTGCAGAAAGATGCCGAATTTGACTTCAATAAGGACTGCCAAGAGGCATTTGAGCTACTAAAAACCAGACTAGTCTCCGCACCGATCGTGAAACCTCCGAAGTGGGACCTCCCCTTTGAGATCATGTGTGATGCGTCTAACTATGCTGTGGGTACCGCACTAACTCAACGCGAAGGTAAGGAATCCTTTGTAATTTCTTATGCTTCTCGTACTTTAGATTCTGCTCAAGCTAACTATACCACCACTGAGAAGGAGCTTTTGGCAATTGTTTTTGCTCTTGAAAAATTTAGATCTTATCTCCTTGGCTCTCATGTGGTGGTGTACACAGACCATGCAGCTCTAAAGTACTTGTTAAAGAAACCAGATGCAAAGCCCCGCCTTCTCAGGTGGATCAATTGTTCTCTGGATTACCTCTTGATTATTAAAAAAGATGTATCTATTATGTTATTAAGAAGCAATAATGCTTGTCGTACAACAGAAATACGTCCAACTAGTATCCAATGCGTGCTATATATAAGACGTAATTTGTGCTATATGTATAGCACACATTACGTCTTTGTATACCACACATTAGATACTAGTTGGACGTATTTCTGTTGTACAACAAACATTATTGTATTAAGAAGTATATATCAATTTAATTAATTGTGCAATGTACAAGACTAAGCAGAATACGTAGTCACTTCATTGAATGCCCCTTATCTGGGCAAAGAAAGGTGATATTGTTTTGATGTCAAGGATGAATATGATCCCAAATAATGACTACATCCCAGTAAGATTCCAAAGAAGATAATTCTGGTAATTCTTTCATTTGTAATGACAATTAATAAATTGTAACGTCAAACATTATTCACTGCGAGTACAATTATATTAGTTATCTCACATGTCAAAGATGAAAAAGGTTTGCAAAATCATGATTAATTACCAACTGTGTGTTCGGATTAGAGTTTGTAAACGAGAGTTTAAATAAATGGGAGTTTACAAAATTGATTTTGACTAGAATTGAGTTTATATGAACGTGATTTATGTTTAGAAATTTTTACATCAAAAGTGATTATATAGAAGGAATGTTGTTTGGATAACGATAATCAAAATCACTTTTGAACATAAAATTACTATAAAAGATATGTATTTTAATGAAAATGCCAAAAAACTAGTTTGATGTCCGTTCTATGCACGGATTAAATAAAATTAGTTGATTTATTAAATTAGATATATAATATGTTGTATTTCAAAAAAATTTAGTGCACATTAAAAACCGAATTAAAGTAGTTAATAGACTATGCACAATATATAATGCACACAATGTATATTATATATTATGCACAATGTATAATGCACACAACGTATAATTATATATTATGCACATTATATATAACATGTTATATATATCACATACCACATGTTACAACGTTATCATTCTTTACAACATATGATATATAATGTGCACAATATATGATATATGATGTGTATAACATGTAATATATATTATGAACATTATATAATATATGTTGTGTATAATATGTTGATTATTTTGATAGTTTTTCATCGTACATATAATAATGTTCATTGTACTTATTAACAAATTTATCTTTTTATGTAACAATGTGTTAGCATGGGAAATACCGGTTGCAATTACTGTCGGATATGAATTAATGTTATGAGAAATGTGTTAGTGTGGGAAATATCGGTTGCAATTACATTGTGCATGTGTGTGTGATATTGTTGTACTACATTTTTCAAATTTAGAACATTTAGTTTATTGAGATAAATATTTTAAAAAATTATTAAAAATTGTTTTATATATTATACATATATAGATTTATATAAATATATTATCAATATAATTATACACCATGTTAGAACAATGTTTAAGCATTCGTCCAAAAATAATTCAATCAAACTAAACTAATTAAGAACAAATTAGATAAAAAAATAATTAAACATAAATTCAACACATTTTATTAACATCATGTTAACAAATTCAAAAAAATATATATGTTTTTACAAATATATATCCTATTGGAACAGTACTTAACCCACCATCTAAAAAAGTTATTCTAAGTAAACTTGAGCTAACGTGTGAAAATAACAAATTTCAGTAATACTAACATCTAAATTAGAAAAGGAAAACTAATTGTGTTAATATGTCAAAAACAATTTAAAAACATACTTTATAATGAACTATCTAAATTATTAATTGTAGAAATATATATCCTACTAGATAGAATCACCCGTGCTACGCACAGATTTATTTTAAATCTTATTTAGTAATAATTTATCTTATATAATAAACATTATTTAAATATATATGCATAAAAAATTAAATATTAATTATATAAAATATTAAATTTAAATCATAGAAACATATAGGAAATATATTGAATTGTTATATTTTCATTACTTGTATAAATAACAATTGTTAAAACAATAAAAAAATTAATTTTTCAAAAATGTCAAAATATAATATATTCAAAATATATATAATAGAATGACCTCATATTAAAATTCAAGAATAATAAAATAGATGAAAAAATGTATTTTAAAAATGGTATATAGACTAATATCATTATTATAACTGAAATGATTTAAAGCATTAAATTGTAAATGAGACCATGTTTGAACTCAGCCCAGCTTTCCTGAGTACTTTCTCTCTGCCACAATTCAATTCACTATATTAACTGATAAAAAGTTGTATAACATATTTGGATATATGTACTAAAAATCTCTAATAATTTTAACCAATGTCCACTACAATTTAACAATTAGTTCCATATGTCGTGTGTATATAAGGAGGGCCAAGGATATGATAAACACATCTGCATTGTTTGTAAAACATTTGTCTCAGAATTGTTGTCATGAAGTGAACTTGCTTCAGTACGCTTCATAGAGAGAATTTGCAAACAATTTGATAGTAATAACAGGATGTACATTAAGTGTATAAAAATTCAAAGAAACTGTTAAGGAATACATACACACACACACACACACACACATATATATATATATATATATATATATATATATATAATTCCTCATTTTTTAAACTTTTCTTACTGGTTTTATTTTTTCTTGTTTAATTCTTCTAAAGCAGTGACTGGTGATTTTAAAAAAAGATTGTCAAGCAAGCACTAAAACATGAACACTTAACCGATTAAGCAAACTTAAATAGGTGGGAAAAAAGGACTTGTACTTAAAAAGGAAATGAAAATTTAGAGTCAAATATTTGGCATTCCGTCAACTTCTCAGTGTGCTCTCTTTCATTTTGAGTCAATTCCATGAAAAACATGCAATTAACAACCACCACAACCATGTTATGTGGCCTCCCTCTATTAGTGGCCTTTTGTTTCTTTATTATTATTATTAAAAAAGAATTAATTAAAAGGTTGAAAAGTCAAAGGGCATTGTGCCCATTTAATGGCTATTGCAATTTTTCAACAAAGACACAGACATACACAGTGAGTGAGTGAGCATAGAGACCCGAGAGCAGAGAAGCAACTAGCGGAGCTTTCTTCTCCGTTCTTTCATCTTCCAGTATCAGATCGGAGCATCATTTGAGCTTCGTTTTTGATGAAATTTCAGCCACTTGTTCCTGGTGTTGTGGTCTTTCACATGGTATATTTGGATCTTTACTCTTTCACTGTTTAGGTAGCCGATTTATACCTGTCTAGGTGATTTATTTTCACTAGTTAGGTGATTTATTTCCACTATTTTGGTAGAGAGTAGGTCTTTGTTGTAAAACCTATTTTATTGAGGTCATTGGTTGTACTCTGGATAATTTTATAGTGGAATATTTTCTGGACTAGGTATCGTGGTTTTTTGTCCCTATCATTTAGGGATTTTTCCACGTTAAAAATATTGGTGTGCACTCTCTCTGGCTGTTACTGTTTATTTTTGCACTTTGGAAATATTGTCTATTTGGTCTACTGCATATTACGCTCCTCACAGGTTCATTCAGGAGGGAAATGTTTTATTCTGCTGCGATCAATTATTTTCCGGTACCTTTCCCAACAGCTGGTATCAGAGCTTGTTAATTTTTCTGGGTGATTTTCTTGATTGAACGATGGAGCCTAATTATGGTAGAAACGACACTAATTACCACAGATGGAAAGGCAAGATGAGGGATCTACTCTTTGTGAAAAAGTTGCATTTGCCGGTGTTTGGTACTGAAAAAACTGGAGAATAAATCTGAAGAAGAATGGGCCTTTGAGCATGAAATGGTTTGCGGCTATATCCGACAATGGGTAGATGACAATGTTTTAAATCATATTGCCAATGAAGCACATGCTAGGACTTTATGGGAGAAGCTTGAAACTTTATATGCCTCCAAGTCTGGGAACAACAAATTGTTTTTGTTGAAACAGGCGATGAATCTGAGATATAAAGAAGGTACTTCTGTTTCTGATCATTTGAGTGAATTTCAAGGTGTATTTGATCAGTTTCCTAGCATGGGTGTTAAATTTGAATATGAAATTTTGGGACTTTGTTTGTTGAATACTCTTCCTGATTCTTGGGAGAACCTCTGTGTTACTTTGTCTAGTTCTGCTCCTGGTGGTATTGTGATTATGGATTTTGTAAAACATGCTGTTTTAAATGAAGAAGTCAGAAGACAGACTCAGTAGGTATCCTCTTCACAGTCAGAAGTTTTGTTTACTGAAAACAGGGGGAGAAGTAAAGGCAGAGACTCAGGAAATGGTCAGAGAAGGAAAAGCAAGCACAGAAGTAAATCAAAGTCTAAGTACAAAAATTATAAGTGTGACTACTGTGGTAAAAAGGGCCATCTTTAGAATTTTTGCTACAAGCTGAAGAAAGACAAAGGCAAGAAGAAAGAAAAGAATGATGAGAATGATGATTGTGTTGCTACCACTTCTGGAGATGATCTTGTTATTGTTTGTGACAAGAATTTAATTAATGTTGCTTGTGATGACTCTAGTTGGATTGCAGATACAGGTGCCAGTTATCATGTGACATCAAATAAAGAATTCTTTTCATCCTACACTCCAGGCAATTTTGTCGTGTTGAGGATGGGTAATGAAGACACTTCAAAGGTGAGTGGTACAGGTACTGATTGCTTGGAAACCAACATTGGCACCAAGTTGACTTTGAATAATGTCAAGCATGCACCAGATGTCCGGTTAAATCTACTTTCCACTAGTACTTTTGATGATGAAGGTTATGTCAGTACTTTTGGTGGTGGTAAGTGGAAACTCTCTAAAGGTTCTATGGTGATGGCACAAGGTAAGAAGTTTTCTCGTTTGTACTGGATGAATGCTTCTGTTTTTATTGATGACATAAATGTTGTTGATTGTGATGGTTCATCAAATTTATGGCATAAAAAGCTTGGTCACATTAGTGAGAAGGGGTTACACTCCTTGGTCAAGAATAATTCTATTTCAGGTGTGACATGTGCTAAATTGAAGAAATGTGCTCATTGTTTGGCTGGGAAACAGAACCGGGTTGCTTTCAAGAGTCATCCTCCTTCCAGGAAATCAGAGTTGCTTGAATTGGTGCATTCTGATCATTGTGGTCCGATGAGGACTAAGACTTTTGGTGGTGGACTTTATTTTGTGACTTTTATCGATGATCATTCAAGGAAGCTTTGGGTTTATGTTTTGAAGTCTAAAGACCAGGTACTCAGTGTTTTCAAACAATTTCAGGCTTCCACTGAGAGAGAAACAGGGAAGAAACTGAAGTGTATTCGCACTGATAATGGTGGCGAGTTTATTGGACCTTTTGATGACTAAAGCAAGGAGCAAGGCATTCGACACCAGGAAACACCCCCGAAGACTCGTCAGCTCAATGGCTTGGCAAAAAGAATGAACATGACATTGATGGAGAGAGTCAGATGTTTGCTTTCTGAAGCAAAGTTACCTGGATCTTTTTGGGGTGAGGCTTTGTATATTGTTGCACATGTTATAAATTTATCTCCTGTTGTTGCTTTGCAGGGAGATGTTCCTAACAGAGTTTGGCATGGGAGGGATGTCTCCTATGACCACCTACGTGTCTTTGAATGCAAAGAATTTGTACATGTGCCAAAAGATGAACGGTCCAAGTTAGATGTCAAGACAAGACAGTTCATCTTCATTGGTTATGGCCATGATGAATTTGACTATAGATTTTATGATCCTGTTGAGAAGAAGCTCATCCGATGTCATGATGTTGTTTTCATGGAGGATCAGACCATTGAAGACATTGACAAGGCAGAGAATTCGAAGACTCTTGATGGTTTGGTTAATCTTGATCCAACTCCTGAGACTTAGATGCCTGATGTAGCATATACTGGTAATGATGTTGATGCTCAAACTCATATACCTGATGTTCCATTTGAGATTGTTGATGATGATGATGATGTAGCTGATGATGTTATTGAGCCTGTTGTTCCTCTTAGGAGGTCCTTTAGACAGCGTTTTTCTTCTACTCGCTACTCATCTCAGGAATATGTACTCCTCACTGACGGGGGAGAACCTGAATGCTATGAAGAGGTGATGGTTGTTGTCGTGACATCCATAAATTTAATTATTTATAAAACCAAGTTCCCCTAATATAGTTTAGTGGAAACCAGGGTCGTCTCTCACAAGAAATGGCTAAGAGAGCAATGCACAAGACTAGTTGTATGACGGTTGTCACAATTGGGGGGTTTTTGCATGCAAGAGAAATGATTTTGGAATAAAATGAAGATAATAAAAACAGTGGTCTATGGGGTGGAACATTCATTAGGGTGTTTATCATTGGCTACAAAAAAATGCATTAGTTGATTAATTACGCCGGAGTTAGATCTAACTCCTTTGTTGTGATTCTAATGATTAATTGCCTAGAATAGGATTAATTAGTGAGATCTCACCTTTAGTTCCACTTTCAACAATTATTAAAGCCAATCACATTAATCTAATTAAAGAGACTAATCAGTCGATTAATTACTCATTACCAAATCCTAATATGCCATGCATCAATTAATCAACTAACACATAAACATATGCCAATGAATTAGCCTAACTCAATCGAGTAAGCCAAGACAAAATGGATTAACACACAATTTAAGATCTCAAATTATATGCCAAGGTTTGATAATGAAAACTTATGAAAGATTAAGAACAAAGCCTCAATTTACCCCAATGATGTTTACACCCTCATAAACCACCAAGAGACTTAGTTACTTGATAGAGCATAATTTTTAGTGATTAATCCCCTTTGTATGCATGCCAATTAACCACTCTTGAGCCTAATTGACCACTTTTGCATCATATTTGACATTTGGAACTTAATTTGGAGCTTTGTGCATTTTTCCAGTATTTTGTTCTTTTCAACACTGTTCTGTAATTGGCTTATAACTTGAGTTCTATAAACTGGAATTTTGTGTTCTTTGTCTTGTTGGAAAGCTTAGACACGGGTCTACAACTTTCATGAAGAACGCGAAAGCTGATTCAAAGCATAAAGACTTCAAATTGGAGCTTCAAGTGGAGTCAAGCTTGCTGCAGAATTCTGGAGCAACATTCCTGAGCAGCCACTGTTGCAGAGGCTGGAACTGGAGCTACAGATGTTGGCATCACTTGATTTTAGTGGCATTGTAAAGATAAGACACAAGGCTTCGTTTCATCTTCAGAGCTCGAAAGCAATTGAGGTCACTAAGAAGCTCATAAGTGGCTTCAAAGTTAATGAAGCGTCTATGACAATATTCTAGAGCAGCAGTCAGTGTTTTTGCAATATCTCGAGCTACACTTGCTGGAATTGGATGATTTTTGTGGCTATTGAAAGTTGAGACATAGAGCCACAACTTTTCTTCAGAGCTCGAGGCCAAAAGAGTTCATTAAAGGCTTCAAAAACTAGCTACAACATTTCGGACAGAAACTATACATTGCTGAGTTGTCTTAGTTATGACATTTTGTGCAAGTTCCAATTTTCCCTTGTGTTATATGTTTGTAAAGGTTTAGTGCATGAGCTTTTTAGTAATTTCAATTTGCTTTTATGTCTATATAAATCCCATATCATATTGGGGAATTGGACACACTTTCTTTTAGTCATTTTTATTAGGTTTTTAGATTAGAATTTTAGAAAAAGAAGCTCTCCCTTCTATCTAAGTTCTCTCTACAATTTCTCTCCACATTACTCATACAATTGGCAAGTTCAATTTAATTTCTATTTTCGTCTTCATTATTTCTATTGCTTTTATTTCTTAATTCTTGTTTGCATTTAATTATGGTTGAGTAATTTACTTTGTTCTTGGTGTTGGGATTGCTAGAATCATACTTTCTCTTGAAACTCATTAATTGTCTCTTGCTCTAGCTTCCTTATTTCTTAGTTTCAAATGCAATTAAAGTTTGTTTGTGTGGATTCATGCTTGCTTATTTTGATTGTATCTTGAATACATTTAAGTTTCTTGATTGAGAGATTATTGTGCATTTGAGTGTTTTTGGGTGTTGAGTGAGGATTATCATTTTATGCCCATTAGCTAGGAAATTAGGAATAATTCTTGATTGGGAATTAGGTTTGCATGTGCTTAGGATAGTTTTACTAATTTGGTTTGGATCAAAATCATTTTCGTTGGATAATTCCTATACATGTGTAAGTTGCTTGCAAGGTGTTTGATAAAATGCTTAAGTGGGTTTAGGATAGAGAAAATATGGTTTGTACTTGTCTCAACACCAAGGCTTTTCTTGCATAGTTAATTTCTCTTTAATTCATTTCTTTATTTATTTCTTACACAATCCCAACAATACATATACTATACATACTAGATCAATGATATAAGCCTCCTTGATAGACGACTTGGGTTGACTAGCTATACTACTATAGTTAATCAATTCAATCCCTTTTTCTTGGGAAAACTCTTTTTGTTCTTTAAATTCTAAATTGATTGTAGTTAAAAGAAATTACGACGCTTTTAGCTACATCATTACTCATGGAGGAATTAAAGGGCAGAAAGTAAATTGAAATTAAAGCAAAGATAGAATGAAGAAATTAAACCCCTTGAATAATTAAGAGTAAAGTAAGGAAAGTAAATGCAAATTGGAAAGATGGAAAAACGAATAACTGGATTAATTAGAAAGAGTAACTTACAAAACCCAAAGGGCTAGACGAATAACGTTGAGAATACAAATGAGGGAGCTAGAGCTAACTAGGAAAAAGATGGAATCCTAATGGAGAAAATAACTCTAACTAAAAAGCCTAGGGTTGAAAGTAAGAAACTAGGAAAAGAAAAGATATAAAAGTGGTGGTGTTGAGAGGTGTGTTTTCTGATGCATTAGCCCTCTTTAAATAGAGTGAGCAGCCTCCAAACCCTAGCCAATTGGGCCCCCAATTCGTCTTGCAGATAGGATTTCTGCTGTAATAGAATTGCGGCGCGGCGCTGGGCGCGTATAGCTCGCTAGGGCGCCAGGTTGTGCACGTGACAGATTCAAGTGGGCCTCGTGCGCTGGAGCGCGCTATGGACGCTGGAGCGCGCTATGGTTCTGAAATTCACTGCTCCGCTTCTTGCTCAGTTCCTGATGTCTACAGCTCCAATAATACCTGTGACCTGTGCTAGAAATACAAAATATCCAAGATCAAGTGCAAAGGTCATCATTGAATTGCAAAAACATCATAAAACTTGTTACTTTAGCCTTTATTTCTATTAAGCCCAAATAAATTCCAAATTGTATTAAGTATAATAAAAGGCTAAAATAGAGCAAAGAATTGCATACAATCATCCAAATTAAGGGCATAAAATATTGGCAAAAACCACGTTATCAAATATCCCCAAACTTGAACAATTGCATGTCCTCATGCAAAAGCAATGATTCCAAGCATCTCTCAAAGCAAAGCATTGGCTAACACATCTAACACCTAAGTCCTAAAAGAAAAATAAAATCTACAGATGATGGGAAGTTATTCAAAACAGCACACCTTGGTCAGAATTATGCAACACCCTCAACATGTTGTCAGTTGGCATTAAGAGAAATTCATGAGTTAAGAGAATCAGTTCATGTTATGCAAAGTTGGTTGATTGGCACTCACCAGTGTGTTTTTCTCTCAATCACTCAGTGTTTTGGCTAAGCACTCAATTGAATAATTCACACAAGTATTCACATTCCATAAATTTTCTATACTCCTAACATTGCAATTCTACAAACATGGTGCATCAAGAGGTCTTTTCACGGTTGTAACGGGGCTTGGGACAGGTGTGACATATATGAGAAGTGGACTTAATTCCAAAAAACTAAGACTTCATGGTTTGATCGATCCTAGATGACTTCTATTACTACAGAAAAGATGGAGAGAGAAGAGATGGATGGAATAGAAATACCCAAGATCAATAACCCATAAATTCTTAAATTTACATTCCCAAAGTTCCCAAATAATTTCACATTAATTCCCAGGAACCCAACAACCTTTATTTGCAGAATTCACATTTTTTTTCTTGATTTTTCTGTATTTTTCGATTTTTTTTTTTGAATCCCTCATCTCATTTCCTTTGGTAATTAAAATGAGGTGGAAAAGAAAATAACAAAAGACCACTTATGTACAAAAACTACCCTTACAGCTACATTCCCATACTTTACACTATATACCAGTGCTCAATTTAACCCAATTTCCCCACACTTAAGACCTTTCCCCAACAATTAAACCATGTCCTCCTAGTTTCTCAGAAGGGATTTTTCATTGTTTTTCTGTCTTTGGCTTGTAATGAGCTTAGTAACAAAAAAGGGATAAAGGCTCAAATTGGCTACAAACAATGGGAATTGTGTATGGGTTGGCTATTTGGCTAAGTGGCTTTTAGATATAAAAACAAAATTATGCCTCAATCACATGCAACATGTATAAAACGCAAAACAAGAATCAAGCAAATTCAGGAATAACAAATACAAGTGTGTGTGTGCTCACAGAAAGAAAGTGATCAGTTGATGTATGTAATCACATTAAGGCTCAAATCTCACAGGTAATCCAACCAACCAAACAGAGATAACACCAACAATTCAAACTCATATTAGATAATCATGCCAACATTCTTGAGTTAAAAACAAAGGGTAAAGCAATTTCAGACCAAAAGGTGCTATAGAGAAAACTACCCAATCATCTACCTAAAAACACATAAAGACAAAATAAAAAAAAAGTTAGGCATGCCATTATTTACAAAAGCCAATTAATCTACACCCTCCCCACACTTGAATGAGACACTGTCCCCAGTGTCAACAAATTAAATAACAGAGAAAGCGGTATAGAAAGGACCTACGGAGGACTCAATCGTCCTCTGAACCGTCATCACCCTCGTCACCGTCCTCCTCCTCAGCCTCATCATCATCGTCATCCTCGTCCTCATCGACATCAATAGGAGCCTGGGAATGTCCCGGAGCTCCATAACCGGCGAAGAAGCGCTGGTCGATGTAGGATCGAAAACCGCTCTGCATCTCAGCGAGCCTCTAGTCATAGTGAGTCTGCATGGCCAGATATCGCTGATCATGAAAGCTTTCAGCAGCAGCAAACTTCTGATCGAAGTACTCTCTCATGTTGACCTCCATCTAGGTCAAATGTGCAGTAATTGAATCTAGGGGATTCCCCGCTGGCTGGCTCTTATTCTAAGCTGCTGCATCCTTGGTAGCGAGATCGGCGGCGGTGATGGTAGTATGTGGCCCTTGCCACTCGTCGTCAGCGTACTCTGGCACACCACACTGGATAGCCAAATAGGTAATCAGAGAAGGGAAGTGGAGGCACCTGTAGGCCTCAAAGTGGTGAGCCTGATGCATGGTGCGCTGCAGACGAGTGGGCAAGTCCACCCAATGGCCCTCCATAATGCAGTAGAGATGGAGGGCTTGCTCTGTGGTGAGGTCGGAGATGTGGGAGACTAGGTACATGTGGCTGAAGTAGATGCGGGACCACGCTCTGCCTTCCAAGTTGAGCGTGTAGTTCTTCAGCGTGCGGGGGAGCATATTGGCTCCCAGCGTCCAGCTGCAACCCGGAAGGCAGAGGCGGTTCTTTACCACCTCCAAACTCGTATCAGCCATGGTCTGAATGGCATCTGGCTCCTCGAATGCGTAATCAGGCTCCGGGGCGATTTGAATATGCGTGGCTATGCTCGCCACGTCGACCGGGATGAATTTGCCCCGAAGGAATACCTCAGTAGCGGTGCGGTCGTGGAAGTTGGCATAGAACTCCCGCACCCAGGTGATGTTCGCCCTGACGGGGGCACTGAGAAGATAGTGGGCCCACCCCCGCCTCTCAATCTCCGCGATGACCATGTTGAGTCGTCCTTGGCCCTCATCGTGGAACTAGTACCCCAATTCAAAGAGGGGTTTCCTCTTATGAATCGTGGCGTGGAAAGCCATCTCGGCAGTAACGTCGAGGAACCGTGCGGGGTCGTGGGGCTGATCATAGGAGTGGTCATCCTCCTCAGTGGTGCGCACTCTTTTCCCCTTACCGCCTCGAGTTCGTGGTGCCATGCTTGAAAAGATAAGAATCTAGACAATCAAGTCCCACTATACAGTCCAAATATTGGCTAATGTCAATTCTAGTCATGCCATGAGTTAATGCAAATGCAAAACAAAATATAATATAGCAGTGAAAATTCCTAATCTAGCAAACAATTAACCAACAGATTTGGCCAAATTCTGCAGCAGATCGGCGCTAGAGCACGGAGGGCGCGCTGGAGCGCATGACCTGCAATGGCACGGAAACGCCTCGCGCTCGAGCGCGTATAGCGCGCCGGAGCGCGCGAGGGTTCCGGCGACAGCACAGAACAACGCAAAACAGTGAAAACCTAACCCCAACTCGAAATTTTTCACCATTTAAACCGATTAAATCATATATCATGCAAAACCAACCGATTAAACTCACACAAAACATCCAAAAATCGCATTTGTCATCTTCCAATCAACCAAAAACCGATTTTCTATCAAGAACAGAGAAAAGATTGAGTGTTAGACCAATGTACCTTGATAGGATGCAATATTATGATAAAATGAACAAATGTATGGTGGATTTTGAGAGAAAATGTGTGAAAAATGGTGGAAGGGGGAGATGGGTCGTGGCTGCTGCGCTGGAGCTGAGAAGGAGGGAAATGGCCGAAGTGAGTCTACGATTTGGGATTTTAGGGTTTTGAAGAAACCCGCGCGCGCTGGAGCGCAAAGCCCAAACACAGTGTTTCATTAAAAACGAGACGCGCGTGCTGGGGCGCATATGTGGCGCCCGGGCGCGGCCTTCTGATGCAGAATTAGTATTTTTACTGCTATAATTCTTTAAAATGCATGAGACTATCCTAATTAATTTAAATGCATGCAAAAATTCAAAGATGCAAATGAATATAAAATACGGAAAAATAGAATACAAAAAATAAAATACGGAAATTGAAATACAGGAATTAAAAATACTGAAAAATAAAGAAAACCGGTGGGTTGTCTCCCACGAAGCACTTTGCTTTAACGTCCCTAAGTTGGACCGTCAACCGTTTCAAGCCTACTTTGGTCCAGGATTTTCAGCACCAGCTGCTCCAGTCATGATATGGATGGCACTCACATTCCCCTTAGGATTGGGAACTGTTTGAGATGGGATTTGTGAGGTGCCAGCTTGTTCACAGGCTTGTATGGCAGGATTTCCCTTCATTTGATTGACCTCATTCTGCAAGTTCAGCATCATCCTTTGTTGCTCCATGAGTAATTTCATCATTCCACTGATAGTTGGCTCATTAGGATTTGGAGGTGCAGGTAGAGCCAATTGTTGTGGTGGTGGAGGCAAGGCCATTGGAGCCTGGTATGGAGCCTGGGGTTGCCTTTGATGAGGAGGTTGGTACCGAACCTGCTAAGGTTATTGGACTTGTTGTGGCTGTGGATTGTTATTCCACCTCAGGTTCGGGTGATTCCTCCAACTTGGGTTGTAGGTGTTCCCCGTAGGTTGATTCTGTGGCTGAAAATGAGGCTTTCCCGGAAAGGTGTCTGCAGCTGCCACCATTGTTGTCTCTTCTTGATGGTGTGGGCATTGATCAGTTGGATGGCTCTCCAAAGAACATATCCCACACACCATTGCTTGGCTGGAGGTTCCCGGTTTGGCTTGATTGATGGCCAATTGCTTCATGAAGGTAGCAATCTCATCCAGCTTTTGGTGTAGGCCACCACTCTCCTATTGAGCTACCTCATTCACCCCTTTGGTCACAGCGGTTGCCCTTGTGCCAAACTGCTGTGAGTTCACAGCCATGTTCTCGAACAGGAGCCTTGCTTCTGCCGGAGTTTTGTCCATCAGGGCCCCACCACTGGCGGCGTCAATCATACAGCGATCCATACCCGTCAGACCCTCATAATAATACTGGATCAACAATTGCTCGGAGGTCTGATGAGTTGGACAGCTTGCCACCAGTTTCTTGAATCTCTCCCAGCACTACTAGAAATGTCTTATTTAACGACGGACGTTTGAGACGGAATTAGTTCCGTTTCCAATGGAGACGGTATTAGAGACGGATTAAAGTGATTATTGACTAAGCAATGCTTTGAATGTTTAGCTACAAGATTAGAGACGACTATTTTCCGTCTCTAAGTTTTTTAGTCTCTAATTTCGTCTCAAATATGTCAAACTACGACATATAAAAGGTCAATTTGTTTTAATGACCAATTTAGAGACAATAATGCATCGTCACTAAATATTCTGTCTCTAAGTTCATCTCTAATAAGTCAAACATAAAGTGAATTTTTGTTAGAGATAGACTAATACACCGTCTCTATATATTCGGTTACAAAAGTAGTCTCTAATGGGTCAAAATTTATTTTACCAGGTTAATGTTTTGTTTAAACGGAATTAGAGTTCGTCACTAACGATTACGTCTCCAAATCTGTCTCTAATCAGTCGAACAACTTAATTTATGGAGTCAATATTATTTAGGAATCATTTTAGCATGTGTCTCTAAATCTGTCTCTAACAATTATGTCATTATGTGTCTAAATCCGTCTCTAATTAGTCAAACAATTAATTTTTCAAAATCAATGCTATTAGAGACAAATTTAGTCTTATCAATATGAACATATAAAATATAATGTTAACTTTTATTTTTTGTTAACAATAATGACATAAAGGGATGTGATGGAAATTGTTTAAAAGTATATTTAATCAATTTAAAACTATTAAATAATATGAACATTATTGAATGATTATTTATGAATAAGATATAAATATTATCTATATAGCTAATTACGTGTTAGCATATTGTATTTGGCTTCAAGAACCGTTGTGCCTTGTTAATTAATATTGTTAAAAAAATCTCATATTTCAAATTTTAATTTAATAGTTAAATTTTTTTTTTCATAATAATAATTTAATCAAATTTAGATAAATTTAAATATGGAAATTAAGATAAACTCATAAACTCCATTATAATATTAATTAATATTGCATTGTGTCAATTTAAAGAGTGAAACTAAAAATTAGAGGATATTATAGTCATATATGTATTTGAGAATGTATTTTAATAATATATCTAATATAATTATATTTGATTATTTTATTTTATAATTATTTAGAGGCCATTATATATATAGTAATATACATATATTACCTTGTAATCTTTTTAATATATAAACCAAACAAGGTAATGTGAATTACTAGTAATATTATTTATAAATACCAAACAAGATAATATGGATTACCGATAATTTAATTAGAGGTAATATATCTACAAGTTAATCTAGATTACCAATAATCTTCTATGATAATGTGTCAAACGCTCGCTTAGCTCTATTTCGTTTGCACAAATGCTTGGGAACAACAAAAAAATCAGCCAAAACAACCAACAAAGTCCATTTAACATTTTATGACCCAAATAACATTTTAATCATGAGTATATTTTTAATGAGCTGGGTGATTGTGACACAATTTCTTATTTATTGGCTGTTTTGACTGATTTTTTTATTGTACCCCTATCATTGGTTTGTGCTTAAATTGTAACAGATATTATACATCTGTTATCAGTTTTGTAAATTCAATATCTGTAAATCAAATTAATATTTTATTTTGAAAACATATCTCATTTACATATCTATACATATAATATTTGAGAACAAAAAAATAAATAATGTTATGTCACAAGTCACAACTAGGTCGTTAATTCAACATTAAATAAATTTTATTTAAAAACTTTAAAATAAAAAAATAATTATTTATAAATATATCAATCAATAAAATTGATCATTTAATGAAATATTTCAAATAAATGCATATTTAATGAAATAAACAATCAAAATACATATTAATATAGCTTTACTAAAATAAAAAATCAATTTAATTTATACATTTGGTTGAATCATTTTAAAATTTCAATTTGAAAATAAAATCACATGTTAATAAAATTTATCTTCCATAAATATATTTCAATCAAATAATATCACAGATAATGTATGTCTCAATAAAATTAATTGCATCCATTAATAATAATAATTTCCTTGTTAATTATTAATATATTTTTAGATTGCAAATGACTAAGAAGTAAAAAATAAAAATAAAAATATAGCTATAGTCTTTTTATTTTCTATTTTTATATTGTTTTACGCTTTTGTATATATGTATCTCAATTCTCTTTATCTTAGTACGAAAGTTTTTCTTTATTTTTTTATTCAGAATAATATTAGAGCTTAAATCACTCAATCAATTAATAATTTTAAATTTAAATATCTTAACTATTTTCCTTAACCTTCTTCTTTATATTGATACCTTTGTTTTTAAGAAAGAATCCCTATGTACAACCAAAGGAACCTAATAAGGAGTCAATTAATGCATCTAATGTTATACACAAAAAATATCAAAAGAGTCTATTTAATATTTTTATTTTATTTTTTATGTATAACATTTAATAAGTTAGCTCTTTATTGATTAATGTGGATGTACACCTAACATTATCATTCTTTTAAACTTACATTATAACTCAAAAATCAGTCAACGAAGTCGAAAACTAGCAAATAAAATAAACAATTTATAAGCTATGTTGCTAGCTAGGATACATGTATGTTAATATGTGCCCGATGTGCATACATGTACGGGGCATAACAATTTTTAATATACAAATTTGAAATATTATAATTATTTTCATGTTTTCATTTTGTAATAAATAAAATTTTTATTATTTAATTTATTAATTTATAAAAAATATAGTTTAGATCTATATTAATTATGATGGTTGTTGTCGTGACATCCATAAATTTAATTATTTATAAAACCAAGTTCCCCTAATATAGTTTAGTGGAAACCAGGGTCGTCTCTCACAAGGAGTGGCTAAGAGAGCAATGCACAAGACTAGTTGTATGACGGTTGTCACAATTGGGGGGTTTTTGTATGCAAGAGAAATAATTTTGAAATAAAATGAAGATAATAAAAACAGTGGTCTATGGGGTGGAACATTCGTTAGGGTGTTTATCATTGGCTACAAAAGAATGCATGAGTTGATTAATTACGCCGGAGTTAGATCTAACTCCTTTGTTGGATTCTAATGATTAATTGCCTAGAATGGGATTAATTAGTGAGATCTCACCTTTAGTTCCACTTTCAACAATTGTTAAAGCCAATCACATTAATCTAATTAAAGAGACTAATCAGCCGATTAATTACTCATTACCAAATCCTAATATGCCATGCATCAATTAATCAACTAACACATAAACATATGCCAATGAACTAGCCTAACTCAATCGAATAAGTCAAGACAAAAGGGGTTAACACACAATTTAAGATCTCAAATTATATGCCAAGGTTTGATAATGAAAACTTATGCAAGATTAAGAACAAAGCCTCAATTTACCCTAATGATGTTCACACCCTCATAAACCACCAAGAGACTTAGTTACTCATGGAGGAATTAAAGGGCAGAAAGTAAATTGAAATTAAAGCAAAGATAGAATGAAGAAATTAAACCACTTGAATAATAAAGAGTAAAGTAAGGAAAGTAAATTCAAATTGGAAAGATGGAAAAACGAATAACTGAATTAATTAGAAAGAGTAACTTACAAAACCCAAAGGGCTAGACGAATAACGTTGAGAATACAAATGAGGGAGCTAGAGCTAACTAGGAAAAAGATGGAATCCTAATGGACAAAATAACTCTAACTAAAAAGCCTAGGGTTGAAAGTAAGAAACTAGGAAAAGAAAAGATATAAAAGTGGTGGTGTTGAGAGGTGTGTTTTCTGATGCATTAGCCCTCTTTAAATAGAGTGAGCAGCCTCAAAACCCTAGCCAATTGGGCCCCCAATTCATCTTGCAGATAGGGTTTCTGCTGTAACAGAATTGCGGCGCGGCGCTGGGGCGCGTATAGCTCGCTAGGGCGCCAGGCTGTGCACGTGACAGATTCAAGTGGGCCTCGTGCGCTGGAGCGCGCTATGGGCGCTGGAGCGCTCGATGCTGGTTCTGAAATTCACTGCTCCGCTTCTTGCTCAATTCCTGATGTCTACAGCTCTAATAATACCTGTGACCTTTGCTAGAAATACAAAATATCCAAGAGAAGTGCAAAGGTCATCCTTGAATTGCAAAAACATCATAAAACTTGTTACTTTAGCCTTTATTTCTATTAAGCCCAAATAAATTCCAAATTGTATTAAGTATAATAAAAGGCTAAAATAGTGAAAGAATTGCATACAACCATCCAAATTAAGGGCATAAAATATTGGCAAAAACCACGTTATCAAGAGGCTATGGAGAGTGAGAACAAGAAAGAGTGGGTTGTTGCAATGGATGATGAAATGAAGTCATTGCGTGATAACCATACATTTGAGTTGGTCGAGTTACCCAAGGACAGGAAAGCTTTGGAGAATCGGTGGATTTACAAGTTGAAAACCGGTGATGATGTGTAACACCCCGCTACTGAGGGGTGTCTGTGCGAAGGGCTCTATCCCAACGAACACGCTACTAGGGCATAACATAAGGGCTAAACAACATGCATGAACTATTAATTAAACTGAATAACTGAGAATAACTGAAATAACTGTTTAACTGATAATCATATATAACTGTATCAATCTGAAACTTACGTACTAGTTCATTATACTGAAACATAACTTAACTAATAAAGGAATCCTGCCTCTAAAGTCTGGAGCAAGACTATACATGATTGATTTGACTGTGAAAGATAAACTAAATATAAACTAAACATAGACTGCTAAGACTCCACGGAAGATGCGGAGCTCACCAAAGATGTCAACTGCAACCGACCTCTACTGGATCAACTGTCCCTCGTCCGCTTCCTGATCGAACTCTGAAACAAAATGCAGGGAGTGAGTCGCAAGCTCAGTGATGGGGTATCATGCATGTCATGCAACACATATTGTCATGTTATCAATCACATATACTTGTCCTATCTACGTAGCTGCACCTCTCTGACGACGGACGCGTACCGCCGGAGATATCCGCACTCGAGCCCCCATACTGAACTGATAAATGACGGAACACGAGTCGCCCTATACTGAACTGATAACTAATAAATGACGGAACACGAGCCGCCCTGCTGTAACTGATAACTGGACTCGCTACCACTAGGGTGCGGCCATATGACGGAACACGAGCCGCCCTGTGATCTGGACATCTACAACCACGCAGGTGAGGCCAGTCATACTGTATCTGTATCTGGGGTGGGACTCGAGGCGCTTCTTGGTAGTATGTCACGGCTAAACTCGACCAGGAGCTGCATCCGGGCTATAGCGTTGATATACATACTACGACGGTTCGCAAACTACGTAAATAGTCATCACACAATTCTACAATCATTCTACTCACACACTGCATGTTATGATTCTGATCATAAATCATAGGGTTCTAACATGTTTCATATCATAGCATAGCATATCATAAATCATTCAAGCTTATAGGAATAATCATAACGCATATAATAAATATAGTCATAACGCATAACATCATAATGCTGTAACGTCAATACAAAGGGACCTAGAAGCCATTCACTCTTTCCTATTATGTTATCTATTAGGGAACTTATCTATCTGAGCATATCCTCTATTAAGACCTGTTATCCTTTAGGGAACATTTCTACTAAGGTACGTTATCTTACTAAGGTATATTATCTGTCTAAGGTATATCATCTGTCTATGGTATATTATTTTTCTAGGACGTGTTATCTTACTGGGTCACATTATTCTGCTAAGTTATATTATCTTAATGAGTTACGTTATCTTATTATGTTATATTATCCTAATAGGTTATGGTGTTTTACTAGGTTACATTATCTCACTAGGTTAAATTAATTATTAGGTTATAATTAACTCACTAAGTGGTATTAATTACTTGATATTAATTTCTAGATCATATTAATTACTAGATTATATTATCTTATCATGTTATCTTACCATGTCATGTTATCTTATCACGTGAGGTTATCTTGCTAGGTTATGCTATGTTACTATGTTATATTATCTTACTATGTGATGCATGTGATCTATCCAAGCAGGTTATTTTTCTAATCATATCATCTACCTAAGCACGTTATAGACCTATCGTATTAACTGCCTAAGCATGTTATCTATCTATCATATTATTTACCTATGCATATAAACATAAATATAAACATAAACATAAATATAACTATAAACATAAACATAACTATAAACATATAAACGTATAAACGTATAAACATAACATAAACGTATACATATAAACATATAAACATATGAACATATACAAATGCTACTATGTGGCAGCCACGGCACATCCACCCTAAAACCTCCACTCACCTGGAAAGTCCTGAGGCTGGAAGGCACCGCTAGCCCCGGCTCCAGCTATCGGCACCGCGTTTGCACCTGGCGTGCTAAAGACTCATCAGGACCGCACAAAAAGGAAAACTAAAACTTGAACTAGGCTGCGCACTGAACCTTCGCTAGCGAGAAATACCTTCTCGCTAGAGATGGCACGCTGACAGGGGCAAAAACGTCTTTTCACTCACCATTGGGAATTTAGTCTTGCAGAGTATCCCCAAGATGTAAAACTCACACTATCCTCGGTAACCAAGGGCGCCCAATGCACTGCTCTGAAAAAGGCGGAGTGTGAGGTGTGAGGGAAAAGAAAACATATCCTCTCATATATATAGGGTGAGGAAGGAAAGGTTGAACAAGCTGTGACCGATGTGGGACTTCGGTCCGGTCGCTAGCGACTAACACATGGTCTCTAGCGACGAGCTCTTCGCTAGCGGGCAGTGGCTGCTCGCTAGCTAGCACCTTCTGTCAGCAATGTCTTGACGTCCATTCTGAACAATGTGGGACATGATCCCATCGCTAGCGACTTGACTGAGGTCGCTGGCGACCAACTGCTCGCTAGCGGGAGCTGACTGCTGGCTAGCGAGTCCCTTTTGACAGGAACTTGCTGACGTGTTTTTGACGCGTCTTGATAAAAGTTCTTCCTAAGGAATACTATGATACGGGGTATCACATGATGGTTCTATTCCTCGATATAAAGCTCGTTTGGTTGTCAAAGGCTACCGTCAGAAAAAGGGTATTGATTTTGATGAAATTTTCTCTCCTGTTGTTAAAATGTCTTCTATCCGAGTTGTTCTTGGTTTGACAGCTAGTCTTGATTTAGAGGTTGAGCAGATGGATGTGAAAACCGCTTTCCTTCATGGTGATTTGGAGGAAGAAATATACATGGTGCAGCTGATGGTTAAGCGTTGCAACTCCCATAAATTTAATTATTTATAAACCAAGTTCCCCTAATATAGTTTAATAGAAACCAGGGTCGTCTCTCACAAGGAATGGCTAAGGAAGTAATACACGAGACTAGTCGTATGAGGGTTGTCACAAACTGGGGGTTTTTGTTTGAATGCAAGGGAAATAAATTTGAATAATAAAAAGCAGTGGTTTATGAGGTAGAACATTCATTAGGGCATTTATCATTGGCTACAAAAGAATGCATCAGTTGATTAATTACGCCAGAGTTAGATCTAACCCTATTGTTGTGATTCTAAGAGTTGATTGCCTAAAACAAGATTAATCAGTGAGATCTCACCTTTAGTTTCGTTTTCAACAATCTTCAAAGTCAATCACATTAATCTAATTAAAGAGACTAATCCGCCAATTAATTAATCATTACCAATTCCTGATGTGTCATGCATCAATTGTAACACCCTAATAATTACCTCTGTATGCTTAAGTCATATTGAGTTAATTATCGGAAATTAAAATCTTGTTTCAGAGATTAAAGTTGAGTAAAGTAATAATGCGCGGAAAATAGGGCCGATTTGTTTTTCAAAAGAAAACAGAAGTTTAAAACTCGGCTTGTGCGGAATATCTGATATGAATAATTATATCATTTTAAGAGCTACTCATGTAAATACATAACATTAGAATACACAACGGTGGCCCACATGTATAAAATATAGTTCTACAATATCTGGAATACATATAACACCATAGACAGTATAAGTATGTAGTGATGGAACTTTTAAGAAAATCATAAGTTTGTACAGCCACTTTAACTTTCTTAAAGATTTCCAAAAGAGTGACAAAAGTCATAAAACATAAATACAAGACATAAACGGAAGTAAGCTAATATCCTAAGTCTTCTGGAATCCAGCTCGGAATCCATGTATGCTCCGAAGCATTTAACCTGTAGATGTACCGGCACCCCTGTCTGTATCTAAAACAAAAGTGGTGGAATAGGGTGAGCTCCACGGACTCAGTAGGGGGATCACTCCGGTTTAATATAAAAACAGTGTAATATGCAAGATTTACATTATTGAAGATTTCATAAATCAATTTATATCCGGAGCGTCTTACCTATATGCATCTTGATTAATATGTATGCAATATATATAAATCTGAAAGCATCACTACTTATTTAATTTCTGATTGGTACATATACATAGACTCATCCTTGATATGTGCACATTAAACCTTTATTTGAAATTGGCATTAACCCTCTTATCTCTCTCTACCTCCAAATCACCAAATCCCAAGACTATGAGCTCATATCTCTCTAGTTTATACTAGACACACGGGGAAAGAGGGGTTTCTCACCTTCCCTAATAACGCGGTTTTTACCAATATTTTATACCCTTAATTTGGATGATTGTATGCAATTCTTAGCTCTATTTTGGCCTCTTATTGTATTTAATTCAACTTGAGATTAATCTGAGCTTAATAGAAATAAAGGCTAAAATAACAAGTTTTATGATGTTTTTACAATTCAAGGATGACCTTTGCACTTGATCTTGGATATTTCGTATTTTTAGTGCAGGTCACAGGTATTATTGGAGCTGTAGACATCAGGAACTGAGCAAGAAGCGGAGCAGTGAATTTCAGAGCAAGCATCGAGCGCTCCAGCGCCTGTAGCGCGCCCCAGGGCGCGTGGCTCACTAAACCTGTCACGTGCACAACGCTGGCGCTCTAGCGCTCGTAGCGCGCCCAGCGCCGCGCCGCAACTCTGTCACAGCAGAAACCCTATCTGCACGAGTTGGAGGCCCAATTAGCTAGGGTTTGGAGCCTGCTCACTCTATTTAAGAAAGGCAAATGCATCAGAAAACCAATCACTTCTTCAATCCCTATTTTCTTTCCATAGTTAGAGTTATTAGTTTTCCCATTAGGATTTCCATCTTTCCTAATTTAGCTCTAGCTCCATCTTTTACATTTCAAACGATTATTCGTCCAGCCCTTTTGGGTTTTGTAAGTTACTCTTTCTCATTAATACAGTTATTTGTTTTTTCTATCTTGCCAACTTGCATTTAATTTATTTTTAATTCTTGCCCTTTTAATTCATTGCCATGAGTAGCTAAATTTCTTGGTGGTTTATGTGGGTGTGAACATCATTGGGGTATTTTGAGGCTTTGTTCTTAATCTTGCATAAGTTTTCATTATCAACCCTTAACATGTAATTTGAGATCTTGAATTATGTGTTTAACCCTTTGTCTTGGCTTACTCGATTGAGTTGGCTAATTCTTGAGCATATGTTTATGTGTTAATTGATTAATTGATGCATGGCATATTAGGAATTGGTAATGAGAAATTAATTGGCTGATTAGTCTCTTTAATTAGATTAATGTGTTTGGCTTTAATAATTGTTGAGAGTGGAACTAAAGGTGAGATCTCACTAATTAATCCCATTCTAGGCAATTAATCATTCGAATCATAACAAAGGAGTTAGATCTAACACCGACGTAATTAATCAACTCATGCATTCTTTTGTAGCCAATGATTGACACCCTAATCAATGTTCCACCCCCATAAACCGCTGCTTTTATTATTTTCAATTTATTCCAATTTAATTATCTTGCACACAAAAAACCCCCAAATTGTCACAACCCGTCAGACAACTAGTCTCGTGTATTACTCTCTTAGCCATTCCTTGTGAGAGACGACCCTGGTTTCCACTAAACTATATTAGGGGAACTTGGTTTTAAAAATAATTAAATTTATGAGTGTTACGACGCACCCATCAAATTTTTGGCGCCGTTGCCGGGGAATGGCGATGAAAGTAATCACTAGTTGTGTGACTTGTACATATTGTACATAATCGTTTTCTTTGTTTCTTTGAAAAAAAAATTAAAAAATAAAAAGAACAAAAAGATTTTATTTATTGCATCACATAGCATTCCACAGAACTTGGTGTTCGCAGAACAGCAAAGTTCTGCGTCGACACGAGCGCCCGAGCGCCCAATCAGCGCTCTAGCGTCCTGTCAAGACGCGCCCTAGCGCCCTTGGACCGCTCGAGCGGCCGTTCGTCGTCCTACAACATGTTTTTATGTTTTCTTCTCTTAATTTTCTTCTTTTTCTAGACTAACATGAACACTAACCCCAATTTTAGTCTCCAAGATTTTAGTTTCCATGGTTTTGCAGGTTATCAACCAAGTAGTGAGATGCAAGCACCCCCGTTATCCTCGAACCTTCACCAAACACCATACCCGTACCAAGACCCTCAACCGTACTATGAACCATACCCATCCTTTGACCCCTACTACCAGCCATATAATGACCCACCACCACCCTCCTACATTGAACCGTTTCCATACTCATACCATGAGCCTAATCCATACCCATACCCAACCGAATACCTTGATCAACCAACCATTGAACCATTCTACCAACCACAACCTTCTCCGCCTCTTGCACCGTCTACTCCTTGCAATGATACTGAAAGCTCCATGATGAGACAAATCTTTGAAGTGCTCATGACAAACCGGCAAGCACATTTGCGCATGGAAGAGGACCCCCAACAATTGAGAACTCAGGCCATCTCATCACCACCACCACCTTCTCCATTACCACCTTCTTTACCACCACCAGCTTCACCTCCACATTCACCATCACAAGAGGAACCGGAGTTCCCTATTGTTGAAGATAATTATGCTTTAGAGCAATTGGATTGGGAAACATTGAAGGCCATGGTGGAAGAATTATTTGGGGAAGTCGAGGAAGACTCCGATGTGGAGATAGTCTATGAGGACCCTCCACCCTTACTCAGTACCGTGCTGGAGACCGTGTGTGCGGAGGGAAGTTCTTTGAGTGTTGGAGTCGCTGCAGAGATTCCATCACCAGGAGGAATTGACGAGGCATGCAAGACGGAGGAAGTCATGGATTCTACCACCTCATCCCCTGTTGTTTCAAGGCAACCATTGGGACCTTTCCCATTTGCTCTTGGGCCTCATGAGTACGCTTGTCTCGAGACTTATAGCCAACTCCTTACCCTTTGTGGGGTGTCGGTATTTTCTCAAGCTCAAAAGTTTTGGAAACTAACTGATTTAAATTATGTTTTCTCTAACCCATCTTGTGAGGACTTTCATCCCTCCTCACTTGATTTTGTTTGTTTTAGGGATTTTTTTGCAGGAGCGGGTGTTGTGCTTCAAGGGACAAATTAAGGATCAAAACACTTGGGTCCCGAAATAAGAAAGGGATCATTATCTTTGGAGTGGTTTACTTCTCATGGGATCCCGGTCGAGGTATGGAAGGCACACCATGGTGGAAGGTCCTAGATCAATTCAAGCATAAACCACCCTGAGAGGGGCTGACCAAACGTCCAACTTAGGGACGTTAAAGCAAAGTGCTTGGGGGAGACAACCCACCAAATTTTACTTTCTGCACTTAGATACCTTTTTCTTTATTAATTTCTTCTTTTATCTAACGCTTGCTTCCAGGTATTTACTTAGCCAATTGGAAAACCAATCGCGGTGCAGCTGTCATGAAAAACTGTAGCAGAGCGCGCTCTAGCGCCATATTCGCGCTCTGGCGCACGATAAGACACGGCTCCGGCACTCTGGCGCGCGTATCCCGCTCCGGCGGCCTTGGACAGTTGAGTCCTCCGTAGGTCTTTTCTATACCCTTCTCTTTGCTCTTTATTTTGTTAACACTGGGGACAGTGTCTCATTCAAGTGTAGGGAGGGTGTAGATAAAAATTGGCTTTTTAACATGCCTAACTCTTTTTCTTTTATTTTTCTTTTCCTTTGTTTTATTTCATTTTACGTATTTTTAGGTAGATGATAGGGTAGTTTTCTTTATAGCACATTTTGGTTTGAAACCACTCTGCCCTTTAATTTAACTCTGAAATGTTGGCATGATAAATCTGATATGAGTTTGAATTGTTTGTGTTATCTCTGTTTGGTTGGTTGGATTACCTGTGAGATTTGAGCTTTAAATTTGATTACATGTATCAACTAATCACTTTCTTTCTGTGAGCACACACACTTGTATTTGTCATTCCTGAATTTGCTTGATTCTTGTTTTGCATTTTATACATGTTGCATGTGATTGAGGCATAAATTTGTTTTTACATTTAAAAGCCACTTAGCCAAATAGCCAACCCATACACAATTTCCATTTGTTTGTAGCCAATTTGAGCCTTTGTCCCTTTTTTGTTACTAAGCTCATTACAAGCCAAAGACAGAAAATCAATGAAAAATCCCCTCTGAGAAACTAGGAGGACATGGTTTGATTATTGGGCAAGGGTCTTAAGTGTGGGGAAATTGGGTTAAAATTGAGCACTGGTATAGAGTGCAAAATATTGGGATATGTTGTAAGGGTAGTTTTTGTACATAAGTGGTTCTTTGTTATTTTCTTTTTCACCTCATTTTAATTACCAAAGGAATTGAGATGAGGTATCAAAAAAAAAAATCGAAAAATACAGAAAAATCAAGAAAAAAAAATGTGAATTCCTGCAAATAAAGGTTGTTGGGTTCCTGGGAATTAATGTGAAAATATTTGGGAACATTGGGAATGATAATTGTAAGAATTTATGGGTTATTGATCTTGGGTATTTCTATTCTATCCATCTCTTCTCTCTGCATCTTTTCTGTAGAAATAGAAGTCATCTAGGATTAATCAAACCATGAAGTCTTAGTTTTTTGGAAATTAATTCCACTTCCCATATATGCCATACCTGTCCCAAGCCTCGTTACAACCCTGAAAAGACCTCTTGATGCACCATGTTTGTAAAAATTGCAATGTTAGGAGTATAGCAAATTTATGAAATGTAAATACTTGTGTGAATTATTCAAATTGAGTGCTAAGCCAAAACACTGAGTGATTGAGAGAGAAACACATTGGTGAGGGCCAACTCAACCAACTTTGCATAACATGAATTGATTCTCCTAACTCATAAACTTTTCTTGATGCCAACTAATAACATGTCAAGGGTATTGTATAAATCTGACCAAGGTGTGCTGTTTTGAATAACTTGCTATCATCTGTAGATTTTATTTTTCTTTTAGGACTTAGCTTAGGTGTTAGATGTGTTAGCCAATGCTCTGAGAGATGCTTGGAATCATTGCTTTTGCATGAGGACATGCAATTGTTCAAGTGTGGGGATATTTGATAACGCGATTTTTACCAATATTTTATACCCTTAATTTGGATGATTGTATGCAATTCTTAGCTCTATTTTGGCCTCTTACTGTATTTAATTCAACTTGAGATTAATTTGAGCTTAATAGAAATAAAGGCTAAAATAACAAGTTTTATGATGTTTTTACAATTCAAGGATGACCTTTGCACTTGATCTTGGATATTTTGTATTTTTAGTGCAGGTCACAGGTATTATTGGAGTTGTAGACATCAGGAACAAGCATCGAGCGCTCCAGCGCCTGTAGCCCGCCCCAGCGCGCGTAATTAATCAACTCATGCATTCTTTTGTAGCCAATGATTGAGCAAGAAGCGGAGCAGTGGATTTCAGAGCAAGCATCGAGCGCTCCAGCGCCTGTAGCGCGCCCCAGCGCGAGTGGCTCACTAAACCTGTCACGTGCACAACTCTGGCGCTCCAGCGCCCGTAGCCCACCCCAGCGCCGCGCCGCAACTCTGTCACAGCAGAAACCCTATCTGCACGAGTTGGAGGCCCAATTAGCTAGGGTTTGGAGGCTGCTCACTCTATTTAAGAAAGGCTAATGCATAAGAAAACCAATCACTTCTTCAATCCCTATTTTCTTTCCATAGTTAGAGTTATTTGTTTTCCCATTAGGATTTCCATCTTTCCTAGTTTAGCTCTAGCTCCATCTTTTACATTTCAAACGATTATTCGTCCAGCCCTTTTGGGTTTTGTAAGTTACTCTTTCTCATTAATACAGTTATTCGTTTTTTCTATCTTGCCAACTTGCATTTGATTTCTTTTTAATTCTTGCCCTTTTAATTCATTGCCATGAGTAGCTAAATTTCTTGGTGGTTTATGTGGGTGTGAACATCATTGGGGTATTTTGAGGCTTTGTTCTTAATCTTGCATAAGTTTTCATTATCAACCCTTAACATGTAATTTGAGATCTTGAATTATGTGTTTAACCCTTTGTCTTGGCTTACTCGATTGAGTTGGCTAATTCTTGGGCATATGTTTATGTGTTAATTGATGCATGGCATATTAGGAATTGGTAATGAGTAATTAATTTACTGATTAGTCTCTTTAATTAGATTAATGTTGAGAGTGGAACTGAAGGTGAGATCTCACTAATTAATCTCATTCTAGGCAATTAATCATTAGAATCATAACAAAGGCGTTAGATCTAACTCCGGCGTAATTAATCAACTCATGCATTCTTTTGTAGCCAATGATTGACACCCTAATGAATGTTCCACCCCTATAAACCGTTGCTTTTATTATTTTCAATTTATTCCAATTTAATTATCATGCACACAAAAAACCCCCAAATTGTGACAACCCGTCAGACAACTAGTCTCGTGTATTACTCTCTTAGCCATTCCTTGTGAGAGACGACTCTGGTTTCCACTAAACTATATTAGGGGAACTTGGTTTTAAAAATAATTAAATTTATGAGTGTTACGACGCACCATCAAATTTTTGGCGCCGTTGTCGGGGAATGGCGATGAAAGTAATCACTAGTTGTGTGACTTGTACATATTGTACATAATCGTTTTCTTTGTTTCTTTGAAAAAAAATTAAAAATAAAAGAACAAAAAGATTTTATTTATTGCATCACATAGCATTCCACAGAACTTGCTGTTCGCAGAACAGCAAAGTTCTGCATTGACACGAGCGCCCGAGCGCCCAATCAGCGCTCTAGCGTCCTGATGATGGTGAAGATGATCCTAGAGCTTCTGATGATATATAATTGATCTAAAATGAAGGAATTAGGATAGGAAATTCGGATATGGGGTCAGGTTCTTTGTGTGTTGAGTTTTGGATGGTATGGTGATGAGTTTTGTTAAGTTTGGAGGATATGGAGTTGAGAGAATTTTGGTTTGGAGGGTTAGAGACTTTGAGATTGTGTTTTCTGAAGGTTATGTGGTTCCTTCAGAGGTAGGTAAGGGTTTTGGGACGGAGGGGCTAAGGGACAATTTTTAAAAAATGGAGGATTTAACAGAAAATGCAAAAAAATTGCTGAAATGATGTTCTGTCCTCGAGCTGGTCGCTAGCGCGTGTTTTACGGTCGCTAGCGACCGCTCTCACCGCATCACCCGCTAGCGCCCTGTTACGGTCGCTAGTGAGGGACCTCTACCGACCCATCCGCTAGCGAGCTAAGTTTGCCGCTAGCGATCCAACAGTTCCTACTAGTACTTATACACTTGTGCAAACATACTCTTACTAGAATTACCATTTATTTCTTAAATTCCCTACCTAGATCATCATTCCTACTCAATTTTGTATTTTTCTAACTTCTCAACCTTATGCAATGCACTTACCATTTCTAATACACATTTTTCAACATAGTACACATAACACATATTTAGTCAATCACACATGTCAAAAATACATCCTAATACAGATATTTCCCAATTATGCCTTGATCGAAGCGATTTTCACTAAATCCCTCCGATTAAAGCATAGTCAGGATTTTGGGGTCTTACATTCTTCCCCCTTTAAAAAGAATTTCGCCCTCGAAATTCAATAGCTATAAATAGAGTAAGATGCAATTTCCTCATCTCTTCCTCTCTTTCCCATGTATATTCCTCCGCTCTCCCCCGCCCCCAGGCCACCTTCACCAATGGAACGGTCTTATTCCTTAAGTTCTTGATACTCCGGTCTAATATTCGGGTAGGAGGTAAAGGGAAAGTTAAGTCATCTTTTAGTTGTACCTCTTCGATTTCTAATACATGACTCGGATCAGAATTGTACTTTCGGAGTTGTGATACATGGAAAACATTGTGAAGGTTTGACAATTTTGGAGTAAAGCAATACGGTATGCACTGGACCTATACGATTAGGATTGAAATGGACCTAGGTATCTAGGACTGAACTTCTTAACTTTAATTGCTCTACCTATTCCTGTGGTAGGGTTACTCGTAAAAACACATGATCCCAGCCTCAATTCCAATGGCCTACGCCGATGATCCGCATAACTCTTTTGACGACTTTGAGCCGTCAAGAGCCTTTCGCTGATTCTTTGGATTTGTTCTGTGGTTTCTCTCACCAACTCAGGTCCTAGGGTACTCTTTTCTCCCGGATCATACCAACACAGCGGAGAACGACACTTCCTACCATACAACGCTTCAAAGGGTGCCATCCCTACGCTAACATGGAAGTTGTTGTTGTAGGAAAACTCAACTAGAGGCAACATCTTATCCCAACTACCCTTATTGTCCAAAACACACGATCTCAACATATCCTCTAGGGTTTGGATAGTCCGCTCGGACTGTCCATCGGTTTGTGGATGGTAAGTTGTGCTCATACGGAGTTCGGTTCCAAATGCCTCTTGCAAGGCCTCCCAAAAACGAGAAGTAAACCTCGGATCTCGATCCGAAATAATACTGTCGGGTACTCCGTGTAACCTTACAACCTCTCGAATATACAAACCTGCTAACTTTTCTAAGGGATAAGTTACTCTGATGAGTAAAAAGTGAGCCGATTTCGTCAATCGGTCTACTGTTACCCAAATGGCATCATTACTCAAGGAAACCAACAAAACATCAAACATGCTTCACAACCAACTAATTATAAGCAAAAAAAATACGATGCAATGAGAACAATCTAAAATAGCAAATGACAATAATAGAAGAAAATGAAAAGAGATACAAACAGTGATGGAGTAGTGGTTCAATCTGACTCCTCCTCATCCGAGTCCGCAGTTGGCTTCTTTCCCTTCCCCTTTGCTGCCGCCTTCCCCAAGCATGAGAAGATCTGAGTTAGCTTGCTCATGATCCTCTTCTCCGTGTTTGCCATTGTTTGAGTGACATGAGCTTTGAGTTCCTTCTTGAGTGCGGCATTGGAAGCCGCCCCCTCTTCTCTCAACCGGGTGCCCATGTCCTCAATTGCCTGAAGGATCTCCCCAGATACCGCCGGAGGTGATGATGGCGGCGATGGTGGAATGTGGGAGCTACCCCCAATATCGGGTGCACCAATCGGCTCCGCATTCTTCTTTGCCCTTTTCTGAGTGGGGTGGGAGTGGGGGTCGAGATTTGGGTTGAGGCGGACATCCGCCTTGATCAAAGTGGCGGCTTCCACCTTGTCCATCCTCACCGCTAGGTCATCAGTGGGAAGCTCCTCCACATATGTAGCTCGGAACACCCTAGTAATGAGGCACGCAAAGGGTAGAGCGTCCTTCCTAGCCTTGCGGCAGATGTCATTCATCGTGTTCCGTATCAGAGTTCCCATACAAACCGATTTCCCCTTGAGCAAGCAGTATACCAGGATCATCCGATTGATCGGCACATCTGAGAAGTGGCCAGTCGGCAGAAGGAATGAACAGACCAACCGGAACCAAGCGCGGGCCTCTATAGTCAACATGGAGGAAGCTATGCGCAGCCTTGCTGGAGGATTCTCCTTGGATAAGACCCATTCTGCTCCTGGATATGTGATAGCGTCCTTAACCTCATCCAAGAACGCAAGAGTGGGGCACTCAGAGAGTCTTTGGTAGTCGTCTCTGCCAGCAAAAGGAACTCTGAGGAACGTGGCAATGGCACGGGGGGATACCGGGAGTTGCTTCCCTCTCATATGGACGTGTGGTTGATCGTCCAAGAGCATGTTGACATAGAATTCCCAGATGAGTGAGGCATTAGGGGAGACTTGTTTTTCCAATACGAACCCCCATTGGCGGCTTTCAATTGCTGCCAGCACTCCATCTAGAGCATGCTTCGGTGAATTGCGGTAATTCAGGACCGCCTCCGCAATCAACGCTCTGTCCTCCATTTGCTCCCGATAAACCACTTGAGCTTCTAGGCAGACGAATCTGAATGGGTCGTCCGCCTCCGCAGCTAATTCCTCCTCTGAATAGGGAATTGTGATTGGTCTTTTCCCTCTAGACTGTTTTGGAGCCATCTGCAAAATAGAGTAAAAGCCAGTATACCAAAAAAAAGGAAGCACACGCATTAGCGTTAGAGAGAAGAGACGAGTTGTCCACCACACACAGAATGACACACAAAATGAAACGAAACATCGCTAAATGCAACAATCCTAAATGCAATGAACACAATGATTTCTAAATGCGATGAACACAATGATGCATAAGGGATGCGATTAACTACACAAGAAACAAAAACAATATGCTCCATAATGAATTTCACAATGATTTTTAACAACTAATATTAACACAACTAAATGCATGGTCCTAATTAGAATGAACACAATATTCTTAAAACATAGATATTAACAACATAATCACATCCTAATAATTAAATGCACAATAACATCAAGAGAATTACTATTATCAACCATCAACAATAGCAACAATGAGTAATTCTAATGATGCAACAATTGAAACAATTTAACAAAACGAATTAGAAAATAAATAACAACATGAACACATACTGTGGGTGATGAGGGAGTTTTGTGAGGGAGAAGGGGGGCTGAGCTGTGGCGACCGGAATAGTGGCGGCGCCGGCAGCTGTGAACGGAAATAGAACCGGGAACAAAACAGCTACAGTAGAGAGCAGCCACAGCAGAGGCAGTGCTGCCAAGAGCAGAACCGCCGCACTTAGAGAGCAGAAAACCAGCGACCACAAGCAGGCGGCCGACGCGGCGGTTGCTGGGCAGTTGAACGCCTGAACCAGAACAGAAGACACACGGCACGGAGGGCAGAACGGTAGCCGGCGAGAGGTAGCAGCAGCGGCCGCAGGACAGAACCGCAAGAGGCGGCCTCGCGGCTGAACAGGACAGAATAGCAGGACAAAACCAGCCGGAGGTAGCCGACGTGGTCACCGCGACGCGAATCGCGAGAGAGAGAGGAAGTGGTGGCGGCGCAGGTGAGTGAGAGGGAGAGAGAGAAAGTGATGGCCGCGGGTGTGAGAGGTAGGAGAAGAGTGGTGCTGACGCGGGTGGTTGCAGCGGCTGCCGGAGGTGCGGGCGGTGGTGAGACGGCTAGGGTGGGTGGTGGTGGCAAGGGTTTTGTGTGTGTGTAATGTGTGAATGAGAGTAGTATGTGTGTGAGAGTGTTGTGAGAGAAATGTTAAGAAGAGTGGGAGGGAAAATGTAATCTGATGATCAAAACGACGTAGTTTTGATAATTTTGAAATTTGAATTTTTATAAACTTTTAATTATTTAATTTTTTTTTTGTCGCAGCGCGACAGGGCTCATCGCGCCTTACAATGTGGTCGCTAGCGACAAGCCTTGTGGTCGCTGGCGACAAGCTTGAAAAATAAAATTTGGCAGTGTGGTTTTAAGCGCATGCGACGACAGTGAGGTCGCTGGGTGACGGGACACCTGGTCGCTAGCGAGGAGTACTTGGTGGCTAGCGACCAGTACTGCATAATGCAGCAAATTGGTGCAAAATTTCCTATTTTGAAGTCCCATTGACCCTAAACTACCAAGATATGATTCCTAACCTATGGAAATGCAAATATAAATGCTATAAAAAGAAAACTTACCGGTGGGTTGTCTCCCACCAAGCACTTTTGTTTAACGTCCTTAAGTTGGACGTTTTGGCCCCTCAGGGGGGCTCAACTCCGTCCAAAAGGAGTACTTCCATTTCTTCAGCAGTCTCAACATCCTCTCGGTGGAAGATTTTCAGTCGGTGCCCATTGACTTTGAATAGAGAGTTTGTTCTCGGGCATAAAACTTCCACCGCTTCATAGGGGTACACTTTCTTCACCAAGAAAGGTCCGTCCCATTTAGATCTCAGCTTCCCGGCCATCAATTTCAACCGGGAATTGTAGAGCAGCACCTCTTGGCCTTCCTTGAGTTCTTTCCTCAAAATATTGCGGACATGGAAAGCCTTAGTCTTTTCCTTGTAAAGCCTTGAACTCTCATAGGCTTCCATGCGCAATTCCTCTAACTCAAGGAGTTGAAGCTTCCTCTCCTCTCCGGCTTTTTGGAGGTCCATGTTGCATTTCTTAATAGCCCAGTAGGCTCTGTGCTCCATCTCAACCGGTAAGTGGCATGTTTCCCGAAAACAACCGGAACGGGCTCATTCCAATGGGAGTCTTGTATGTTGTGCGATAAGCCCATAGTGCATCCTCCAATTCCAAACTCCAATCCTTCGATTGGGATGCACTACTTCTCCAAGATCCGCTTAATCTCCCGGTTGGAGACTTCCGCTTGTCTGTTGTTGGGGGTGGTAGGGTGTTGAAGCCCTATGAACAACCCGTATTTACGGAACAAAGCGTCCATACTCCTATTGCAGAAATGAGTCCCACGATCGCTAATGATAGCTCTCGGAGTGCCAAACCTACAGAAAATATTAGACCACACAAAAGAAACTACAACAACAGCATCATTAGTCCTGGTGGCTATAGCTTCCACCCGTTTGAAACATAATCCACAGCAAGTAGGATGTAAACATAACCATGAAAAACAAAAATGGTCCCATAAAATCGATGCCCAAACGTCGAAGATTCACAAAGAGTAAGGGTTGTTGAGGCATTCTCATTTTTCCAAGAGTTGTTTCCGGCTCTTTGGCATTGTCACATGCCTTACAATATTCAAAAGCATCCTTCTTAAGAGAAGGCCAATAGAATCCACAGTCAAGAACCTTCCGGATGTGCGATGTGGTCCAAAGTGACCTCCACTTGCGCCGGAATGACAAAAACGAAGTATAGAATGAGTCCATGGTCCTCACACATTGCTAATCACTTGATCGGAGCCAATTCTCCACAAAATGGTTCATCCACAAGTAGTATTTACAATCACTTTTGAATTTATCTACTTGGGATTTTGAAAAGTTTGGGGGAGAACTTGGCTGCCAGTAATTGGCGATATGTGCGTACCATGGCACACGTCAACTTTCAACAATCCTCATCAGAAAAGAGTCGTCAATGGATGAGGATCATCAAGAAGGTGCTCAAGTCTACTTAAATGGTCTGCAACCAATTTTGAGCACCATCCGATCCCTAATCTCAATGTCAAACTCTTGCAAGAGTAACATCCATTGATGAGACGAGGCTTGGCCTCAGGTTTCTTCAAAAGATATTTGAAGGCGGCATGATCCGAATATACTACTACCTTAGAGCCTAGCAGTAAGAGCGAAACTTCTCAAGTGCAAAAACATGGCTAGAGCTCTTTCTCGGTAGTAGTACAGTTGGATTGCGCCGATCCAAAGTACGAGAGGCATAGTAAATAGCATGAGGAATCTTACCCACCAACTGTGCCAACACGGCACCCAACACATGGTTGGAGGCATCGCACATCAACTCGAAAGGGAGTGTCCAATCCGGAGGTTGGATCACAGGTGCGGTGGTCAAGTGCCCCTTAAGTGCATCAAACGCCTTCTTGCAAGCCTCATCAAAGCAGAAATCTACATCCTTTTGCAGCAATTTTGTGAGAGGGAGGGCCGTCTTGCTGAAGTCCTTAATGAACCGCCGGTAAAACCCTGCATGGTCCAAAAAGGAACGAACTCCCTACACGCATGCGGGGTAAGGCAAAGAAGTAATCACATCTATCTTAGCCTTATCAACACTAATGCCTTCCCTAGAGATAATATGACCAAGGACCACACCCTTTTGAACCATGAAATGGCATTTTTCAGAGTTTAACACCAAGTGAGAGGAAATGCCTCTCTTTAGGACCTTGGTCAAACTATCTAGGCATGCATCGAATGAGGAACCAAAAACAGTAAAATCATCCATAAAAACTTCCATGCAACTTTTTAGAAAATCAGAAAAAATGCTTACCATACACCTCTGAAAGGTGCCTGGGGCGTTGCAGAGCCCAAATGGCATGCGCCGATAGGCAAAAGTGCCGAAGGGGCATGTGAAAGTAGTCTTCTGTTGATCCTCCGGGGCTATGTGAATCCGAAAATACCCCGAAAATCCATCCAAGAAGAAGTAGTGGGATTGTCCGACCAACCTCTCAAGCATTTGGTCAATGAAGGGCAAGGGGAAATAATCCTTCCGAGTTGCTTGGTTGAGTCGGCGGTAGTCTATGCAAACCCGCCAACTATTCTGGACTCTAGTTAGGATCAACTCATCCTCTTCATTGCAGATGACGGTGATGCCGGATTTCTTGGGAACAACTTGGACGGGGCTCACCCATTGGCTATCAGAAATGGGGTAGATGATGTCCGCCGCCAAGAGTTTGGTCACTTCCTTCTTGACCACATCCAAGATCAAGGGGTTCATTCTTCTTTGAGGTTGTCTCACCGGTTTTGCACCCTCCTCCAAGAATATGCGGTGTGTACATGTGGATGGGTTAATCCCAGTAAGATCTCCCAAGGTCCACCCAATAGCCGCCTTGTGATCCCTCAAGACTTGCGTAAGCTTGTCTTCTTGAGTGGTGGAGAGATCACTGGTTATAATTACTGGTTGAGCTTCTCCTTCCCCCAAGAAGATGTATTTGAGATGTGGAGGAAGAGGTTCAGTTCTTCAGTGGGTAATGCTTGAGCTTCCTCAGGAGGATCACCTGAAATAGCAAATGCTTTGGCACAAGAACAAGCATCATATCCAGTAACTTCACTAGAATTCAATTCTTCATTCAAACCAATTGTTTTATCATCTTTACCAAAAAGCTCAAAATCCTCTTGTGCACACTTTGTGCACAATTCACTTTATTCAAAACAATTTTCACAAGTCTCAAGGCTCCAGTCATTGACAATGACACTAGAGGGGTTTAAGCCTTGAAACCACCCTTTTACCTCATTCTCAACCAATTCATCAATAATATCAACAGAAAAAATAGAATGAGATTCAGAGGGGTGTTTCATAGTTTCCTTAAGACAAAAACGAGCCTTGAGATCACCACATTCTAGGTCCAAAGTACCCGCATACACATCCACCTTGGCCTTAGCGGTTTTGTGAAAAGGTCGACCAAGTATGAGTGTATGTTGGTCCAATGGTACCTCATCATTGGTGTCCAAAACATAGAAATCAACGGGGAAAATTAATTCATTTACCTTCACAAGCACATCTTCAAGAATCCCCTCCGATTTTTTTGACACTTCGGTTTGCAAATTGGAGGAGCAAACCGGTTGGCTTGAGTTCGCCGAAGTTGAGGGCTTGATAGATAGCCTTGGGCATGACATTAATCCCCGCTCCCAAGTCCGCGAGTGCATCCTTGATAACCATTTTACCCACAACACAAGGTATGGAGAATTTCCCCGGATCTTGGAACTTGCGGGGCAAAGAGGGAGATAGCATTGCAACTTCAACTTGAGACTTTGCCTCTTTGATCCTCCGCTTGTGAGTGCAAAGTTCCTTTAGGAACTTAGCATATTTTGGAACTTGTTGGATGGCATCCAAGAGGGGAATATTGACTTCCACCTTCTTGAAAGTCTCCAAAAGATCCGGGTCCACTTCCAATTGCTTTTTCTTGTTTCCCTTAATGAGTTGAGGGAAAGGCAAGCACCGTGGTTGGGCTTCCTCTACCTTTTCCTTCTTGTCCTCCCCTTTGTTTTCTTCAACCACTACCTTCTCCTTCCCTTTCCGGTAGAGTGGTTCCGGAATGAAGTGTGATCGCATTGACATCCCCCTTTGGGTTTGGGAATGGTTGAGCGGGAAGGTTCCCTCCTTAGGTATTTGAGGAAGATGCTTGAGCACTCTCCAATTGCAGGATCTTCCTTTGCAATTCATTTTGTTGTTGAAAGAGAGCATCGGTTTGTTGCTTTTGTTCCATAAGCAACTTGATGATTTGTTGCATGGCGGGGTTCTCCGCATCATTGGTTGGAGGAGGTTGAGGGTTTGGAGTGGTGGGTGGAGGGGCTAGAATTTGAAGAGGGGGTTTAGTGCCGGTAAGTTGAGGTTGAGGGTTTGGTCTTTGGTGTGGAGCTTGGTATTTTGGAGGTTGTTGGTGGTATGGTTGGGAGTTAGAAGCTTGGTCATAGGTGGGTTGGGAGTATTGGTTGTTTTGGTTGTTCCCCCACCTAAGGTTAGGATGGTTTCTCCAAGAGGGGTTGTATGTGTTTCCCATGGGTGGATTATTTGGGTTGAAGGGGGGTCTATTGTTGAATTGGTGCGTAGCGGCCACCATGGTTGGATCATCCATGAGTTGGGGGCAAGTGTCGGTAGGGTGGTCACTTGCACATATGCCACACACTTGTTGGATGTCAATGGGTGGAATGGAAGGTGGCTTGTGATGGTTGAGTGCAAGTTGCTTCATAGAGACCGAAATCTCATCCAACTTCTTGTAAACCCCATTGGACTCCATAGCAACCACTTCATTGACCCCTTTCGAACTACGAGCGTCCCTTGCTCCAAATTGTTGGTAATTCGCCGCTATGGTCTCAATCAACTCCCTAGCTTGAGTTGGAGTCTTATTCATTAGAGCACCCCCACTTGAGGAATCAATGGTGCCTCTATCTGCCGAGTTGAGTCCCTCATAGAAGTATGGGATCAAGTGATTCTCTTGAATTTGGTGGAATGGACAACTAGCCACCAATTTGTTGAAGCGTTCCCAATACTCATAGAGTGTCTCTCCATGCATTTGCCGGATTCCACATATTTCCTTCCGGATGGAGCTAGTTCTTGAAGCGGGAAAATATTTTTCCAAGAATACCCGCTTCATGGTGAGCCATGAATTAACCGCCCCGTCGGGTAAGTTGAGCAACCATTGCTTTGAGGCTCCTTCCAAGGAGAATGGGAAAGCACGGAGTTTCACCGAATCCTCATCCACTCCTTGTGGTCGGAGGGTGGCGCATACAATGTGGAACTCCTTGAGGTGTTGGTTGGGATCCTCTCCGGCTAGCCCATGGAACTTAGGGAGCCAATGGATTAAAGCCCCCTTGAGTTCGAAATCGGGCTCCGCTTGGGGGTAAATGATGTCGAGGTGTTGTTGAGTGAGATCGGGAGCCGCCATCTCCCGGAGTGTGAGCTCGTGATCACCCATGGTAGAGCTTTCACCTGAAACACTAGCGGAAAAATCAAAAAGTTTCGGGCTGAAAAAACTATCTAAATCACTATTAACACTAGCACCTTCACTAAATGATTGAGTATGTAAAGTGGAATCAAACTCTATGTCCTCAACACCGTCAATCCTCCTAGAACGCCTTAAGTTTCTCAAGGTCCTTTCGATCTCGGGATCAAAACGTTCGAAGGATGGATCGGTGTGCGATCGAGTCATTCATAGAGAGCATATAAAGTGAAAACAACCTATAAAACTAAATATTGCAGAAAAATTCTGCACTAAATAGAAAAAGTGCAGAAAATTATTGTATTTTTGTGTTTTTAAGTAAGTGTGAGTATAGGCTAGTAATAGATATGCAAAGAAAAGAAAATACTATAACTATGCGCAATAATCAACTCTTAAGCCTCCCAGGCAAAAACGCCAAAAATTGATGTAAGCTAGAGGCATCGTTAATTCCTCTAACTCACAAATCAATTTAGAAGTTAAAGAACAAATTCCCAGAAAGATATTGAATCAATTTGCTATGGTAGTATAGCTAGACAACCCAAGTCGTTTCCCAAAGAGGCTTTAGATTGTTGATCAAGTATGTATAGTATATGTAAGTGTTGGGATTGTATGAGAGGTAAAACAAGCAATGAAACAAGAGATATTAATAATGCAAAAAGGATCTTGGTGTTGAGTTGTGCACAAAATTACATTTTCCCCATCCTAAACCCACTTATGCATTTCATCAAACACATAGAATGCAATTTACATATGCTCAAAAATTACTAAACCAAATTGAGTTTAATCAAAACCAAATTAATATAATTACTCCAAGCACATGCAAACCTAATTCTCAATCAAGAATTATTCACACTCTCTAGACTAATGAGTCAATGCATTAATCAACACATAAACCCAAAAACCCAAAAACCCCTAAACACACTTTAATCCCTTAATCAAGAAATTAAAATGCATTCATGGCATAATCAAAATCAGCAAGCATGAATCCACACAAACCAACTTTAATAACATTCAAAAAACCCAAGAGAGTGAGAAGCAAGAAAACAATTTGATAGTGGGTTTCAAGAGAAAATGCAAATTTGGCATTCCCCCAACACCAAGAATAAGAAATTACTCACACATAACTAAAGAGAACAAATGAAATAAAGAAATGAGAACCATAATCATGCTGGAAAATGAAAATGAAATTATATTTGAACTTGGAGAATAGTAGAACAAAGTAGTAGAGAGTGCAAGAACAAAAATGGAAAACTAGAGAGAAGGTAGATCTTCTCTCTCTAAAAACCCTAACCTGATTTGGAAATAAACTAGAATCCCCTAAAAGTGTGTCAGCCAATCAGATAAAGAGACTTAATTACAAAAAAAGGAGTAGGGACTAAGTTGAAAAAAAGTATACAATTCTGGTGTTGTCACGCCTTGGTCACTAGCGACCACAACAAGCATAATGCTGGTCGCTAGCGACCAGTATCAGTAAATGCTCAATTTGCTGCAAAATTCTCCGGTTCCCCGTTTCGCTCGCTCCAACGCTCCCGCTGCTCCTGATGCTCCCGAGACTTGAAGTAGCTCCAGCATAGGTCCCTGAAATACCAAAGCACTACCCAAACGTACATCAAAAGATAACAAGACTAAAGTCTACTCAAAGCCTCAAAAAGTAATGAAATTCCACATCAACCACCAAAATGCAAAATATGCAATAACAATGCAAACAACTACAATTAACACACTTAAGGAATGCAAGATATACATATAAAGGCAGAGAATGCTCAGAATTTCGCATTCTATTAGTGACTCACTGCCCTTGCAAACAACAAAGGACTTCCCTTGCACCAACAACTAGGTGACTCACTGCCTTTGACAACTACAAAGGACTTCAACCTTGCCTTCAACACCGAAGGACTTTGATAAGAATTGAATCGAGTTCAATTCTTGAAAACTCCAGTGGGGGAAAGAAAGGCAGTACTCTATGGTTCTTTATTGATTGACAAAAAGGTTCTCATACATCAAATGATCTACAATGACTCCTTTTATAGGCAAAGCAGTCCTAACCAACTAATTACAATATCCTAACCTCTAACAACTAACTAGCTTTGCCCTCAAGGCTCACAATGCAGATCAACCTAAACTACTATTCTTATTATAACAAAAATCCATTAATACAGGGACAATATTATACTTACAGAAACAGCACTTAATCTCCCTACCTGACATAGTCTTCAAGCCACTTTGGTGGTCTTCTTTCCCTTCCTGCTCTATTGTTTGTATCAGACTTTCTACCCTTGCCTTAGACCTACTAAGGATTTCTTGCCTTACAAAAAATAAGGACTTTGTATAAAAGATGTGGTTTTTACCAATCAAGAACTTAGATGCAACTAAGTTTGAACCTTGATGGATTTTTCTCTCAAAGAAATAACTAGCAAAGCTAGGATAAACAATTAAAGCTCACTCTTTTAAGAATTACAACCTTTACTCAAATAAAAATAAGAACTTGAGGTCTTGAGGTTGAAGATGAAGAGAAATACGGATTCAATTCGACAGCATTTTGGCACTTGTAAGCTTGGGTAGTCTCTTGAATTCTTGGGCGTTGAGGTCTTCTATTTATAGAGAAATAGAAGCTCAAATTCGAAAATTAGAAGCTTGATCTCTACCATTGATTTGAATTTTTAATCTCTTGATCCAATGGTGAGAGCTCCATGATATGATTTGAAATTGATCTTCCAAAAATAGAAAAGATCAAGGAAGTTTCATCTTGGCTCTTGATTCACATAATTCCCTTTAATCCAAAGGTTATTATTTTATCTTAAATATGGAAACTTTATAACCAAGCATTTGAAATAAGGAAATTTCATCTTGGCTCTTGATTCAAATAATTCCCTTTAATCCAAAGGTTATTATTTGATCTTAAATATGGAAACTTTATAACCAAGCATTTGAAATAAGGAAACTTCATATTGGCCCTTGAATTTGAATTGTGCCTTGATCTTTGTGGTGTGCATTACTTCAACATTTTTTCACAAAATCTTGCAAAATTGCAAGCTTGTTTGCGCCAACTTGGGAGTGGGAAAAGGCTAGGGTTTTTAGCTTTTCTTGCTCCACAAGTGTGCCTCCATGTTGGTACGAATTAGGATTTCACAATTTTTTATTTTTGAAAATCGTAAAACACAAAACATTGTCTTCCAGGGAATCTTATGAAGGTTGATTCTTGAATACTCTTGAATCTTGTATCTTGAGGCTTGAGATTCTTCTGGAATCTTGAGATTCTTCGGAAGCTTGATAAAATCTTCGGGAATCTTCGCAAAATCTTCGGGAATCTTCTAAACTTGAAATTATTGACAGAATCTTCTGAGGTCTTCTAACTTCGTGTAGAATCTTCAACATAATCTTCTGGTCCCGCATGGAATCTTCCGGGAATCTTGTAGATTCATATAGAATCTTTAGGAGGCTCACAAAATCTTTTTAAAGTGTCCGTAAAAATATTCTGTTACTTAAATGCAAAATATATTCTAGAATAAATTCTAGATAATTATTTTTATTTAATAGTTTGCATTTAATTCTCCATACAAGATCTTTCTAGATTTCCCCATATATATATATATATATATATTTCGAAATTAATAAGCAATATAGTGTAAAATAGAGATTTTTTTTTTGGTAAGGGTGTAAAATAGAGATTTGATTTTGATTCTGTATTTATTTAATTATTTTGAAAATTTGTATATATGTTATACATGAATATTTAAATAGAGATTTTTAATAAAGATGATTCTCTATTTAATTCCATGTATTTTCCATAAATAAAAATATGGGAAATCATAGAGTCTTCCAATCAAACTTTCCTTAATTAGAAAAGCTTTGACTTGGTCTTCAAAAATTAGAATAACTTGTATTCCAAGCATGTATGTTGCGCCAACTTTGGTCTATGGTGGTCAAGATGTGTCTTTTTATAATTTCAATTAATCAAGTCCTAAAACACACTTAACAAACCATTAGTCCAACCAAATTAAAACTTTTATTTTAATTAAGAATTTTATCACTCAAAACCTTCAACAATGACGTAAAGGGTTCTTGGAGCTAACAATCTCCCCCTTTTTGATGATAACAATTCCAATTGAAATAAAGGTTTCACTACTAGAATAATTGGTTTTAGTGGCAATTAATTATGTCTTTAGTGGCCATAAAAATTGCCGCTAAAACTTTTAGCAGCCATTACTAATTGGTCGTTGTAACCACCGTCGCTAAAAGTATTTAGTGACCATTCTCATAAAAGCCGGTAAAGACTACAATAATTGCCGCTAAAAGTATCAAATATATAGCGGCAATTATTTATGGCAATTTATATGGCCACTAATATATATTTAAATGTGTCATTTTACTTACTTTTAGACGCCATTTCTATTGCCACAAAAAATTCAAAAAAAAAAACTTTTAATGGCAATAGTTATTGCCGCAAAATACAAGCAAACACGACTTAACATGACTTAATTAGTTACTATAAAACAAAATTTGAAAGAAAGAAAAAATAGTGAACATCATCTTATTGATGTTAATTATGGGTCTTCAAATGAAATATGATTTGACATTCAAAAAATAGAGTAAACTATGAAATTAATATTGACTAAATGATAATATTGATGATGAGTTACATATTATTTATGAGAGCAAATGCTCCTCATAATATAGACATTATAGAATATTTCAAACTCAAGATAAAATCCTAACAAACCTTATATCCTAACACAATTCTAATAAATCTCATCATATTTAACTTTCTATTTAATATTCTAATACTTCTAATAATTAATTAAGCATACTTGCTTAACCCATTCTGGCAATGTAGCACTGAAAAGAAGTGTCTGAACTTTGTTAATATCTTCTACCTTATCTGCAAAGTCAAATAGAAAGCCATTGTAATCAAACGACATACCGAGAATTAGTTCCACATCTTCAACAGAGCCCATCCTCAGCATTTCATAAGCCTCATCAAGGAAATGAAACTTTAGTTGGCTCAGGTCAATATTTCCCCTCTCAATATGATCCAAAAAAAATCAACAATAGTCTGAAATAAACTCTAGGAAGCATTCATCACTATCTACCTTGGTTATATTATATTAATCATATCAACAAATAGAAAGATCTGCTACACATTAACAAGAAATATTGTTAAAGTAATTACCTTTACTCGATCCGGTGTGCCAACAACAACATCAACACCTCTCTTGAGCTTAACCTCTTGAACTTGATATGGAGCCCCACCATATAAACAGCAAGAATTCAATCCCATTGCCCCATCATAAACTTCAAAATCAGCATAGACCTAATCATAACACACCAAAAAAGGGAAACCCCAAAAAAAAGGCAAATTAATAAAAAAGGCAAACAAATACACTTCAGCAGAGACAACTCAAGCAAGTTAGTTAATTATACCTGACAATGTATGTGATTTTGCTTAAGATTGCATTGTTCCACCTATTTTAAACAAAGTTTCTCTGTCTCTCTCTTACTCCTATGATAGAAAATAAATGCAACAATGTCTCAAATTCCTATAATAGAAGTTATTTCCTTAATTAATTTCATTATGCAAGTGAAAATGCATCATCACAATCACAACGACTCTTAATCTCTTGTCACATCTCAAGATAGAAAGGATTGTCACTTACAATAGCTAAGAGATTTTAACTTGAGGCCAAAGAATAGGAAATTGAGTTTTGTATAATATAAGGCAAAGACCAAGCACATATAACATATTAGGGTCCTTACAACAGGTTAATGTTATAAAAGTAAAAAACAAATGCCTAAAAAATCAACAGGCTAATGTTATAAAAGTAGGCAGCATACCAACTCTCCTGAATAATAGGAGAATACATAGAAAACCCAAATAACAAGAAAGAAAATCATACCTCCAACTATGAGTAATGTTCCTGTTATCCAGAAGTTAGCATACATTCACAAAATAAGGATGGCAAATAGTCCAAGTCCAGGAGTATAGCCCAAGTATTGGACAGCAACTCCAGCAACACCCTGAAACATTCAATTGAACTGTGAGAAGCAATATATAAATTTTTCCCTGCAAATTCATTTGAAACCAAATTAAACTGAACCAACCACACAAAAGACTATAAAAATAAGTCCCATTTAAATTAGTATAGAGATCCATCATTATTCAGTGCAACCTACATGTTAAGCTAGAATTAAAGCAATGTCAAGTTACCAACTGAACCTAGAAGCTGAAGAGTGCAACTCACATTTATAATGTTTAAAGTCAAGTATTTGTACACTAATATGCTTATAGAATGCTTTCCATCGAGAGGTTTAAAGAGCAGACAACTAGGGAAATGAATATTAGAGTGAAATAACAGTGATAATCATGTTACTTTTCAAATCTAATTTCTTGTTCTCAGTTTTTTGCTTTATGAGTTTGAAACACAATTTAAAAAGTATAATCATGTTTCTACCATAAAATTCATTGGCCGATGGTCACAAAGCTGGTCTCCTGGTTTGACATAAACTAGGTGAGCAATGAAACACTGCAAAGTGAAAAAAGAAAACCAGTAAGCATTGACAACAATTTGAATTTCATGTTTGATGATAAAGAAAATTTGTATTTGCTAGGTCATGGATTATTTTTCTCAAGAAAAATTTAATATATAGCTAGATGTTGTGTCAGACCTTCCAGTGAATATATGCTCCCTTAGACCTAATATGGTTGGTTTCCTTCTCCAACTGTGATCTTTACGGAATTCTTCCAACACATTCCTCATTTTGAAAGCTTCTTCATAGTAATTATCTTAACCAAAAAAGGAAAAGGTAATAAATTGTAAGAGGACTAAATTACTCATAAAGTGTCAATCAATGAATTCAAGTCCAAAGAAAAACTACTTGATTCATGTCTATGGTCTGGATGGCTTAACCACGAGTGAATATTTTATTTCAATGAAACAAACTATCAAACACCTTGTGTGCAAATTTTATTTTATTTTTCAAGAAGCAGTAGTGAGAAAATCTTTATATGAATCAAACTTCAAAATAAGCAATAATCATCATCAAACTACCAAATCACCAAATCGAAGAGAATGAGAAATAACAAGAATGTATGATCAGAATTTACCTTTCCTTCCTCATAGCAGCTCCTGAATATTTGATGTTCTCAAACTCAGCAGTAATACCTCGGGTAGTATGAGTTTTTATGAGTAAGAGGTCACGATACATCCCGGGGAGGCAGGACACCTAGCGAGCCCCAGCTCCCTTTTCTTTTCCTTTTTCTCTTCTCCCTCCCGTGCTCTCTCTTCTCCCTCACCCCTCCATTTCTTTTATTCTTCTTCTCTCTACATCTTTCTCTCTCTAAGAAACCTTCACCAATCTTGAAGATCTTTGTCTCAAATCTCATCTCTTGGCTTGTGGGTAAGTGTAGAGTATTTCTTTCTCTCCATTGGTCTCTCATTCCTTTCTATTTTGAATTTGGGGGTTTAGGGTTTTGATTTGAGAATCTTGAGATTTTTTATTTTGATGTGGATCTAAGTTGATTGATGTGTTCTCTAGGGTCTCATGGAACTAGAGAAGCTCTGGGCAACTCATCCTAGCTCCGGGATTGAGCAATGGACTCCATTGGAGTATTTTGTGAGTAATGGGTTATTTATAGTTTATGTTTGATTTTGATTGATATTGTGAATTTCTTGCTATGATAGTTGATAGGGACTGAGATTGGTTGATATATGATTGATATTGTATATTGGTTGTGTTTGATTTGGATGGGTTGTGGTGAAAATGTGGATTTGGAGGTGATTTTCGAACAATTTTCTGCAGAATTTCGTCTCTGATCCTTGTTGTTATCGATTACAACGACTTGGTAATCGATTACCAAGACTCTAATCGATTACTGTAATCGATTACCACGAATTTGTAATCGATTACAGGTTGCCAATTTTTGCGAAAAATCATCTTCCAGAACAAATTTTTTTGTTGTAATCGATTACAGTGAGTCTGTAATCGATTACACAGTGTAAAAACTTCATTTTTATAATTTTTATGATTCTAACTCAATGCTTTCATGTGTTTAAGTTATACCTCCATTTCCCCTCGTTCACCACTACCCGGAAACTTGACACTTGAGTGTTTATGATGAAAATTTGGTATTGGATGAGATTGGATGTGTGGGAATCTAGAAATTACTTTGTTTTTATGTAATAATATGATAATGATATGATGATAATATGATTATGACATGATGATGATTTGACGTCGTTGTATTAATGATATATGGTGATGATCAAACGATGATGCGTTAATGGTATGTAAAGGGTGTGATGATGATACGATGATGATTTGATGTTTTTGTGTTATGATACGATGATGATAGGAGTATGAACGGGAATGCGTCTATGTGAGATAGGTATTATGCGGGAGAACAAAATTCGAAAGTAAGTAATGATTGGTGACACGACCTGAGGAGGGGCAGAGCTCCTGGGGTCGAAGATTAAGAACCTGAGGAGGGGCGGGGCTCCCGGGGTTCATTAAAGTATAAGTCCGAGGAGGGGCTGGGCTCCCGAGACATAAATAAGGATCTGAGGAGGGGTGGGGCTCCCAGGATCCATAAGTAAAACACATTTAACTAAAGAGGGAACGTGAGACGAGTTGGACGTATAAGTTATTAGGATATTATGATCGTGTATTGTAGATACTCGTAGGTATTTGTTGGTTGTGGTATCATAGATTACATTTAATCTGTTATTCATGAGCGTATGACTCACCCAATTATACATAACCTTTTCAGATTCAGGTGCAGATCAAGAGGCGAATTCTTCCGTCCCTCCAAGTTCCTAGCTTTGGTGAACCTCGGTGTTTAGAGGCGTTATGTTATTGTCTATCGTTTTGTAGTGTGCTCCATAAGTTTACAAACAGAATTGTCGATGTCATGTGTATTTGATGTAGTCTAATTAAGACTCGTTGTATTAAGTTGATTCTGAGTTTAGTAGGATGTTATGTTTGGATTATATGGGTTATGAGTATAGGGGTGATACTTGAGAACCCTATTATATGTATGGATTATACGTGATGTGCGTTACTAAAGTAGTTGTGGTTGTTGTTGTTTAGCTCGATATTGTGTGGAATCCAGGTTAAGGCTGACATGGGACTTGGTGTCCCACGTGCCGGTCACGGATCCGAGTTGGGTCGTGACAAAGTTGGTATCAGAGCCTAGGTTTGAGTTTTGTAACTTATGGAGTGATTGTTCTTCAGTAGGGTGACAATAGTGTAAATGGTTGCCGGCCCATTTTCACAAAATTGTGACTCTAAGGAAGACGATTTTAGGATGTTAACGTAGGATCTTGTCAGTATAGGTTTTCTCATCTTTGAATCCCTACTATCTAGGGATATGCACACCTCGTGCAGTGTTCCCTGTGCTTTTATTTTCTAAGTGATATGCCACACGGATAAGTGAGAGGATGTTACCTTAAGGATATGTTTGATAGGGAGGTATTACCTTGTTAGGGAACTCCTACCCTTTTTCGTAGGGATGGAATATAGACCATCCATGCTGAAGCGATGAGAGAGATTCATCGAGTGCCCAGCACCATGATATAGATTTTGAATAGTCGGAACCAGAGAAGCGACGAGATGTGACCCTACATGAAGAGGGCACCACAAGGACATGAACCACAACCTGATGACGGGAATGAAGTCTGGAATTCTACCTAAGGTTGACCTGCCGGAGTTCTCAAGAGACCCCATGGGCGAAGACCCTCAGGAGTTTTACACAAGGCCACCCGAGTACTATCGGCCCTTCGATGTCATGAGATGTTGCACGTGGACATAGCAACCTACACCATATAAAGAAATGTTGTTCCTTGGTACGAGGATGCCACCGCCGGTGTGGGAGGAGTTCATCAAAGTCTTCAGAGGAAGAATAGTCTCGGATATTCAAGAAGGGTTGTTAGCATAGTAGTCTTTAAGATCATGTAGGTCCTATTTATGTTGGTATTTGGGTGCACTATAGATTTCAGTTGGGTTACGCGACTATGTAATTTATGAAGTCACATGAGAAGGAAGGAAGTCAAGTGAATTACGAAGGGGCTAAGGAATCCGATGTGCTTCGATCTGTATTTTTGAATAAGAAGAATGGTTTTACCCAAGGTCACGGGCATTGACCCTAGTATCGACAACACACAAGAGGAGTAAAGAGCAAATAAAAGTTGGAAAGAGGAGAAGACAAAGGATAGTAGTTAGTAAGAATGTCTCGAGTGATCTTTACGGCTATTGGAACCGCTACCTTACTTCTAGAGGAAGATTCGGGTCAGTGAGGACCACAACTAGAGTCAGGTCGGGTTGGAGTCTTGACTCAGTAGTATGTTTCCCCCCATCATGCGATGGTTAGGGTCGTTTAGGCCTCATCGCCCTCTTTGGAACGTGTGCAAGAGGTTTCATTCAGGGTTATACCGTCAGAGTCTTAACCTATGATTTGGATTTAAGCACTTGGGACACCTTGTGTGGTAATGTCCTCGCTTAGTGACAGGCCCCGACACTAACCTGACTCTACCTACCCTACCCTTCTGACACCACCCTGGATAGACGTATCTTCAGCTAGCGTTACGGGCAAGTCCAATTGAGGTGAAGCGAGAGGAAACCATGGCTGGAACCAAGGTGGTGGATAACGATGTTATCCTCGAGTGTGGACTTTTTGCCTTCTGTCATGAATCAGTAATTTCTACCTCAGGCAGGAATGATCTGTTTTTCCCTGTGGCGGAAGCCTGGTATATCAATAGGATTGGTGTGCAATTCCTGCCTGTAGATCTCGTCTCTGAGTGCTATGCATGGCTGATTAAGGTAGGCCCCAAGAAAGAGGGAGTAATCTAGAAGTGGCCAAGGCTACGATGATAACCAGGAGTTTCTTGGACTTAGTCAGTCGTTGGTGACACTTGTGTTCAGGATTTCTTGGCAACAGTGGTACCGTTGACACAGTCAATCGAAGATGGTGTTCGCTCTCAGTGGTCAGAAGTCATAAGCAGAGTTTACAAAAAGCTTAAGGAGTGTGTGAGCACTGCCTCTATTCTTATAAAGTCGGGATCAGGAGGGTCCCAGTGTAACGATGGTTCGAGTACAACTTTTGAAAGTTCTCTTGGGAATCATGGAAAAGTGTTGCCTATGTTTAAGAAAGGTAAAACAACGTGAGTAGAAACATTTCACCCACGAATGGAAGGTGCTTGTACTGAAGTTTGCTCTTGAGAATTGAGAATGCGAAAGTGGACACGATGTTTAAGGATTATGTGCACCGTTATTCATCATCTGGGAGAAAGCTAATAAGGTTGTTGATATTATGAGACAGAAGTTCATGTGTTGCTTATCTTCTATTGTTCTACGGTCCAACCCAAGTGGATGAAGTATGTCAGATTAATATGAAGGGATTGCATGTTGAGTCAGGAAGACAAGGCGTAATTCTAACACACGATGAGGCTTAGTGGTCCTGATTCAGATCAGGATATTATAGAGAGAAGATCCGAGGGTGAAGAAACTTAAGGCTAATATTGATGATGTAAAGAACTTGGGATTTTTATTGGAATCGAAAAGGAACGTTAAGATGAAATAAGAGATTTGGTGTACCAACATATATGATGTGAGAAGGTGAATAGTAAGGGACACCTACGACGTCAGATATTTGGTTCATCTAAGAAATGCTAAGAGGTATTGAGACCGAAATGAGTTATTTAGTGGGAAGGCATGAAAAGAACTGTGATAGCTTGTGTTTCTCGTTGATTGGCATATCAGCGGGTTAAAGTTGGTAAAGATTGACATGGATTTGGTGATAACCTTACCTTGTAGATTTTGGGACATTCAACTCTGTATGGTTTACGGTGGGCTAGATGATCTAGTCGGCTCATGTCAATTGGTAAATAGAACTTATGTGGTATTCGGTTATGTTCAACTCTCCGCTAATGTTATTGTACAGCAACATGGAACTCCCTTCTCCTTTGTCTCAGATCGAGAGATTTAGTTCACCTGGTATTATTGAAGTAAGTCGGGAGGCGTGAGGGAACCGCCTCGATCTTAGCGATGTTTTTCACCTCAGGAGGTGAGGGCATTCCAAATTCTGGAAGGCAGGCTCCAGAGTGTTGGACAGGATTTTGCAGAAGATGAGGATCACGTGTATCTTTGGGGTTGGTCTTATAATATCAATAAGTAGACCAAGTGTTGGCATGACTCCTTCTTGAAGCTCGATAAGAGGAAAAAGAATTGCGGAATCTGTGTGGAATGTTTCGAGAGTGGCGAAGTAGCGATTTTGGGTTTTGACCTAGTGAAAGCCGAAGGTAGATGATAACGACAAGAGATGAATCTTGAGGTTCCCTTTTAGAGGGCCGTGTGTCCCTTTTGAGTCGTGGAAGGAAAGGATGTGTTGAGATTTGGAAAGCGATGGGAGTTTTGTCCTCCAGATATTAGACCTTTGGGGAAGTATTTATTCGACCTATCCCGTGTTCTAGAGCGTCAAGTGTTACCCTTGGTGTAGCATGAGCATAGGAGTAGGAACCGATGTTGTTTAGTGATCGAAAAAGTATAGAAGCTCCGTTCTATAGGAAGTTGTCAGAGTGGAGGTGGTTTGGTGGAACCATTTAAGTTAGGAGGCTACAGGGGAACCAGAGGAAGCCATGAGGGCTAGATATCGTCACCTTTTTTTTGACACCCAAGTAATCTCTCCTTTTCCTTTTGTGTCTGAATTCGGGGACCGAATTCTTTAAGGGGGGAAGATTGTAATACCTCGAGTAGTATGAGTTTTTATGAGTAAGAGATCACGATACATCCCGGGGCGGCAGGACACCTAGCGGGCCCCACCTCCCTTTTCTTTTCCTTTTCCCTTCCCTTTTCCTCTTCTCCCTCCCGTGCTCTCTCTTCTCCCTCTTGAAGATATTGAAGATCTTTGTGTCAAATCTCATCTCTTGGCTTGTGGGTAAGTGTAGAGTATTTCTTTCTCTCCATTGGTCTCTCATCCTCTCTATTTTTAATTTGGGGGTTTAGGGTTTTGATTTGAGAATCTTGAGATTTTTGGTTTTGATGTGGATCTAAGTTGATAGATGTGTTCTCTAGGGTCTCATGGAACTAGAGAAGCTCTGGGCAACTCATCCTAGCTCCGGGATTGAGCCATGGACTCCATTGGAGTATTTTGTGAGTAATGGGTTATTTATAGTTTATGTTTGATTTTGATTGATATTGTGAATTACTTGCTATGATAGTTGATAGGGACTGAGATTGATTGATATATGATTGATATTGTATATTGGTTGTGCTTGATTTGGATGGGTTGTGGTGAAAATGTGGATTTGGAGGTGATTTTCGAACAATTTTCTACAGAATTTCGTCACTGACCTAGGTTGTAATCGATTACAACGACATGGTAATCGATTACTGTAATCGATTACCAAGACTCTGTAATCAATTACAGGTTGCCAATTTTTGCGAAAAATCATCTTCCAGAACAAATTTTTCTGCTGTAATGGATTACAGTGAGTCTGTAATCGATTACACAGTGTAAAAACTTCATTTTTATGATTCTAACTCAATGCTTTCATGTGTTTAAGTTATACCTCCATTTCCCCTCGTTCACCACTACCCGAAAACTTGACACTTGAGTGTTTATGATGAAAATTTGGTATTGGATGAGATTGGATGTGTGGGAATCTAGAAATTACTTTGTTTTTATGTAATAATATGATAATGATATGATGATAATATGATTATGACATGATGATGATTTGACGTCGTTGTATTAATGATATGGTGATGATGAAACGATGATGCGTTAATGATATGTAAAGGGTGTGATGATGATACGATGATGATTTGATGTTGTTGTGTTATGATACGATAATGATAGGAGTATGAACGGGAATGCGTCTATGTGAGATAGGTATTATGCGGGAGAACAAAATCTGAAAGTAAGTAAAGATTGGTGACACGACTTGAGGAGGGACAGGGCTCCCGGGGTCGAAGATTAAGAACCTGAGGAGGGGCGCGGCGGGGCTCCCGGGGTTCCTTAAAGTATAAGTCCGAGGAGGGCTGGGCTCCCGGGACATAAATAAGGATCTGAGGAGGGGCGGGGCTCCCGGGATCCATAAGTAAAACACATTTAACTAAAGAGAGAACGTGAGACGAGTTGGACGTATAAGTTATTAGGATATTATGATCGTGTATTGTAGATACTCGTAGGTATTTGTTGGTTTCGGTATCATAGATTATATTTAATCTGTTATTCACTGAGCGCATGACTCACCCATTCATACATAACCTCTTCAGATTCAGGTGCAGATCAGAAGGCGAATTCTTCCGTCCCTCCAAGTTCCTAGCTTTGGTGAGCCTCGGTGTTTAGAGGCGTTATGTTATTGTCTATCGTTCTGTAGTGTGATCCATAAGTTTACAAACAAAATTGTCGATGTCATGTGTATTTGATGTAGTCTAATTAAGACTTGTTGTATTAAGTTGATTCTGAGTTTAGTAGGATGTTATGTTTGGATTATATGGGTTATGAGTATAGGGGTGATACTTGAGAACCCTATTATATGTATGGATTATACGTGATGTGCGTTACTAAAGTAGTTATGATTGTTGTTGTTTAGCTTGATATTGTGTGGAATCCAGGTTAAGGCTGACATGGGATTTGGTGTCCCATGTGCCAGTCACGGATCCGAGTTGGGTCGTGACATCAGCAACCAAAGATGAACAGAGCAAAAACATAGCAGAGCATATCCGAGCAATGCATAGTAGATCATCAGAGAAGACGACAAGAATCTAGAACTTGTCGTCTAAAATAAGCAGATGCAACCGAGAATAAGAAAATACATGTCGCGCCTAGACCAGATCTGAGGTGATGCAGACGAACAGATCTAAGAAAAACGTGAGCAAGTTATGGAGAGTAGAGGACGGCGATGAGGAACCATTTCCGGTGGTGGCGGTGGAGGATAGTGGCGAAGATGGCGTAGAGGAGGGTGCGCGATAAGGAGAGATTGAAGAGGGGCTTGAAAGTGGAGGAGGATGAGAGCCTCATGCTCAGTAAGTACTAATTAATTGCTTTTTTTTGTGTTTTTGCAAGGCTCAGTAGTAATACTGTAATAGGTTTAATTCAACATAATAGTAATAACGACAAGTAAATAATTGCCATTAAAAGAGACTATTTAATAGTAAAAATAATGGCATTAGCATAATTGTCACTATAAGTTTGTCGCTAAAACTGATTATTCTTGTAGTGTTTTGATTTGATTACAAGAGAAAATATTTTCTTAAAACATGAAGCCTTAGGAAATTATTTTCAAATAAACAATATAATAATAATAATAAAAATAATAATATAAAAGAGATAGTAAAAAGAAAAAAACATTAATTAAATAAAAGAAAATAAACATAGACATGAAATAAAATAAAACATAAAAGAAAATAAAAACATAACAAGTGCAAGAACTTTAAAAAAACTTTAAAAAAAAACTTAAAAAGAGTTTTGAAAACATAGAAAAGGAATTAAGCTCCCCCTAGAGCTAGATAAGTTCTTGAAGTTATTGATCTTCATTCTTCATTGTTCTTGAAAAAGTCTTCCTTTATCTTCAATTATCTTCTCCCCCTTTGTTTCATCAAAAAGGTCTTCAATTCTTAAGAATTTGAAGAAGATATCGAAATTCTTCAACGGTCATGTCTCCTTTAGAAGTTGAATTGAGAACAAGAGAGTTGTCGAAACCGATGAAGTGTAGGATTTTTCTGACTTTCTCGTAAGGAATGCTTTCCCCGTCAACTTGAAACATTTCAAGAACTGTCTTCTGGAGAGCTTCTTGGTCAAAACACAGATGCTCCCCCTTAATGAGACATTCTTCCTTTTGTTGAGGTACCATATGTTCTTCTCGATTTTCAATGACCAAAGGTATTGAACTTGACCAAAGAATATATTCTTCTTTTATAGAGGTATCATGCCCGAATGGAGTATCACACTTGAAAATATACTCATCCACACCAAGAGATGGGTTGTCTTCAAAAAATTTGTTAATGTCCGTTGTTATCACGGATGAGAGTGGAGTAGAAGTAGAAGAAGAAGAATCATGTGGGCCAGAAGTTACCTTTTCAAAATAGGAGTGGGTGACCTCTTTTTCTCATTGTCCTTGACATCATCAGCAAAGGTTACTCTTTTTCTCTTCAAGAATGATTGATTTGGAAGGTCGAGATAAGTTGTTGGACAGTAGAATTCAAATCTTTCCATGTCCATCTTTTTGTCAGCAAAAATTCGAGTGAGTAGCCTTCCATATGGAAAATTTGAAATTTTTGTTCTTGTTGAATCAATCATAAATCCAAAGCTTTTTAAATTTTCAAAAAGATTTTTCAAAAATAGTTTTTAAAAGCTCTTTAGGTTAAGTAAACCTTTCAGCGTGCTAAAACGATCTTCAGCTAAAGGTTTTGTAAATATGTCAGACACTTGGTCTTCCGTACTCACAAACTTTAACTCAATATCGCATTTCTGCACATGATATCTAATGAAATGATGTTTAACATCAATATGTTTAGATCTAGAGTGCTGAATGGGATTCTTAGCCAAAGCTATTGCACTTGTGTTATCACACATAACGGGAATTTTATCATACCTGAGATTGTAGTCAAGTAGTTGATTTCTTACCCATAAAATTTGTGTTACACATCTAGCAGCAGCTATGTATTCTGCTTCTGCGGTTGATAGTGCAATGGTATTTTGTTTTCTGTAACTCCATGTGATGAGTGCATCCCCAAAGAATACACAGCATCTATGGTGCTTTTTCTGTCAACCCAGTCTCCGGCGTAATCAGCATCACAGAAACCTGTAACCACAGAGGAGATACCTTTCTTGTACCAAAGGCCAAGATTAGTAGTACCTGCCAAGTATCTAAGGATACGATTGACTGCAGTTAGATAAGACTGTTTTGGACAAGATTGAAATCTTGCACATATGCCGACACTTAACTGTATGTCAGGCGTAGACGCAGTTAAATAAAGCAGGGACCCGATCATACCTACAGAACTCCCCCTGCATTAGATCTGCAAACTTTCTACATAGAGATTCGTTAGTAGCACCGAATACTATATCATCAACATAAATTTGCACAATTAATAAATCAGAGTTATCAGTTAGAGTGAAAATAGTTGTATCCACTTTTCCACGAGTGAATCCATTCGTAGTCAAGAAGCTACTAAGTCTGTCATACCAAGCTCTAGGAGCTTGTTTAAGACCGTATAACGCTTTAGACAAACGATAGATGTGCTCGGGATAGGTTTCACTTATAAAAGCTGGAGGTTGCTTCACGTAGACCTCTTCACTGAGGACACCATTAAGGAATGCGGACTTCACATCCATCTGATATAGCTTTATTCCTTTGTGTGCTACGAATGCAAGTAGCGTCCTTATGGCTTATAGTCTTGCAACTGGCGTGAAGGTTTCGTTGTAGTCGATTCCTTCTTGCTGGTTGTATCCTTGTGCCACGAGTCTTACTTTGTTTCTCGTAACCTTTCCGGATTCGTCCAACTTGTTGCGGAACACCCACTTTGTGCCAATAATCGTTTTGCCCTTGGGTTTCTGGACAAGCTTCTAGACTTCATTCTTCTCAAATTGATCGAGTTCTTCTTCCATGGCTTCCACCCAACTGGGTTCATCCAATGCTTCTTGAACTGTCTCAGGTTCGATTTCTAAAATCTGTGCAGCATTAGATTGAAATCTCAGGGATCTTCTTGTTCTTATCCCATGAGATGGATCGCCAAGAACTTCGTTATCTCTAACAACTTTGAGATCGTTTATTCCGATTTTTCTTCTTAAAGCGGGTTCTTGAACTTCAATAGACTCAACCCCTTGAGGAGTAGAGGGTTCTTGAGCTACAATGTTTCTTGGTTCATCTCCACCTAAATTTGGTATTTCCTTCATAACTTGATGATCATCTTCTTCAATAGGTGCTTGATCATGGTTTTCACAACCTTTGGTTGAGATAGTTAAATCCTTCAATCTTTCTTCGATGTCATCTAGATTATTTTGGATATCTTGCTTTAGTTCCTTGAACTTCTCCACTCACATCAATGCAAAGGCTTCACCTTTGGATCTTTTCCTTTAGCACTTTAATGTAACTCCCCGTAGGCATGTGCATCCTTCTTGATTAATCAAAAAGTTTCAACCTTTGGTATCCATAGACATGGTTTGACCAAAAAGATTTCACCCTTGTGATTTTTTATGCTTGCCAAAAAATGTTGAGGGTAAAAAGAAATTGTTAGGACAAGGGAAGAGGTTAAGGTGAGGATTGTGTGTATATGTGATGTGTTTGGAGGTTTGAGAGGGTTAGGAGATAAGTTGTGAGAGTTTGGTCATGTGTTATGATATAGAGGAGGTTATGCACGAAAAATATGAGATGAGGATGACATAGATAGAGATGTTTGGATTAGAGATTGTGTGTAGATATGTTGACAAGTCATCATGCCTTTTCTTTCCATCTTCCCACATGGGTTGACGTAACGTATGACTTTTGATATACTTTCGCATAATTGAATTGTCCATATGACACTACTCAATGTTTTCATCATATCTTGAGTTGTAGATATCGGAATTGAGTGATCTTTGGCTTGTGGGAAAGCTGATCGAGAACTACAACTTCTCTTCACATGAGAATCTCGAAATGTGCCATTATGAGGTCCATTGATCTACTTCAATTTCGTGGACAATCATTTTAGCTAGACAAATTTTGTAGGTTATGGAGCTTATGAAGATTTGATGAGTGCTTCAACGTGGCTAGCATCCCTTGGCACCCATATGCCCTTTGTGTGGCTTTCCTAGAACAGCCACCAAGTATCCACCACTCCTCATGTAGGTGGTGGTGTTGACTTTAGTGATGTACCTGCATTCACAGAAAGAGAGGTTTTTGGTACCTATACCTTCTTGGGTCCTTTTTTGTTAGCCTTTCCAGCATCTGGTTTCAGCTTTTGAGACTTCCACATCTTTTTAGGTTTTCCCTTCCATGTGCCACCCTTGGCTTTGGAGGTAGTTCCCTTTTTAAGAAGTAGACACTTCTCTTTGCTGTGTTCGTGTTTAAAACAAAAGATGCATAAAGGTGTTGGCTTATTATCTGTCAAAGGTTTCAAAGTATCTTCATGAAAGATTGGAACTTATCCAAGACCCGTATGATCTTTGTAAGGTTTTTGACTTCCTAACAATAGATCTAGCATCTTAGAACCGTCGACCATTCTTTTAAGATCTTTCGAGAGGAGATCATTAGTCTTTTGTGCATTGTACATAGCTTCCTCAGCTTTCTTCACAAGCACAGGAGCTTCTGCCTCTAGAGACTGTCATCCCTCATACAGTTTATCTGTACTGTCTTTGAGTTCTTGACATTCTTTCTCTAGTTCCTCCTTTTGAGATCTTAATGACTTATTTTCTGATTTTAAGGTTTTTCAAAGCTTTTTTATTTATCAGAAAATGAGTCGTCAGATTCTTTGAATCCTATAGCAGTTCATCATAGAAGTCCGAAAATTCCTCATATGATGGTGCCGAGTTTTCAATACACACCTCAGATTCATCTTTATTAGATTTTGAGTCTGTATCATACGAAACTGCTGCCATGAAGCAGAGGTTCGTGTCTTCTTCTGTGTCTTCATTTTCTTCAGATTCATCAGAATCGGAGTTGTCACTCCATGTGGCTGCAAGAGCCTTCTTCTTCTTGAAAAATTTCTTCTTCGACTGCTTGTTTTTAGGATAGTCGTTCTTGAAATGGCCTTTTTCGCCACATCCGAAACACATTGTGTTATCGGTCTTCATTTTGTTCTTCTTATCCTTTTTAATGAAGGCTTCTTTATTCTTCATAGATCTGTTCTTCCAAGCCCTTGACATTTTACGCACGAGCATGCTCATGTTTTCTTCGTCAAGGTCTTCGTCTTCAAATTCTTCATCTATTTCTTCGTCTTCGTCTTCTTCAACCTTTAGCGCTTTCTTCTTAGTCTTCAAAGTCTTCTTGGTTGTAGATGTCTTGAGCGCTAAAGGTCTTGATCTTGATGTTGTTAGTTATTCTTGAGATTCAAGCTCGATTTCATGAGTCTTAAGAGACCCAATCAATTCATCGAAGCCTAACTTAGTTAGGTCCTTGGCTTCTTGAATAGCGATGACCTTAGGTTTCCACTTGCTAGTAAGACTCTGAAGAATCTTTCTAACCATTTCAGCCTTTGAATACGTCTTGCCAAGAACTTTCAATTGATTAACAATATGTAAGAATCTTGTAGCAAACGTATCAATGTCTTCATCTTGATTCATCTTGAATGACTCGTACTTATGTACAAGCATGGAGATCTTCGTTTCTTTAACTTGATCTGTGCCTTCATGTAGGGTCGCTAAACGATCCCATATTTGTTTTGCCGTTTCACATGACACAATCTTGTCATATTCGGCTTTAGGCAAAGCACATAAAAGTATGTACTTTGCCTTCTTGTTTTGTTGCACTTGGATCTTCTGTTCTTCAGTCCATAGTTTCTTTGGGCCGAAGGGTGCAGGGTTGTAGCCGACTTCAACGATGTCCCAAAGGTCGAGACTTGTGAATTGAATGAACAATGTCATTCGATCTCTCAAATATGCGTAGTCATCACCGTCGAATATAGGTGGTCTATTTGTGGAGGCTCCATCAGCAATATATGCTTTGTTATTTGCTGCCATGGTCCCTTGAATCTTTCCTTGACACTGCTAAGTGTTCAACCCCAAGGCCGAGCTCTAATGCCAATTGAAAGGTAGTGAAACGTGAGAAGGGGGGTTGAATCACGTTAAACCAACAAATCCTTTTTTCTGAAAATTACTTTAAAAATAAAGATCAAGTATAAACTTGTCTTGCACAGCGGAAACAATTGTTAGTAAATAAACAGAAACTTAGCCTATAGACAAGGCTATAACAGATCTTGAAAATATATTTACTTTCAAGCTCTTCTAAATGATAAAGGTTAAAACTTTAACCTTCAACACTTAGATAAAATATGATGATGATTTCGCAAATACTATGTGTGTGTGTATGCAATGATAAATTGTAAAAAAAATTAAATAAAGAGAAAGAGAAGAGAGAGAGCACACACAGAAATTTTATACCAGTTCGGCAACGTGCCTACTCCATTCCCCAGGATTCACTTGAGAGTTAACTATCACCACCACAACTAGGTGGACTTTCTTGCCTTTGCAACACCACAAAGGACTTCAGCTTGCACCTTCACCAAGGTGACTCACTGCCTTTGAAAACCACAAAGGACTTCCCTTGCACCAACAACTAGGTGACTCACTGCCCTTGCAAACAACAAAGGACTTCCCTTGCACCAACAACTAGGTGACTCACTACCTTTGACAACTACAAAGGACTTCAACCTTGCCTTCAACACTGAAGGACTTTCTACCCTTGCCTTAGACCTACTAAGGATTTCTTGCCTTACAAAAATAAGGACATTGTATAAAAGATGTGATTTTTACCAATCAAGAACTTAGATGCAACTAAGTTTGAACCTTGATGGATTTTTCTCTCAAAGAAATAACTAGCAAAGCTAGGATAAACAAATAAAGCTCACTCTTTTAAGAATTACAACCTTTACTCAAATAAAAATAAGAACTTGAGGTCTAGAGGTTGAAGATGAAGAGAAATAAGGATTCAATTCGACAACATTTTGGCAATAGTAAGCTTGGGTAGTCTCTTGAATTCTTGGGCATTGAGGTCTTCTATTTATAGAGAAATAGAAGCTCAAATTCGAAAATTAGAAGCTTGATCTCCACCCTTGATTTGAATTTTTAATCTCTTGATCCAATGGTGAGAGCTCCTTGATATGATTTGAAATTGATCTTCCAAAAATAGAAAAGATCAAATAAAAGGAAGTTTCATCTTGGCTCTTAATTCGAATAATTCCCTTTAACCCAAAAGTTATTATTTGATCTTAAATATGGAAACTTTATAACCAAGCATTTGAAATAAGGAAACTTCATCTTGACTCTTGATTTAAATAATTCTCTTTAATCCAAAGGTTATTTTTTGATCTTAAATATGGAAACTTTATAATCAAGCATTTGAAATAAGGAAACTTCATCTTGGCCCTTGAATTTGAATTGTGCCTTGATATTTGTGGTGTGCATTGTTTCAACATTTTTTCACAAAATCTTGCAAAATTGCAAGCTTGTTTGCGCCAACTTGGGAGTGGGAAAAGGCAAGGTTTTTAGCTTTTCTTGCTCCACAAATGTGCCTCCATGCTGGTACGAATTAGGATTTCACAATTTCTTATTTTTGAAAATCCTAAAACACCAAACATGGTCTTCCAGGGAATCTTCTGAAGGTTGATTCTTGAATCTTGAATATTCTTGAATCTTGTATCTTGAGGCTTGTGATTCTTCTGAAATCTTGAGATTCTTCGGGAGCTTGATAGAATCTTCAGGAATCTTCGGGAATCTTTGCAGAATCTTCGGGAATCTTCTAAACTTGAAATTCTTGACAAAATCTTCTGAGGTCTTCTAACTTCGTGTAGAATGTTCAACAGAATGTCCTGGTCCCGAATGGAATCTTCCAGGAATCTCGTAGATTCATATAGAATCTTTAGGAGGCTCACAGAATCATTTTAAAGTGTCCGTAAAAATATTCTGTTACTTAAATGCAAAATATATTCTAGAATAAATTCTAGATAATTATTTTTATTTAATAGCTTGCATTTAATTCTCCATAAAAGATCTTTCTAGATTTCCCCATATATATATATATATATATTTCGAAATTAATAAGCAATATAGTGTAAAATAGAGATTTGATTTTGATTCTCTATTTATTTAATTATTTCAAAAATATGTATATATATTATACATGAATATTTAAATAGAGATTTTTAATAAAGATGATTCTCTATTTAATTCCATATATTTTCCATAAATAAAAATATGGGAAATTATAGAGTCTTCCAATCAAATGTTCCTTAATTAGAAAAGCTTTGACTTGGTCTTCAAAAATTAGAATAACTTGTATTCCAAGCATGTATGTTGCGCCAACTTTGGTCTATGGTAGTCAAGATGTGTCTTTTTATAATTTCAATTAATCAAGTCCTAAAACACACTTCACAAACCATTAGTCCAACCAAATTAAAACTTTTATTTTAATTAAGAATTTTATCACTCAAAACCTTCAACAATGAAGTAAAGGGTTCTTGGAGCTAACAATTGTCACTGAAGAACCCCAAATCACTATCCCTCCATTATCATCCATTTCATCATCATCGGTGATCTTTTGAAAAAATAACATTAAAATAGAGTAACAGAAAAATTAGTAAATAAAATGAAAAAAAAATAGAGTAGAGATTAGAAGAAGGGATTTGTTATACCCACCATCACCATCTTCTTATATTTATAGATGCATTAAGTAGTTTACGTTAATGCAAAAAAGTTTGCAGAATGTGAGTAATTTACGTTAACTATGAAGAATCAGGGAAAGTAGACAAAATACTTACTATTTAATTTTACCAGTCCGAACCACCTTTACTGCTTGATCCTCAGTCACAGGGCGCACATGAAGAAATAAGGAACGACACACTAATGTAATTACTCTAAATCAAAAGGAACTTAAACACAGGGAATGGAAACTATATTTTAAGTAAGTCATGTCATTTTAACATAATCAGAGTAAAGCATTGCAAGAAATCTCGGTAGAGGAACAAACCATTTCCTCATATTCTCCTTCCTCTGTTGCTTTATTGTTTTGCTAACGACTTGAAAATAGGAAAATATGAGTTCAGAACAAAAATTTAAAAAAAAAAGAATGAAATAACAAAAAAAGAATGAACAAAATTAACACCTAAAAAAGATCCGCTCATCGGAGATGTTGAGAAACTACTGTTCCAAAAACAACAAAAATGCCACTTTTAGATATTGAAACGGAGAGGCATTACCACACCAAAGCCGGAAAAACTGAGCAAAACCGACAGAGGAGAAGATCGGCAAACAACCGATGATAATAGCGGCAGCAGATTGGCATGTGGTGCTGAGATTTGAAGCTGCAAAAACGGAAGCAAAATATTTGGGCTTGGATGAAATAATTGAAAAATGTAATGATATTACAAACAAGGCGAGATGGTGTTTGGGTTGTGAGAAAGTGACAGAAAAGAAGAAAAAATAAATGAAGAACAATGTGGTTTAAATTTAGAACCATGTGAGAAATGAAGGGTATGTTGACTTTCCTGAATAGAGCATTTGAAATTTGAATTTGATGTTTACGCGGAATTAGGAACGCGGAATGAGGCACAAGGAGAATTAGGAATGTGGAATAATGGGTTATAGCTTCATGCCCATTAGGAACGCGGAATGAGGCACACAGAACAAATGGTCTGACATGCACATTAGAAGATTGGCTTGGTGCATTAAATGTGGGAAGTTGAACTCTTAGAGGACACGTGTCACATAATGGTGTTGAAGGCTGTGTTATAGAATAATAGTAAGATAAGATAAGATTGGAATACTATTTAACCCACCATCTAAAAATAATTCAAACCAAGTAAATTAATTAAGAAAACAAAAACTATTAACAAAACTATTTAACAAAAGTCCAACAAATGTATTAATATTGTGTTAATAAATTTAACATAAATATATCTTTGTACATATATATTCATTGTTGGAGTCCTACATTTTCTTAAATTTAGTTTATTATGATAAATATTTAAAAGAATTATAAATTAATGTTCTATATTATAACTATAGATAGATAGATCTATACAAATACATTATCAGTACAAATATACATCTTGTAGGAACACTATTTAATCCTTCGTCTAATTAGTCAGAACGTAAAGTCTTTTAAGTTGCCAAGCCCAGAAAAAGGTATTGCAACTTGCTATAAGAAGAAGTATATTTTAATGTAGAATTTAGGTTGTTAAATGGATTGCAATTTGTAATATCCTCTTTTTGAGTTAAAAATCGATATTTTACTACAACTTATTTTATCAAACTAACTCATTTTCATAAATAAATTATGTTATAAAGTAGACATAAATTTGTGCTAATAGCATTTATAATTTTTAAATTTTTGTGAGGATCATTATATAAGTAAATTATACATACAATATATTTTAAATAAATAAATAAATTATTGTACATGTGTCACGGGATAAACCATGTGACATGCATGATTAGTGCTTTAATTTCTCCTCTTATCCTTTTATCATATTCCCTAATTGTCATATTATGTAAAGTTTCAATAAAAAATTATTAAACATTGCTTGCCTGTATAAACTAAGGTTACACATTCACGGGGAGAGCAAAAAAAATAAAGAGTTATGATGAGTTTCTTAGCAAAAGAGAAAGAGAAATAGTTGTCTTACTTCAAAAATAAAAATTAAAAAAAAAGAGAACTAAAATAAAAGTTTTTATAAGAGTTATTGGAACACCAAATATTAAGATAGATATGAGTTCTTTTTCAAACACTCTTGATTATCATATTATTATTATTATTACTATTATTATTATTATTATTACTATTATTATTATCATTATTATTATTAGTATGACTTTTGCTACGGTGCAAGTGTTTTTCAAAGTTTAAATACCGCTTATATTTTTTGAAAGTTGATTGACCAAACTGCCCTTATTGCTATCTTGATTAACAATGATGTGAACATTTTAGTTTTAATTTGTTTTTAAAGTGAAAGAAAAAACATATTGAAAGAAAAAAAAAATAGAAACACATAGAAAGGTGAAGTAAGCATCCTAGATCTGAAAATCATCATCGTCTAAGGTTTTGTGGAGGCCACCCCCAAGAAGAGAAGAATATAGGAGCAGTTGGTGTCACTGCCATCATCCTCAATCGTTAACACCCATTTGGTAGTTGTATCCGCAGGAGTCTCGTCGAGTGACGAAAAGGGGGAAGAACGATTGTCGATTATCAGAGGAATTTTGAGGTTTAGCACTGATCGTTCTGTTATTAAATTACTGTTATCATAGCTTAGGGATTAAGGATGTATGTTGCATGAGCTTGTGCTGGTTCCATTTATTTTATATGAATGATATTTTTTTTCATATGAAAGAAAGGTTGTCTATAACTAGATTTGTGAACAAGAAAAACACAACAACTTTACTCTTATTTTTCTAATGGTTTGTGATGAACATTATTGTTGTGAAGTAGTTCACTTTTAATAACACCTCAAAAGAAATTCAACTTGGTACTTATATTTTGAGACGATAGGTTTCAGGTGCTTGTAGTGCTTGTGTAGTTCTAATCTCCAAATACGATTTTATGCTCCATAGACTTGAGGATTTTACTGCAAGTTCTTGCCTCACACTACTTTGCAACATTCATGGTTATTCAATAACAACAAGTGAAGACATTGAGAATAGTAAAGATGGATTTCACTCGATTCACAGGATAATTGTAGGGTTCAATGCTTCTTAGTGTGGCTTTTGTACTCCTGGAATGTATGTTTCTCTCTTTGGAACACTCATCAACGTAAAAAAGAGCAACCGCTCGAAGAACATGGTGAATATGGATTCACTGGCAAGTTGGCAAGAACATGGCTCAATAGTGTTGACCAACTTCCTATAATGTTAGTGATAAACATTATGACCCTTTATTCCCATTTGGTTTTGGGTTGACCACAAACCACACTGTGTATTAAAATTAGTAGAGCCTATTTGTATGAAATAACCTGTCTGAAAACACCAAGTTTATTATCATTTACTTGTTTAGAATTATCATGAATGTCTACAAGTTTCCATTTGAGATTGATCGCCGTAATAAAAAAAAATTGGACTGGTTCCTTAGCATTTGTTTTTGGATAGCCAATGTCTAGGGAATTCTCATTTGTGTGAAATTTCATTATTTTTACGGTTGCTAATGAAAACTGTTGTCGCATAGCAAGAGAAAGAATAAAAATGAGAAAGCCAATACGAATTAGTTCACCTGATAAATCTTTTGCTAATATATTTTTATGATTTGGGATTAATTCTCAAATATTTTGTTGATGCGTGATATGTAAGAGTTTGATGTGCTTAGATACTTGTTCCATGTCCAGACTTTGAAATGGGGCAAGTTTCTTCTCAATATAAACTTCTATGTATTGAGAAAAAGTAAAAAAAAATGTTAAGAATAAGAGAAAGTAACAATGGTTTTTGGGTACATCGCATTAAGTCGCAAGAAAGGTGAGGGTTTTTTAATCTCCTCGTTGTTGATTAACGTATTTCTTTTGCTGACTAATTCTGCTGAAATTTAAAATATTATCAAATCTTCATTTTGTTAGAACCCCTCATCAGTCATAAGATGAAAGGATTAAACTAACACCTCAAGTAGTATAAGCTTAAGGTTACAACATTATTAACATTGAAGCAACCAAAAGGGACAGCAGAGGAGTAAAACCATGAAGGTACTAGTACTTGAGAAAGTTTAAGAATTACACAGGAATATAAACTGTGACAGTAATTTCTGGTGTACTGAACCCAGAATCAAAATCCTCAAGATGATTCTGATAGAAACTATAACTCTAATAGTTTGTTGAAGTGCCATAATCTCTAGATTACCACCTTTCTTGGAGCTGGAGGAATCACCACATTCTTGTTTCCTGTAAAGGCGTTTTTGGATATATCTACCAGTGCCTTGAAGCTGTATGGTTTGTGTGTAAGACCGCAACTTTCATGAATATAATTATTATATATTTTTGTTTTCTAAATGAACCTAAATTAAGTATTATAGTTGAGTGTGAATGATTTGGTATGGTTATCTAAAATATGTTATAAATATATGAAATTACAATGATTTTAGGAATGATGTAATTATGTATATGTTATAGAGTACAACTTTAATTATATCACAAGAATAGAATGATTATGTGAAATTCATTAATATGTTAAAGAATGAGTATATTCTAGAATATAAGAAAGATAGAATAAAAATTCACTATAATTTGAGATGTGAATTTATTATGTTACGGTAGTAGATAAATATATTAAATTATAATATTTTCATATAATATTTGGAAAATAATTTTAAATCTTATATTTATCTTGGTAAATATTAATCATAATATGGGAAAAGAGGGTTTTTATTTAGTTTTACTATTTACAAGTTGTAAAGTGATAAAAATTTACCTCTCTTAGTATTTATCCATCTTGCATGTCCAATACGAAGCTTTATCCTTCTGAATTAGACTTTGGTTCCTTCATAAACGTTGTAGATAATATTGTTAGCTGTCCATAGCCGTTGAAATCAACTGATTTCGACATCTATAGCTCCAGTTATGCTCATTACAATGAACTGAGGTTGTCCATGTCCACTTGGTACATCCACTTGCACGAGCATTTCGGCTATGTAGCCATTCGAAATTGAACCTATGGTCTTCATCAAAGTTGTAGGTATTTCTTTCAGCGTTCCATAGCCCCTGGAATCACCTAAATCCAAGTTTTCTAGCCCATGTTATGCGCAATTTACCATCAAAGGGTCAGAGCTGGATTTCAGTACACAGCTGTCCAGCCAAGTTGCATGGCATGGTGGCTACGCGGATTCTCCCTTCTAAGCCTATAAATACCACATCTTTGCTTCATATTTTTCACAAAAATACACCTACACTCTCTCCACATATTAGACTCAATATTAGATCCATTTTATATTGTTTTTCTTCATTTTAATGTTGCTTTTATAAGAGTTTCATAGTGTTCCCATCTTGTTCTTCATAGTTATTCATAAGCTTGTAAGTTAAGGTTATGTTCTTTTTCTCTAGTACTTCTTCCCTTTTTCATACAAGATTACTAAACACATGCATACACATCCATATTTAATTTTCATTAGTCTCCATCCAAATAATTAGCTTCCACTTACACAAATAAACACCATAACACAACATATCACCATATACATCAATCTAGCCATACTCCACCTTCATCATAATTTCAAGTCACTTCCAAACACTCATCATTCCAAGATCATTATCAATTCGTATTACTATCAAGGGCCACGAAGCTATACTCATAGGATTGCTGATATTCAAGCTTCACAACAAGTTCGAAGGTCATATTTATACTCGTCATCGAGGTAGGGGTTTTTCTTAAGAACATGGGTTTTTGGGGGGTATTGAGCTTATTTATTAAAAGATATAATATTTAAGTAATGATATTGTGCCTAATAATGGTAAAAATTAGAAATATGAATTTCATGTCAAAGTATGCTTATGATGTTATGATGTTGTCAATGATATGTTTGATATTATGAATGTTATGAATATTATGATAATGAAAACATATGAGTAACCTTCGGTCCTAATTCGGATTGGTAAGGGAGGATGACAGCCTCGATTACCAATTTGAATTTGGAAGGAAGGTGAAACACCCCCTCTACCCATTTTTTACTAGCGACGGCTAGATGGTATGAGCTCATAGCCTAGGGATGGTGCTTGATGAAGAAGAGAATGAGGGTTGGTGACTGCCACAGATATTAAAGCATAATAAAGTTAAGATCGAAAGATAGAATAAATGTGTTAGAAATTGTATAAATTGATTGTTATATTATATGTATCGAGAAAATGTTTTACGCTCAGTTAATTGCTAAAAGAGGTGTATTATTGAGAGTAGGACACCTTTGGGAAAGTTCTGGCTAAGGAAAGACCTGGATTTTAAGTTGTCTATACCGTGACGCTCCACTCTTTCCTGGGAACCTACCTGGTGTACTATTTGATAATAGCATATACTATTTTGGTACACAAGCTGAGCTACGAGAACTGCAACCCTATTTTTGTGTGCCCGACTATATAAATACAGTTTACTTCGGAGTAACGATTGTGAAAATTAAAAGGAATCATTGTTTGTTACAGTTATTTCAAAATAAACCCGAAGTAGCCTAGGGGCTAGACGATGAGAATCATAACCCTCATTAAAACCTACTGAGTGCTTATTAAAGTTACTCACCCCGTTTTATTTCCGTCTAACCTTCAGATCATCTAACAAAGGAGGCAGGACAGGCAGCCAAAGAAGAGTAGACATAGTAATTGTTTGATAGACTTATGTTAGGAGTAATGAGACTAGGCGCTTAGTATCTGTAGTTACATCCTAACATAGGTTTAGTATGTTTTAATAATCCTATGTATCTTTGTTATAAGTTGTTTCTAATGTATTGTATAATTATATGAACTATATCTTAAAGATGTAATCATTATGTATTCGTTATCGACTTGCAAAGCCTGTACTTTGATGTTTCAACAAATATATATATATGTATTTTTTTTTTAAGGTTATTTTCTTAAAATGAATGCTATGAGATCAAGACGTATATACTCGGCGGTTGGTCCATTATGTTCTAGACATAAGGGATTAATTGTTAGGGTGTTACATTGTGCATGGACAATAGAACCTTTTCTGTAAAGGTGGATGTTCTCCTTCATCAACCTATGCATGAAGTTTCCATAATTGATCTGGAAAATAAAAATAAGAATCAATTCAAAAAGAGAATGCAAAATCACAAAAGATTAGGCAACTCACAATACATGCAGAAGAGCATGTTCATACTACACATAAAACCAAACGGGAGCAATATAGAGTTGTAATGCATAGGAGAAAATTTATGATAGATTTAGAATACAAGATTTTAAATTTACCCAATATTCAGTCCATGCCCTTCTGAGGTTAAAAATGCATCACTCAAAAACCTTCTTCCTAACCTTTTATTAATTCCTTCCCCTTTAACAATAGTTAAGATTTTGTTTTTTTTGTTTTCCTAAATATCCTAACACCGTTGAATGTAAACACTAATCACAGGGTATTCCTACACCCAATACCTTTTTCATAAATATGGACTTAGAATACTAATATTTCATAGTTTTGCAATTAATAAAGGAAAAAAATATATATAACAACATATAGACATAAGTTCACCAAGGTTCAATATCATAGCAAATCCATTACCAATGATTTGAAGCAATAACTGAAGTTTGAATAACATTTTAGGAGTTAAAATATATTTCTCTCTTAAGCACCATTCTAAAAGATAAAATCATGTGCTTATCACAATTAGTAATTAAGGGAATAAAAGGAGAAGAGTACAAACACCATGAAGACGGGTGCCAGCATTGATCCTTTCTATCCATAGGGATCTCATGTCCCTCTTTTTGTTGCTAAGATCTCTATAGGAATATTGCAAGGCCTTCTCCACCCTTTCCCTTGCTACCCGTATATAATTCTTGGCTCTTCCTCTGAAGCCCTTTGCAAGCTTGAAGATCTTATCTTTATACATCTTCTTTTCTTGTTCTTCCTACCCTCCAATGACGATTTTATCATTCACAAAAGTAAATAATAAACCCCCAAAACCCACATTTCCAAGTAAACTTGAAAACCTTATTAATAAGAGTTATAAGAACCCTCCAAATTTTCAAGGGGATAACCAAACTAACCACTGTTATCAAACTCTCGAGTCAACTCGTAGACTCTTACGAGTTTACGATTCTAGATCATAGAATCGAGTTGACTCGCATGTAAACTCTTTTTTGTGTAGACTCGGGTAGACTCGTGCAAACTCGTGAGTTTATGAGAGAGTTTACGAGTTTGATATGCCTACACAAAATTACCAAAATGACATCAATTTTAATAATAAAATGACAATTATACACTAAAAATCACCATTGTATCACTATTATTTAACAAATCTAGGCTTTAGAAACCCTTCATGGCTTTAGACTCTTCTTAGTTCCTCACTCTTGTTTCTTCTCAACGTCACCCGCCATCTCACGCTAGCCTCACGATTCACCAGCCGCTTCACCTCATCTGTCTTTGGCTCTCTAGTAGCGCCTCAGCACTGTCTCACCTTCTCTCTTCACGAAGCCTCACGAGTCACGAATCGCAAGGGGTTGTCGTCGCCTCATGCCGCATCGTTGTCGCCTTACCTATGTTGTCTCTAGCTCTATGTCTTTCCTCACCTCATCTCTTCACGAATGCCAAATTGGAAACTATCGTGAATTTATCTCGTCACAGTCACAGATTGGTTCTGACCTATATAATGTCCATTCTTAGTTCTCCCTCTATTCTTTCTTCAATCTTGACACCAATATATATATATATATAATAATTGTCATTGTTGATAACATTTGTGATTTATGGGTTCTAGTTCTCTTATGGTAGTTAATTTTGAATTATGTTCTGGTTCAGCTCTGGTTCATTATTGTTCTGTGTTAACTTATTTTAATTTGTGTTAATTTAAGTTAATGTGTTCTTTGATTTGATTGGACTTGAATTGACTATGTGTGTTTATGAGTTATAATTATAATGGGTTTATGGTACCTTTCTTTCAATTCTATGCATGTAATGGATTTATGTTACCTTTATTCATATTCTATTTTATAATATTAAGTTTTAAACATATTTTAATAGGTACGTAAACTCGTACGAGTTTATGAGTCGAGTCTACGAGTCGAGTTCACGGAGCCTCTATTACCTTGAAACTAACTCATAAGTAAGAATCTCATTATAGAGCATTTCTCTACCAACACAATGAAAACTACAACACCATGCTACCATGCAATTGCTACTGACCCTTATGGACAAAATCGAAACTTTAACAAAAGGGATAACAACATATACACTCATGGTACCCAAAAACATAAAACTAGCTAACATATACACAATTCCCACAAAACAAAAGAAAATAAAAAACATGTGCGACATTTGTCAAACACATAAAAGCCACTTGCTCAACTCGTAGAACTCAAATACACAGTGTTAACTACAAGTGATGATGATTAGAAGGAGTGAGGAAAATGGAACAAGGGCCAGTGATAAGAACAAAGTGTGAAACTAAGAGAATAACATATACAAGTGGTACTCAACAAAAGGGAAGAACAAAAAAAATCAGAATAGGAAAAGTAGGATCACTTAGGAACACTTTAGAATCGTGCGGGTTCCGTCATTTTTCTTCATGGTTGCTCTCCCTCCCTACGATCCCAGAAGTGGGGTTCGAGGACATGTCATGGTTGTTCGTCCCAACTGCGATTGAAGCAACGGCATTTGATATATTATTTCCCCTAATTTAATCAACATTGTTGTTAACCACATTCAATTAAAATTTTCCCCTAATTTCCCCTTAACCAGTGAACTTTACAAACGAGGGCAGTTGAGTCAATTCAATGCTTTAGTTGGGACACGCGTCCGCAACATATACAAAGCAAAGACATCGATATTTAAACTTCAGCATTCACCTGCACCGTGGCAAAAGTCTATTATTATATCATCACATTTATTCTGTCTGCTATACTGACTATATTAACTCATCTGCTTCTACTCTCTTCTTCTACTAATCTAACATTATATTATTATTATATATGTTTATATTTCAATCATTTATATTTTCGTATTTATATTTCAGTCATTTATATTTCCGCATTAATATTTCAGTCATTTATATTTCTGCTTTATATTTCAGTCATTTGAATTTCAGTTATGAAGTTATCAAGATTCATAATTATTTTGGGGATCAATATTAATCTAACACCTTAATCTAACATTTATCACCCTAATCTAACATAATGAAATAAAAAGTTTGATCCCTTAAAAAAAATTAACATTTATCTTAATAATTATATTATATATATATATATGTATGTATCTATGCTATTAATATTATATTACTATTATATATATATATATATATATATATATATATACACGTACTGTTATAAATATAGGTATATTAAAATACTATTATTATTATTATTGTATATTATTATTATTACATACGGTTATCTATGCATGTATATATATATACATTTATATACTTACTGTTATATATATATATATATTAGTATTATAAATGTGTTTTTAATGTTTATCCTTATTATGGTTATTATAATTATGGCATTCGAGAATTTAACTAATTATGTGCTTTATATTTTTATTGATAATGTAAAATCTCAAGAGCATATATTCATTAATGCATACAAATGATAAATAAAAGTAACTAAGAAATATCACTAGTCGTCAGGAAGGCTTTGCCTTGGTTAGTGAAATGTAAATTCCTGCTTTGTCGTCACGATGTTATGAGTACCACCATGATTGGGAATTCCCTAAGAGAAGGCCTTGAATTAATTATGTTGGACAAGCAGTTGAACGTAAAGTGGAAAGATAATTCTTATGAAAAATTACATTGCATTGCATGCATGTTAGCTATTCATGAAACTATTATGAATTATGATGTGATGATATATTGAACTATTACTTTGATAATGAAAGATGGGCAATCAAGTTAATTTCCGTGGTTGACACGAGGGATCATCATTAGTTCGAAAATAATTTTTAAATGTGCTCATTATCTACTGAGAATTTTAAATTCTCATTATATCTACTTTCGTGATGATTCTAGATTCACCGCAGTGAAGCTTCAAGGAAGGATGAATCATTTTGTTGTTTGTAACATATATGAAATGTACATAAATAAGTCGTGTTGTCTGTCATGTGTGTACTATATAGCCAGTGGCCGTATTGTAAAAATAACTCTTGTAAAATTATAGTGTCTCATTGTTACCTTATACAATGAGCTTTATATTGAACAGGTGTTACATTTGATGGTATCAGAGCCCTGTTCCTAGGAACATGTCATGCATTGTGTGGTTCATGTTCTATCTGCATGTCTTATAGTTTATCTGATGCACTAATTCTACCATGTTGAGCCTGATCAACTCAATATTGGGTTGTTTATATGCATTTGTAGGACTATATGGCATCTAAAGGACAAAACCCACAAGCACTAATTGTACAAAGTGACACTCCGTCAGGGATGGTTGAAGCCATTCAATGTTTGCCTCAGGCTCAGGCTGAGACAAACAGGTTGTTAATGCAACAAATGGAAGAGTCACGAGCTAGAAATGGTTACCACAGTAGTGAAGGTAATGGAAACTCTAGTAAGGAATCACCCACATTTAACCCAACCTATCGTTGCCTTTCTGATTTTGAGAAAGCCAAACCACCCTTTTTTACCGGAGAATACGACCCTATAGTAGTGGAAAGATGGGTAATGAGGCTAGAGAAAATTTTCACCGCACTAGGATTTGGGGATAAAGAAAAAGGAACCTTTGGTACCTACAAATTAGAGGGAGATGAGGAACTTTGGTGGAGAAATGCTAAGAGTGTTTTAGAATCCCAAAAAGTTGAAATCACATGGGAAATATTTTTAACCACTCTTTATGATAAGTATTCCCTGATTGTATCAAAGATGAACAAGAAGCCAAATTTCTACGACACAACCAAGGAGACCTTACCATTGATAAGTATGTTGCCAAATTTGAAGAATTAGCCAAATTTTCTGGCTGCCTTAGAGACAAACCTAATGACCCATGGAAATCCACAAAATTCCAACAGGGTTTAAGGCCTGAAATTAAGGACATAATATCCACCCTTGAAGTAAAAGATTATGCCACCCTAGTAGGGATAGGAATAGGCCAGGCGGCCTGTCAGGGGCCTTCGGCCTGGCCTGTGGTTGGCATAGCCTGATTTTAAAAAATATCAGGCCCAGGCCTATTATCTTTAACAGGCCAGGCCTATGCTTTTTAAAAAGCCTATAACGCCTGTTAGGTCGGCCTGGGCCTATTAATTTATGAGTCTATTAGTGATTATCTTGATTTATTCTGTTTATAGCTAGGCATAGGCCTGTTCGACCTGTTAGCCTGTGGACTGCATTAGACTAATTAGTATGTGACATGTTTTACATTTTTCACAATTAAAAGTCTTTCTAACAGGCTTCAGGCCAGACCAGACTTATGAAAAGGCTAGACTCAGGCTTAGAAAGTAGCCTATAGCAGGCCACAGGTCAGGCTCAGGCCTAATTTTGATGATACAGGCTTGGCCTGCTAAGGATAAAGCCCGGTCTGGCCTGTTCCCATGCCTACACCTTAGTGAATAAGTGTAGAGTAGCAAAGAAATCCTTCCTAGAGGTGAAGTTTGAAAGGGAAAGGCAGAACTTTTTCAAAAGAAAAGGGGAACAAGATCCAAAAGAACAATAAGTTTAGGAAGGGGGAGAACTACTCTGGGGTCAAAAACCAAATACCAACTAGGGAATCCATACATTCATGTGAGAAATGTTGTAAACCTCATAGCTCTAGACCTTGTTATGGTAAGCTTCAGAACCCTTTTAAGAGAAATTGATATATTTTTCTTAGAGAGATAGAAAGTTTTAATGATAACAAAGTAAGCCATAAGTATAAAAATCCATGAGTAACCTTATGAATTACAAGAAGCAACGAGTAAGATCAAGACAAGCAACGAGTAACCTTATGAATTATAAGAAGAAATCATGGCGTGAAAGACATCAGAAAGAATAGTCAGAAAGCACAAAAGGTGAAAGTACAGTTCTGAGAGAAGAACATTGTCGCCTCAGAAAGGTCTCAGAAGACCTTGGGACTGATGGTTCTCAAAAGGGTCTTCCCTGAGAAGGTTTCGTCTCAGAAGTCCGTACAACCCTCAGAAAGTTGGACTCAGAAGCAACCAAGTGTCAAGACTCAATGGATGAAGCATTAACTCTCAGAAAGCTCGAAACAACAAGCAAAAGGAAGTGGGAACACGCGCACTGTACAAGTCAGAAAGTTCCTCATTTCGCGCTGACTGTTGTAGGGAGCCGTTCTGAGCCAGAGACAGCCACATCAGCAAAGTGAAAGCTTCTAATTTCGCGGCTCTTTGATGCCTATATATATGAGTTCAATTCCAGAGCATTGTGACGATTTTCTTGCGCAAAAACTCTTGATTAAACGTGCCAAAACTCTGCTGAATTGAAAATCATTATTTGCGAAAACTTAGAACTTTCTCAGAAAGACAATTTTCCTGAATTGTTTTTCTAACTTTGCGAAAAATCTTCTAGCTTTCTACCGGTGTAAATTCATACGTTTGTAAGTTAAATCTAGAAGTCTACTAAGAGAAAACTAAGTCTGTATCTTAATCTTAGTAGTTGCTTTCGAAATCAAAACTTCACTCGAAAAATGCTAAGTCCTTCGTGTGTGAAGGCAGTTTTAAGTCCTCGATTGTTTGAGGCAAGTTAAAGTCCTTAAGTGTTTAAGGCAAGCAAAGTCCTCTGCTGTGAGGCAAGGTAAAGTCCTTAATTAAGTTAAGGCAAGGAAAGTCCTCTAGTGTTGGAGGCAAGGAAATCCACTTCGGGTTGTGAAGTGGTGAAAGTCCTTTACTTGGTAAATGCAATGTTGTCTGAGAAGGCACTATAAGAAGAATATATAAAGAACTCTCAACGGAAGGTTGAGGACTGGAGTAGGTCAGTTAGCACCGAACCAGTATAAAAATCTCTTGGTGTTACGCTTTTCTTCCTTCAACTCTTACTTTCTAAGAAAACTAACAAACACGTTTCTAACTTAAACAGAATTGTGAAAACCTTTTAAGTTAAAATCATAAAGCGTTTAAGTGAAATCAACTTTAAAACACTTTCATAAAATTCTCAGAAAGTTTACTCCGCTGCAAACACTCAAATCACCTTTCTGAGTAAACAGCTTTCTAAGAAAAGTTTTTAGAAGTAATTTTTAAAACCTGCACGATTCAACCCCCCCTTCTCGTGCACAAATACACCTTCAATTGGCATCAGAGCTCAGTCCTTAAGGGGTCGAGCACTTAACAATGTCAAGGAAAAAGATCCAAGAAGAGACTATGGACTCACCAGCTGCGTTCATATCTGATGGGGCTTCAATCAACAGACCTCCCATGTTCCTTGGAGATAGTTTCGACTATTGGCGTGATAGGATGACATTGTTCATCAAGCACACCAGTTTTGATCTACGGGACAGGATTGAAAACGGCGACTATCAACCTCTGCAAACAATAACAGAACAAGCTGTTGTTGCAGCAGATGCTGAACCTGGAACAGCACCTCCAGCGCCCAGAACATACACCAGACGAGTTCCAAAGGATGAATGGACTCATGAAATGAAAGAGATGATTCGGCTGAACTTCAAGGCCAAGTACATTCTCCTCTGTGCACTACCTAAGGTAGAATACGACAAGATAGTGTCGTGTGATACAACACAAGAGATATGGGAAAGGCTTCACATGTTGCATGAAGGTAATGACGAAGTAAAGGAGACAAAGATATCCATGCTCGTACACAAGTACGAATCCTTCTGCATGCAACAAGATGAAACCATTGACAGCATGTCAATACGGTTTCTTCACATCATCAACCAGCTCAAAGTCTTAGGAAAGACTTACTCAAACGCGGAGATGGTCAGAAAGATTCTCAGAAGTCTCTCCTCAAAATGGCGTCCAAAAGTTACAGCAATCCAGGAAGCCAAGGATCTAAATCAGCTTGGTTTGGATGTACTATTCGACTCTCTCAGAACACATGAGATTGAGCTAGAAGGATTGCTTGGAGGACCATCCTCTTCATCTAAGCCTCAGAAGAGTTTGGCTCTCAAAAGCCAAATAAAAAGTTCCTCCAAAGCTCTCAAGGCCGAGGAAGCTTCTGAGTCAGAAGATGAATCAGACTCAGAAACAGAAGAAGATGACATCTCTCTTCTGGTCAGAAAAATGAAGAAAGCTTGGAAGAGAAGACCAAGCAAAGGCAAGGAGATTACTCCTAGGAAAGGAAAGCTAAAGCCTTCTGAAGCCACATGCTATGGATGTGGAGAAAATGGTCACTTCAGAACAGAGTTCCCTCATAACAAAGGGAAGAAGAAGTTTATTCCCATAAAGAAAAAGAAGGCAATGGCTGCTACTTGGAGTGACTCGGAAGAAGAAGATTCTGAGCCAGCAAACGAAGAATAAGCTAACGTCTGCTTCATGGCTGGTACTGACTACATTCTGGAAATAGAATCTAAGTCAGAAGAGGTACCTAACTCCCCTCCTCTCTCATACTCACATAATGAAGTCTCATAACTCTATGAAGAGCTTCTAAGAGACTCAAATGAATTAGCTAACAGTTTCAACAGCTTAAAGAAAAATTACAAACATCTAGAGGCTGAAAATGCTAGACTAATTCAAGAAGTTGAGAACCTAAAACTTGAAAGAGATGATTTTAAAAACAGATATCTTGAAAGTCACAATCTCTATCAAGCTTTAGATACAATGTCTTCTGTAACCGTTGAAAAGGCTGAACTAGGCTTAATAGAATTACAAAAGACCAATGAGCTTCTCACTTCTGATATAGTTAAGATGGTCAATGGTGGGAAAATGATGACTCTTTTACTTGGAGGTCAAAGACCTTACAAAGATAAAAGTGGACTTGGATATGAAGAAGTTTTCGAACCCCATGACCTTGATCCGTCATTAACTAAATCACAATGCATGTGCATCTCATGCTTCAAAGATGGACATGGATCTGAGACATGCCCTATGCTAAGTAAAGGAAACACTTCTCTGCCCAAAAGGGCTAAGAAGGTTAAAAACTCTCAGAAGGCTAAGTCTTCTCAGAAGACAAATCCTTCTCAGAAGGGTAAGGCTTCTCAGAAAGCAAAGGCTTCTGAAAAGGGCAAAGAAAAGGTTTCTGAGTCTCAGAACCACAATCCTTCTAAGAAAAGAAGACAAAAGGCAAAGACAGCTAACAAGCAAGGACCCAACAAAGCATGGGTACCTAAACCAGTGAAATTTGTGTCTGCAGGTGCATCAACAAGCACTGCTCCACCACCAAGATGAGCAGTGGTACTTGGACAGTGGCTGCTCAAGGCACATGACTGGAAGCAAGCATTTGTTCAGAAACCTTCAACCCAAGAAAGGAGGAACGGTGCGATTCGGTGATGGTGCCAAAGGGAAACTCACTGCCATAGGAGATGTTGGTAAGGATTCTTCTCACCAAATCTCAGATGTACTTTTAGTTGATGGCTTGACACACAATCTATTAAGCATTAGTCAATTCTGTGACAAAGGCTTAAAGGTTGAGTTTCATGCCAAATAATTCCATGTGACTAATCTCACTAACGGCAAGATCGTTCTAGAAGGAAAACGAGTTGGTAACATCTATGTTATCCATCTAGATGATCTAAAGGATCAAAATGTGAAGTGTCTTGTCTCTGTCCAAGAAGGCAAGTGGCTTTGGCATAAGAAACTTGGTCACGCCCATATGAAGCTTCTTTCTGAGCTCTCTCAGAAAGGACTTGTAAAGGGTCTTCCCAACATCAAGTATCAGAAGGATACACTTGCGACTTCTGTGAAAAGGGAAAACAAACCAAAGCCTCATTTCCAAGCAAAAGTGGAATTTCTACTCAGAAACCACTTGAGCTCCTTCACATGGATCTCTTTGGACCAACTAGAACGGCTTCCCTTTATGGAAAACGCTATGGTCTTGTCATAGTGGATGATTATTCTAGATTCACTTGGGTATTCTTTCTAGCTTATAAGGAAGAAACATTTGAAAAATTCAAAGCTTTTGCGAAAAGAGTTTCAAACGAAAAAGACTCTCACATTCACACCATTCGATCCGATCATGGAGGTGAATTTGAGAATCATGCTTTTGAAAAACTTTGTGAAAATCTGGGCATTGCTCATGAATTCTCTTCTCCCAGAACTCCTCAACAAAATGGAGTGGCTGAGAGAAAGAATCGAAGCCTTCAAGAGATGGCAAGAACAATGCTCTTAGAAAGTGAGCTTTCAAAAGGTTTTTGGGCTAAGGCTGTAAACACCTCATGCTATATTCAGAATCAAGTATTTCTGAGACCAATTCTGAAGAAAACACCTTATGAGCTTTGGAAGAACAAAATACCCAACATATCTTATTTCCATGTTTTTGGTTCTTCTTGCTTCATACTCAACACAAAGGACAAACTAGCTAAGTTTGATCCAAAATCCGATGATGGAGTATTCCTAGGATATTCCTCTGTCTCTAAAGCCTATAGAGTCTATAACAAGAGGAGCAAATGTGTTGAAGAGACAATCCATATTAAGTTCAAAGGACTTAGTAAGGATTTGCCTCAGAAGGTTGCTGACTTAGAAGATGAGTTTGAGAAACTCAACATCTCTTCTGAGAAAGCCAAAAAGAAAATTCTTATAGATGATGAGAGTGATTTCCAACCTATGGAAAAACCTTCTCCATCTAAAGAGAAATCTAAAAGAATCATTGAAGCTCCAGAACCTTGTGAATCTATTCCTCAAACATCGATGGAATTTAGATTCTCAGAAGATCAAGCTTCTGATGACTCAGAACGAGAACCTTCTGAGCCACCTTCTCAAAACCCTATTCCTAGAGGATATAGAGGTTCGAGAGACTTGAAAAATGTCTCTCAGAATGAAGTCTTGGGAGATCCCGAGCGTGGTGTTAGAACCAGAAGGAACTACACGAATCTTGCTATTGTTTCTGAACTTGAACCAGAATCCATAGAAGAAGCGTTGGATGATCCTAGCTAGATAAATGCCATGCAGGAAGAACTAGACCAATTCGAGAGAAACCAAGTTTGGAAACTTACTCAGAAACCCAAAGGCAAAAGTGTCATTGGGACTAAATGGGTGTTTCGAAACAAACTTGATGAAAATGGTCAAGTCGTGAGAAATAAGGCCAAATTGGTTGCTCAAGGGTACAACCAACAAGAAGGGATAGATTATGATGAAACCTTTGCTCCAGTCGCAAGATTGGAAGCTATTAGAATGTTGCTAGCTTTTGCTGCACACAAAGGCTTCAAACTCTATCAAATGGATGTTAAGTCTGCCTTCTTAAATGGATACCTTTCTGAGGAAGTTTATGTAAAACAAACTCCTGGTTTTGTGAATGATTCTTTCCCAGAACATGTGTTTAAGCTTACAAAGGCTCTTTACGGTCTAAAACAAGCTCCTAGAGCTTGGTGTAACACCCTAACAATTACCTCTTTATGCTTAAGTCATATTGAGTTAATTATCGGAAATTAACATCTTGTTTCAGAGATTAAAGTTGAATAATGTAATAATTAGCAGAATATAGGGCCAATTTGTTTTTCAAAAGAAAACGGAAGTTTAAAACTCGGCTTGTGCGGAATATCTGATATGAATAATATATCATTGTAAGAGCTACTCATGTAAATACATAACATTAGAACACACAAAGGTGGCCCACACGTACATAGATGTAGTTCTACAGTATCTATAATACATATAATACCATAACTAGTACAAGTATATAGTGATGGAACTTTTGAGGAAGTCATAAGCTTGTACAGCCACTTATAACTTCCTTAAAGGTTCCCAAAAAGATGACAAAAGTCATAAAACGTAAATACAAGACATAAACGGAAGTAAGCTAATATCCTAAGTCTTCTGGAATCCAGCTCTGAATCCATGTATGCTCTGAAGCATTTAACCTGTAGATGTACCGTCACCCCTGTCTGTATCTAAAACAAAAGTGGTGGAATAGGGTGAGCTCCACGGACTCAGTAGGGGGATCACTCCGGTTTAATATAAAAACAGTGTAATGTGCAAGATTTACATTATTGGAAATTTCATAAATTAATCTATATCCGGAGTGTCTTACCTATATGCATCTTGATTAATATGTATGCAATATATAAATCTGAAAGCATCACTACTTATTTAATTTCTGATTGGTACATATACATAGACTTATCCTTGATATGGGCACATTAAACCTTTATTTGAAATTGGCATTAACCATCTTATCTCTCTTTCTACCTCCACATCACCAAATCCCAAGACTATGAGCTCATATCTCTCTAGTTTCTACTAGACACACGGGGAAAGAGGGGTTTCTCACCTTCCCTTACCAGTGATGTCAGTGACCAAGGTTGCCAATCCTCCCTTACTGACGACACTAGTGACAGAAGGTTACAATTGCTTACTCGGTCTACTATTGTCTTTCTTTCATATTCAAATTCATCATAACTTGACTTGTCATAGCATTACAACATATAAACACATACACCACTGAGTATCATATTCTGAAATTTAAATATAAATTATTCATAACATGCTTCTTGCATATCTCACTTGAAAACATATCATTTAATACATAATTGCATCTACATGTCATTTTCTTTTTAATTTGCTTGATTCTTTTCAAATTCATCAATATCTATTTTAAACATATATAATAAACTTGTTACAGTAGTTTATGTTCTCAGAAAAGGGTTAGAAATCATCAAAATGTAAAATCACCAAAAACAGCAGTTTTAAACATTTCTGTAGAATTCTGTGAGTTGGCCGCTAACGCGTCCTCTGTGGCCGCTAGCGTCCAAAAACGCACGACCACTCGCTAGCACCTAATGTATGGTCGCTAGCGCGTGGTCATTCGTTAGCAGCTATGACTTGGCCACTAGCGTGTGTCCCGACTCTGCACTCCAACCAGTTTCAGAACAGCCTTCATACTCGAGCATATAATGATTTCTAACCGATCCTTATGCATGAAAACACACAAATATGTATCATAACATAAATCTAAACCCCTACCTCTTGTAGTTTTGCCCTCTAAAGCTAAGAACCACTCTATTCCTCTTTAAGCTACTTGTTTACCAAGCTTTCTTGCTCTTGATGATGGTGGCTGAAGTTTCAAAGCTTTCTGATGATTTTTGTTCGGTTGGAATGAAAGGAAATGATGTAGGGATCCTAGGTGTTGGTTTAGTTTCGGATTTAAGTGAGTTTTGGTAGCTTGTGATGAAATGGGTGTGTTTGGTGATTATGGAGGTTATGAGGTGGTGTTCTTGGAGTGTTTTGAAATGGAGTTAAGTTGGTTTCTGATGTAGGGAGGTTACTTCAGGGTTAGGCAAGGTTTTAGGGACGGAGGGGGCTAAAGGAAATTTTTAAAAGAAGGGGGACTTGACAGAAAATGCAGAAATTGCAGAAATGTTGTTTTGTCCTCGAACTGGTCGCTAGCGCGTGTCGCACGGTCGCTAGCGACCGTTTTCACCGCATTACCCGCTAGCGCCCTTTATACTGTCGCTAGCGAGGGACCTCTACCGACTCATCCGCTAGCGAGATGAGCTGGCCGCTAGCGATGAGTACTGCTACATGACAGTAGCAGCAACCAACATACTCAAAAATTTTCCTAAAATGCATCTAACTCACTCCAAACCTTTACCAACAATTCCTATTAGTACTTATACACTTGTGCAAACATACTCTTACCAAAATTACCATTTATTTCTTAAATTCCATACCTAGATCATCATTCTTAATTCAAGTTTACATTATACTAACTTCTCAATCTTATGCAATGCACTTATCATTTCTAACACACATTTTCCACATAGTACACATAACACATATTTAGTCAATCATACATGTCAAAAATACATATTAACACGCATATATCCTAGTTATGCCTTAATTGAAGCGATTTTCACTAAATCCCTCCGATTAAAGCATAATTAGGATTTTGGGGTCTTACACTTGGTATGATAGATTGAGCTCCTTTTTGCTTAAAAACAGATTCTCAAGAGGGAAAGTTGACACTACACTATTTACCCTCTCAGAAGACTCTGGGTTCTTGATTGTCCAAATCTATGTTGATGACATAATTTTTGGTGCAACCAATGAGCGGCTATGCAGAATTCTCCAAGCTAATGCAAGGTGAATTTGAGATGAGCATGATGGGAGAACTTAAGTTCTTCCTAGGATTGCAAATCAAGCAAGAGTCAGAAGGGACCTTTATACATCAAGAGAAGTATACCAATGAACTTCTGAGGAAGTTTCTGATGGATAAAGCCAAGCCCATGAGCACTCCCATGCATCATTCTCAAGTAATTGACTTGGATGAAGATGGTGAGAAAGTCTCAGAAAGCAACTACCGTGGCATGATTGGCTCTCTTCTCTTTCTCACTGCTTCTAGACCAGATATTCAACTGAGTGTTGGCATCTGTGCTAGATTTCAATCAAAGCCTAAGCAATCTCACTTAACTGTTGTTAAAAGAATTATGCGATATTTGATTGGAATCACTAATCTTGGTTTATGGTACGAGAAAGGTTGTTCCTCTGATGTTGTAGGATACTGTGATGCTGACTATGCTGGAGATAGGATTGATCGCAAAAGCACAAGTGGATGCTGTTGTTTCTTTGGACAGTGCTTAATCACATGGTCGTGCAAAAAGCAGAACACTATTGCGCTATCAACAGTAGAAGCCGAATATGTATCAGCAGCAAATTGCTGTGCTCAAATGCTTTGGATAACGAACCAATTGCGTGATTATCAACTAAGTTATGAGAAAATTCCCATTCTTTGTGATAATACTAGCACAATTAACTCAGCAAAGAATCCTATTCAGCATTCACGATCCAAGCACATAGATATAAAACATCATTTTATTCGAGATCATGTGCAAAAAGGTGATGTGGAAATCAAATTTGTGAATACTGAGGATCAAATCTCAGATATATTCACAAAGCCTTTACCCGAGGATCGTTTTAATGTTCTGAAAGGACTTCTAGATCTAAGACGTTTCTAAGTATTTAAAATTTTGAAAAAATATTTTCCTAGAAACTCCCCTTAGTCCTAAGCTTAGAATCTGAGACAGATAAGTTAGAGCTAAGCTTCTGAGAAAAATGTCAGAAAACATATTCTGAGAAAATTCATTTCTCAGAAGACCTACCTCTCAGAAAGGTAGTCTTCTGAATGATCTCTCAGAAGGAAATACTCTCAGAAGGACCACCGTTCTCAGAAGAGTGCCTTCCGAGAAAGTAGTTACCAACGGTAACTTTTGAATTAAATTCTGCAACGGCTAGTTCTTACCTGCTCTATAAGAATCACATAGCCTTGTTCCAGAATTGATATTTGCGCGTCAAAACTCACCCAAACTCTGTCAAATTCTCTTTACACCTCTCCTCTCTCCTTTCATCTCTTTCTATTTTCTCACTCAAACCTTAAACCCATCATCAAGTGGCTGCTTCTAGAGGAAATAAGAACATGAGTAAGGCAACTAACTCTTCTGATGGAAAACAGAAGAAGAAGAAAGAGACTCACTCATCCTCTATACAAAAAGGCATGGGTTCTGAGATACCTCAGAAGGTCCCTCAGAAGTACCCTAAGATGATCATCATGACTGAAGGTTCTGGGAAAGGAACAACTGATCAACTCGTAGGAAGAAAGAGAAAATTAGATGCAAGTACTCTTAAGAGCAAATGCACGGACAATTGCTTGGAAGAAGAACATAAAATAGATACTAAGCCACACACTCTGAGAGTGTTGGACGATCGGAACTTACCTATTCAACAGTTTGAGCCCAAGGAAAATCTCTTCTCAGCACGTGTTGAGATGGCAACTGCTGCTAGCACTGAGCGCTGCTCAGAAACAGCAACTGACACCTCTCATGTCTCAGAAACGTGTGATACTGAAGAAATCTTAGAAGAAACTCAGTTTGGCCAAGAACTACACAAGGAATCTCTGGAGCGTTATTTCAATTTAATTAAGATTCCTCCTCCTCAGTTTGGTCCAACTCCCTCTGTATCAGATACGATAAGTGAATTTAGTTCTCAGAATGAAAGGATAGAAATAAATTCACCAGAGATGTGTGCCTTCAAAATACCAAATGAAGATGAAGCTAAGGACAAAGCTGAAGGTGAAGCTGAAAAAGAAGAAGAGACTTCTGAAAAACAAAGGTTGGAGTTAATGGATGCTGTTCTTGAGGCTGAAGTTTTTCGCCCTCCTCCTCCTCCCACCTCTTCTGATGGAATACCTCCAGAATGCCCTCCAGGCGCGGATCAAGCAGAAGTCCAAATGGAAATCTGCAAGCTTCTCCGCTTTATAGCTAGGAAGGTAGCAGCTCTAAGTCCGTGATCGAGTTTATGTTAGCCACCCTTTTTGATGTAACAAAGGGGGAGAAGAAAAATAGATAATATTTTGGCTATATAAACAACTAGGCCTAGGATTTAGGGGGAGTAACAGATTTAGGGGGAGCCAAAAATTTTGTTTGTAACCCCATTTGAGTTTTAATGAAATATTATTCATGTTTTGGCATCTCTCGTTCTTAAATAGCTTGGTATTTCTAAAAATCATATTTCACTCATCAAGAAATACATGCTATAACTGATAATCTAAAACAGTACTCATACATTGCATATCTGTCTGTTGATTATCAAAGCATTCTAAGAAAATAACAAAGCCTTCTCTCAGAAAGCTAAGTTAGTTTCTAAGAAAGCAAAAGTGCATTCTGAATAAGTTGTGAACTTAATCAGAAACACTTCAACACTTAAGCAAAATTATTATCTTAAGACTTAAGTTGTTATCATCAAAAAGGGCGAGATTGTAAGCCCCAGAAGGTTTTAATAGAAGGTTTTAATGATAACAAAGTAAGCCATAAGTATAAAAATTTTACTTAAGGTTTTGCTAACATGTGTGCTAAGTGTCTCAGAAAGCTTAAATTTTTGCAAATCCATGAGTAAGATCAAGACAAGCAACGAGTAACCTTATGAATTACAAGAAGAAATCATGGCATGAAAGACATCAGAAAGGATAGTCAGAAAGCGCAAAAGGTGAAAGTACAGTTCTGAGAGAAGAACACTGTCGCCTCAGAAAGGTCTCAGAAGACCTTGCGACTGATGGTTCTCAGAAGGGTCTTCCCTCAGAAGGTTCGTCTCAGAAGTCCGTACAACTCTCAGAAAGTTGGACTCAGAAGCAACCAAGTGTCAAGACTCAATGGATGAAGCATTAACTCTCAGAAAGCTCGAAACAACAAGCAAAAGGAAGTGGGAACACGCGCACTGTACAAGTCAAAAAGTTCCTCATTTCGCGCTGACTGTTGCAGGGAGCCGTTCTGAGCCAGAGACAGCCACATCAGCAAAGTGAAAGCTTCTAATTTCGCGGCTCTTTGATGCCTATATATATGAGTTCAATTCTAGAGCATTGTGAAGCTTTTCTTGCGCAAAAACTCTTGATTAAACGTGCCAAAACTCTGCTGAATTGAAAATCATTATTTGTGAAAACTTAGAACTTTCTCAGAAAGACAATTTTCCTGAATTGTTTTTCTAACTTTGCGAAAAATCTTCTAGCTTTGTACAGGTGTAAATTTGTACGTTTGTAAGTTAAATCTAGAAGTCTACTAAGAGAAAACTAAGGTTGTATCTTAATCTTAGTAGTTGCTTTCGAAATAAAAACTTCACTCGAAAAACGCTAAGTCCTTCGTGTGTGAAGGCAGTTTTAAGTCCTCGATTGTTTGAGGCAAGTTAAAGTCCTTAAGTGTTTAAGCCAAGCAAAGTCCTCTGCTGTGAGGCAAGGTAAAGTCCTTAATTAAGTTAAGGCAAGGAAAGTCCTCTAGTGTTGGAGGCAAGGAAATCCACTTCGGGTTGTGAAGTGGTGAAAGTCCTTTACTTGGTAAAGGCAGTGTTGTCTGAGAAGACACTATAAGAAGAATATCTAAAGAACTCTCAACGGAAGGTTGAGGACTGGAGTAGGTCAGTTAACACCGAACGAGTATAAAAATCTCTTGGTGTTACGCTTTTCTTCCTTCAACTCTTACTTTCTAAGAAAACTAACAAACACGTTTTTAACTTAAACAGAATTGTGAAAACCTTTTAAGTTAAAATCAGAAAGCGTTTAAGTGAAATCAACTTTAAAACACTTTCATAAAATCCTCAGAAAGGAACTTTCTCAGAAAGGTAAAGTTCTCAGAATCTTAACCTTCTCAGAAAGTTTACTCCGCTGCAAACACTCAAATCACCTTTCTGAGTAAACAGCTTTCTAAGAAAAGTTTTTAGAAGTAACTTTTAAAACCTGCACAAATACACCTTCAGTTATGCTGGAATGAACGTCTGCTACCGATGCGGCAAACCTGGACACAACATTAGAGACTGTAAGGTCGAAAAATCAACAACCAACCCTGTACCCAAACCACATGTTAAAGGAAGAGTATTCACTTTATATGGAGAGGATGCAACTCCTTCTCCTGACAGAATTAAAGGTAATTGTATCTTGAAAAATAATCTCTTAATTGCATTGTTTGATACGTGCAATTCTCATTCTTTCATATCAATTAACTCTGTGAAGAAGATGGATTTATCTTTGTCTTCACTACCCTTTGACTTGCTAGTGTCTACTCCTACGGGAGAAGAAGTTTCCTCCTCTCATGCATGTTTGAATTGCCCAATTTTAATTGAAGGAAAGCCTTTCAGTATTGATCTTGTCTGTTTACCTTTGATTGGAATTGATATCATAATTGAATTGGATTGGTTGTCTGAAAATGGCGTTCTCCTATATTGTGCTAGAAAACTTGCATATTTTCCCAGTGATTTCTTTCAAGGACAAAATTCTTATGACTCCCTATATCTTGATGCCATTCAAGTAGACGAGTGTTTGCCAAAAAGAATTCCTGAATATCTTCTCTATTCTTTAAAATCAGAGGTTGAACAAGACATAAACACTATACCTGTAGTGAGAGATTTTCCAGCAGTATTTCCTGAGGACATTGTGACCTTACCACCCAAAGAGAGGTTGGATTTTCCATTGACTTGCTTCCAGGAACTGGACCTTTATCCTTTGCACCATATAGGATGTCTCCTTTAGAGTTGACTAAGCTTAAGAAACAAATAGAGGAACTGCTAGCCAAAGGATTCATTAGGCCGAGTGTGTCCCCATGGGGTGCGCCTGTTCTCTTGGTCAAGAAAAAGGATGGTGGTTTAAGGTTGTGTATAGATTATAGACAACTAAACAAAGTCACCATTAAGAATAAGTACTCACTCCCTAGGATATATGATTTGTTAGACCAATTATTAGGAGCTTCTGTCTTCTCCAAGATTGATTTAAGGTCAGGTTACCATAAGATTAGGATTAAAGAAGAAGATATACCCAAAACAGCTTTTAGCACTAGGTATGGTCATTATGAGTTCCTTGTGATGCCTTTTGGTTTGACCAATGCTCCAGCTATATTTATGGATTATATGAATAGAATTTTTAGGTCTTATCTAGATCAGTTTGTGGTTGTCTTTATAGACGATATCCTCATATATTCTAAGACTAAAAAAGAGCATGAACAACACCTGAGGATAGTTTTACAGATCTTAAAGGAGAATCAGTTGTTTGCTAAGTTAGAAAAATGTGCATTTTGGTTGAGTGAAGTTAAGTTTTTAGGTCATGTGATTTCAGGTAAAAGGGTGTCAGTTGATCCTAGCAAAGTGGAAGCAGTAGTTCATTGGGAGAAACCTAAGTCAATCACTGAGATTAGGAGTTTTCTAGGATTAGCAGGGTATTACAGAAGATTCATTAAGGGTTTTTCTCAACTAGCCTTACTTTTTACTAGATTAACTAGGAAAAACCAACCGTTTGAATTGAATTCAAAGTGTGAAGCTAGTTTTCAAGAGTTGAAACATAGGCTTACCTCTACCTTAGTCTTGATAATCCCTGATCCTCAACAAGGTTTTGTAATATATTGTGATGCATCTAAGAAAGGGTTATGATGTGTTCTAATGCAACAAGGAAGAGTTGTAGCCTATGCGTCTAGGCAACTTAGGTCCCATGAGGAGAACTACCCAACCCATGATCTAGAGTTAGCAGTTGTGGTGTTTGATTTCAAAATTTGGAGACATTATCTGTATGGAGTTAGATTTGAGGTCTATAGTGATCATTAGAGTTTACGTTACCTTTTTGATAAAAATGAATTAAATATGAGGCAAAGGAGGTGGTTAGAATTTTTAAAGGATTATGATTTTGAGCCGAAGTACCATGTTGGCAAGGCTAATGTAGTGGCTGATGCATTATGTAGGAACTCATTACATGTGTCTTCATTCATGATAGAGAAGCATAAGTTATTGGAGGAATTTAGAGACCTAAGGATTTCTATGTCGGTGCAACCTCATTGTTTGTATGCTAGTGAAGTTAGGATTGAATCTGACAAAACTACTCACTGCTCAAAGTAGACAGAAAAGATATGCCGACAAAAGAAGACGACCTCTCGAATTTAAAGAAGGAGATAATGTTTTTCTCAAAGTCACTCCTACTGCTGGTATTGGCAGAGCCTTAAAGTCTAAGAAGTTAAGTGATGGGTGAGCGTCGCAACTCCCATAAATTTAATTATCTTAAAACCAAGTTCCCCTAATTTAGTTCAGTGGAAACCAAGGTCGTCTCTCACAAGGAATGACTGAGGAAGCAATACGCAAGACTAGTCGTATGAGGGTTGTCACAAATTGGGGGTTTTTGTTTGAATGCAAGAGAATTAAGTTGGAATGAAATAGGAATGATAAAAAGCAGTGGTTTATGAGGTAGAACATTCATTAGGGCGTTTATCATTGGCTACAAAATAATGCATGAGTTGATTAATTACGCCAGAGTTAGATCTAACCCTATTGTTATGATTCTAAGAGTTGATTGCCTAGAACAAGATTAATCAGTGAGATCTCACCTTTAGTTTCGTTTTCAACAATCATTAAAGACAATCACATTAATATAATTAAAGAGACTAATCAGCCAATTAATTAATCATTACCAATTCCTGATATGCCATGCATCAATTAATCAATTAACACATAAACACATGCCAATGAATTAGCCTAACTCAATCGAGTAAGCCAAGACAAAGGTTTAACACACAATTTAAGGTCTCAAATTATATGCCAAGAATGATAATGAAAACTTATGCAAGATTAAGAACAAAGTCTCAATTTACCCCAATGATGTTCACACCCTTATAAACAACCAAGAGACTTAGCTACTCATGGAGGAAATATAAGGGCAGAAATTAATTTAATTAAAAGCAATTTGGAATGGAAGAAAATAACTTGACTTGAACAATGAAGAGAAAGACAAAGAAAAAAAGGATTAATGGAAAGTAAAATGCAATGAGGAAATAAATAAAGAACGAATAACTAAATTAATTATGAAAGTGACTTACAAAACCCAAAGACTTGACGAATAACGTTGAAAGTAAACAATGGAGGAAGCTAGAGAACAACTAGGAAAAGTAAATGGAATCCTAATGGAAGAAAGAAAACTCTAACTAAAAGTCTAGGGTTTGAAAAGTAAGAAGATATGAAAAGGTGTGAAGAGGTGTAAAAGTGGTGGTGTGTTTTCTGATGCATTAGCACTGCTTTATATAGAGTGAGCAGCCTCAAAACCCTAGCTAATTGGGCCCCCAACTCGGTTTTGCAGATTGGTCCTGCTGTAACAAAATTGCGGCGCGGGCGCTAGGGCGCTGTGGTCGCGCCAGGGCGCGTGCACGATGCACGTGATGAGTTATGCTGAGGTTGGGGCGCTGGGGCGCTCGATTCCCGCCTGGACTCCACTGCTCTGCTTCTTACTCAGTTCCAGATGTCCACTGCTCCAATAATTCCTATGACCTTCACCAAAAATATAAAATACCAAAGATCAAGTGCAAGGGTCATCCTTGAATTGCAAAAACATCATAAAACTTATTGTAAGCTCCAGAACCCTTCTGAGAGAATTAAGCATAATTCTCTTAGAGTCATGAAAGTTTTAATGATAACAAGGTAAGCCATAAGTATAAAATTTTACTTAAGGTTTCGCTAATATGTGCGCTAAGTGTCTCAGAAAGCTATAAATTATTACAATACCATGAGCATAGACCAAGACAAAACATCAAGTAACCTCGAGATCAATTGATAAAAGCATAGCGCCAAAGATATCAGAAAGGATATCTCAAAAGCGCAGAAGGTGAAAACATGTTTCTGAGGAAAGAACACTGTCGTCTCAGAAGGGTCTCAGAAGACCTCGCGACTAGTAGTTCTCAGAAGGGTCTTCCCTCAGAAGGTTAGCCTCAGAAGTCCGTACAACTCTTAGAAGGTTGGACTCAGAAGCAACCAAGTGTCTGGACTCAAGGAAGTGCAAACAGACTCAGAAAGCTCGCTACAACTAGCCAAGGAAGTGGGAACACGCGCACTGTGCAGTTCTGAAAAGTTCCTCATTTTGCGCTGACTGTAGCAGGGAGCCGTTCTGAAAAGGACACAGCCACATAAGCAAAGTGAAAGCCTCTAATTTCGCGGCTCCTTGATGCCTATATATATGAGTTCAATTCCAAAGCAATGTGACGAAAACTCTTGCGCTAAAATTCTTGATTAAACGTGCCAAAACTCTGTTGAATTGAAAATCATTTTGCGAAAACTTAGAACTTTCTCAGAAAGACAATTTTTACGAAATTGTTCTTCTAACTTTGCAAAATCTTCTAGTTCTTAATTGGTGTAAATTCTTACATTTGTAAGTTAATTCTAGAAGTCTACTAAGTGTAAAACTAGGTTTGTAACTTAGTCTTGGTAGTTGTTTTCGATCAAAACAAACCTTCGAAAAACGCTAAGTCCTTCTTTGTGTGAAGGCAGTTTTAAGTCCTCTAGTGTTTGAGGCAAAGTTCAAAGTCCTTAATTGTTTAAGGCAAGGAAGTCCTCTAGTGTGAGGCAAGGAAGTCCTCTAGTGTGAGGCAAGGAAGTCCTCTAGTGTGAGGCAAAGAAATCCACTTCAGGTTGTGAAGTGGTGGAAGTCCTTTACTTGGTAAAGGCAGTGTTGTCTGAGAAGGCACATTAAGAAGAATATCTAAGAACTCTCAACTGAAGGTTGAGGACTGGAGTAGGTTGGTTATAACCGAACCAGTATAAAACTCTTTGTGTTAAGCTTTTCTCTCTTACTCTTTAATTGCATAAAGCTTTGAGAAAAAACTCAACTACGGTTTTAACTAAGAGGTCTTGTGAAAACATTACCAATTAAAATCAGAAAGCGTTTAAAAGATCATAACTCAAAGTCATTTTCTTAAGACTACTCAGATAGGAACTTTCTTAGAAAGACTAAGTTCTCAGAAACTTAATCTTCTCATAAAGCTATTTCCACTGCAAGCTCTTAAATCCACCTTCTGAGTAAAAACAACTTTCTAAGTAAAAGTTTTAAAAGGTAATTTTCAAAACTTGCACGATTCAACCCCCCCCCTTCTCGTGCACACATACACTTTCAATTGGCATCAGAGCTCGGTCCTTAAGGGGTTGAGCACTTAGCAGTGTCAAGGAAAAAGATCCACGAAAGGAAATATGAATTCACCAGCTGCATTCATATCAGATGGGGCTTCAATAAACAGACCTCCAATGTTTCTTGGAGACACCTTCGATTACTGGCGTGACAGGATGACGCTGTTCATCAAGCACACCAGTCTGGACTTATGGGATAGGATCGAGAATGGAGACTATCAGCCTCTGCAGACAATTACAGAGGATGCTGTAGTTGCAACAGACGCTGAGCCAGGAGTGGCACCTCCAGCACTCAGAACCTATACAAGACGGGTCCCTAAGGACGAATGGACTCAAGAGATGAAGGAGAAAATACAACTCAACTTCAAAGCCAAGTATATTCTCCTCTGTGCTTTACCCAAAGTAGAATATGACAAAATTGTGTCATGTGATACTGCACAAGAGATTTGGGAAAGACTTCATATGCTGCACGAAGGTAATGACGAAGTCAAGGAAACAAAAATCTCAATGCTCGTACACAAATACGAATCCTTTAGCATGCAGCCTGAGGAAACTATTGACAGCATGTCAATAAGATTTCTCCATATCATCAATCAGCTGAAAGTCTTAGGAAAGACTTATTCAAACGCTGAGATGGTAAGAAAAATCCTCAGAAGCCTTTCTGCAAAATGGCGTCCTAAGGTCACAGCAATCCAGGAAGCCAAGGATCTAAACCAGCTAGGTTTGGATGTACTATTTGGTTCGCTCAGAACGCATGAGATCGAACTGGAAGGGTTGCTCGGAGGACCATCCGCTTCCTCCAGACCTCAGAAGGGATTGGCTCTGAACAGTCAAGTCAGAAAGTCTTCGAAAGCTTTCAAAGCTGAAGAAGCTTCTGAGTCTGACAATGATGAAGGCTCAGAATCCGACGAAGACGACATCTCTCTCCTAGTAAAGAAAATGAAGAAAGCCTGGAGAAAGAGACCAAACAAAAGCAAGGAATTCACTCCTAAGAAAGGAAAGTCAAAGTCCTCAGATACCACATGCTTTGGATGTGGAGAAAAAGGCCACTTCAAAACGGAGTGTCCACAAAACAAAGGGAAGAAGAAATTCATTCCCAGAAAGAAAAAGAAGGCAATGGCTGCAACCTGGAGTGATTCAGAAGACGAAGCTTCTGAAGCAGCAAGTGAGGAAGAAGAAGCCAATGTGTGCTTCATGGCAGGAACTGACTACATTCTGGAAACAGAATCTGAGTCAGAAGGGGTACAAAATACCCCTCCTCTTTCATACTCATACGATGAGCTTTCAGAACTCTATTATGATCTTCTGAAAGACTCAAACGAGTTAGCTAACAGTTTCAGCGACCTAAAAAAATCTTTTAAAAACACAGAAGCTGAAAATGCAAGACTAACTCAAGAAGTTCAGAACCTAAGGCTTGAAAGAGACGACTTCAAAGGTAGATACCTTGAAAGTCATAACCTGTATCAAGCATTAGAAAGTTTGTCTTCAATCACAGTAGAAAAGGCTGAAAAGGCCATGATCGAACTGCAAAAGACAAATGAACTTCTAACCTCTGACTTAGTTAAGATGGTAAATGGTGAAAAGATGCTAAGTCTTTTGCTTGGGGGTCAAAGACCCTATAAAGACAAAAGCGGTCTTGGATATGAAGAAGTCTTTGAACCACATAATCTTGATCCACTCTTAACTAAATCACCCCGCATGTGCATTGCATGTTTTAAGAGTGGTCATGGTTCTGAAAAATGCCCTATGTTGAAAAAGGGAAAAATCTCTAAGCCTCAGAAGGCTAAGAAGAAAACTCAGAAAGCAAAATCTTCTAAGAAGACTGACCCCTCTCAGAAGGGTAAAACTTCTCAGAAAGCAAGTGCCTCTGAAAAGGGCAAACAAAAGGTCTCTGACTCTCAAAACCATGACCCTTCTAAGAAAAGAAGGCAAAAATCCAAGAAAGCTAACAAGCAAGGACCCAACAAAGAATGGGTACCTAAATCTGTTAACTTTGTGACTGCAGGTGCATCATCAAGCGCTGCTCCACCACCACGATGAGCAGTGGTACCTTGACAGTGGCTGCTCAAGGCACATGACTGGAAGCAAGCACTGGTTCAGAAGTCTCAAGCCCAAGAAAGGCGGAACAGTGCGATTCGGTGATGGCGCAAGGGGAGAGTCACTGCAATCGGAGATGTTGGTAAGGATTCCTCTCACCAAATCTCATATGTACTTTTGGTCGATGGCTTAACTCACAATCTATTAAGCATTAGTCAATTTTGTGACAAAGGCTTAAAGGTTGAGTTTTATGCCAAGTATTGTCATGTGATTAATCTCACAAATGACAAGATCGTTCTGGAAGGAAAACGTGTTGGTAACATTTATGTTATCCATCTGGATGATCTAAAGGATCAAAATGTGGAATGCCTTGTCTCTGTCCAAGAAGACAAATGGCTATGGCATAAGAAACTTGGTCATGCCCATATGAGACTTCTTTCTGAACTCTCTCAGAAAGGACTTGTAAAGGGCCTTCCCAGAATTAAGTATCAGAAGGATGCAACCTGCGACTTCTGTGAAAAAGGGAAACAGACCAAGGCTTCCTTTCCCAGTAAAAGTGGTATTTCTACTCAGAAACCACTGGAACTGCTCCACATGGATCTATTCGGACCAACCAGAACAGCTTCCCTTTCTGGAAAACGCTATGGTCTTGTCATAGTGGATGATTACTCCAGATTCACTTGGGTTTTCTTTCTAGCTTCTAAGGAAGAAACTTTTGAGAAGTTCAAGGCATTTGCGAAAAGAGTTTCAACTGAAAAAGATTCGCACATTCATGCCATTAGATCAGATCATGGTGGTGAATTTGAGAATCATGCTTTTGAAAAGCTTTGTGAAAATCTGGGCATAGCTCACGAATTCTCATCTCCCAGAACTCCTCAACAAAATGGAGTAGCTGAGAGAAAGAATCGAAGCCTTCAAGAGATGGCAAGAACAATGCTCTTAGAAAGTGGACTTTCAAAAGGTTTCTGGGCTGAAGCAGTAAATACTTCATGCTACATTCAGAATCGAGTCTTTCTAAGACCAATTCTGAAAAAGACACCTTACGAGCTATGGAAGAATAAAATACCAAACATTTCTTATTTCCATATATTTGGTTCTTCTTGTTTTATTCTCAACACAAAGGACAAACTCTCCAAGTTTGATCCTAAGTCGATGATGGATACTTCCTAGGATACTCCTCAGCCTCTAAAGCTTACAGAGTATATAACAAAAGGAGTAAATGTGTTGAAGAGACAATCCATATTAAGTTCAAAGAACTTAGTAAGGACCTGTCTCAGAAAGGTGCTGACTTAGAAGATGAATTTGAGAAACTCAACATCTCTTCTGAGAAAGCCAAAAGGAAAATTCTTATAGATGATGAGACTGACTTCCAACCCATGGAACAATCATCTTCATCTAAAGAAAAATCTAGTAACATCATCAAAGCTCCAGAACCTAGAGAATCTACTTTTCAAAATACAATGGAACCTAGATTCTCAGAAGGACAAGCTTCTGATGACTCAGAAAGAGAACCTTCTGTGTCTCGTTCTCAGAACCCTACTCCTAAAGGGATCAGAGGTTCAAGAGACTTGAAGAACATCTCTCAGAATGAAGTCTTGGGCAATCCAGAAAGTGGCGTGAGAACCAGAAGGAACTATACAAATCTTGCTATGGTCTCTGAACTTGAACCAGATTCCATAGAAGAGGCGTTAGATGATCCTAGCTGGGTAAATGCCATGCAGGATGAACTTGACCAATTCGAGAGAAATCAAGTTTGGAAACTGACTCAGAAACCCAAAGGCAAGAGTGTCATTGGGACTAAATGGGTGTTTCGAAACAAACTTGATGAAAACGGTCAAGTCGTGAGAAACAAGGCAAGATTGGTTGCTCAAGGGTACAACCAACAAGAAGGGATAGACTATGATGAAACTTTGCTCCAGTCGCAAGATTGGAAGCTATCAGAATGTTGCTAGCTTTTGCTGCACATAAAGGTTTCAAACTCTATCAGATGGACGTTAAGTCCGCCTTCTTGAATGGATACCTTTCTGAGGAAGTTTATGTAAAACAACCTCCTGGTTTTGTGAATGATGCATTCCCGAATCATGTATTCAAGCTTACAAAGGCTCTCTATGGTTTGAAACAAGCCCCAAGAGCTTGGTACGATAGATTGAGCTCTTTCTTGCTTAAAAACGGATTCTCAAGAGGGAAAGTGGACACAACTCTTTTTACGCTCTCAGAAGACTCTGGCTTCTTGATTGTCCAGATTTATGTTGATGACATAATATTTGGCGCAACCAATGAATGCCTTTGCAAAGAATTCTCCAAGCTTATGCAAGGTGAATTCGAGATGAGCATGATGGGAGAATTAAAATTCTTCCTAGGATTGCAAATCAAGCAAGAGTCGGAAGGGACAGTTATTCATCAAGAGAAGTATACCAAGGAACTTCTGAGGAAGTTTCTGATGGATAAGGCCAAACCCATGAGCACTCCCATGCATCCCTCGCAAGTAATTGACTTGGATGAAGATGGTGAGAAAGTCTCAGAAAGCAACTATCGAGGGATAATTGGCTCACTTCTCTACTTAACTGCCTCCAGACCAGATATCCAACTCAGTGTTGGGATCTGTGCTAGATTCCAATCTAAGCCCAAGCAATCACACTTGACTGCGGTTAAACGAATTTTACGATATTTAAGTGGAACTACTAATCTTGGTCTTTGGTACGAGAAAGGTTGTTCTTCTGATGTTGTAGGTTACTGCGATGCGACTACGCTGGAGATAGGATAGATCGCAAAAGCACAAGTGGGTGCTGCTGCTTCTTTGGAAAATGCTTGATCACTTGGTCTTGCAAGAAGCAAAATACGATCGCCCTATCAACTGCTGAAGCTGAATATGTATCTGCTGCGAACTGCTGTTCTCAGATGCTCTGGATTAAGAATCAGCTACTTGATTATCAAATAAGGTACACCAAAATCCCTATCCTCTGTGATAATACAAGTGCTATCAACTTAGCTAAGAATCCTATTCAGCATTCTCGATCCAAGCACATTGATATAAAACATCATTTTATTCGGGATCATGTGCAAAAAGGCGACATTGAACTCAAATTTGTAAATACTGAGGATCAAATCTCAGATATATTTACAAAGCCTTTACCCGAGGATCGTTTCAATGTTCTGAAAGGATTTCTCAATCTAAGATGTTTCTAAGTGCTTTGAAATTTAAAAAAAAAAAACTCTCTCTTAGAAACCCCCCTTAGTCCTAGTTTAGACTCTGAGACGAACAATAGAACTAAGCTTCTGAGCTAGAAGTAGGAAAACTCTATCTGAGAAAATTTGTTCTCAGAAGACTCATCTCTCAGAAAGGAGATCTTCTGAAACATCTCTCAGAAGGAGGATTTCTCAGAAGGACCACCTCTCTCAGAAAGGTACCTTCCGAGAAACTAGTTACCAACGGTAACTTTTGGATAAGTGGCAGGAAACGGCTAGTTATCAGCCATGTCTATAAATACTTATAGCATTGTTTCATTTGAGCACTTTACGCTCAAAAACTTACCAAAACTCTGCCAAAACCTCTCCTCGCTTTCCAATCCTCATCTGCTCTCTCTCTCTGTATCTCTCTTGTTCTTCTCTATCCTTTCTCAAAACTTAAAACCTTTCTTTCAAATGGCCGTCTCTGGAGAAATCAAGGGCTTAATGAGAAACAACCTCAATGAGATTTCCGAAGATATTCTCTATGACAATGAGGAAATGCAGTCCCTATTCCACAAGACTTATCTCCCACGGAATCTTGCCATGGGAAGGGTATTGCCTCTCAATGTCTACAATCAGGTGGACGAAATCCAATTCACCTTCCTCAAGCAACCTGGATGGCCAGCCATGATGAGCTCCGAGGACGTGTGCTACCCAAATGTGGTAAGAGCTTTCTATTCGCAAATAGAAAGGTTCACCAACAAAGGGGTCAAGAGCAAAATTGGTGACCAACAGATTCGCTTCTCCTCCTCTGACATCAACAAAGTCTTCAAGACCTTGAATGGTGGTGCTGTCATCGCCGACAACCCAGAATGGGTCAAGGAGGTAGATGACTCGGAAGAAGAAGTCGTGACACTTCTGACTGGTAGCCACAGCCTACCACTCAAGGGAGTAAAGGTGCCTCATCTCACGCAAGAGGCTAGAATCATCTTCTCCGTTGTGCAACACACCCTTCTCCCTCGGATTGGAGACATGGGGAACGTTACCACCATGGATGCCTGCCTGCTGTACCACCTACTGAAGAAGGAAAGAGTAGATTTTGGGAGGATGGTGCTCAACTACATGATGCACCAGGCTCATCCAAAGAGGGCTCTCACAAGTCTACCTTACGGAAGCCTTCTGACCAGAATCCTCAACCATTTCTCCTTCCCACTTGAAGACTATGAATACGTCTTCAACCACAGTAAGTTCTCCATGGTCACCTTCAACAACATCAAGAAGAAGAAGGTACCAGATACGGGGCACCTAAGAAGAAGGAGGAAGCAAAGCCTTCTAAGGGAGCTGCTGGTCCCATCCAGCCCTCTAAGGCTGAGAAAGGAAAGGAAAAGGTTTCCGATACTTCAGAAAAGAAGAAGAAAAGCAAAAGTGACTCATCCCTCTCCAACAAGGGTGACAAGGAGTATGGCTTCTGAGGAAGCTCAGAAGACTCCTCAGAAGGCACTACGGTTGTTGAGGCTGCTGAAGACTCAGAAGAAACAACATCTGAGCAACCCATGACCAAAAAGGAAAGCACCTCCCACTCTCCAAGTCCCAGACGTGCCACCAGAAGGGAAAAAGAAACATGGTCGTTTGGTAAAAGCTAACTCTAAAACTCCACCTTCATTTCTTCACTCTTCTTCTACTTCAATTCCTATTTCTGATTCTGTTGCTGGTTTTAAACCCACCAAATTTAAAACTAAACTCCTACATTCCTTGAAATATCAGGGAAAAACTCACAAAGGAGTGGGGATAAAAACCACCAAGAAACAGAGCCCGCCAAAGACGACGGGTAAAGAAATTGTAGCAGTTACTGCTACTGCTGCCACCACCGCTGCTGCTACTACTGCTGCTGTTGAAGAAGAAGCAGAAGCTTCTCATCACTCCTCCCCATCTGGACATGTCTCCCCCACCAGAGAAGACATTCAGGGGCATGGAGGAAACGTTGCTGATTCTTCTTCCGAGGAAGAAGATGCGGCACGCTTTCACATTGAGCATCGCACTCCAGATGCTGGAAGCTCCAAGAAAGAGGCCCAGAAGAAGCCCTCTGCGGTTTCTATGGTGGAACTTTCTGAAGCAACCACAACTGAAGTTGCCACTGTGAATGCTGAGTCATTGGCTCAGACGATGCGTGAAGTTCAGAAGGCACTGGATCAACCTTCTGAGACTCCAGAAGCTGCTCCGATACAACAACAACAACTACAGCATGAGGAACGCTTAATTGAACCAACTTCTGAGGTTGGTCTCCTCTCTTCTGAGATCCCTTTGGAACATGAGGAAACTCATGTCTCAACACATGACGTAGTGCCAGGGACCACCAGCACTGGGCTCAACTCAGAGGTGGGCGCTGACGCTACCATGGCTGCCGGAGTTGCAGCAGTTGAGGCATTTGTTGCCCATAGTTCCTTAGAAGGAACTCTATCTGAGAAGGACTCTCAGAAGGAACCAGAGGTTCCTCCTCAAGATATAACAGAGGTTCCTCCTACATCCTTTGATCAACAAGGTCCCACCTTCTCCATAACGGACTCAATGATCGGTTCTGGCTTTCAGCTGGGAAGGATGGTAGTCACCCCACCCTCTGTGCAATTTCGGCCTTTCTTTGGTCGAACTGAGAAGTTGAGATGCATTGAAGCCATGCATAGCCAAATATCAACCTTCAACCTCTCCGACGATGCCCAGACTTCTGGTGCTATGGAGCAACCATCAGCAAGGCAACCCTCTGATCTAGATCTTACTCTAGTTTCTGAGGACACTCAAAGGCAGCCTTCCATTGAACTTGCTGCTATCGAAGGTAAAGCTGTCCAAGAAGAAGAACCTCCTGAATATCAAACAAGGGATTTAATCGATGAAGTACTTGAGGCTGAAGTCTCTCGTCCTCCTTCATCTCAACCCTCATCTTCTCAACAGCCGTCCACTGCCTCTGACCTCCCTCCAGAATGCGCTCAGAATGCGACTCAGAGCGAGATTCTCATGGAGATATGCCAGCTGCTACGCTACATTGCCAGAAGGCAGTAGTTCTAAGTCAATGATGGCGTTTATTCTTAAGCCACCCTTTTGATGTAACAAAGGGGAGTAGATAAATGATAAAATTTTGTACATTGGCTATTGTAAACACTAGGCTAGAACTTAGGGGAGCAACAATTTAGGGGGAGCCAAATCTTTTGTATCTTTACAAGACCATAAATGAAAAATCATTTCTTTGGCATCTCATCTTATGCTTATCTTTTATTATTTACTTTTTGGCATCTCTTGATTTACTTAGCTTGATATTTCTGAATCTCATACATACATTATCATGAAATACATGCTATGAAATAGATAATCTCAAACAGTAATCATACATTGCATACTTGAACTATTGATTATCTCAGCCTTCTAAGAAAATAACGAAGCCTTCTCTCAGAAAGCTAAATTAGTTTCTAAGAAAGCAAAAGTGAATTCTGAATAAGTTATGAACTTACTCAGAAACACTTCTGAACTTAAGCAAAATTATTATCTTAAGACTTAAGTTGTTATCATCAAAAAGGGGGAGATTGTAAGCTCCAGAACCCTTCTGAGAGAATTAAGCATAATTCTCTTAGAGTCATGAAAGTTTTAATGATAACAAGGTAAGCCATAAGTATAAATTTTACTTAAGGTTTTGCTAATATGTGCGCTAAGTGTCTCAGAAAGCTATAAATTATTGCAATACCATGAGCATAGACCAAGACAAACATCAAGTAACCTCGAGATCAATTGATAAAAGCATAGCGCCAAAGATATCAGAAAGGATATCTCAGAAGCGCAGAAGGTGAAAACATGTTTCTGAGGAAAAGAACACTGTCGCCTCAGAAGGGTCTCAGAGACCTCGCGACTAGGAGTTCTCAGAAGGGTCTTCCCTCAGAAGTTAGCCTCAGAAGTCCGTACAACTCTTAGAAGGTTGGACTCAGAAGCACCAATGTCTGGACTCAAGAAGTGCAAACAGACTCAGAAAGCTCGCTACAACTAGCCAAGGAAGTGGGAACACGCGCACTGTGCAGTTCTGAAAAGTTCCTCATTTTGCGCTGACTGTAGCAGGGAGCCGTTCTGAAAAGGACACAGCCACATAAGCAAAGTGAAAGCCTCTAATTTCGCGCTCTTGATGCCTATATATATGAGTTCAATTCCAGAGCAATGTGACGAAAACTCTTGCGCTAAAATTCTTGATTAAACGTGCCAAAACTCTGTTGAATTGAAATCATTTTGCGAAAACTTAGAACTTTCTCAGAAAGACAATTTTTACGAAATTGTTCTTCTAACTTTGCAAAATCTTCTAGTTCTTAATTGGGTAAATTCTTACATTTGTAAGTTAATTCTAGAAGTCTACTAAGTGTAAAACTAGGTTTGTAACTTAGTCTTGGTAGTTGTTTTCGATCAAACAAACCTTCGAAAAACGCTAAGTCCTTCTTTGTGTGAAGGCAGTTTTAAGTCCTCTAGTGTTTGAGGCAAAGTTCAAGTCCTTAATTGTTTAAGGCAAGGAGTCCTCTAGTTGAGGCAGGAAGTCCTCTAGTGTGAGGCAAGGAAGTCCTCTAGTGTGAGGCAAAGAAATCCACTTCAGGTGTGAAGTGGTGGAAGTCCTTTACTTGGTAAAGGCAGTGTTGTCTGAGAAGGCACATTAAGAAGATTCTAAGAACTCTCAACTGAAGGTTGAGGACTGGAGTAGGTTGGTTATAACCGAACCAGTATAAAACTCTTTGTGTTAAGCTTTCTCTCTTACTCTTTAATTGCATAAAGCTTTGAGAAAAAACTCAACACGGTTTTAACTAAGAGGTCTTGTGAAACATTACCAATTAAAATCAGAAAGCGTTTAAAGATCATAACTCAAAGTCATTTTCTTAAGACTACTCAGATAGGAACTTTCTTAGAAGACTAAGTTCTCAGAACTTAATCTTCTCAGAAAGCTATTTCCACTGCAAGCTCTTAAATCCACCTTCTGAGTAAAAACAGCTTTCTATGTAAAAGTTTTAAAAGGTAATTTTCAAAACTTGCACGATTCAACCCCCCCTTCTCGTGCACACATACACTTTCACTTATTACTTTAGCCTTTATTTTCATTAAGTCCCAAATAAATCCAAATTGTATTAAATACAATAAAAGGCTAAAATAGAGTAAATAATTGCATACAATCATCCAAATTAAGGGCATAAAATATTGGCAAAAACCACGTTATCAAATATCCTCACACTTGAACAATTGCATGTCCTCATGCAAAAGCAATGATTCCAAGCATCTCTAAAAATAAAGCAATGACTATTACATCCCAACACTTATGTCCTAGAAGAAAAACAAAACACTACAGATGATGAAAGGTTATTCAAAACAACATACCTTGGTCAAAATTATGCAACACCCACAATCATATTACAAGTTGGCATTCAAAGAAATTCATGAGTTAAGAGAATCAGTTCATGTTATGCAAAGTTGGTTGATTGGCCCTCACCAGTGTGTTTTATCTCTCAATCACTCAGTGTTTTGGCTAAGCACTCAATTGAATAAAACACACAAGTATTCGCATTCCATAAATTTGCTATACTCCTAACATTGCAATTTGACAAACATGGTGCATCAAGAGCTCTTTTCAGGGTTGTAATGGGGCTTGGGACAGGTGTGGCATATATGGGAAGTGGACTAAATTCCGAGAAACTAAGACTTCATGGTTCGACTGATCCCAGATGATTTCCATAATTACAGAAAAAAATGGAGAGAAAAGAAATACCCATAATCAATAACCAATAAAATTCTTAATTTTAACATTCCCAAGATTCCTAAAAAAGTTCACAGTAATTCCCAGGAACCCAACAACCTTTATTTGCAAATTTCACATATTTTTCCTTTGATTTTGCTGCATTTTTCAAAACTTTTTTTTAGTAAATTCCTCATCTCAATTCCTTTGGTAATTGAAATGAGGTGGAAAAGAAAATATCAGAAGACCACTTATGTACAAAAGCTACCCTTACAATTATATTCCCATACTTTACAATTTATCCCAATGCACAATTCGACCCAATTTCCCCACACTTAAAATCTTTGCCCAACAATCAAACCATGTCCTCCTAGTTTCTCATAAGGGATTTTTCATTGTTTTTCGGTCTTTGGCTTGTAATAAGCTTAGTAAACAATAAAGGGATAAAGGATCAAATTGGCTACAAACAATGGAAATTGTGTATCGGTTGGCTATTTGGCTAAGTGGCTTTCAAATGTAAAAACAAAATTATGCCTCAATCACACGCAACATGTATAAAACGCAAAACAAGAATCAAGCAAATTCAGGAATAACAAATACAAGTGTGTGTGTGCTCACAGAAAGAAAGTGATCAATTGATGTATTTATTCACAATAAGACTTAAATCTTATAATCCAAACAATCAATCAGAGATAACATAAATAATTCAAACTCATATAGGATAACATGCCAACAATTTCTGAGTTAAAATCAAAGGGTAAAGCAATTTCAGACCAAAAAGTGCTATAAAGAAAACTAGTCAATCATCAAACAAATCACATAAAATAAAAGAAAATAAAACAAAATAACTATACATGCAAGATATACACGAAAGCAAATTCTACGCCCTCCCCACACTTGAATAAGGCACTGTCCTCAATGACAAACAATAAAAGAACAGAGAGAATGGTATAGAGAGAAAACCGTCTGAGGCAGAACTGACAGCGTCCCGGGCAGGTGCGCTAGGGTGTGGCAGGCGCGCTGGGGCCCTTGGACAGGGACCGTTCGAGCGCTGGGGCGCGTTGTATGCGCTAGGGCGCCAGTGCTGCTGCAAAATTGGCTAGTTGCTGTCATGTACTCAGTGCATGAGACTCCCTAATGCAAAGTTGAATCTAAAAAACATAAATTGGTTAATTATAACTATAAAATATAAAAAGCAAAATAAAAGACTGCAAAAGTAAAATTTGGTGGATTGTCTCCCACAAAGCACTTTGCTTTAACGTCCCTAAGTTGGACGTTTGGTCAGCCACTCTCAGGGCGACTTATGCTTGAATTGATCTAGGGCACTGTGGTCGTGCCAGGGCGCGTGCACGATGCACGTGATGAGTTCTGCTGAGGTTCGGGCGCTAGGGCGCGCTGCGGGCGCTGGGGCGCTCGATTCCAACTTGGACTCCACTGCTCTGCTTCTTACTCAGTTCCAGATGTCTGCTGCTCCAATAATTCCTATGACCTGCACCAAAAATATAAAATACCAAAGATCAAGTGCAAGGGTCATCCTTGAATTGCAAAAACATCATAAAACTTATTACTTTAGCCTTTATGTTCATTAAGTCCCAAATAAATCCAAATTGTATTAAATACAATAAAAGGCTAAAATAGAGTAAATAATTGCATACAATCATCCAAATTAAAGGCATAAAATATTGACAAAAACCACGTTATCATTAAGTCCCAAGTTCATCGGTCCATTCCAAATTCTTAAAAGATTCGGTCCTGTTGCATATCAAATTGCACTTCCCCCTAATCTGTCGAACCTCCGTAATGTCTTCCATGTTTCTCAACTCCGAAAGTATTGTTTTGATACTTCACATTTCATAAGTTATGAAACAATGCAAGTAAGGGATAATTTGACATATGAAACTACACCAATACAAATCATCGATAGATCTGTTAAAACTTTAAGAGGAAAAGAAATTCCTTTAGTGAAAGTGGTTTGGAAAGGGTTATCAAAGGATGAAGCAACATGGGAACTAGAAAACGAAATGAGAAAAAACTACCAAGAGCTTTTCCATACAGGTCAGTGAATTGAATTTTGGGGACAAAATTCCTAAAAGGGGAGGAGAATTGTAACATCATCTTTTTGAGTTAAAAATCGATATTTTACTACAACTTATTTTATCAAACTAACTTATTTTCATAAATAAACTAGTGTATCTACCCTTGCTATGCACGGATGAAAAAAGGTTATTTATGTATTTAATATTTATGATTTATCTAGTAGCTTCGTATTATTTTAATTTTAAGTTGATTATGACTCAAAATTATAATAAACTGCATGGAATGATTGATTTATTTGAGAATCTATCATGACTTTGATTTGAATTGTTCTACATCGAAAAATACATTTATTTTTTTAGATTCATGTGGTGGGCCGACAGTAAAAAAAAAAATCGCGATGGAACTAAAATCAAATACTTTTAAAACTTACAATTCTTTTGTTATCTGTCTCAAGTATTGCAGTCTGATTCACAAAGCTCCACTTTCAACTGTTTTGCTGTCTAAGTCGTGTTCCAGAAAGATCCGCTAGTGGCGTCCTCCTCTTTATCACAAAGATCTGTCACACCTACTATCTCTTGGTACGTAACTTGACTTTAATCACATTGTCTATTATTTTTCTTTTATATGTTCAAAATGAATATAACTGTAATATATAATTGTAAGTTATGAGTCATCAATTTAATATTATATATGCATATATAAGATTAATTTCTATAGTGACATTAGTTAATAGAAATAGAGAAATATGTCAAGTCATAGTTGGTGGTTATTATAATGAGTGATTTTTGTGATGACTTGTCACTTTTTTAACTTTTTATTGACTAGTAGTGTAAAATAACTTTACACTATCAATGTATAAAAATTAGGTCATATATATGTATATAAATGAAATAAAAAATGTATTATGAACAATACTTTTATGTGTTTACAATTTATTTATATTTTGATAGTTTTGATCATATTTATGTTATTTGATTCAAAGTGTATTTTACAATTAGTTACGAACTATTCATGGGTATAATGTTATGGAAATATATGCACGTATTCATTTTTAAAAAGATAACAATAAAAAAATTATTGAATTATATATATTGTTTTCTTTTGTTGTGAAACATTAAGAGATGAAATAGAAAAATTAGGTTTACTTCAAATTATAACCAATGATAAATATTGTTGATTTGTATATATATAAGCAAATTTTGAATCTATATTGACTCATAGTATATTAACCGCCAAGTATCAAGAACTGGGTTGAGTTAAATTACTAATCATTCTTCTGGATATATATTCAAATAATTTAATTGAGGGTTTATAAAATCTAAAAATATCAATAAAATAAGTTCAACATAAAAATAAGTATGACTATAGATTAACATTCATGATGGGGATTGTCTTGCTTCTATAAGAACCACTGTCTCCATTTGAAACTTGAAATAATATATAAGATGACCTGTCACAAAAAGAAAGAAGTCAAATAGAGGTAGTCAAATAATAGCATAAGTGTGTATATATATATATATTACATGTAACAAAAAAAAAAGTCAAATAATAGCATGAGTACTTTATTTGTATTTGAACTACTTATGTAAAATAAAAAAGACCTCTTGTATCATTTTATAAAAATATATTAATAAAGATACCAAATATTTTAGAGATTGAAATTCAATATGTTGTACTTACTTGTTCATTTCAAATTTTCAAAAACTTCCCCATAAACCACATTGATCGTGCAATTTTTTTATTGAAGTCTTCATGGTTTTCCAATAGAATTCTCAAACCTTTTTTGCTTTTAACTCTTGATAATGCCACTTAGAGCTGACCATGAGTGAAAACAGGTGTCAGAAGATACAATCCAACGGTTGATAGTGTTTGTCCTTGTGACTTATTTATGGTCATAGCAAAGGATAAAATTATTGGAAATTGTCTTCTTTGAAACTTCACTGGAAGTGTTTCATTGTTTGGAATTAGACTCATCCTTGGAATCAAAACAACTTCTTCTACTTTATTTCCTGTCAGTGTCATGCACTCTATGACATGACTTCCTAGTCGCCTAACTTGCAATCGTGTTCCATTGCATAAACCATTTGACTGATCTATATTTCTCAATAACATAATCGGGGCTCCCTCCTTAAGAACTACGATGAGGTGGCAATCCAGAACAATTGATACCATTTAAAATCTCTGATAAAAATGTTTCCAGTTCAGCTTCCATGTTACCTTCCTCGACACAAATCGAATCATAACTGTAATATGTCTTCTCTTCACCTTCTAAGCTTACAGATCAATCTGTTGTTTACATCAGAAAGAAAATCCAATGTAGGAGCCAAAATTGTTCTATCTTTGAAGTAACCAATATCAAACAAATTGTTTTCAATGTCTGGATAGACAAAATCAATGAGGCCATCAAAAGCAGAAGAAGAATTTGGTATAATAATATCACCTGGTATCTCAACCCGACTCTCACCATTTGATGTATCACCTTCTAGCACATCTCCTATTCTTAACAACCAATCAACAAAATCTTTCAATTCAATGTTATCTGGATTATTAGAATTAACAAACAACCTCATATTCTTTGTCAATTTAAGAACCTTGCAAGTGTGCCAAAGGTATGATGAGCTAATTGAAGAATGGACTATATCTTGCCTTGTTCCTTTTGGGATAACTGATAGAATTTTCCTGAAGTCACCCCCCAAAACAACACTTTTTCCACCAAATGGTAAAGTATCATCAAAAGACTCAGAAAACCTCAAAATATCCTTTAAGCACTTGTCTAAAGTTTCAAAGAAATACTTACTCAACATTGGTGCCTCATCCCATATTATCAACTTAGCCTTGCTTATTAATGCGGCAAGAGGAGTTCCTTGTTTTATATTACATATTAAATCTTCATTGATATTCAAAGGGATTTTGAACCTTGAGTGTGCAGTGCGTCCATTTGGTAGTAATAACGATGCTATGCCGCTTGAAGCTACATTTAAAACAATCCCTCCCTTAGATCTTATTGAGCAAGATGCAGTAGTCCACAAAAATGTCTTCCTGCATCCTCCTTGTCCATATAAAAAGAAGAGTCCCCCTTTGTTTCCATTGACAGCTTCCATAATTTGACCATATGCAGCTTTTTGTTCACCTGTCAATTTTTTCTAAGTATCCATGCAATTCAATGGACAAAGCATGAGCATCAAAATTCATCTCTTCCATTATTAATCTATCCTCCATGTAGATATTAAGTCTCTTGAAGGTAATGACATTTCATAGAAATCCTTCAAACATCTTCCATTTGATTGAAGCAACTCCTGTATTTTTGCAAGTGCAATAATATTCTTGATTTGTTCATCAGACATTGACAAATCTGTGTTGCATTTAAATGTATTAGATATAATTAATTAAATATTGGTTATAGAATAAAATACAATATATGACTTAAAAATAACAATTTTGATTGTTAATTTTTGTTACTTACCATTTTGATCCATGTCTCTTCTATAGTTGTATAAAATATCATCACATAGATGCTTCCAGCACTTCTCCCAAACAAATTCTGGCCTTGTCATATTATTTGAGCTGAGTAGCATGACGAATAGCCTCCTCAGATAGTTTGCAGATGCCCATGAACTTGCGTCAACAATGGTGTCTACAAATTCCCTATCATCTTGTAGTAGTCCTAAAGCATAACAGGCATCCTTGAATGTCTTGTGCACAACACCCTCAACTATTATGATGTCTTGAAAATTAGTGCATCCCTTTTGTATGTTTAGTAGCAACCTAAGGTAATAATCGTCTCCATTCATAGCAGGCACATGAGAAATTTTCCCAATGCAGTACCCTTGTTTTCTAGGCTCCCAAGAAGATAAATCTTTGTTCCACATACACAAACCTTCAATGAAATAAAGAGTTAGTCATTTATGTTGTACTTTATAAGTGATGATTGATTTATGTTGTAGTTTATAGATTTTAATTAGAAAAAATTAACGAAAAGAAGAAGAGGAAACAATCAAACCTTGTAGGAAATTCAGAATAAGTAAGATTCCTGCCTTATGAATGATTTTTGTTTGCCTCCATCCATACAACAAACTTTGTTTTCCTAAAATCAACTTTATCCAATGCGCCCTGAAAAGTATCACTGTCTTTGTACAGAACAGGTTGATCATTAGGTAGATGGAAAGGTAATCTTATCACAACTGGTTCTTTCATTTGAATTTCAAACCAAAATAGCCTCCAAGCAGCTTCACATGAAGATATTGTTGGTATATGCCCTAGAGGGCCAATCATAGTTGCATTTTATTATGATATCGTGACATTTTATTTTATATATTTATATATATATGAGGCTTTTTTTTATTAATTGTTTATTTATTTTAGTGAACATTATGATGTCCTTAGAATGGAATAAAGATTAGGTACATAACCTACTAGTGGGACTCCATTCTTAAAGGTCCTTATTTGAGTATTACTGTAAACAACAGGACAATAGTAATACGACAAGACTAGTATGTGTGTATGGGCTGATAACCTTTTCTCACAGGTTATGGATATGTGATATCAAGTCTGCACATAGGTATATATGGTGATAAATATTGGACTGACCCGCCATGAGAACACCACATGGATAGTAATGTGAATGTCATAAGTGATTCTCATAGTGATGATGGTATATATAGTCCTTTGACTTGAAGTTACTGTGATCCGTTGCATCTTTCTGTGGTTTACCATGACATCACACGCATTAAATAACCTGTCTTTGTGATCTATCCTTGAGAAGGATAAGTTGATGAGGAAACAACCTGGGGTGAATCCTCTGATGTTGTGGATCGTCTCAAAGGAGTGTCCTTCTTGGTAACAAAATGGTAGCTTCTCAAGATATGCAGCGGAATGGATGATGAATTAAGGTTGCACAGCGGAATTGAGCAACATATGAATTTTTAAGATGTTTGTTTTTGGGTTTTTGGTTTATTTAGTGAAGAAGGATATATTTATTTAGTGAAGAAGCATATAGACGCCACACTCAAGAGTAGATGAGAAGGTGAGTGATAAGCCTTGGATTATATGCCACAAAGGTTGAATTTCTACCTTTGATAAGTCTTGGATTTTCTTGAATCACTCAAGAAGAAAAAGAGATAAACTCTCACAATTTTAGTAAAAACCAAGTTATTTTCATATTTTGATCAAACTGCAACTATATAGGCTCATACAATAAGTTTGGAGTTAGTACCATTTACTGACACAATTACTAACATTGTAACCGACCTAATAATTTATGTCTTTAATTTCTACTTACTCTACCCACTAAATGAAATAAAACTAACAAAGAAATATCAAAAGTTATCAGCCTATGATTGACTCTAGAAAATAAAGAAATTACAAGAATTAAAACTCAATTATTGTTTTATGCTATATAAAAGCTTATTTTAACTAAAAATTAACCGGAATAAAAAAATTAAACTCATAAAATTCATCCTAGGATCCTGAGCTTCTTATTTTTAGTTTTGTAAAATTATGCAAAAATTATTGACCCCCTCATGGTCACATCATAAGTTGTATCCTTGAGAAGGATAAGTTGTCTGGAACAAATTTTCTAGACTGGTATAGAAACTTGAGGATTGTCCTCAATCATGAAAAGAAATGTCCTCAAAGAAATTGTTCCTAAGGAGATACCAGCTGCAAGTACTTCTAGGGCTGACAAAGATGCTTATAAGAAGCATCAGGATAAAGTCGTAGATGTTTTGTTGTCTTATGCTTGCTACCTTGACCCCTGAGTTGCAGAAACATCATGAGAGTCATGAAAGAATGGAGGCTTATGATATGATCATACACCCCAAGCAACTCTATCAAAGGGAAAAGGCAAGGTCATCTTGATGGTTCAAGATGAAAAGAGCAAAAGAAGCAAAGCAGCAAGTCCAAGGGCAAGGGCAATGAGATTCCCAAGCTGAAAGCCTTAAAGCCTAAGGGCGATGCGTCTAAAGTGGATACCAGCTTCCATTCCGGTGGGACCGGACATTGGAAGAGGAAATGTGCAAAATACCTAGAAGAATGAAAGAATAACAAAGAAAGTGAGACTTCCAGTTCATGTATGATTGTTATAGAGGTTAATTTATCTACTTCTGCATCATGAGTATTAGATACTCGATGTAGTTCTCACATTTAGCACTTGTTTATTTGTGCAAGTGAGGTTAGATCATTGACGAAGGGTAAAAGTCGACCTACGAGTTGGAAATGGAGCAAGAGTTGCAGCATTGACTGTAGGAACTTATGATTTGACTTTGCCTATTGGGCTCATTATTCAGTTAGAGAACTGTTATAATATACCTGCCATCAGTAAGAACATCGTTTCTAATTCCAGTTTGGATAAACTTGGTCTTAGTTTTATAATTAAGAACAAATGTTGTTCAATTTATTATGATGATGTCTTTTATGGTAGTGCACCTATGATTAATGGACTTTACGTTCTTGATCTTGAAACGCCCATCTATAACATTAATACTAAGAGGTTCAAATCAAACGAATTGAATCCTTCTTACCTTTGGCATTGTTGTTTAGGCCATATAAATGAGAAGCGCATCTTAAAACTCCATAAAGATGAATTATTGGACTCATTTGATTATGAATCAAATGAGACATGTGAATCTTGTTTGTTGGGAAAAATGACTAAGGCGTCATTCACTCAAAAGGGTGAAAGGGCCACTGAGCTTTTGGGCCTTATACATACAGATGTGTGCGGACCCATTAGTACCTCGGCCAGAGGTGGTTTTTAATACTTCATCACATTCACTGATGACTTCAATAGATATGGATATGTGTATCTCATGAGACACAAATCGGAATCCTTTGAAAAATTCAAGGAATTCAAGAATGAAGTAGAAAAGCAACTTGGCAAGAGTATTAAAATCCTTTGATCGGATCGAGGAGGTGAATACTTGAGTTAAGAGTTTGATGACTATCTACGAGAGTGTAGGATATTATCTCAACTCACTCCTCCTAGAACGCCACAGTGGAATGGTGTTTCTGAGAGAAGAATTCGAACATTGTTGGACATGGTTCGATCAATGATGAGTCATGCAAACCTTCCAAATTCTTTCTAGGGACATGTTGTGTTGACAACATCACTTACACTTAACCGTGTTCCAACCAAGACGGTAGAAATTAAAAGACACCATATGAGATGTGGACTGGTAGACGACCCAGTATGTCTTTTATGAAGATTTGGGGTTGTGAAGCTTATGTGAAAGTCAGGTGTCCAATAAGCTTGAACCAAAATCTGAAAAGTGCTTCTTTGTGGGATATCCTAAAGAAACCAAGGGATACTATTTCTACAACCAATCTGACAACAAAGTGTTTGTTGCGCGAACTGGTGTATTCCTTGAGAAGGAATTCATTGGAGCCAGTTGGAGCAAAGTAGAAATTGAAGAAATACTTCAACCACAAGAAGAAACTTTACCAGAGGTGGAACAAGAGCAGAGTACACAAGTTGTTGTAGTACAAGAGCCTACTCAAGTAACACAAGAACCACGTAGATCAAGCAGAACACGTCACCCGACTAAGAGATATGAATTTCTCATGACTCAACAGGGTGATGTGCTGCTCATGGATCAAGATGAGCATGTCACCTATCAGGAGGCCATTACTGGACCTAATTCTGAAAAGTGGCTAGAAGCCATGAAATCGGAAATGGATTCCATGTACACTAATAAGGTGTGGACCTTGGTTGATCAACCTGAAGGGGTAAAACCCATAGGTTATAAGTGGGTTTTTAATAAGAAAACTGACATGGATGGTAATGTGATTACCTTTAAGGCAAGATTGGTTGCAAAGGGTTTCAAGAAAACTCATGGTATAGACTATGATGAATCTTTTTCACCTATCGCTATGCTTAAATCCATTCGGATTTTACTTGCTATCGCTGCATACTACGATTATGAGATATGGCAGATGGATGTCAAGACTGCTTTCCTTAATGGAAATCTCCTTGAGGATGTGTACATGACACAACCCGAAGGTTTTGACATCGGAGACGATGCTGCAAAAGTATGCAAGTTACAACGATCAATCTATGGATTGAAGCAAGCTTCTAGGAGTTGGAATCTTCATTTTGACGAGACTGTGAGACAGTTTGGATTCGTTAAGAACGAAGATGAACCTTGTGTTTACAAGAAGGTTAGTGGGAGCACAGTTGCATTTCTGATCTTGTATGTGGATGACATACTACTCATTGGAAATGACATCCCGACATTACAGTCTATTAAGACGTGGCTTGGGAACTGTTTTTCAATGAAGGACTTAGGCAAAGCTACTTACATATTGGGTGTAAGGATCTATAGAGATAGATCAAACAGATTGCTTGGCCTAAGCCAAAGTACATACATAGACAAAGTGTTGAGACGCTTTAAGATGCATGATTCAAAGAAAGGGTTCTTGCCTATGTCACATGGTGAGACACTCTCAAAGGCCCAATGTCCCCTTTCTCAAGCCGATAGGGATCGGATGAATAAGATTACATATGCATCTGCAATTGGATCTATCATGTATGTTATGTTATGTACACGACCAGATGTCTCGTATGCTTTGAGCATGACGAGTAGATACCAGTCAGATCCCGGTGATGGTCACTGGACAGTCATCAAGAATATCCTTAAGTACTTGAGAAGAACTAAGGATTGATTCTTGATATATGGAGGTGAGGAAGAACTAGTTGTAAAGGGTTACACTGATGCTAGTTTCCAAACCGACAAAATCAGGTTATGTGTTTTGTCTTAATGACAGGACTGTGAGCTGGAAGAGTTCCGAGCAAGAGACGGTCGTCGATTATACTACAGAGGCTGAGTATGTTGCTGGCAGTAATGCAGCAAAAGAGATTGTTTGGATCAGAAAGTTCATTTATGAACTTGGTGTGGTTCCGTGCATTGAGGACCCAATAGCTCTCTATTGTGACACCAATGGAGCCATTGCACAGGCTAAAGAACCTAGATCTCACCAGTGATCCAAACACATACTCAGGCGCTATCATCTTATTCGAGAGATTATCGATACGGGAGATGTAAAGATATGCAGACTGCCAACTGATGATAACATCGCTGACCCACTGACCAAACAACTTCCTCAGCATAAGCATGATGGGCATACTAGATCATTAGGCATTAGAGATATGTCGGATTGGCTCTAGTGCAAGTGGGAGTCTGTTGGTATATGCCCTAGAGGGCCAATCATAGTTGCATTTTATTATGATATTGTGACATTTTATTTTATATATTTATATATATATATATATGAGGTATTGTTTTCATTAATTGTTTATTTATTTTAATGAACATTATGATGTCCTTAGAATGGAATAAAGATTAGGTACATAACCTAATAGTGGGACTCCATTCTTAAAGGTCCCTAGTCGAGTATTACTGTAAACAACAGGACAACAGTAATATGTCAAGACTAGTATGTGTGTATGGGCTGATAACCTTTTCTCACAGGTTATGGATATGTGATATCAAGTCTGCACATAGGTATATATGGTGATAAATATTGGACTGACCCGCCATGAGAACACCACATGGATAGTAATGTGAATGTCATAAGCATAGTTATCAGACTCGACCCGGGACTCGACTCGGTCGAGGAACTGGGTCACCGGGTTAGTGGTTCAACCAGTGGGTCAATGGTTCAACCGGTTGATAATTAAACCGGTCTATAAAATATATTTTAATTTATATATAAAATAAAATTTTCAAAAAATTATAGTCTATAATAAATAAATTTAATAGATAACCAAACAGCATCCAAAATCATAGCTTAGTGGTTTATATGTATATTGTTATCTAACAACACCAGGGTTCGAATCACTTAGCAGGCTTTTATGTATTGTTAATTTAAATTTAATTCAACTAAGAATGTATAAATATATTAATTGGCACTATAGAAATAAAGAACTTCATTGGCTCAGTGGTTTGGCTCAATCCACCTTTGCTTAAGGTCACAGGTTCGACTCTCACCTTTGGAAGTTTTGGAGTATTTTCCAAATTTCCTAGGTTGGTGGGTGAGCCGGGTCGGGTTTGCGGGTAAGTGGGCTGGGTCCGAAAAGATGCATGACCCGGTCCGGGTTATCAAACCCGGCCGGGTCACCGGTTTTGATGGGATCCGGCCGAGTCGAACCGGTTTTCACCGGTTCTAATGCGTAACCGATCCGAATGCAGACTTGGCCCGGTTTGGTACCCGGTTCGCGGTCGAACCGGTTGGACCGGCCGGTCCGAACCTGGTTTTACAACACTGCTCATAAGTGTTTCTCATAGTGATGATGGTACATGTAGTCCTTTGACTTGAAGTTACTGTGATACCGTCAAACGTTATCCGTAACAGGGTAATTATAAAGTCGGTCATTAGGCATATCACGAATCATGTGGGCGGTGCGAGTAACGTAGTTAGAATTTATCCCTCTCACATCACGAGAGAATATCTGTGGGCCCCTTGATGAGTATGACTGGGTAAATGCATGGCCATGCTGAAATTAATTAATGTGTGACATTAATGTCATTTATTTTATCAGTCTACTCGGAGATCAAGAAACTAATGATTTAAATATACAAGATGACTAATTCCATGCTTGTGTTAAATATGGATATTTGGACAAAGGGACTGAAATGTACGCTAACGTCAATCACGGAAAGGTTATGTCAAACCGTTGACTTTCTTATAACTTGGGTAGCAGTGATGTGTTGCTAGATACCGCTCACTGTTTATATTATTTAAATGAGATTTAATAATATTGTCAACGTTGTAAGAACTTATAGGGTCGCACACTAAAGCAGTTTTTATATTGATGCTAAATTAGAATAAATTAGTGTGACTAATTTAATTGGGCTTCATGAGATGGGCCTAATAAAGAATAAGATTAAATTAGTGTGACTAATTTAATTGGGCTTCCATAAGATGGGCCTAACAAGGATTAAGATAAAATTAGTGGGACTAATTAAATGGGCTTCCATAAGATGGGCCCAACAAGGCTTAGGTTTATGTTGAGTGTTGGCTATAAATAGCAACACTCATGGAGCCTTTTGGCTAGCTTTTTTTCACATACACATAGCCTTTCTAGAAATCCTTATTTCTCTATTTCTTGCTACTAGCATAGTGAGTTTTAGAAAAGCATCAAGGTGAGTGTTTGACATCCACAACTGCTGTGTGGATATCTCTAGGCCGTCGCTACACTTGTGACGAAAGAGTTTGACATAGCTCTTTGTGAAGATTTGAAGAGTTCAAGAATACAAGAATTGAAGAGTTCAAGATTTGAAGAGTTCAAGAATCGAAGAATTCAAGAATTCAAGATTTCAAGAGTTGAAGAATTCAAGAACAAGAACTTTTGAAGAACTAAAGAACAAGTGTTGTTCGCAAATCTTGTTGCGATAATGCTTCAACAGGTAATTCATAGATGAATCATGTTCATTAACATGGGTCATTGTGTGGGAATTGCATAAAAGTTTTTGTTTTCCGATGCACCTTTATGCGTGATTCCCCAACAGATATATAACAACAGTCATAATAATTTTTTATTTCATCTACCTTGGTATCATCATTTTTGTAGAAAGTTGTTGTTACTCTGTCATTTCCATTGTGAACGTACTTGAAAAGGTATTTTATTGCAGATGTCTGGCAGGTGTATTCAACATTAATATGAGACACATACTTTAGCATAAGCTTAGGATTGTACGACATAATATATGAATTATCTAATACAATATTCTTCTTTGTAATAGAACGTCCATTATCTCTTCTCATGTACTTGGAAAAACCTGCTTCATCAATAATGGTACGCTCCCTAAACTGCTTTGGAAAAAATTTAGAAAATTTCCCATTGACCATGCTTGCAAAATTTACATTGTAGTGGCCACAAGGGCCATGCACCATGTATCTCTCTACAACAGAAAACAATGTTGGGTTTGCATCCTTATCTGGGATTTTTGCAACAATGAACTTGTCAATATCCTCAATAGTCCTCGGCTTTGAACTTAGATGCATGAAAAGGAGAATATGAGCATGAGGAAGTCATCTTTTTTGGAACTCAATAGTACACACAACTAAAAATAAGGATTTATGCAATGTCTTGTACTTATCAACCCTGAGCTTTGGTTGATGTAAACGATAATACATCAATCTGTCAACCTCAACCATTATACAACTATCAACTAAAAATTTTTGAAACAATCTTCTTGATCTTAGAATAATTGGACACTCCTCTCCTCTATCTTTTATTTGGTATGCAAAAAATTGTCTCAGAGTTACCTCATTAGCTTTTCCCTTTTGACGCACTCCGGGTCGATCAGAATAACAAATATTTTTTCTATACCCATCATCTCCATAAGGAAAGAGCAAAGGATATTGTAGAGCAAGATACATAGGATGGAAAACGTCAATGATTATATCCCTCTCAACCAAGTATTCATCAACATCTCCAACTATTAGAATAGCTACTTCTGATGCAGTTGGCAAATTATAGGTCCTTCCATTAGTGTTTCTATATCTATCCCTTACAAAGCAAAATGTCTTTGCCAATATATTATGCTCATCCAACATTGATTTTAAAGATGATACAATTTCTTTCTCTATAGAAAGCAGATTAGAAGAAGACCTAAAATATAAATGTCAAATATTTTAATAAAATTCATGTTAGAATAACTCACAATAGGTAAAAAGAACAATTATGAATGACAAAAAATAATAAAATATAAAAGTTTACCTCAATTTTGAATAGAAGTTTGTAGTTGATATTATCCCCATAAAAAAATAAAATATGCTCTTGTATGATAATAAAATTACCTCAATCATTGATTCTATTATCAACCTTATTTTCCGTGTCATACACGTAAAACTGTGCAAATTTTGGTTTCTCTTTGTTTGGAGGCAGCAAATTTCCGATTGAATGATAATGTTGGCCACCAAGTAGAAAAATAGGAGGGGCAGAACCTTTATTAATTTTGTGGTCAACCTTTCCAGCCATAGAAGTAAAAGCAAACATTCCATTGAATGATCTGATATTTTTAAGAAAATAATTGCTCTTCTCATCAGTGCCTTTATGCAGGTTTTGCAATAGATATGGAGGGGGCTTTAATTTTGGAAGCTCGATCTATTTTACCCTCATGCAACACATCGAAAATTTTGGATTTCTACTTCTTCTTGTTTTTGCAAGACTTTCATTCAACCAAATAAGTGCTCCACAAAACTGACACTCATATATAGGGTCTCCAAGGTTCCATGTGAAAGTGTATGTGTGCACGAGAAGGGGGGTTGAATCGTGCAAGTTTTAAAAAAATTACTTCTTAAAACTTTTACTTAGAAAGCTGTTTTTACTCAGAAGGTATATTTAAGAGTTTGCAGCGGAAATTGCTTTCTGAGAAGATTAAGTTTCTGAGAATCGTGGTAGAGTTTTTCTCAAAGATTTATGCAAGTAAAGAGCAAGGGAGAAAAGCTTAACATAAAGAATTTTATACTGGTTCGGTTATAACCAACCTACTCCAGTCCTCAACCTTCAGTTGAGAGTTCTTAGATATTCTTCTTAAAGTGCCTTCCCAGACAACACTGCCTTTACCAAGTAAAGGACTTCCACCACTTCACAACCCGAAGTGGATTTCCTTGCCTCACACTAGAGGACTTCCTTGCCTCCAACACTAGAAGACTTCCTTGCCTCCAACACTAGAGGACTTCCTTGCCTTAATCACTTAAGGACTTTGAACTTTGCCTCAAACACCAGAGGACTTAAAATTGCCTTCACACAAAGAAGGACTTGGCGTTTTTTTTTCTCAAGTTTGATTTGATCGAAAACGACTACCAAGACTAAGTTACAAACCTAGTTTTACACTTAGTAGACTTCTAGAAATAACTTACACAAGGTAAGGATTTACACCAATAATGAACTAGAAGATTTTCGCAAAGTTAGAAGAACAATTTCGTAAAATTGTCTTTCTGAGAAAGTTCTAAGTTTTCGCAGATGATTTTCAATTCAGCAGAGTTTTTGCACGTTTAATCAAGAGTTTTTAGCGCAAGAATTTCGTCACATTGCTCTGGAATTGAACTCATATATATAGGCATTAAAGAGCCGCGAAATCAGAGGCTTTCACTTTGCTTATGTGGCTGTGTCCTTTTCAGAACGGCTCCCTGCTACAGTCAGCGCGAAATGAGGAACTTTTCAGAACTGCACAGTGCGCGTGTTCCCACTTCCTTAGCTAGTTGTAGCGAGCTTTCTGAGACTTCTTGCGATCCCTTGAGTTCAGACACTTGGTTGCTTCTGAGTCCAACTTTCTGAGAGTTGTACAGACTTCTGAGGCGAACCTTCTGAGGGAGGACCCTTCTGAGAACTACTTAGTCGCAAGGTCTTCTGAGACCCTTCTGAGGCGACAGTGTTCTTTCTTCAGAAACATGTTTTCACCTTCTGCGCTTCTGAGACATCCTTTCTGATATCTTTGGCGCTATGATTTTATCAATTGATCTCGAGGCTACTTGATGTTTTGTCTTCGTCTTTACTCATGGTATTGCAAAAATCTAAAGCTTTCTGAGACACTTAGCGCACATATTAGCAAAACCTTAAGTAAAATTTTTATACTTATGGCTTACCTTGTTATCATTAAAACCTTCATAACTCTAAGAGAATTATGCCTAATTCTCTCAGAAGGGTTCTGGAGCTTACAATCTCCCCCTTTTTGATGATAACAACTTAAGTCTTAAGATAATAATTTTGCTTAAGTTCAGAAGTGTTTCTGAGTAAGTTCACAACTTATTCATAATGCACTTTTGCTTTCTTAGAAACTAACTTAGCTTTCTGAGAGAAGGCTTAGTTATTTTCTTAGAAGGTTGTGATAATCAACAGTTAAAGTATGCAATGTATGATTACTGTTTGAGATTATCAATTACATAGCGTGTATTTCTTGATGAATATACGTATGAAATTCAGAAATACCAGGCTAAGTAAATCAATAGATGCCAAATAATTAAGAATAAGCATGGAATTAAGTAAAAACATGAGATGCCAAAATAATGATTTTTCATTGATGGTTTTGTAGAGATACAAAATATTTGGCTCCCCCTAAGTTGTTGCTCCCCTTAAGTCCTAGCCTAGTGTTTACATATAGCCAATGTACAAAAATTTTATCATTTATCTACTCCCCCTTTGTTATATCAAAAAGGGTGGCTAAGACATAAACGCCATCATTGACTTAGAACTACTACCTTCTGGCAATGTAGCGTAGCAGCTGGCATATCTCCATGAGAATCTCGCTCTGAGTCGCATTCGGAGCGCATTCTGGAGGTAGTTCAGAGGAAGTGGAAGGCTGTTGAGAAGATGAGGGTTGAGATGGAGGAGGGCGAGAAACTTCAGCCTCAAGAACCTCATCGATGATATCCCTCTGTTGATATTCAGGAAGTTCTTCTTCTTGGACAGCTTTGTCTTCAATAGCAGCGAGTTCAATAGAAGGCTGCCTCTGAGTGTCCTCAGAAACTAGAGCAAGGTCTAGATCAGAAGGTTGCCGAGCTGATGGTTGCTCCATAGCACCAGAAGTCTGAGCATCTTCGGAGAGGTTGAAAGTTGAGATCTAGCTATGTATGGCTTCAATGCACTTCAACTTCTCAGTTCGACCAAAGAAAGGCCGAAATTGCACAGAGGGAGGGGTGTCTACCATTCTTCCCAGCTGAAAGCCGGAACTAATCATCGATTCTGTAATCGAGAAGGTAGGACCCTGTTGATTGAAGGATGGAGGGGGAACTTCTGTTAGATCTAGAGGAGGAACCTCTGGTTCCTTCTGAAAGTCCTTCTCAGATAGAGTTCCTTCCAAGGAACTGTGGGCAACAAATGCCTCAACTGCTGCAACGCCGGCAGCCATGGTAGCGTCAGCGCCCACCTCTGAGCTGAGCCCAGTGCTGGTGGTCCCTGGCACGACTTCATGTGTTTAGACATGAGTTTCCTCATGTTCCGGAGGGATCTCAGAAGAGGGAGGACCAACCTCAGAAGTTGGTTCAAGTAATGCTTCCTCATGTTGTAGTTGTTGTTCTGGTTGCATCTGAGCAGCTTCTGGAGTCTCAGAAGGTTGATCCAGTTCCTTCTGGACATCAAGCATTGTCTGAGCCACTGACTCAGCATTCACAGCAGCAGCCTCGGTTGTGGTTGCCTCAGAGAGTTCCACCATAGAAACCTCAGAGGGCTTCTTCTGGGGCTCTTTCTTGGAGCTTCCAGCATCTGGAGTGCGATGCTCAATGCGGAAGCTTGCCGCATCTTCTTCCTCAGACGAAGAGTCACCAACATTTCCTCCATGCCCCTGAACGTCTTCTCTGGTTGGAGAGACATTCCCAGAGGGGGAGGAGTGATGAGAAGCTTATGCTTCTTCTTCAGCAGCAGCAACAGCAGCGGTAGTAGTGATGGTGGCAACAGCAAGAACTGCTATAATTTATTTACCCGTCGGCTTCGGCGGGCTCTGTTTCTTAGTGGTTTTTATCCCCACTCCTTTGTGAGACTTTCCCTGATAATTCAAGGAATGCAGGAGTTTAGTTTTAAATTTGGTGGGTTTAAAACCAGCAACAGAATCAGAAACAGGAATTGAAGTAGAAGAAGATTTAAGAAAGGAAGGTGGAGTTTTAGAGTAAGCTTTTACCAAACGACCACATTTCTTTTTCCCTTCTGGTGGCACGTCTGGGACTTGGAGAGTTGGAGGTGCTTTCCTCTTTCTGGTCAGGAGTTGCTCAGAAGTTGTTTCTTCTGAGTCTTCAGCAGCCTCAACAACCTCAGGTTTCTTCTGAGGAGTCTTCTGAGCTTCCTCAGAAGCCATACTCTTTGTCACCCTTGTTGGAGAAGGATGAGTCATTTTTTGCTTCTTCTTCTTCTTCTCTGAAGGATCGGAAACCTTTTCCTTTCCTTTTTCAACCTTAGAAGGCTGTTTGGGACCGGCAGCTCCCTTAGAAGGGTTTGCTTCCTCCTTCTTCTTCTTGATGTTGTTGAAGGTGACCATTGAGAATTTGCTGTGGTTGAAGACATACTCGTAGTCCTCAAGTGGGAAGGAGAGATGGTCGAGGATTCTGGTCAGAAGGCTTCCGTAAGGTAGACTTGTGAGAGCCCTCTTAGGATGAGCTTGGTGCATCATGTAGTTGAGCACCATCCTTCCAAAATCTACTCTTTCCTTTTTCAGCAGGTGGTACAATAGGCATGCATCCATGGTGGTAACGTTCCCCATGTCTCCAATCCGAGGGAGAAGGGTATGTTGAACAACTGAGAAGATGATTCTGGCCTCTTGCGTAAGATGAGGCACCTTTACGCCCTTGAGTGGTAGACTGTTGCTACCAGTCAGAAGTGTCACCACTTCTTCTTCTGAGTCATCTACCTCCTTGACCCATTCTGGGTCGTCGGCGATGACAGCACCACCATTCAAGGTCTTGAAAACTTTGTTGATGTCAGAGGAGGAGAAGCAGATTTGCTGATCAGCAATCGTGCTTTTGACCCCTTTGTTGGTGAACCTTTCGATTTGAGAGTAAAAGGCCCTCACCACATTTGGGTAGCATACATCCTCGGAGCTCATCATGGCTGGCCATCCAGGTTGCTTAAGGAATGTGAGCTGAAGTTCGTCCACCTGGTTGTAGACATTGAGAGGCAATACCCTTCCCATGGCTAGATTCCGTGGGAGATAGGTCTTGTAAAATAGGGATTGCATCTTCTCATCTTCGTAGAGGATGTCTTCTGATACCTCATTAAGGTTATTTCTCATTAATCCCTTAATTTCTCCAGACGAGGCCATTTGATAGAAAGGGTTTAAATTTGGAATGAGATGAAGGGAGATAGAGAAGGACAAGAGAGCAGAGATAGCAGAGAGAGAGAGATGGGATATAAAACAGATGAAGATTGGAAAGCGAGGAGAGGATTTGGCAGAGTTTTGGTATATTTTAAGCGCAAAGTGCTCAACTGGAACAATGCCTTGAGTATTTATAGAACTGGCTTGTAACTAGCCGTTTCTGACGCTTGTCCCAAAAGTTACCGTTGGTAACTTGTTTCTCGGAAGGTACCCTTCTGAGGGAAGTGGTCCTTCTGAGGGATGCTCCTTATGAGAAATGTTTCAGAAGATCTCCTTTCCGAGGGATGAGTCTTCTGAGAACAAATTTTCTCAGATAGAGTTTTCTGTGTTTATCCTACTTCTAACTCAGAAGCTTAGTTCTATTTTGTTGTCTCAGAGTCTAAACTAGGACTAAAGGGGGTTTCTAAGAAGAAAAATTTTAATTTCAAAGTACTTAGAAACGTCTTAACTTAAGAAGTCCTTTCAGAACATTGAAACGATCCTCGGGTAAAGGCTTTGTAAATATATCTGAGATTTGATCCTCAGTATTCACAAATTTGAGTTCAATGTCGCCTTTTTGCACATGATCCCGAATAAAATGATGTTTTATATCAATGTGCTTAGATCGAGAATGCTGAATAGGATTCTTAGCTAAGTTGATAACACTTGTATTATCACAAATGATAGGAATTTGGGTGTACCTTAATTGATAATCAAGTAGCTGATTCTTAATCCAGAGCATCTGAGAACAGCAGTTCGCAGCAGACACATATTCAGCTTTAGCAGTTGATAGGGCGATCGTATTTTGCTTCTTGCAAGACCAAGTGATCAAGAATTTTCCAAAGAAGCAGCAGCAACCACTTGTGCTTTTGCGATCGATCCTATCTCCAGCGTAGTCAGCATCACAATATCCTACAACATCAGAAGAACAACCTTTCTCGTACCAAAGACCAAGATTAGTAGTTCCACTTAAATATCGTAAAATTCGTTTAACTGCAGTTAAATGTGATTGCTTAGGCTTAGACTGGAATCTGGCACAGATCCCAACACTAAGTTGAATATCTGGTCTGGAGGCAGTTAAGTAGAGAAGTGAGCCAATCATCCCTCGATAGTTGCTTTCTGAAACTTTCTCACCATCTTCATCCAAGTCAATTACTTGAGAGGGATGCATGGGAGTGCTCATGGGTTTGGCCTTATCCATCAGAAACTTCCTCAGAAGTTCTTTGGTATACTTCTCTTGGTGGATAACAGTCCCTTCTGACTCTTGCTTGATTTGCAATCCTAGGAAGAATTTTAATTCTCCCATCATGCTCATCTCGAATTCACCTTGCATAAGCTTGGAGAATTCTTTGCAAAGGCATTCGTTGGTTGCGCCAAATATTATGTCATCAACATAAATCTGGACAATCAAGAAGCCAGAGTCTTCTGAGAGTGTAAAGAGAGTTGTGTCCACTTTCCCTCTTGAGAATCCGTTTTTAAGTAGGAAGGAGCTCAATCTATCGTACCAAGCTCTGGGAGCTTGTTTCAGACCATAGAGAGCCTTCGTAAGCTTAAATACGTGATCAGGGAATGCACCATTCACAAAACCAGGAGGTTGTTTTACATAAACTTCCTCAGAAAGGTATCCATTTAAGAAGGCAGACTTGACGTCCATTTGATAGAGTTTGAAACCTTTGTGTGCAGCAAAAGCTAGCAACATTCTGATAGCTTCCAATCTTGCGACTGGAGCAAAAGTTTCATCGTAGTCTATCCCTTCTTGTTGGTTGTACCCTTGAGCAACCAATCTGGCCTTGTTTCTCACGACTTGACCATTTTCATCAAGTTTGTTTCGAAACACCATTTAGTTCCAATGACACTCTTGCCTTTGGGCTTCTGAGTTAGTTTGCAAACTTGATTTCTCTCGAATTGGTCAAGTTCATCCTGCATGGCATTTACCCAGCTAGGATAATCTAACGCCTCTTCTATGGAGTCTGGTTCAAGTTCAGAAACCATAGCAAGATTTGTATAGTTCCTTCTGGTTCTTACTCCACGTTCTGGATCACCCAAGACTTCATTATGAGAGACGTTCTTCAAGTCTCTTGAACCTCTAATCCTTTTAGGAGTAGGATTCTGAGAAGGAGACACAGAGGGTTCTCTTTCTGAGTCATCAGAAGCTTGACCTTCTAAGAATCTAGGTTCCATTGTATTTGGAGAAGTAGATTCTCTAGGTTTTGGAGCTTCGATGATGCTACTGGATTTTTCTTTAGATGGAGATGGTTGTTCCATGGGTTGGAAGTCAGTCTCATCATCTATAAGAATTTTCTTTTTGGCTTTCTCAGAAGTGATGTTGAGTTTCTCAAACTCATCTTCTAAGTCTGCATCTTTCTGAGACATGTCCTTACTAAGTTCTTTGAACTTAATATGGATTGTCTCTTCAACACATTTACTCCTTTTGTTATATACTCTGTAAGCTTTAGAGACTAAGGAGTATCCTAGGAAGCATCCATCATCGGACTTAGGATCAAACTTAGAGAGTTTGTCCTTTGTGTTGAGAATAAAACAAGAAGAACCAAATACATGGAAATAAGAAATGTTTGGTATTTTATTCTTCCATAGCTCGTAAGGAGTCTTTTTCAGAATTGGTCTCAAAAAGACTCGATTCTGAATGTAGCATGAAGTGTTAACTACTTCAGCCCAGAAACCTTTTGAAAGTCCGCTTTCTAAAAGCATTGTTCTTGCCATCTCTTGAAGGCTTCGATTCTTTCTCTCAGCCACTCCATTTTGTTGAGGAGTTCTGGGAGATGAGAATTCGTGAGCAATGCCCAGATTTTCACAAAACTTTTCGAAAGCATGGTTCTCAAATTCACCACCATGATCTGATCTTATGGCATGAATGTGCGAATCCTTTTCTGTTGAAACTCTTTTGCAAATGCTTTGAACTTCTCAAAGTTTCTTCCTTAGAGGCTAGAAAGAAAACCCAAGTGAATCTGGAGTAATCATCACTATGACAAGACCATAGCGTTTTCCAGAAAGGGAAGCCGTTCTGGTTGGTCCAAAGAGATCCATGTTTCCAGACGGTATAACTGGAACTTCAAAGCAAACTTCGGGATCATCACTTTCGAAAAGTTTCTTGTGGCTTCTTCAAGAGATTGCTCTTTCCTGGGCTGATTAACACTTCATGCTACATTCAGAATCGAGTCTTTCTGAGACCAATTCTGAAAAAACTCCTTACGAGCTATGGAAGAATAAAATACCAAACATTTCTTATTTCCATGTATTTGGTTCTTCTTGTTTTATTCTCAACACAAAGGACAAACTCTCTAAGTTTGATCCTAAGTCCGATGATGGATGCTTCCTAGGATACTCCTCAGTCTCTAAAGCTTACAGAGTATATAACAAAAGGAGTAAATGTGTTGAAGAGACAATCCATATTAAGTTCAAAGAACTTAGTAAGGACATGTCTCAGAAAGATGCAGACTTAGAAGATGAGTTTGAGAAACTCAACATCTCTTCTGAGAAAGCCAAAAAAAAATTCTTATAGATGATGAGACTGACTTCCAACCCATGGAACAACCATCTCCATCTAAAGAAAAATCTAGTAGCATCATCGAAGCTCCAGAACCTAGAGAATCTACTTCTCCAAATGCAATGGAACTAGATTCTCAGAAGGTCAAGCTTCTGATGACTCAGAAAGAGAACCTTCTGTGTCTCCTTCTCAGAACCCTACTCCTAAAGGATTAGAGGTTCAAGAGACTTGAAGAACGTCTCTCAGAATGAAGTCTTGGGTGATCCAGAACGTGGCGTAAGAACCAGAAGGAACTACACAAATCTTGCTATGGTTTCTGAACTTGAACCAGACTCCATAGAAGAGGCGTTAGATGATCCTAGCTGGGTAAATGCCATGCAGGATGAACTTGACCAATTCGAGAGAAATCAAGTTTGGAAACTAACTCAGAAGCCCAAAGGCAAGAGTGTCATTGGGACTAAATGGGTGTTTCGAAACAAACTTGATGAAAACGGTCAAGTCGTGAGAAACAAGGCCAGATTGGTTGCTCAAGGGTACAACCAACAAGAAGGGATAGACTACGATGAAACTTTGCTCCAGTCGCAAGATTGGAAGCTATCAGAATGTTGCTAGCTTTTGCTGCACACAAAGGTTTCAAACTCTATCAGATGGACGTTAAGTCTGCCTTCTTGAATGGATACCTTTCTGAGGAAGTTTATGTAAACAACCCTCCTGGTTTTGTGAATGATGCATTCCCGATCACGTATTTAAGCTTACAAAGGCTCTCTATGGTCTGAAACAAGCTCCAAGAGCTTGGTACGATAGATTGAGCTCTTTCCTGCTTAAAAACGGATTCTCAAGAGGGAAAGTGGACACAACTCTCTTTACACTCTCAGAAGACTCTGGCTTCTTGATTGTCCAGATTTATGTTGATGACATAATATTTGGCGCAACCAATGAATGCCTTTGCAAAGAATTCTCCAAGCTTATGCAAGGTGAATTCGAGATGAGCATGATGGGAGAATTAAAATTCTTCCTAGGATTGCAAATCAAGCAAGAGTCAGAAGGGACAGTTATCCACCAAGAGAAGTATACCAAAGAACTTCTGAGGAAGTTTCTGATGGATAAGGCCAAACCCATGAGCACTCCCATGCATCCCTCTCAAGTAATTGACTTGGATGAAGATGGTGAGAAAGTCTCAGAAAGCAACTATCGAGGGATGATTGGCTCACTTCTCTACTTAACTGCCTCCAGACCAGATATCAACTCAGTGTTGGGATCTGTGCTAGATTCCAGTCTAAGCCTAAGCAATCACATTTAACTGCAGTTAAACGAATTTTACGATATTTAAGTGGAACTACTAATCTTGGTCTTTGGTACGAGAAAGGTTGTTCTTCTGATGTTGTAGGATATTGTGATGCTGACTACGCTGGAGATAGGATCGATCGCAAAAGCACAAGTGGCTGCTGCTGCTTCTTTGGAAAATGCTTGATCACTTGGTCTTGCAAGAAGCAAAATACGATCGCCTATCAACTGCTGAAGCTGAATATGTGTCTGCTGCGAAACTGCTGTTCTCAGATGCTCTGGATTAAGAATCAGCTACTTGATTATCAATTAAGGTACACCAAAATTCCTATCCTTTGTGATAATACAAGTGCTATCAACTTAGCTAAGAATCCTATTCAGCATTCTCGATCCAAGCACATTGATATAAAACATCATTTTATTCGGGATCATGTGCAAAAAGGCGACATTGAACTCAAATTTGTGAATACTGAGGATCAAATCTCAGATATATTTACAAAGCCTTTACCCGAGGATCGTTTCAATGTTCTGAAAGGACTTCTTAATCTAAGACGTTTCTAAGTACTTTGAAATTAAAACTTTTTCTTAGAAACCCCCTTAGTCCTAGTTTAGACTCTGAGACAACAATAGAACTAAGCTTCTGAGCTAGAAGTAGGAAAACACAGAAAACTCTATCTGAGAAAATTTGTTCTCAGAAGACTCATCCCTCAGAAAGGAGATCTTCTGAAACATTTCTCAGAAGGAGCATTTCTCAGAAGGACCACTTCTCAGAAGGGTACCTTCCGAGAAACAAGTTACCAACGGTAACTTTTGGATAAGCGTCAGAAACGGCTAGTTACAAGCCAGTTCTATAAATACTCATGGCATTGTTCCATTTGAGCACTTTGCGCTTAAAACTTACCAAAACTCTGCCAAATCCTCTCCTCGCTTTCCAATCTTCATCTGTTTTATCTCTCTCTCTCTCTGCTATCTCTGCTCTCTTTCCTTCTCTATCTCCCTTCATCTCATTCCAAATTTAAACTTTCTTCCAAATGGCCTCCTCTGGAGAAATTAAGGGATTAATGAGAAACAACCTTAATGAGGTATCAGAAGACATCCTCTACGAGATGAGAAGATGCAATCCCTATTTTACAAGACCTATCTCCCACGGAATCTAGCCATGGGAAGGGTATTGCCTCTCAATGTCTACAACCAGGTGGACGAACTTCAGCTCACATTCCTTAAGCAACCTGGATGGCCAGCCATGATGAGCTCCGAGGATGTATGCTACCCAAATGTGGTGAGGGCCTTCTACTCGCAAATCGAAAGGTTCACCAACAAAGGGGTCAAGAGCACGATTGCTGATCAACAAATCCGCTTCTCCTCCTCTGACATCAACAAAATTTTCAAGACCTTGAATGGTGGTGCTGTCATCGCCGACGACCCAGAATGGGTCAAGGAGGTAGATGACTCAGAAGAAGAAGTGGTGACACTTCTGACTGGTAGCAACAGTCTACC
>CM024265.1:14016448-14028025 GCA_013621005.1 Aeschynomene evenia
AAAATGGAGACATTGACCGGATAAGACAAAATGAAGCTCAATACACTCAATTTGCACCAAAATAGGCTCAATACTTCATCCTTTGGTTATCTACAACACCTAGTGACTATAATGGACCCATTGACCAAAGTAAGACCAAATGAAGCTCAATACACTCAATTAGGACCAAAATAGGCACATTACATCATCCTTTATTTATCTAAACCTTCCTAGTGACTAAAATGGAGCTTTGACCAGAGTAAGACCAAATGAAGCTCAATACACTCAATTAGGACCAAAATAGGCTCATTACATCATCCTTTTTTATCTACAACATCCTAGTGACTAAAATAGAGCCATTGATTAAAAGTAAGACCAAATGAAGCTCAATACACTAAATTAGGACCAAAATAGGCTCATTACATTATCCTTTGTTTATCTAAACCTTCCTAGTGACTAAAATGGACCCATTGACCAAAGTAAGACCAAATGAAGCTCAATACACTCAATTACGACCAAAATAGGCTCATTACATCATCCTTTGTTTATCTACAACATCCTAGTGACTAAAATGGAGCCATTGATTAAAGTAAGACCAAATGAAGCTCAATACACTCAATTAGGACCAAAATAGGCTCATTACATGATCCTTTGTTTATCTAAACCTTCCTAGTGACTAAAATGGAGCCATTGACCAAAGTAAGACCAAATGAAGCTCAATACACTTAATTAGGACCACAATAGGCTCATTACATCATCCTTTGTTTATCTAAACCTTCCTAGTGACTAAAATGGACCCATTGACCAAAGTAAGACCAAATGAAGCTCAATACACTCAATTAGGACAAAATAGGCACATTACATCATCCTTTGTTTATCTAAACCTTCCTAGTGACTAAAATGGAGCCATTGACCAAAGTAAGACCAAATGAAGCTCAATACACTTAATTAGGACCAAAATAGGCTCATTACATCATCCTTTGGTTATCTACAACATTCTAGTGACTAAAATGGAGCCATTGACCAAAGTAAGACCAAATGAAGCTCAATACACTTAATTAGGACCAAATAGGCTCATTACATCATCCTTTGGTTATCTACATTCCTAGTGACTAAAATGGAGCCATTGACCAAAGTAAGACCAAATGAAGCTCAATACACTTAATTAGGACCAAGGCTCATTACATCATCCTTTGGTTATCTACAACATCCTAGTGACTAAAATGGAGCCATTGACCAAAGTAAGACCAAATGAAGCTCAACACACTCAATTAGGACCAAAATAGGCACATTACATCATCCTTTGTTTATGTAAACTTCTAGTGACTAAAATGGAGCCATTTACCAAAGTAAGACCAAATGAAGCTCAATACACTTAATTAGGACAAAAATAGGCTCATTACATCATCCTTTGGTTATCTACAACATTCTAGTGACTAAAATGGAGCCATTGACCAAAGTAAGACCAAATGAAGCTCAATACACTAATTAGGACCAAAATAGGCTCATTACATCATCCTTTGGTTATCTACAACATCCTAGTGACTAAAATGGAGCCATTGACCAAAGTAAGACCAAATGAAGCTCAATACACTTAATTAGGACCAAAATAGGCTCATTACATCATCCTTTGGTTATCTACAACATCCTAGTGACTAAAATGGAGCCATTGACCAAAGTAAGACCAAATGAAGCTCAACACACTCAATTAGGACCAAAATAGGCACATTACATCATCCTTTTTATAAACCTTCCTAGTGACTAAAATGGAGCCATTGACGGAAGTAAGACCAAATGAAGCTCAATACACTTTATTAGGACCAAAAAGGCTCATTACATCATCCTTTGGTTATCTACAACATCCTAGTGACTAAAGGACCCATTGACCAAAGTAAGACCAAAGGAAGCTCAATACACTCAATTAGGACCAAAATAGGCACATTACATCATCCTTTGTTATCTAAACCTTCCTAGTGACTAAAATGGAGCCTTTTACCAAAGTAAGACCAAATGAAGCTCAATACACTAATTAGGACCAAAAGGCTCATTACATCATCCTTTGTTTATCTAAATTCCTAGTGACTAAAATGGACCCATTGACCAAAGTAAGACCAAATGAAGCTCAACACTCAATTAGGACCAAAATAGGCACATTATCATCCTTTGTTTATCTAAACCTTCCTAGTGACTAAAATGGAGCCATTGACCAAAGTAAGACCAAATGAAGCTCAATACACTTAATTAGGACCAAAATAGGCTCATTACATAATCCTTTGGTTATCTACAACATCCTAGTGACTAAAATGGAGCCATTGACCAAAGTAAGACCAAATGAAGCTCAATACACTGAATTAGGACCAAAATAGGCTCATTACATCATCTTTGGTTATCTACAACATCCTAGTGACTAAAATGGACCCATTGACCAAAGTAAGACCAAAGGAAGCTCAATACACTCAATTAGGACCAAAATAGGCACATTACATCATCCTTTGTTTATCTAAACCTTCCTAGTGACTAAAATGGAGCCTCCAAAGTAAGACAAATGAAGCTCAATACACTTAATTAGGACCAAAATAGGCTCATTACATCATCCTTTGGTTATCTACAACATCCTAGTGACTAAAATGGACCCATTGACCAAAGTAAGACCAAAGGAAGCTCAATACACTCAATTAGGACCAAAATAGGCACATTACATCATCCTTTGTTTATCTAAACCTTCCTAGTGACTAAAATGGAGCCTTTTACCAAAGTAAGACCAAATGAAGCTCAATACACTTAATTAGGACCAAAATAGGCTCATTACATCATCCTTTGGTTATCTACAACATCCTAGTGACTAAAATGGAGCCATTTGAAAGTGTATGTGTGCACGAGAAGGGGGGGGTTGAATCGTGCAAGTTTTAAAATTGCTTGTTAAAACTTTTACTTAGAAAGCTGTTTTTACTCAGAAGGTATGATTAAGAGTTTGCAGCGGAAAATGCTTTCTGAGAAGATTAAGTTTCTGAGAACTTAGTCTTTCTAAGAAAGTTCCCTTCTGAGAGATTTTAAGAAAATGACTTAAGGTTTGAGTTTCTTAAAAGCTTTCTGATTTTGATCAATAAGGTTTTCACGAGACCTATTAATTAAAGCTGTGATAGAGTTTTTCTCAAAGATTTAGACACGTAATGAGTTAGGGAGAAAAGCTTAACACAAGGGATTTTATACTGGTTCGGTTATAACCAACCTACTCCAGTCCTCAACTTTCAGTTGAGAGTTCTTAGATATTTTTCTTAATGTGCCTTCCCAGACAACACTGCCTTTACCACGTAAAGGACTTCCACCACTTCACAACCCGAAGTGGATTTCCTTGCCTCACACTAGAGGACTTCCTTGCCTTAAACAATTAAGGACTTCCTTGCCTTAAACAATTAAGGACTTTGAACTTTGCCTCAAACACTAGAGGACTTAAAACTGCTTCACACAAAGAAGGACTTAGCGTTTTTCGAAGGTTTGTTTTGATCGAAAACAACTACTAAGACTAAGTTACAAACCTAGTTTTACACTTAGTAGACTTCTAGAATTAACTTACAAATGTAAGAATTTACACCAATTAAGAACTAGAAGATTTTGCAAAGTTAGAAGAACAATTTCGTAAAATTGGTCTTTCTGAGAAAGTTCTAAGTTTTCGCAAAATGATTTTCAATTCAACAGAGTTTTGGCACGTTTAATCAAGAATTTTAGCGCAAGAATTTTCGTCACATTGCTCTGGAATTGAACTCATATAGGCATCAAAGAGCCGCGAATTAGAGGATTTCACTTTGCTTATGTGGCTGTGTCCTTTTCAGAACGGCTCCCTGCTACAGTCAGCGCAAAATGAGGAACTTTTCAGAACTGCACAGTGCGCGTGTTCCCACTTCCTTGGCTAGTTGTAGCGAGCTTTCTGAGTCTGTTTGCACTTCCTTGAGTCCAGACACTTGGTTGCTTCTGAGTCCAACCTTCTAAGAGTTGTACGGACTTCTGAGGCTACCTTCTGAGGGAAGACCCTTTTGAGAACTCCTAGTCGCGAGGTCTTTTGAGACCCTTCTGAGGCGACAGTGTTCTTTCCTCAGAAACATGTTTTTCACCTTCTGCACTTCTGAGATATCCTTTCTGATATCTTTGGCGCTATGATTTTATCAATTGATCTCGAGGTTACTTGATGTTTTGTCTTGGTCTTTGCTCATTGCATTGCAATAATTTATAGCTTTCTGAGACACTTAGCGCACATATTAGCAAAACCTTAAGTAAAATTTTATACTTATGGCTTACCTTGTTATCATTAAAACTTTCATGACTCTAAGAGAATTATGCTTAATTCTCTCAGAAAGGGTTCTGGAGCTTACAATCTCCCCCCTTTTTGATGATAACAACTTAAGTCTTAAGATAATAATTTTGCTTAAGTTCAGAAGTGTTTCTGAGTAAGTTCATAACTTATTCAGAATTCACTTTTGCTTTCTTAGAAACTAATTTAGCTTTCTGAGAGAAGGCTTCGTTATTTTCTTAGAAGGCTGAGATAATCAACAGTTCAAGTATGCAATGTATGATTACTGTTTGAGATTATCAATTACATAGCATGTATTCATGATAATGTATGTATGAGATTCAGAAATATCAAGCTAAGTAAATCAAGGGATGCCAAAAAATAAATAATAAAAGATAAGCATAAGATAGGGTAAAACATGAGATGCCAAAAATAATGATTTTTCATTTATGGTTTTGTAAAGATACAAAATGTTTGGCTCCCCCTAAGTTGTTGCTCCCCCTGAGTTCTAGCCTAGTGTTTACGATAGCCAATGTACAAAAATTTTATCATTTCATCTACTCCCCCTTTGTTACATCAAAAGGGTGGCTAAGACATAAACGCCATCATCGACTTAGAACTACTGCTTTCTGGCAATGTAGCGTAGCAGCTGGCATATCTCCATGAGAATCTCGCTCTGAGTCGCATTCGGAGCGCATTCGGGAGGGAGGTCAGAGGCAGTGGACGGCTGTTGAGAAGATGAGGGTTGAGATGAAGGAGGACGAGAGACTTCAGCCTCAAGTACTTCATCGATTAAATCCCTTGTTTGATATTCAGGAGGTTCTTCTTCTTGGACAGCTTTACCTTCGATAGCAGCAAGCTCAATGGAAGGCTGCCTTTGAGTGTCCTCAGAAACTAGAGTAAGATCTAGATCAGAGGGTTGCCTTGCTGATGGTTGCTCCATAGCACCAGAAGTCTGGGCATCGTCGGAGGTTGAAGGTTGATATTTGGCTATGCATGGCTTCAATGCATCTCAACTTCTCAGTTCGACCAAAGAAAGGCCGAAATTGCACAGAGGGTGGGGTGACTACCATCCTTCCCAGCTGAAAGCCAGAACCGATCATTGAGTCTGTTATGGAGAAGGTGGGACCTTGTTGATCAAAGGATGTAGGAGGAACCTGTTATATCTTGAGGAGAACCTCTGGTTCCTTCTGAGAGTCCTTCTCAGATAGAGTTCCTTCTGAGGAACTGTGGGCAACAAATGCCTCAACTGCTGCAACTCCGGCAGCCATGGTAGCGTCAGCGCCCACCTCTGAGCTGAGCCCAGTGCTGGTGGTCCCTGGCACTACATCATGTGTTGAGACATGAGTTTCCTCATGTTCCAAAGGAATCTCAGTAGAGAGGAGACCAACCTCAGAAGTTGGTTCAATTAAGGCTTCCTCATGCTGTAGTTGTTGTTGGTGTTGCATCTGAGCAGCTCTGGAGTCTCAGAAGGTTGATCCAGAGCCTTCTGGACGTCACGCATCGTCTGAGCCAATGACTCAGCAGTTACAGTAGCAACTTCAGTTTGTGGTTGCCTCAGAAAGTTCCGCCATAGAAACCTCAGATGGCTTCTTCTGGGCTCTTTCTTGGAGCTTCCAGCATCTGGAGTGCGATGCTCAATGCGAAATCGTGCCGCATCTTCTTTCCTCGGAAGAGGAATCAGCGACATTTCCTCCATGCCCCTGAATGTCTTCTCTGGTGGGGGAGACATTTCCAGATGGAGAGGAGTGATGAGAAGCTTCTGCTTCTTCTTCAACAGCAGCAGTAGTAGCAGCAGCGGTGTGGCAGCAGTAGCAGTAACTGCTACAATTTCTACCCGTCGTCTTTGGCGGCTCTGTTTCTTGGTGGTTTTTATCCCCACTCCTTTGTGAGTTTTTCCCTGATATTTCAAGGAATGTAGGAGTTTAGTTTTAAATTTGGTGGGTTTAAAACCATCAACAGAATCAGAAATAGGAATTGAAGTAGAAGAAGAGTGAAGAAATGAAGGTGGAGTTTAGAGTTAGCTTTTACCAAACGACCACGTTTCTTTCCCTTCTGGTGGCACGTCTGGGACTTAGAGAGTGGGAGGTGCTTTCCTTTTTGGTCATGGGTTGCTCAGATGTTGTTTCTTCTGAGTCTTCAGCAGCCTCAACAATCGTAGGTGCCTTCTGAGGAGTCTTCTGAGCTTCCTCAGAAGCCATACTCCGTGTCACCCTTGTTGGAGAAGGATGAGTCACCTTTTGCTTCTTCTTCTTCTTTCTGGAGGATCGGAAACCTTTTCCTTTCCTTTCTCAGCCTTAGAGGGCTGGATGGGACCAGCAGCTCCCTTAGAAGGCTTTGCTTCCTCCTTCTTCTTAGGTGCCCCCGTATCTGGTACCTTCTTCTTCTTGATGTTGTTGAAGGTGACCATGGAGAACTTACTGTGGTTGAAGACGTATTCATAGTCTTCAAGTGGGAAGGAGAAATGGTTGAGGATTCTGGTCAGAAGGCTTCCGTAAGGTAGACTTGTGAGAGCCCTCTTTGGATGAGCCTGGTGCATCATGTAGTTGAGCACCATCCCCAAAATCTACTCTTTCCTTTTTCAGTAGGTGGTACAGCAGGCAGGCGTCCATGGTGGTAACGTTCCCATGTCTCCAATCCGAGGGAGAAGGGTGTGTTGCACAACGGAGAAGATGATTCGAGCCTCTTGCGTGAGGTGAGGTACCTTTACCCCCTTGAGTGGTAGGCTGTTGCTACCAGTCAGAAGTGTCACGACTTCTTCTTCCGAGTCATCTACCTCCTTGACCCATTCTGGGTCGTCGGCGATGACAGCGCCACCATTCAAGGTCTTGAAGACTTTGTTGATGTCAGAGGAGGAGAAGCGATCTGTTGGTCACCAATCTTGCTCTTGACCCCTTTGTTGGTGAACCTTTCTATTTGCGAATAGAAAGCTCTTACCACATTTGGGTAGCACACGTCCTCGGAGCTCATCATGGCTGGCCATCCAGGTTGCTTGAGGAAGGTGAATTGGATTTCGTCCACCTGATTGTAGACATTGAGAGGCAATACCCTCCCATGGCAAGATTCCGTGGGAGATAAGTCTGTGGAATAGGGACTGCATTTCCTCATTGTCATAGAGAATATCGGATATCTCATTGAGATTGTTTCTCATTAAGCCTTTGATTTCTCCAGAGACGGCCATTTGAAAGAAAGGTTTGAGGTTTGAGAAGAGATAGAGAAGAACAAGAGAGAGAGAGAGAAAGGGCAGATGAAGATTAGAAAGCGAGGAGAGGTTTTGGCAGAGTTTTGGTAAGTTTTTGAGCGTAAAGTGCTCAAATGAAACAATGCTATAAGTATTTATAGACATGGCTGATAACTAGCCGTTTCCTGCCACTTATCCAAAAGTTACCGTTGGTAACTAGTTCTCGAAGGTACCTTTCTGAGAGGTGGTCCTTCTGAGAAATCCTCCTTCTGAGAGATGTTTCAGAAGATCTCCTTTCTGAGAGATGAGTCTTCTGAGAACAAATTTTCTCAGATAGAGTTTTCCTACTTCTAGCTCAGAAGCTTAGTTCTATTGTTCGTCTCAGAGTCTAAACTAGGACTAAGGGGGGTTCTAAGAGAGAGTTTTTTTTTTTTAAATTTCAAAGCACTTAGAAACATCTTAGATTGAGAAATCCTTTCAGAACATTGAAACGATCCTCGGGTAAAGCTTGTAAATATATCTGAGATTTGATCCTCAGTATTTACAAATTTGAGTTCAATGTCGCCTTTTGCACATGATCCGAATAAAATGATGTTTTATATCAATGTGCTGGATCGAGAATGCTGAATAGGATTCTAGCTAAGTTGATAGCACTTGTATATCACAGAGGATAGGGATTTTGGTGTACCTTATTTGATAATCAAGTAGCTGATTCTAATCCAGAGCATCTGAGAACAGCAGTTCGCAGCAGATACATATTCAGCTTCAGCAGTTGATAGGGCGATCGTATTTGCTTCTTGCAAGACCAAGTGATCAAGCATTTTCCAAAGAAGCAGCAGCAGCCCCTTGTGCTTTTGCGATCTATCCTATCTCCAGCGTAGTCGGCATCGCAGTAACCTACAACATCAGAAGAACAACCTTTCTCGTACCAAAGACCAAGATTAGTAGTTCCACTTAAATATCGTAAAATCGTTTAACCGCAGTCAAGTGTGATTGCTTGGGCTTAGATGGAATCTAGCACAGATCCCAACACTGAGTTGGATATCTGGTCTGGAGGCAGTTAAGTAGAGAAGTGAGCCAATTATCCCTCGATAGTTGCTTCAGAGACTTCTCACCATCTTCATCCAAGTCAATTACTTGAGAGGATGCATGGGTGCTCATGGGTTGGCCTTATCCATCAGAAACTTCCTCAGAAGTTCCTTGGTATACTTTTCTTGATGAATGACTGTCCCTTCCGACTCTTGCTTGATTTGCAATCCTAGGAAGAATTTTAATTCTCCCATCATGCTCATCTCGAATTCACCTTGCATAAGCTTGGAGAATTCTTTGCAAAGGCATTCATTGGTTGCGCCAAATATTATCATCAACATAAATCTGGACAATCAAGAAGCCAGAGTCTTCTGAGAGCGTAAAAAAGAGTTGTGTCCACTTTCCCTTGAGAATCCGTTTTAAGCAAAAAAGAACTCAATCTATCGTACCAAGCTCTTGGAGCTTGTTTCAAACCATAGAGAGCCTTTGTAAGCTTGAATACGTGATTCGGAATGCATCATTCACAAAACCAGGAGGTTGTTTTACATAAACTTCCTCAGAAAGGTATCCATTCAAGAAGGCAGACTTAACGTCCATCTGATAGAGTTTGAAACCTTTGTGTGCAGCAAAAGCTAGCAACATTCTGATAGCTTCCAATCTGCGACTGGAGCGAAAGTTTCATCATAGTCTATCCCTTCTTGTTGTTTGTACCCTTGTGCAACCAATCTGGCCTTGTTTCTCACGACTTGACCGTTTTCATCAAGTTTGTTTCGAAACACCCACTTAGTCCCAATGACACTTTTGCTTTGGGTTTCTGAGTCAGTTTCCAAACTTGATTTCTCTCAAATTGGTCAAGTTCATCCTGCATGGCATTACCCAGCTAGGATCATCTAACGCCTCTTCTATGGAATCTGGTTCAAAGTTCAGAAACCATAGCAAGATTGTATAGTTCCTTCTGGTTCTTACGCCACTTTCTGGATTGCCCAAGACTTCATTCTGAGAGATGTTCTTCAAGTCTCTTGAACCTCTGATCCCTTTAGGAGTAGGGTTCTGAGAACGAGACACAGAAGGTTCTCTTCTGAGTCATCAGAAGCTTGTCCTTCTGAGAATCTAGGTTCCATTGTATTTGGAGAAGTAGATTCTCTAGGTGGAGCTTTGATGATGTTACTATTTTCTTAGATGAAGATGATTGTTCCATGGGTTGGAAGTCAGTCTCATCATCTATAAGAATCTTCCTTTTGGCTTTCTCAGAAGAGATGTTGAGTTTCTCAAATTCATCTTCTAAGTTAGCATCTTCTGAGACAGGTCCTTACTAAGTTTTTGAACTTAATATGGATTGTCTCTTCAACACATTTACTCCTTTTGTTATATACTCTGTAAGCTTTAGAGGCTGAGGAATATCCTAGGAAGTATCCATCATCGGACTAGGATCAAACTTAGAGAGTTGTCCTTGTGTTGAGAATAAAACAAGAAGAACCAAATACATGGAAATAAGAGATGTTTGGTATTTTATTCTTCCACAGCTCGTAAGGTGTCTTTTTCAGAATTGGTCTCAGAAAGACTCGGTTCTGAATGTAGCATGAAGTATTAACTGCTTCAGCCCAGAAACCTTTTGAAAGTCCACTTTCTAAGAGCATTGTTCTTGCCATCTCTTGAAGGCTTCGGTTTTTCTCTCAGCTACTCCATTTTGTTGAGGAGTTCTGGGAGAAGAGAACTCGTGAGCAATGCCCAGATTTTCACAAAGCTTTTCAAAAGCATGATTCTCAAATTCACCACCATGATCTGATCTAATGGCATGAATGTGTGAATCCTTTTCTGTTGAGACTCTTTCGCAAATGCTTTGAACTTCTCAAAAGTTCTTCCTTAGAAGCTAGAAAGAAAACCCAAGTGAATCTGGAGTAATCATCCACTATGACAAGACCATAGCGTTTTCCAGAAAGGGAAGCTGTTCTGGTTGGTCCGAAGAGATCCATGTGGAGCAGTTCCAGTGGTTTCTGAGTAGAAATACCATTTTACTGGGAAAGGAGGCCTTGGTTTTCCTTTTTCACAGAAGTCGCAGGTTGCATCCTTCTGATACTTAATTCTGGGAAGGCCCTTTACAAGTCCTTTCTGAGAGAGTTCAGAAAGAAGTCTCATATGGGCATGACCAAGTTTCTTATGCCATAGCCATTTGTCTTCTTGGACAGAGACAAGGCATTCCACATTTTGATCCTTTAGATCATCCAGATGGATAACATAGATGTTACCAACACGTTTTCCTTCCAGAACGATCTTGTCAGTTGTGAGATTAATCACATGACAATACTTGGCATAAAAACTCAACCTTTAAGCCTTTGTCACAAAATTGACTAATGCTTAATAGATTGTGAGTTAAGCCATCGACCAAAAGTACATCTGAGATTTGGTGAGAGGAATCCTTACCAACATCTCCGATTGCAGTGACTCTCCCCTTAGCGCCATCACCGAATCGCACTGTTCCGCCTTTCTTGGTTGAGACTTCTGAACCAGTGCTTGCTTCCAGTCATGTGCCTTGAGCAGCCACTGTCAAGGTACCACTGCTCATCGTGGTGGTGGAGCAGCGCTTGATGATGCACCTGCAGTCACAAAGTTAACAGATTTAGGTACCCATTCTTGTTGGGTCCTTGCTTGTTAGCTTTCTTGGACTTTTGCCTTCTTTCTTAGAGAGGTCATGGTTTTGAGAGTCAGAGACCTTTTGTTTGCCCTTTCAGAAGCACTTGCTTTCTGAGAAGTTTTTCCCTTCTGAGAGGGGATAGTCTTCTTAGAAGGCTTAGCTTTCTGAGTTTTCTTTTGAGCCTTCTGAGGCTTAGAGATTTTTCCTTTTTCCAACATAGGACATTTTTCAGAACCATGGCCACTCTTAAAACAAGCTATGCACGTGCGAGGTGATTTAGTTAAGGATGGATCAATATCATTTGGTTCGAAGATTTCTTCATAACCGAGTCCACTCTTATCCTTGTAAGGTCTTGACCACCAAGCAAGAGTGTCATCATTTTTTCACCTTTGACCATCTTAACCAAGTCAGAAGTGAGAAGCTCATTTGTCTTTGTAATTCTATCAAAGCCAGTTCGGCTTTTTCAACAGT
>CM024265.1:14028125-14129886 GCA_013621005.1 Aeschynomene evenia
GTTTGAGCTGTGAAAAATGATTTATGAGATAAACGATTACTCCTAATGCTTAGCTTAAAATTTTGGCAAAATTTTAAGTTTGGTGTTGGAGAAAATCTCAGATGATTCACTAAAAACATGGTCTGTTGTGGGATACGGAGGGTATGTAGAATACGAAAGCTAGTATATACTTTCTCTTGAGTTAACAAAACTAATGGTGTTACTGTCATTTTGGCTTCCTGTATTGGTTTGATCTTGTTTCCAGGAAATGGCACCATCATCCAAGAAGAGAAAGGAAAGGAAGTGGCTGCTTCTCCCTCCTATTACTCTCATCGTTTCCGGACGAAAGAAAATGAAGACTACTACAATTCAGTGGTAGTGAACAAATCTATCATTCCGGAAATTGGCTTCGCGTTTAGAGAGGGGGAATTTCCAGAAATCCAAGAGGAAATTGCTCGAAGAGGGTGGGAGCTAGTCTGTTCACCCCCAGAATTGCGGGAATGCAAAGGGTTCTAGATTCTATGCAAACGCTTGGCAATCTGAAAGAACTAAAGAAAGAGAGTTCAGGAGCTTCCTCAGAGGAAAGGGAGATTGACTTTAGCTCTGCAATGGTGGAGACGGTGCTGAATCAGAAGTCAATCCAGAAAGATCTCCATATGGGTATTGTGCACGGTTGAAGGGGATCAACAGCTGCAAACAACACTTCGGGAAATTTGTAGACCAGGGGCAAACTGGAAGAGGGACAAACAAGGCCGACCAAATCAGCTAGCTCGAGCAGATCTTATTCCTGTGGCTAGGGGATGGTTAGAATTCATCAATCATACCATCCTTCCAACCACTCACTATTCAGAAGTAACGGTGGATAGAGCAGTGATGATTCATTGCCTTATCACCAAGGAGCAAGTTGATTTGGGCACTTTATTATCCAAGGTATATCAAAATTTGTATACTCATCAAGAATGACCCTGGATTTCCGTGCCTCATTCAACGCATTACCGAAGCTGCAGGAGTAGTAATAGAAGGTGACTCTCCTATTCATGTGCCTAAGCCAATAACTGCTGCAACCATTGGAAAACCAAAGAAGAAAGACACGGGTAAGGCACCTGAAGTTCCATCATTTCCCCTGCCAAATGAGCCTATGGATGGTATACCAAGTCAGACTCAGAACCAAGATGAGTTATCAGAACTGCAAAAGCTGAGGGCTGACTTCAACTCCTTCAAAATTGATTCTTATGAAATGTATACTTACCTTGCTCATGCATTTCATAAGCTGGCTCTAGAAAAATTTCCTGAGTGTCAAACTACTTGCAAGAAAAATGGCCATATAGAGAGCCTAATCCATCAGATGAGAGGAGGAAGAAGAAGAAGAGGATGATGAAGATGAGGATCAAGGGGGAGATTGACACCCCCTCAGGTAAGTTTCTAACTGATGCTTGAATAAATTTAAATTCTGTGTTGTTCGAGTTTGTGTCATTAGTGTCTGGTGTTGTGTGGTAGAGTAGGGAGTTGATGAGCAATTGTAAAAAGAACAGAAGTGATTATAATGTTAAGGCTAGCTCGAGAATTGATCAACGTGTATGAATGAAATGTTAAGTAAATGATGGTGAGTAATTAGGGAGACCAAAGAGGAATAATGTTATAGAAATTATTATAGGGTTCTTGGAGTATTTCTAAAAGACAACTGAGTTGATAAATTGATTACATGAATGTAGTGTGGAGTCTCTGAAAAATAGATGGAAATGTATGGATTGTGATAAGTAAATAAAAAAAAAGGGGGTAGGCTGTGCTGAAAAATTTTAAGGCTCTGAGCACCAATGGCTAGGGGACATCTTCATTCTATATTTTTAGAACCTAGCTATGTGCTTGTGGTGTGATGGTGTCAGGGAAAAGGCTTGGGTAAGTAGATTCGAGGGGTGCTTCATCACCTAGCGTCTTGGGCCAACTGGACCGGGAACGTTAATCGAAAACTCATCTTAAAGAGCCACCCTGAGACTAAGCATTTAGAGTCATGATCCTCAAAGAGAAAAAGGCAAAAGCACTACCCCTAAAATTGTTGAGAAAGCCAATTCATCTGGGTGAAAGTAAAAAGTAAATGTCTTTGCACTACATGGTTGTGAAAATGAAAACATAGTTAGTCGATAGAAATCTCTTGAAGAATCCTTATAACATGATCTAGAGTATAATTCTGAGTGTTTCCCTATTACAAAATGAATTGTTGAAGGATATGAAGTGATTAGAAATTGCATGAAGTTTTACTTCTTTGAGCTGACCTTACTATTTTGATCATTCGAGTTCTGGAAATTATTGCTCTTAACTCCTGTGCACTGCTTTGTGTTTTAATTCGTTGCTTGAGGACAAGCAACGCTTTAAGTTTGGTGTTGTGATGCCTTGGCACCTTTATTTAATTTTATAGTTTAAATTCTAAGAAATTGTGTTAGTTTTAGTTAATTTCAGTGAGCTCTTAGAGTAAATTAAGTGTTTTTAGAATAAAATGAATTTTCCTGGATTATATTACGTTTTGGTATTATGTTGGTGCTAATTTCAGGAATTAAGCAGTAATTGATAAATGAATGGCAACTGGAAATGTGCATTTATCCGCGAAAGAGACCAAAATAAGGCGCTTTGCGCCTCACTCGCGCGCAGCGCCTCAAACTCAGAATGGAAATGAAGATATGCACGAGAAGCTAGCGCGTCGCGCAAGAAGGGCGCCCTGCGCCAGGAGAACAGGCGCCTTGCGCCCATAAGAAGCCGTGCGCCTGGGAGACAGCAGCCCATGGCCCTGCACCGAGTGAGCCTGCGCATTGCGCCCCCTAGGCGCCTTGCGCCCGAGAAGATTTCGAAGCAGGCGCCTCGCGCCAACTTGGCGCCCCGCGCCTCAGAGGAGGCGTCCCATGCATCGCGCTGCGCCCTTCTTACGCCCTGCGCCCGAAGAAAAAGCTTCGGCCCGCGCGTCGCGCCCTCCTAGCGCCTTGCGCCTAAGGAAGCTGCTCCGTTCTAGCGCGCCGCACCCTCCTAGCGCCCCGCGCCCGTGGTCCCCTGTCTCTGGCTGGGCTTTGCGCGAGGTCTGAGCTTATCACCCGGATACATTGGAAATTACACCTCAACTAATTCCTAAAGTTGTGCGATAATTCAGGATTATTTCAATTTCAAATATTTTCATATCTTCTCTAAGTTATCTCTAACTTAATTTCCTTTGTTTTAGGGATTGGAACAATTAGAATTCTAGGATTATTTGGTTATAAGTAGGACTAGAATAAAGCTTTAAGGATCGGAGTTTTTATCTTTTATTCTATCTTGGTTTTTACTTCACTTAGTCTAGTACTCTATTTTACTCTGTTTTTCAATAAAATCTGTTATTCGTTCTTCAAAATGTTTTCTTTCGATTATGTTTTGTTTACTTTGATTATGAGCAACTAATTTCTTTGTTAGGGTGAAGGGGATCGTATTACTATGAATTAATCTTATATTTGTGAACCTTTGAATTTTATTAATTCAATTTAAGCAATTACCTTATTTGTATTGTGTTGTTCTGAGGATTGGAAAATCACTTTTCAACTTATCTTGGATTTATGTGTTTATTTGGGAAAATAAATTTGTGAATTAGCTTAAGGGAAATTGCCAAAAAGATTAATTTCTAGGAATAGAATTAAGATTTTTGTGAACTTTTGAATCAATATAAATATTTTCTTTTCTTTGAAATGATTTGATCAAGGGATTGACTGATTGTTCATAGAAGAAGTTTAAATTACCAAGGAATTGGAATTGACAACCTAAGATTCGTTTGAATTGAAGCTTTAAAATTTAAAGGCAAGCAATTGTTTTATTAATTTCAGAAAATACATGAACCCGATTCCCTAACCTTTTATCAATTGAATTTTTCATTAAACTTTTACTGTCTTGTTACATTTAATAGCCTTTTGAATTTAGATTATATGTTCATTCATTACCTTTTATTGGATTCGTCTAATTAGAAATCTACTTTAAGAAATTTTTGCTCGGTTCTTTCCTCGTGGGAACGATACCCACCCACGTGGTTTTTATTACTTGAACGATTCAGTGCACTTGCCGATACCCTATCATTAATCCCTCAAGATTTGAAAGTGACAAATTAGTCCTTTAAGACTAATTTGATAGGACATGTTAAGATAATTTAATCCCTCTATTAAGTTTCTATTAACTGAGTTGTAATGATGTTTATGATGTGTTGTATGACATGTAACTTAAGGTGTTCCATATGTGCAACTCAATTAATAAAAACTTAACGAGGGATTAAACTGTCACTTAATGTGTCCTATAAAATTAATCTTGAGGACTATTTTGTCACTTTCAAATCTTGAGGGACTAAATTGTCTTTGAAGTTAATCTTAAGGGACTAAATAGGGTATTCACGCTATAAAATAATTTGTGAAAGGCTCATATAAACTAATATCATATCCGCTAATATCAATTTGAGTAGTTTAATATAGATTTGGACTCATGATAACCCTATTTGATACTATATCAATAATTCAAGACATAATCTAATATATATAAATAGCTAATATTTTTCTGCTAAAATTGATATACTCATGGAAGTTATGACAATAAAATATTGTTCATCAAATCAAATCTTAGTCTAGAGTTGATTGTTCTTTATATATCTTATCTTGATCAATACTATCTTTTCATTAAAAAAAATTTATATTTCATTCAATAAAATTCAAATATCCCTTTTATCGATAAAATTTACCAAAAAAAAACTTTTTCACAAATGCAAACTGACTATTTTTTCTTTGGAAGTTTTTTTCTTCCAACTTTATCACAACTTGTTTTTGAATAAAAATCAATTCTAATCTCAATTCATTTCTCCTTCTACTTTTCTCATTTCTTCTTCTAACTTCATTCTTCTTTTTCCTCCTTTTTCTTTCAGTGTTATCTTTCAATATTATTTCATCTCACATGCTTCTTCAAATTCCATATATTTTTAAATATCATCTCTTCCAACATATTGTTCACAACTCTATAAATATTATTTATTTCAAATATACTATTTTTTATATTCTTTTACTTAAAATAAATTATTAAAAATAGTTAGTTATAAATCAATTTGGTTATTAATTTATTGTTATTAGTTAGTTTATTGAAGAATGATGAGTTTGGTAGTTTTAATAGTATAATGATGTTTGTGTGTTGATGTCTTGCAAGGAATTCAAAGTCTTAAGAGATCTCACATGGCTCTCCTATATTTTTTGACGATCAAGAAAACAAGTGGTTATTTTGCACTTGAATTAGTTTATATATATCCACAAAGATATTTAAGTATACTATATTTAGGTGAGATGTTGAACTATACAACTAACTCAAAATTAAAGTGTTTTTTTTTTCATATACCATATATAGTTTCTTATTTGTTCTATCATATGTGTCATATTTGAACTTCTCATGAATCCTTATATCATGTATATATAATAAGTTATATGAAAATTGTATCCATAAAAAGATCAATTCTTGAACAAAAGCTAGGGTGTAAAAGATTAAGAAAGAATCTTAAAGATGTATGTTGTGAACACACACAATATTGACTAAAAGAAATAGATATCCCTTATGTTCTGAAAACCGACCGGACATCGAACGGACTAGGGAGAGGTTCAGAGTTCGGAGGTTCAACCGGAAGTTCAACCGGAAGTTCAACCGGGAGTTCAAAATCGGAATATAATAAACGACAAAATTTATAAAACTAGTAAGTTTTTATTGCGTCTTCTTTATTTTATTTTTATGATTGCTTTTTTTATCTGTTAGTTTGTTATGGTTTATTGGCCTTCTATATAGTTTGTTTTTATTTTATCTAGTTTATTGGGCTTGCTTTTTATATTTGAGCTCTAAATGTCATTCATTTTAAGACACCTTAATAAATCTTAATTTTGTTTTCTCTATTCTTGACTATTCTTGAGTCGCAACTTCCCTCTACTTCTCTGTCCATGTGTTGTCGTGGTGGTGCTTTTTTTTAGAGTAAGCGACGCGAGAAAGAGAGAGGTAAGGAGGTGTTGTCGATTGTTGTTTGTTGTGTTGTGGTGGTGCTGTCGACGCTGTTTTGGACTTTTGGCCCTTCAATAAACATTTTCTCGGCCGCTTAACTGCTGGTTTTAGGCAGGTTTGCCGGTTAACCGACGGTTCGCGGTGGTTCTCCCCCGGTTTGAAACCAAACAGTTTTATGGTGTAAAACGAATTGGATTCCAAGCCGATTCGCGGGCAACCGGTCTGACTAGCCTATGCAGTCCGGTTTTCAGAACCATGCTAATTACTACTAAAATGATGGTCCAAGTAATGAAAATGTGAAATACCCTAAGCATAACGAATCTTTATACCATCAACCATCTTATGCTTCAATTTTTATTTTGGTATGCTTTCATTCATTTTAGTTGTCCTTCACATGTTTTCATCCTCAAATGTCCTTTACACATTTTCCTTTCTCCTCAATATGGCTATCTATATAATCAAATTATAATCTTATCATATCTTATATATAATATTAAAGTTGAGTTATGCACCTATAAAGTGGTACACCCAAATTCATTCTCAATTTATATTTAAATGTAGCATGCTTAGATTATTTCTCACAACATTTTGTTCAACATTTTTTACTTTAATTAATTAATAATAAAAAAAAATTCTCTTCTCCACAATACATTGAAAGATTCTCACATTCAATTCATGATTTTATGTTATACAATTGAAAGATTCTCACATCTATTTCACACACAATAAACTTTTATAATAATTATAAGTTATTCTATAACATTCAATTCAAATATTTTACATTGTATTTAATATTAATAGAAAAAGTTGTTCTACTTATACACACAATAAAAATTATTAACCTTTACGATAAATTTAGCAAAAGTTAAACTTTGAATATGCACACAAGCATGTAATAAGTTGAATTGAACTTGTTGTTGATACAATTAAAAGGTTCTCACATTTATTCATTTTATGATATAATAAGAATTGAAAGATTCAAATTTATGCTATAAAATGAATTGAAAGGTTCACAAGTGTTGTTGATACATAATTGGTGTAAGGAGAATAGTAATTAATGATTAGGTTTATGAGGCTAGGATGAGACTATTGTTTGGTGTTGATATTGATTCTGCTCCAAACCCCAACCCTTGTCCTAATGTTGCTTGTGATTAGAATTGTGGTGCATGTATAGGTAACATAGTAGAGAGGACCTTGAAGGAGTTGGCTGCTCCTGAAGTGAACTATCAAGCTTTGAAAATTCAATACGCTCAGCTGGATTAAGTCCTAGTTAAAGGAAATTAAGGGTAATGGACTTTAATTGGAACTTAATTGGATTTGAGTGAACATGTTTCCCCTAGATTAAAGTATCCATGTTATGTGTTTTGATGAGTGTTCATGTGTGTTTTGATGTTATGATAAGTTTCTATGTATGTATGTATGTTATTGTATGAGTTGAGAAACTTTGGAAGTGTTTTGGGGCATTTTCCAAGCCCAGTAATCGATTACAGCTCCTTGGTAATCGATTACAGCAAGTCGAGTTTCATATTTGGTGTTTTTCAGAGGCCTGTAATCGATTACTCAACCGTGTAATCGATTACGGTAATCGATTACGAGTAAGATGTAATCGATTACCACGTGCGCAGAATGTGTTTTCGGATGTTTTAAGTGACGGGTGGGCCCCACGATGACTCTTAACCCTATTAGCTCAGTATATACGAAAGTAAACCCTATTTTTCCACCTCATTTGATTAGAAAACTCTCTCTCATCATCCCAGAGCCTCCATAGCTTTTTCTCTCAAAAGCTCTCAAAGCCATAGTCACTCCACGTCAAGAAACACCCACAAATACTCACCCAATCCCAAAAATAATGATATATTCTTGAACCTCTCACCGAGCCGGACGTTTCTACCGGTGGTTTTTCTCCGGAAAGGGTTATCGTTGGAGTCGGGTCGTTCGTAAAGCTAGGGTTTCGTCTAGAACAAGGATTGTCTTCAAGAGGTAGGGGTTAGACATTCTAAATGTTATGTAATTGCATGATTAATTGTTGATAAATTAATGATGTTTTGAATGTTGTTCGTTATTTTTCCCATTAGGGTTCATGAAAGGGTTGATTTATGAAATTGGTTTTTAAAAAGAAAGGGGTTTTATGAATTGAGAAGTGTTTTAAAAGTATTTTTATGTTTGATAATGGTATGACAATGTTTTCTATCGATTGAGACGATGTTGGATTCATATTTTGGCCAATGGCTATTGAAAATCGTGTTTTTGGAACTCTAGAATTGTATTTCACGACTTCGTAATCGATTACACGGGTTCGTAATCGATTACGGTGTCTGAATTTCCAATCACGAGAAAACACTTATCTCTGTTAATCGATTTCAGAGCTGCGTAATGGATTACAGTAATCGATTACCAGTATGTGTAATCGATTACAACAGTGTTGTTAGTGCGAAAATGAACTGTTTTGACCCTTTATGCACCCTAATGCGTTCTACAACTAGTATGGATGATATGTATGGGTTAATTATGATTTGTACGCAAGTTTAAATGCTGATTGGATGATGATGTGTTGATATGTTATGATACATGAGATAATTGATGATAATATATGTTTATGTGAACTATGTGATGCATGTATATGTTATGTGTGTGAACTGAGACGTCACTGGGTGGCGCACGTTTGTTGTCAAGACGTCACCGGGTGGCGCGTAGTTAATAAAGACGTCACTAGGTGGCGCAAAGATACATAGTATCCTTCGGCTTGTGATTGAGAGGTTGTAGGAGGGGGTTGGCATCCTCGGCGCTACAGGTCCTTCACTTGCAGTTGGTGAATATCCCCCTTTTCCCCATTTCGTTAGGATGATGAGCTCATGCCTAGGTTCGGTGCAGCGGAGCTTACAGGAGGGTGGATAGGGCATAAGACATTAAGAGATAGACTGAGATGAGTTGCAATTGAGTAAAACATCAGAGAACATAGCATGATACTTGCCTAAGCTTCCCTATATGACTAGATGGCACGTTGAGCACACACACGAAGGACATATTTATGTATAATGTATGTATGATGTAAAATGAACAAGAGGCACTTAGGTAAGTCGTTTCGGGAAAGACGATTTTAGAACTTATAACTAAAATTGAATTCATTCATGCTACACCGATTTTATTAATAAACCCGGAGCGGCTCCCCTACTGAGTTACTTCCCAGTACTCACACCACGTTCCCCCCCCCCCCATTTTAGATGATGAAATTCAGCAGGACACAGGAGCGGATGAGGAGCCCGCACAGCTTTAGACTTTGCAGTTTATTTATTTATTCTAGACTTATCAGTTTCCGCTTTTACGTTATGGATTATGTTTACTACGGATGTTAGCATTTATTTGTGTTTACTCTGAGTCCGGACATATGTTAGCCGGCAGTTACGTTTCAGTTTATGGATTTGTATTGTGGGGTCTCATGGGTCTAAGTTTTAGGCTCATGAGATGACACCTATTATTATTTACTTTCTTGATTGTATGTTTGGGGAGATTATGCTTCAGACCATATCGTGTGTCATATATTATCGTTATATTATACGTAATGCCCTTATGTTTATATTCCGCAAACGATTTTCGAAACATTCTTCCATGTATTTTCCGCGTATACATATTTCAAAACAAGTATTAGTATGATAACAGGAAGTAACCCTTATGAAATGGCCCTAAATGACTATAGCACTAAGGGCTATCTAGTAGGGTGTTACAGGTTTGATCCACCTTCTACCCAAATTTTGTGGCCTAGCAAGAGAGTATCCTCACAAGCACTTGAAGAAGTTCCATGTGGTCTTTTCTACCATGAGACCATAAGGAATTGAGGAAGATCAAATGAAGTTGAGGGCATTCCCTTTCTCATTGGATGGTGCAACAAAGGACTGCCTATATTACTTGCACCCTGGTGTTATGACTAGTTGGCAAGACAAAAGGCTCTTCCTAGAAAAATTCTTCCCTCCCTCAAGGACAACCTCAATCAAGAAAGACATCAATGGGAGACCTCAATCTCTCCATGAAAATTGGGAGAGATTCAAGAAGCTTTGTGCACCCTGTCCTCATCACCAAATCAATGACCAATTGCTAATTCAGTATTTTTATGAGGGATTGCTAGCCATGGACAGAAGCATGATAGGTGCAGCATTAGGTGGAGCCTTGGTGGATAAGACACCTACTACAACAAAGAATTTGATTGAGATTATGGCTGAAAATGCTCAATAATTTGGTAGTAGAGCAACAAGCTGCAGAAGTGTCAATGAGATTCAATACTCAGAAGCAAATAAGAGAATGGAGCATCAGATTGATGAGCTCACAAGCCTTGTCAGACAGTTAGCTCTTGGAAATACGCAAATAAACAAAAACAACAATAAGTACTTTTTGTTATGTGTGGCATTTGTTCTATGGTTGATCTTCTAACAGATCAGTGCCTAACATTGCAAGAGAAAAATGAGCTAGTGACGAGAGTATTTCCTAGTAGGCCTTTCCAGCAACAACAACAGAACTATAATCCATATTCTCAAACATACAATCGTGATTGGAGAGATTACCCAAATATGAGATATGGCAGTAGTCATCCTCAATTCCAACAACAACAACAAAATTTCAATAAAAACAATGGAGGCGCTGGAAACCAAAATTTATGCAGCAACAGAAACCAGAATTTAGGCCAACCAATATCCCAATACGTGTTTCCCCACCTAAACCATCGTTGGCTGATTTAGTGAAGCAAGTAGAAACTAACGACATTCACTTCCAACAAAGAACAAAAGCAACTATCCAGAAATTACATACTCAAATTGGTCAGTTAGCTGCAACTTATAGGGAATTGAAGAATCAAGGATTAGGGAGGCTTCCTCCTCAAGTAGTAAATCCAGGAAATGTTAGTATCACTACACTTTAAGGTGGGAAGACTTTTGCAGAACCTGAGATAGTGTATAAGCAAGATGAAGAGAAAGCTGTTGCAGAACCAAATTTAGTGCACAATCATGATATAGAACCAGAAAATTATGCAGGAGCAGAAAACAGAAAAAGAAAAATAGTTGAGCCTTCTTTCATCCCCTTCCCATTTTGAAACAGAATGACTCAATCAAGGAAGATAACAGATTATGATTTGCATAAGGAGATCATGGAGACATCTAGGAAGGTTGAGGTAAACATACCTCTCCTATATGTCATCAATCAGATTCTAAAATATGCAAAGTTCCTCAAGGATTTATGCACACAAAAGAGGAAGCTGAATGACATTGAAAGGGTAAATATGGGCAGAAATGTTTCATCCATCATTCAGCCTAGCTTACCAATCAAGTGCAAGGATCTTGGTACCTTTACCATCTCATGCACCATTGGAGATAAGAAATTTGACCACTCCATGCTAGACCTTGGGACAACAATCAATGTGACACCCAAGTCCATCTATCCGTCATTATGCATTAGAGAGCTCAAAGCATCATGATATGTGATTCAGTTGGTATTTATAAGCATTAGACATCCCGGTGACATGTTGGAAGACGTTCTGATTGGGTGATAACGTGGTTTTTGCCAATATTTTATGCCCTTAATTTGGATGATTGTATGCATTTCTTTACTCTATTTTAGCCTTTTATTGTATTTAATACAATTTGGATTTATTTGGGACTTAATCAAAATAAAGGCTAAAGTAATAAGTTTTATGATGTTTTTGCAATTCAAGGATGACCCTTGCGCTTGATCTTTGGTATTTTATATTTTTGGTGCAGGTCATAGGAATTATTGGAGCAGCAGACATCAGGAACTGAGTAAGAAGCGAAGCAGTGGAGTCCAGGTTGGAATCGAGCGCCCCAGCGCCCGAGCCTCATCAGAACTTATGACGTGCACCGCACACGCGCCCTGGCGCGACATCAGCGCCCTAGTGCCCGCGCCGCAAATCTTTTACAGAAGGGACCAATCTGCAAAACTGAGTTGGGGACCCAATAGCTAGGGTTTTGAGGCTGCTCACTCTATATAAAGCATGCTAGTGCCTCCAGAAAACACACATCTTCACACCTTCAATTTCTCTTATCTTCTTTCACATCTCTTACTATTTTTTTTTCCTAGTTTCTTACTTTTCAAACCCTAGGCTTTTAGTTGGAGTTTATTTCCTCCATTAGGATTCCATTTTTACTTTCCTAATTGTTCTCTAGCTTCCTCCATTGTTTATTTTCAACCTTATTCGTCAAGCCCTTTGGGTTTTGTAAGTTACTTTTACAATTAATTCAGTTATTCGTTCTTCAATCTTTCCAATTTCCATTTATATTCCATAGTCTTTATTTTCTTTACTTTTCTCTTTATTGTTCAAGTTATTTAATTCCTTCATTCCATCTTTGCTTTTAATTTCAATTTATTTCTGCCCTTATATTTCCTCCATGAGTAACTGAGTCTCTTGGTGGTTTATGAGGGTGTGAACATCATTGGGGTAAATTGAGGCTTTGTTCTTAACCTTGCATAAGTTTTCATTATCAATCTTGGCATTAATTTGAGATCTTAAATTGTGTGTGTTTACCCTTTGTCTTGGCTTACTCGATTGAGTTAGGCTAATTCATTGGCATGTGTTCATGTGTTAGTTGATTAATTGATGCATGGCATATCAGGAATTGGTAATGATTAATTAATTGGCTGATTAGTCTCTTTAATTATATTAATGTGATTTGCTTTAAAGATTGTTGAAAACCAAACTAAAGGTGAGATCTCAGTGATTAATCTTGTTCTAGGCAATCAATCCATAGAATCACAACAATAGGGTTAGATCTAACTCTGGCGTAATTAATCAACTCATGCATTCTTTTGTAGCCAATGAGAAACGCCCTAATGAATGTTCTACCTCATAAACCACTGTTTTTTATCATTCATATTTTATTCCAAATTATTTTTCTTGCATACAAAAACCCCCAATTTGTGACAACCCTCATACGACTAGTCTTGCGTATTGCTCTCTTAGCCATTCCTTGTGAAACACGACCCTGGTTTCCACTAAACTATATTAGGGGAACTTGGTTTTACAAATAATTAAATTTATGGGAGTTGCGACGCTCACAATCAAATTTTTGGCGCCGTTGCCGGGGAATGTCGATGAAAGTAATCACTAGTTGTGTGATTTGTGCATATTGTACATAACTGTTTTCTTTTCTTTTCTTTGTTTCTTTTAAAAATAAAAACAACAAAAGGATTTTTCATTTTATTTTGCATTGCATACTGCATTTTATTTTCGTATTTTATTTCCAATTGTTCTTCCCAGACTCGCTGTTCCAAGAACAGCTGAGTCTGCTGCTGTCATACGCGCCCCAGCGCCTGTACAACGCCCTAGCGCGCGACTGCGACTGCAAAGTTGCAGTTTTGCATGACTCGATCTCAACCGGATCCCCAGCTTGCTGTTTTTGATACTGAAATTGAAAATACTTTGAGAAAAATAAGGCAAGCTAGGAGAGGGTTTAGTGAGTCTCAAGGGCAACTGGAAGGTCCACCGTTTACAACTTTACTTTTCACTGGTCGTGAACTTTGTGATTTGTCTGTTAGTGTTTCAGGTCCAAGTTGAACCATGGCAGATTATCAGCCCACCTTGAAGGAACTTGCAGCTCCTGAGCTCACTCAACAACCCTTGGGAATCACCAACCCAAGGTTGGACACTAAGTTCGAGCTTAAGGGAGCTATTGTCCATTTGCTCCCTAAATTTCACGGATTGGCCGGAGAGGATTCACACCAGCACCTGAAAGAATTCCATGTGGTGTGTGAGACTCTCAAGCCAAGAGGAGTCAATGAGGAACACATAAAGCTTCGAGCTTTTCCGTTCTCTCTGGACGGTCAAGCGAAGCAATGGTTCTTGAACCTGCCAAACGGAGCTGTCACCACATGGATTGGCATGAAGAAAATCTTCTTGGAGAAATTCTTCCCAGCCTCAAGGGCAGCTGCCATAAGGAAGGACATCAGTGGCATCCGACAACTCCAAGGTGAGTCTCTCCATGAATATTGGGAGAGATTCAAGAAGCTAGTGGCGAGTTGTCCAACCCATCAGATCTCTGAACAACTCCTGATCCAATACTACTATGAGGGTCTGATGGGAATGGATCGATGCATGATCGATGCCGCTAGTGGCGGTGCTCTGATGGACAAGACTCCGGCAGATGCGAGAATCCTGTTCGAGAATATGGTTGTGAACTCACAGCAATTTGGCACAAGGGCTACTACCGTGACCAAAGGGGTGAATGAGGAGAATGATGGCCTCTACCAGAAGTTGGATGAAATTGCAACCTTCATGAAGCAATTAGCCGTCAGCCAAGCAAAAGCGGGAACCCCAAGCCAGCCTATGGTGTGTGGGGTATGTTCCTTGGACTCCCATGTAACTGACCAGTGCTCACACCTTCAAGAAGAAGCAACAATGGTGGCAGCTGCAAACACCTTTCCGGGAAAGCCCCAATTTTAACCTCAGCAAGTTCGGTACCAACCTCCACATCAAAGACAACTTTAAGCTGTAACATCCTAATTTATTAACTATGCCATGGACATAAATAACAATTTGCAATGTTACATAACACCCAAAAACCCCATGTTTTTTTTTTTGAAACGTATAAGTAAAATATATTTTCGTAACCCATGTCAACGATAAATCGATAGCGAGACTCAAAAGCCATGACCAATCAAATTCAATAGCACAATTAGATATCTTGCATAAGCATCTAGAATAATAATGGAAATTGCCAATAATATAATAAAGGCCCATACAACAATGGCCATAATATTACTATTTAACATAAGCATCAGGATGGAAATATAAAAGGTTCGAGTGTGTCTGAATCCTGTTTAATACATATAGAGCAAATAAAGGAGCTGACATGATCAAAATAGACAAGTCTGAAAATCCTGGTCCGAATATACAAAAGAGGACTCAGGTAAAACTGTAGTGTTGTCGATACATATACATGTCAAAAAGAGTCAAATCCCACGCAGGGGTACAAAAGCTCCATAAAATAACTTATAAACTAACGGTAAAGGAGTTAAGGGTCAGCTGGACGTCAGTCAAGGTGGTCACGGTCAACGCCTCATCTACTAGCACTCCCGGCGTCCTCGCTCTTGTCTGAGCCCGCGGCAGGGGAAGGCGCCTCAGACTCCACTAGGATGTAATCGACATCTGGCCAGGTGTAAGACCCCGAGAGCTTAATCATACCTTAACTAAGGTGATTTGAGAAATAATCGCATTACTTAAGGTATAATTAGGATGTATGTGCATTTGGAACGTGTTTTGATATGCTCGCATGATTAAATATGTGTTATGTGTGTTATGAGTTATATGTGTATGACAAAATGACATTTATGTTGCATTATGATTTAAAATGTAAATTTAAATAGGAAAAACGAGTTTAGAGAAACAATATAATTAGGAATCATGAGAGGTTTTAAGCATTTAGGATCATGTATAAGTTTATATGAGCATATTGAGGTTGTTTAGAGTATTGGTGATGGTTTGGGAACTTTTAGAGAGTAATTGAAAGTTTAGAACATGAAAAACAGTTTCTACTGCTGTTGCTGTCATACATTAGCATGTCGTCGCTAGCGGCTAGCTTCAGCTCGCTAGCGAGGAAGGCGGCAAGGAGCGTCGCTAGCGGCCGTAATCAGGTGCTAGCGGCTGCATGCGGTGAAAGCGGTCGCTAGCGACCAACTCGATGGCAGAATAGGATTTCTGCATTTTTCATATTTTCTTTTAGCCCTTTTACTTTTTATAATTGCCAATAGGTCCCCTTCTGTCCTTAATACCTTCCTTCACCCTGAGGTAACTTCATTACTCAGAAAACCTCACCAAAACACACTTCCACCCTCCAAACTCAAATCACACAAACTCCATAACCACCAAAAACTCAAACCTTACCATTTCTTCACCAAAACTCATCCAAACTAGAAACAAAATTAATATTTAGGATCCTTGTATCAATCCTATCAGTTCTAGCCGAACAAATCCATCTACAAATCATAGTTGCATCATCATCAGCAAGAAAATAGTTATAGTGGAGTATTTGTCAAGGAACTCAAGAAAAGAAAGTGGTCCCTAGCTTAGAGAAAGAAGAAACTACAAGAGGTAGGGGTTAGTTTTATGTTAGACAATATATTCTTATGTTTTTCATGCATCATATTTAGTTTGAACTCGTTTTATGCATTAAAATGATATCTGAGATGAACCAGTTCTAAGAACAGGGTCGAGGTGCTCGCTAGCGGCCAGGCTACAGCCGCTAGCGAATGTCAACACGCTAGCGCCTACCTTACAAGCGCTAGCGGGTTGTTAGGCCCCCTTGGGCGCTAGCGGCCACATGGAGCTCGCTAGCGACCAGGTCGCAGGATTTTCTGCAGATTCTCAGTTTTATGATATTTTAGCATTTTTTAATGATTTTGACTTCATGGTATATTTTGCTGTAGTACAGTATTATAAGCATATGTATATGTATCAGTAATAACTTATCAAAAGAAGTTCTTAATGATCTATTAAAGAGATTACAAATGAATATTTTCATGCATTCATGATTAAAGTGTTAATGTAAGTAAATCTGAAAATAATGTGCAATTATATGTGTTGTATGTGTATTTTGATTGACCAGAACTATGATGGAATGTCATGTGAAGTGAAAAATAAGTTTATGAGTAACTTTCTCTGCAAATGGAATTGGCAAGGGAGGTTGGCACCCTCGGTCCCCAATACCATATTGTGTGAGAAAGTTAATAAACCCCTCTTCCCCACAGATTCCTAATAGAAACTAGAGAGGTATGAGCTCATAGCCTAGGGGACCGGTGACGCGGAGGTAGAGAGCAAAGAGGGTTGTGCCATTTATAGTAAAAGATATAAGTACCATAATACCTACATTATATTGTATCTTTAATTAAGTTTTGGATAATTGCTTATATGATGCATGCATTGATATAATTGTCAAGACGCATATAGGTATGACACTCCGAAAATTTACATACGTATGTTTTATTGAAAAAGATATTAAATAAATTATGCATGTATCACTGCTTTCATAATAAACCGGAGTGATCCCTCTACTGAGTCCGTGGAGCTCACCCCAATTCCACCACTATTTGTTTATAGATTCAGATCGAGGTACGGATTCTACTACTAGATGAGCGAGCTGATACTATAAGAGGATTGAAGACTTGGACTACTTTGAGAGACTTACATTTTAAAGTCTTGTTTCCCATGATGTTTTGTATTATTATATTATGTATTATACGACGCTTAGTTGAGTTTATAAGAATATCATAAGTGACTGTACAACCTTATGGTATTCTTAGAAACTTCAACATTCTACTATTGTAATATTATTTTGGATTTTACGTTTATATGTGTAATTCTTATGTGTACCTGAAACTATATGTATGTAATGGGCCACTTACATGGATGACTGTATTATAGTTATGTGCAATCCACAGATTCATAGTTTGATGTATCAGATTATGTCTCATCACATACAAGCACGATTTAGAACTCGCACTTTTTATTTAAAAAAAAATTTACGGCCCTATTTTCCACGTATCCTTATTTTCAAAATTTAACTCTGAAACGAAATGATAATTTCCGATAATTAACTCATTATGACTTAAGCATAAAGAGATAATTATTAGGGTGTTACACCAGGAATCTGTTGAATCATCACTCTGGTAGCCCTCATCCTCCTTTGGATCCGACTCGATCGACTCCGAAGCGGGAGAAGGTGGCGGAGGTGGTGGTGGAGAGGCAGGCGCACGAGCCAGCGTTGGAGCTGGAATAGGAGCAGGAGCAGGAGCAGGGTACCTCGTAGTAAGCTCTGGGATAAAGAAGCGATGTACCCCCGAGATGGTGGACGCGACAGTCACCGTGCCGGTGGCCGGCTTGTAGCTGGCCCAAGCGAAATCAAAAGTCTTGTGGCGCGGCGGGGGCGGCGGCGGCTGCTCCATCTAGAATCGAATCATCGCAAAGAGAGCGCAAGCCAGAGATGTCTTAGTGAGTTACCTTGAGCACACGGATCTACGTGCTCGATGTTATCGATTCTAGCCAGTCAAAGTAATACTTGCATCCAACAGAACTTTAATTTTCTCAAAAACTCAAGTGCTTACTTTGACTAGGCCAAACAACTTAATGATCCATCTCTAAGGGAAACCTAAGAGTCTTTCTAAGTTCTCACGGTTCCCTCAATGTACAGATAATGCTCACCCCTATCATATATCATTACAGCCGACCATATTAGTTTCATACTTATGGTAATCACAAAATCGGGATTCTAGCAACAATATCAATTATTATGTAACATGTCAAAATTTCTCTACATCATTCATACTAGTAAAACACACATAAAGACACTTCAAATTAACATATTTGATTTCAACAAACTTCCTGGATATCCGTTCCAACCTTGAGGCGTATCCGAATACACCCACCTCCTAGATACCCTCTAATGACATATTCGAATACACCCAACTCCTGAATAGCCAAGGACGGCATACTCGAATCCACCCATCTCCTAAGTAGCCGATAACAGCGTACTCGAATCCACCCATCTCCTAAGTAGCTGATAACAGCGTACTCGAATCCACCCATCTCCTAAGTAGCTGAGAAAGGCGTACTCGAATCCACCCAACTCCTAAGTAGCCATTAAACACTTCAATCTTCCAACTCAATACAACCACATGAAACATGTACAAGTCTCTACATATTCAGCTTAATACTCAATTAACTTTCAACATCATAGCATGTACTTTCAAAACTCACAACTAAGCATCTCATCAATCATAATTCAGAGTTCAATCATTCTTAACTTCGCACTCTTAAAACCTTAACCATGTATATCGATATCTTAGTTACAGTACTTTACAGATTCCCGTATAATTTGGCATGCACATAAACATATAAGAGTTAACCCTTCATTACAACCCTTAAAGAATCGCTCTACGAGCATCAAAATTCACCAACTCAGCATTTAGCACATAATACAGGTATTCGACATCATTAAATTTCCCATCTCTATTTGTTTATGCATTACATTGGTTTAGGGGCTACTATATGCAATTTTTCACAAGCCTCAGCTCCTTTGAATTTTTAAAGTATATGAAATACTTTTTCGAAGGTTCATTTCTTATCTTTAACTCAAACACCAAAATCAAGGTTATTTCAAATCTATTTCCCTTATGAGTACTACTCATAGTAATACTTTATTTTCAAAACATATGATTCTTTCACAAAGGCATTTTCAAGTGTTCTCAAAATCTTTAATAACACAAAATCATTCAATTATATATATATATATAATCACAAGGCTAGGGAATTATTTAAACCTTACGTAGTATATTAACCCCCTAATCATTTATTTGAAGACTTGTACTTGAAATAAGATGAAAATAGGTCAATTTTTACTTTTCTAGTGCAGGGGATCGATCCCGAGGGGTCTGGATCGGTCCTGCACTAAAATTGTTCCTCCTGGGTAAAATTTTGCCTATGGGATCGATCCCCAAGGGGCTGGGATCGATCCCCCCTTTGATTTTTGCAATAAACACAATTTTTCAGCATGGGGATCGATCCTCTAGCAGTGGGGATCGATCCCCACTTCACAGTTTCTGCAGAAAACGCAGAACTTCGTGTTTTTGCTCATTTTCACCCCAAAACTCATACCCACTCATCCAAAACACTTAGAAATCATTAACCAAACATACATACACATATGGTCAGTATCCAAACTCAATATCTCAGATTCTATCACAAAGAAAATGCATAATCTCACACATGCAAGCATCAAAACTCAACATGCAAGCATTTAAACAAGCTTCATTCATCACCACTCTTGAAGTATGACTACATGCAACTCAGAGCTCGAAAATCAGAGGAATATTTCAGCAAGAACAAGGAGCAAGAAGCTTTGGAATAATGAAAAATCAGAGGATGAAGAAAGGGGGTTGGTAACTCACTTGGATGCTTGAAGAAAATGCAAAATGAGTGGTGTTGATGGTGATTTCTCTTGCTCCCTAGGTGCTGGCCGAGAATGGTGAGGGAAAGGGGAAAGAGAGCTTCTGATAGGTGTATCTTAGATGAAAATGTAATTGTGATTAAGGGGGAGGGTTGACGAGAGTTTAAAGGCCAAAGGGGGTGTGTGTTGTGTTATTTTGTGTTGTTTTAGTGTTAAATGGGTTTAGGTAGTGAGTATGAGTATGTGTTTGAGTATGATTGTGAGTAAGAAATTGCAACTAAATTTTGTAGTGAGAGTTTAATAAATTTTGGAAAGCTCAGAGTCCTAAATAGTGGTTCCGGTTGTGTTTAGGATCGAGCTCACGTTCTCTCTCAAGTTACTCAATTACTCACTAAACATCTAATATTTAAATAGAAATAGCACCATGATCGTTACAAAAATTTCCTCAACATTATGAGACTCTCAATAAGTCTAAAATAATTATCTCGCTATATTATTAATTTCACATTATTTATATATTAAAAGGATTTTTCCTGAAAATCGTAAAATGCGAATTTATAATAATAGCTTTAAAATCATGACTTTCCAATATTGGTGGGAATATTTTCTAATTATTTTCTAAACACTAATTTGGGACTCTCGATTAAATATTAAGGTCTCAACAAAATTTTTATAACGATCATTACCTCTCTCAGGGGTTCTCTAGCTCGCACAATAATAATATTAAGTTTGCCTTGCTTCTCAAACAAACTTAAATTATTATGTAACATTTACTCACACAAAACAATTACATGTACACGTATATACATATGCACACACACACACACACACATATATATATATATATACAAATTTTTATTCACAAGACATAAATATGTACACATACATATATGCAATGTTATACTCACATAAGCACGTTTTGCATTTTAATATATCCCGCATAATTATATATATATATATATTACTTCAACATATATATATGAATAAACTTAACACCGGTCTTTCTCCTGAGTAAGGAAATTTACTTAAATCCAAACACATACACCGTTCACTTTGGTTCCGGAAAATATATCCATCTCAGGCAACACCACACAACTTGTTTCATCATCAAATATAAATCCTCATCAAATAAAATTAATTAACCATACACATGGATCTAGTCATCGGGTACCGAAATCCGCACCGGCGACTGAGAATACACAAAAGCAGGAAAATCCCGAATTACGGGTGTTACAGAAGCCCCAATGCCTTTACCTCCACCAACCCAACCATTGGCCTTACCTGCACCCCCCGTGTCCGCTGAACCATCTCTTAGTGATGTGATGAGACTACTCATGGAGCAGCAAAAGATGATGTTGAATCTGCAGAATGAGGTCAACCAGATGAGAGGAGGCAAGAGTATTTCTGATGGCCAGGGTAGTGTACTTGCCGTTCAATTGAGGTCGGGGAGAGCACTAAAGGACCCCAAGTCATCTCAAGCTACAAAGGAGAATAATTTGCTTGAAACGGAGAATGCTGAGGCTGATCCACCTGTAGAAGAGGCAATCTCCGAATTGGCTCCCAAGGAGCCAGACATAGTCCAACCTCCTATTCCGTTTCCTCAAGCCACCTTGGCAGAAAAGAAGAAAAAGGAAGTGGAACTAGACAAGGAGCTGTTGGACATCTTCAGAAGTGTAGAGGTGAACATTCCCTTGCTTGACGCTATCAAGCAAATTTCTAAGTATGCCAAATTTTTAAAGGAATTATGCAAACAATAAAAGGAAACTAAAAGGGAATGAGAACGTAAAATTTGGGGTGAATGCATCATCAATAATCACTCCAAACCTTCCACAAAAATGCAAGGATCCCGGCACTTTCACCATTCTATGCAGCATTGGCAACATGCAATTCCGGGAAGCTATGGCTGATTTGGGTGTAGCCATAAATGTCATGCCAAGATCGGTATATCAAGCTCTGTATGTTGGAGCACTCAAAACCACAGGCGTGATTATCCAATTGGCCAACCGCACCATTCAACAACCGGATGGACTCCTGGAAGATGTGTTGGTTAAGGTAAATGAGTTAATTTTTCCAGCTGATTTTTATTTATTGGAAATGACACAAGATGGAGAGTGTAACCAGCAAGCATTAATCCTTGGTAAACCTTTTCTAAAAACTGCTAAAGCCAAGATTGATGTCCATGTCGGTACCCTCTCTATGGAATGTGGGGAATTCAAAGTCCAATTTAATTTGAAAGATGCCATGAAATTCCCATCCAAGAACAATTATGTATTCGCGCTAGATATCATGGAAACTTTACTTGAAAACAATATTGATGATATCTCGAATGGCTTGGATTCATGGTTAGACTTTGACTTTGAATTCAACTGTCCAGACTGCGAAAAGTGTGAGGATCTTTGTGAAAATTGTTTTGTGATCAATTTCCGAATTGATTCAAATTAAAACTAGGTAACTTGTAGTGTAATGGTTAACCTAGGTCATTCTTCCAAGGAATTCAATAATGTAGAGTGATCATGCAAAAACGAATTAAGATTGGGGATTTTGAACATGTAATGAAATAAACCAGAAAATTCAATGAGGAATAAAAGCAAATAGGTAGAATATTAGCTTTAGGAATTTGGATTGTAAAATCTATATCATTGATTCATCATCCTTTCAATAATTCTTTCAAGAATTGCAATTGAATTATAAATTTGAATTCAAATCTAAAATCAAACTTAATTTCTTATGAAAATCTTCATACATTCATCTTAATACACTTGAATTAATTCTGAAATCTCAAAACCTAACTCAAGATATCAAGATTGAAGCTCTACAATTCAATTTCCTAAATCAGAAATCTCTAGATCTAGGTATTCTCTCAACTTGAAATTATTGATCAATAACTCAGAAATCTCTAGAATTATCAATCAATTGGATTCATAATTCAAGAATTAGAAAATCTTCATAATCCTTGAATGATGAATCAAGAAGAGATGAGAAGAGAGAATTCGAATTCCTTAAGAATCATGAAAGAAATACCTCAATCACATTACTAATCTCAACATCTTTTACAATCCTCCATCCTCAAGCTAGCTATGAGTTTAGCTCTCCATGATCATGGAGAACGCAGCAAGAAGAAATGGAAGAGGAGAGAAAAACGAAATATGGAAAGAGCTAGAGAGAAAATGTAAACTATCTCTAATTCTAAAACTTGAATTGTAAAAAATAAATGTAAAAATGTTCCCTCCAAATCTGATGTAGGACTTAAATAGACATAAAAGAAGGTGGAAATGTCTAAAAATCCCATACACTAAACAATTACAACACATAAGGCAAGGGTACAATGGACAATGCACAAAATTGTGACACTTAAGGTAACTCAGCAAAACTAAGTTTCTGCCCGAAATATTGCAGCCAATTTCTGAAGCCTCTAATGGATGCTTTTGCCCTCGCGCCCTAAAGCAAAGTTGTGGCTATATGTCTCAGCTTTCCAAAGCCACCAAGCTCATCCAATTCCAGTGAGTATAGCTCGAGATATAGGTAAAGTACTGAGTGCTGCTCCAGATTGTTGTCACAATTGATGCATCAAATTCGAGTCAACTTTTGAGCTTCTTATAGACATCAATTGCTTTCGAGCTCTGAATATGAAATGAAGCCTTGTGTCTTAGCGTTACAATTCAACTTAAATGGAGTGACTCTAACATTTGTAGCTCCAGCTATGGCTTCTGCAACACTTGCTGCCCAGGATTGTTGTCCAGAATTCTGCAGCAAGATTGACTCAACTTGAAGCTCCAATTTGGAATCCTTAGGGTCTGCATCAGCTTTCGAGTTCTTCATCAAAGTTGTAGACCTGTGTCTAAGCTTTCCAACAAGACAAAGAACACAAAATTCCAATTTCTATAACTCAAGTTATAGGCAAATTACAGAATAGTGTCACAAAGCACAAAATGCTGAGAAAATGCACAAAGTTCCAATTAAGTACCAAATGCCTAATATGATGCAAAAGTAGTTCATTCATCTCAAAAGTGGTCAAATTACATGCATACAAGAGGGAATTAATCAATACAAAAATTGCTATATCATTTAGCAATGGATTTGTCCCTGGGGATACCTCAAGAATACTCGATTTTGACCAATGGATTCGAGCATGGGACAGATCCATCTTGTACTGGGAACGATGACACCACTGCTGAATTTCTGCTCGCGACCGAGTGCCCCCTGGGCGCCGGTGCGCGCATTCGCAGTGCAGAAAATTTTATTTCTGCTGTCGTCTGTAATTCTGAACAGACCCTTTCTATTCCTGACTCCAATTCGAGATATAATGCTTGTTCTTCTGCCAAAGTGTTCTCAATTTCAGGTGACTCAAAGGAAGGGGAACAAAACATGCCTAAAGAGGAGTTGAAACCACTTTCCCCACACCTCAAATACGTCTTTTTGGGTGAAGGACAGAACCAACCAGTAATCATCGCTAATGACCTCTCATTTGAGCAAGAAGAGAGACTCGTCAATGTATTAAAGGGTCATAAGGCGGCGATTGGTTGGACATTGGCAGATATCAAGGGTATCAGTCCTTCTACGTGCACCCATCGCATCTTTTTGGAGGAAGAAGCCAAGCTAGTAAGGCAACCTCAGAGAAGGCTGAACCCTCTGATCCTTGACGTAGTGAAGAAGGAGGTCACGAAGTTGCTGGCCGCGGGGATCATTTACCCCATTTCCGACAGTCAATGGGTCAGCCCAGTTCAAGTAGTGCCAAAAAAGTCAGGAATAACTGTCGTGCGCAATGAGAACAATGAACTCATTCCTACAAGAATTCATAACAGTTGGAGGGTATGCATTGACTACCGGAGACTAAATCAAGCCACCCGGAAAGATCACTTCCCTCTATCCTTCATTGATCAAATGCTGGAGAGGCTAGCAGGCCAGTCACATTACTGTTTCTTGGACGGATTCTCCCAATACTTCCAGATCCACATCGCTCTTTAAGATCAAGAGAAAACCACCTTCACATGCCCCTTTGGTACATATGCCTACCGTCGCATGTCGTTTGGGCTGTGCAACGCACTATGTACTTTCCAAAGATGTATGGTAAGCATCTTCTCCGATTTTCTTGAAAATTGCATCGAAGTATTTATGGATGATTTCACTGTCTTTGATCCTCTTTCGATGACTGCTTGCATAGTTTGGAAAAGGTTTTAAAAAGATGTATTTATGGCCGCCTTGTTTTAAAATGGTACTTGGGCATGTCATCTCTAAAGCTGGAATTTCGGTAGACAAAGCTAAAATAGATGTTATTTCCTCTCTGCCTTACCCCGCCAGTGTGCGGGAAGTTCGTTCTTTTTTGGGTCATGCAGGGTTTTATCGGAGATTCATCAAATATTTCAGCAAAATTGCATTACCCATGACCAAGCTTCTACAGAAGAAGTTGAGTTCCAATTCGATGATGCATGCAAGAAGGCCTTTGACGAACTGAAGGAACACCTCACCACTGCAACCGTGATTCAACCACCGGACTGGACGCTGCCATTTGAGCTCATGTGTGACGCATCAAACTATGCATTGGGTGCTGTCTTAGCCCAACCGGTGGGTAAGGTTTCTCATGTCCTCTATTACGCTTCTCGTACTTTGGATGCTGCACAATCCAATTATACCACTACTGAAAAGGAGCTTCTAGCCATTGTTTTTGCATTGGATAAATTTCGATCATATTTGCTAGGCTCTAAGGTTGTGGTATACTCAGATCATGCAGCTCTTAAGTATCTTTTAAAGAAACCTGAAGCCAAGCCAAGGTTAATTAGGTGGATGCTACTCTTACAAGAGTTTGATTTAGAAATACGGGATCGGAGTGGTGCTCTTAATTTGGTTGCTGACCATTTGAGTAGAGTTGAGCACCTTCCCAAATATCCCCTTCCACTTAATGACTCTTTTCCTGAAGAGCACTTGCTAAAGGTTGATGTAATTCCAAGATATGCACCGATTGCTAATTACTTGACAGGACAAGTTATCCCATCAAACCTTTAAAAATCCCAAGTAGAAAAGTTCAAAAGTGATTGCAAATACTACTTGTGGGATGCACCATATTTATGGAGACTCGGGGCTGATCAAGTAATTAGACGTTGTGTGGATAACATGGAATTCCAATCAATCCTGACTTTTTGTCATTCTAGGCCTAGCGGAGGTCACTTTGGACCTCACCGCACTGCTAGGAAGATCCTTGACTGTGGGTTTTATTGGCCTTCCATCAAGAAGGACTCTTATGAGTTTTGTAAATCATGTGAGCAATGCCAAAGAGCTGAAAATAACTCATGGAAAAATGAAATGCCCCAACAACCCTTACTATTTTGCGAAATTTTTGATGTATGGGGAATTGATTTAATGGGTCCACTTCCTAGCTCCCGTGGTTTTGTTTACATCCTTCTCGCTGTGGATTATGTTTCAAAATGGGTGGAAGCAATTGCCACCAAAACTAATGATTCCGCAGTTGTAGTTGCTTTTGTTAGGTCCAATATTTTCTGCAGGTTTGGAACACCAAGGGCCATCATTAGTGACAGAGGAACTCACTTTTGCAATAGGAGCATGGATGCCCTACTCCGCAAGTATGGGGTTGTTCATAGGATTTCTATAGCCTACACCCCCAAACTAACGGTCAAGCGGAAGTCTCCAATCGTGAGATCAAAAGAGTCTTGGAGAAGGTAGTAAACCCCAACAGGAAGGATTGGAGTTCATCTAAAATGGGGGGGGGGGGAACGTGGGGTGAGTACCGGGAAGCAACTCAGTTGGGGAGCCGCTCCAGGTTTATTAATTAAATAGGTGTAGCATGAATGAATTCCATTTCAGTTATAAGTTCTAAAACCATCTTTCCCGGAACGACTTACCTTAGTGCCTCTTGTTCATTTTACATCATTTATACATCATACTTAATCATGTCATTCGTGTGTGTGCTCTACGTGCCATCTAATTGTAACCCCCTACTAGATAGCCCTTAATGCTTAAGTCATTTCAGGCTATTTCATAAGGGTCACTCTCTGTTATCATGTTCTATTCTTTACTTTAAAATATATACGCGGAAAATAGGCGGGAGTAAAATTTTCGCAATTTGTTTACGATATAAAAATAAGGGCTTTGCGAAATACATAATCGATAAATAATAAGCCATGCCAAGATATAAACTGAATAGTCTATCAAATAAATCACTCCCAACAATCAATGAACACACAAGGAATAAATATTAGGCTTTACCCCATAAGCCAAAGGCAATGACTTATGAGACTCCACCATAAATACATGTCAAATAAATAGCTGCCGGCTAACATAGGTCCGGACTTGAAATAAATAACTCAAACAACTGAAATGAATCCATAACCGAAATGCAAATCAATGTATGTAGGTTTATAAAGCGGAGGACTGAAAAATAAACTAAGGTTGGGCCTGCTCCTCGCTAGCTCCATGGTCCTGCTCTGTCTGCTCCTCTATAATATGGGGGAAAAACATAGGGTGAGCACTGGGAAGTGACTCAGTAGAGGAAGCCGCCCCGGGTTTAATTATAAAATAAGTGGAGCATGAATGAGTTCATTTCAGATATAAGTTTAAAATAATCTTTTCCCGGAACGTCTTACCTAAGTGCGTCTTATCCATTTTAATTAGACAGTTAATATGGCATAAATAAATAAAGTCTTGGTGTAGTGCACTAGTGTCCTTACACATATAAAATTGATAACTCATAAGATAACATAATACATTTAGCCAAACAACTTTATCTTGCATTAATCAATCTTTGGCACTGCCCGCCCTCCTGTATTTCTCCACATCACCGGCCCCTAGGCATGAGCTCATCCTAAACTTGTGGGGAGAGGGGGGAATATCACCTTCCCTTAACAATGAGGTTGTAATGTCGAGGTTGCCATCCCTCCCTTAACAACTCTCACTGTAATGCCGAAGGCTACAACGTTTTATCTTGGTGTTTCACCTTCCCTTAACAATGAGGTTGTAATGCCGAGGTTGTTATTCCTCCCTTAACAACTCTCATTGTAATGCCGAAGGCTATTGCACTTTACTTTAACTTTCCATTACATCTTAAACATGTACATAATGAACATACATAAATCATACGTAACATATATTATCATATAATCGTACTTTTATATTACAATAATGTATAAACATATTTTACAGCTCATATAATCATATATAAATCATGCATAAATCATATATATATCTTATTCACTTCTAACTTTGTCTTATGTAATGTTATCCTTAATTATACTCACTATTATCTTTACTATCATTATTAATACTATTATCATTACATATCATATATTATACATGTTGTTATTCTTACTGTGTTATTCTTTTATTATTATTAGGGTTAATATTTTATTATTATCTTCCCTATCAATATTACTATCATTATCATATTATTATTATTTCTACCTGTTACCTACCTATTATTAACTCATATACATGCTAATAGGTATAAGTTTATGTAATAATAATATGTAATAGTAATATACACACAGATAAACTGTCTTTTATTTATTTATATATATATATATATATATATATATATATAGAACCATAATAATAATAATAAGGCACAAAAATTTCTAATGGGAAAAACGACCATCACATTAATTTCATAAAATCATCATCAATATGCATGAAAATAGAATGCCTAAACCCCTACCTCTCGTAGACCTCCTATGCTATGCGTAGAGACACCCCTTTCCTTCTCACTTTCTCTCTAGCCCCACGAACGGTACAAAGATGGCTTCTTTCAAAAATGGAAACGGTAGAAGTGTTCTATTTGGTGAGAGGATCAAGAATATGTGATTTGTTTTGTGATTGGGTGAGAATTGGTATGGATTTGGGGTTGTGGAATGGTTATGATTTTTGGTTTTTGAGAGAGAGAGAGAGTGGAATGGAGGCACAAGGATTGATGGAGGCTACCAAGAGTATTTTCGGAAATTAGGTTTTCTTAGTGGAGGCATTGATGGTATTATATAGAGGTGTTGTGGGGCCACCCGTTACTAAAAAAAATACTAAATATTCTAAAACATCCCAAATAATACTACAATGCTCAACTAACTTTCAAATCTTTAAACATAAATTAAAAATACACATATAGGCACACAAAGAAAATAAAATAAATAACATATAACACTTTAATAAGGAGAAATTTATCCACTCTAACCCAATTAAATTCCAACCAAGGTCAATTACCCTTAATTTCACTTAATTAGAACCTAATAAAAATCGGGGTGTTACACTAATCATATCGAGAAACTTAATCATACATCATACAACGTTTACTCAAACTTTATTATAATACACTTTCATAACTTTTATCTCTTTATTATCTCTTATGGCCTATCCACCCTCCTGTAAACCTCCGCTGCATCGACCCCTAGGCATGAGCTCATCCTAACGAAATAGGAAAAGGGGGATATTCACCAACTGCAAGTGAAGGACCTGTAGCGCCGAGGATGCCAACCCCCTCCTACAGCCTCTCAATCACAAGTTGAAGGCTACTGTATATTCTTGCGCCACCCAGTGACGTCTTTATTAACTACGCGCCACCCGGTGACGTCTCAAACAATGTATATGCGCCACCCCGTGACGTCTTAACAATATACATGTGCCACCCAGTGACGTCTCAAACAATATACATGCGCCGCCCAGTGACGTCTCAAACAATATGTATGCGCCACCCAGTGACGTCTCAAACAATGTTTATGCGCCACCCCGTGACGTCTTAGTTCACAACACAACATACACATACAATGCATAATCCATATGTAAACATCTTATTAACACCATGTATCTCATGCAATCAACTCATCTCAACATATCATCATCCAAAAAACATTTAAACTCGCATACAAACCATAATTAACTCATACATATCATCTATATTGGTTGTAGAACGCATTAGGGTACATAAAGGGTCAAAACAGTTCATTTTCGCACTAACAACACTGTTGTAATCGATTACACGGGCTGGTAATCGATTACACAGACTGGTAATTGATTACTGTAATCGATTACGCAGCTCTGTAATCGATTACCAGAGGACATCGTTTTCTCGCGATTGGGATTTCAAACATCGTAATCGATTACGAACCCGTGTAATCGATTACGAAGTCGTGAAATACGATTCTAGAGTTCCAAAAACACGATTTTCAATAGCCATTGGCCAAAATATGAATTTAACATCGTCCAAGTCGATAGAAAACATTGTCATACCATTATCAAACATAAAAATACTTTTAAAACACTTCTCAATTCGTAAAACCCCTTTCTTTTTCAAAACCAATTTCATAAATCAACCCTTTCATGAACCCTAATGGAAAAACAACGAACAACATTCAAAACTTCATCAATTAATCAACATACATGCAATTACATAACGTTTAGAATGCCTAACCCCTACCTATTAAAGACAATCCTTGTTCTAGACGAAACCCTAGCTTCACGAACGGCCCGACACCAACGATGACCCTTATTGGAGAAAGGCAATCGGTAGAAACGTCCGGCTCGTTGAGAGGATCAGTAATATATAATTGTTTTTGGGATAGGATGAGTATTTGTGGGTGTTTCTTAACATGGAGTGGCTATTGCTTTGAGAGCTTTTGGAGAGAGAGGAAGAACAATGGAGGCACAAGGATTAGAGAGAGTGGTTGGAGTGTTTCTGAAGTGAGGATTAGGGTTTCTCACGTGGTGGCTCGGTTATATATGGTTTAGAGTCATCGTGGGGCCCATACGTAACTTAAAACGCAATAAAAACCCTTACTGCATAGTCTGTAATCGATTACCACGAATCTGTAATCGATTACAACCTGTCAAAATGCACAGATTCGAAAGTTTGTGCAGTGTAATCGATTACCAGCCTTCTTTAATCGATTACTGGGCTGCAAAATAGCCCCAAAACACTTCTAAAACGTCCCGACTCGTGCTATAACCTCTACATATCACCCCTAACCTCAACCATCATAAAAAACATACGCATAAACACATAATTCACATAACATACAATGCATACACATATCTATACACTTAAGCCACATAACACGTAATAAACACACATAAATCGTATAACACTTATACATACACTTAGATCACAAAATACATAATGGTTTACTAGAAGAAACTTATCCACCCAGACTTAATTAAATTCTAACCAAGGTCAATTACCCTTAATTTCCCTCGATTAGGACTTAATGAAAATCGGGGTGTTACAACAGTCAGCGCGAAATGAGGAACTGTTCAGAACTGCACAGTGCGCGTGTTCTCATGTCCTTGGCTTGTTGTAGCGAGCTTTCTGAGAGTGAAAGAGAATCCATTGAGTGTAGAACCATGAGTGCTTCTGAGTCCAACTTTCTGAGAGTTGTACGGACTTCTGAGGCGAATCTTCTGAGGGAAGACCCTTCTGAGAACCACCAGTCGCTAAGGTCTTCTGAGACCTTTCTGAGGCGACAGTGTTCTTTCCTCAGAAACACACTTTCACCTTTCGCGTTCCTTGAACATCCTTTCTGATGCCTTTCACGCTATGATTTCATTGTTTAATCACGAGGCTACTTGTTATATGTCCTGATCTTACTCATGGAATGCAATAATTTTAAGCTTTCTGAGACACTTAGCACACATATTAGCAATACCTTAAGTAAATTTTTTTATACTTATGGCTTAATTTGTTATCATTAAAACTCATATACCAATAAGAGAAATATATCAATTTCTCTCAGAAGGGTTCTGGAGCTTACAGGCATGACCAAGCTTCTTGTGCCAGAGCCACATGTCCTCTTGGACAGAGACAAGGCAATTCACGTTTTGCTCTTTTAGGTAGCATTTGGTAGTTGTCCTAAGACACTGAAGACAGACACACAGAGACACAAATGGACAGAGACACAAAGGGACTGTGTCTCTATATGGTGTTTGGTAACAGTGGAGACACAAAAAATATTTTTCTATTGTGTTTGATAATAGTGGACATGATATAAAAACATGTAAAAATGACCTTGGACATACATAATGATAATTATGTTAAGTGATAAAGGGTATATTGGTCATAAAATTTCATTAAAAGGACCAGTCCATTCCAGTCCCTCTCAGCCCTTCACTTCTGGAGTGGACACAAATTTTGTGTCTTTTCTGTCAATGGACACAAATTTTTTTCCATCTATATCTCTGTCTCTTAAACCAAACAGGATTACTCCCTCTCAATCTCTGTCTTTTGTGTCTTGGGACAGCTACAAAACGCTACCTTAGATCCTCTAGATGGATAATGTAGATGTTACCAACACGTTTTCCCTCTAGGGCGATCTTGTCGTTAGTGAGATTAATCACATGGCAATGCTTGGCATAAAACTCAACCTCTAAGCCTTTGTCACAGAACTGACTAATGCTTAATAGATTGTGTGTTAAGCCATCTACCAAAAGAACATCAGACATTTGGTGTGAGTTATCCTTACCAATATCTCCAATTGCAGTGACTTTCCCTTTAGCACCATCACCGAATCGCACATTTCAGCCTTTCTTGGGCTTGAGATTCTTGAACCAGTGCTTGCTTCCAGTCATGTGCCTCGAGCAGCCACTGTCCAATTACCACTGCTCATCTTGTTGGTGGAGCAGTGCCTGTTGATGTACCTACAGACTCAAAGTTAACGGGTTTAGGTACCCATGCTTTGTCGGGTCCTTTTGGGTTAGCCTTCTTAGCCTTTTGGCGTCTGTTTTTCTTTGGAGAGGTTAGGTTCTGGGAATCAAGAACTTTCTCCTTGCCCTTATCAGAAGCTTTGGCTTTCTAAGAAGCCTTACTCTTCTTGGAAGAGTTAGTCTCCTTAGCTTAGCCTTCTGAGATTTTCTCTTAGCCTTCTGAGGCCGAAAGATTTTTCCTTTTTCCAACATAGGACATTTCTCAGATCCATGACCACTTTTAAAACAGATTATGCATGTTCGACTTATCTTAGTTAGGGATGGATCAATGTCATGAGGTTCAAATACCTCTTCATAACCTAAGCCACTTTTGTCTTTATAGGGTCTTTGACCCCTGAGCAAAAGACTTAGCATTTTTTCTTCATTGACCATCTTATCTAAATTAGAGGTCAGAAGTTCATTTGTTTTCAGTAACTCGATATGGCTTTTTCAGCCTTCTCTACAGTTACCGAAGATAAACCTTCAAACGCTTGATAGAGTTCATGACTTTTAAGATATCTATCTTTGAAGTCATCTCTTTAAAGTTTCAGATTTTGAACTTCTTGAATTAGTCTCGCATTTTCAGCCTCTAAATGTTTGAAAGATTTTTTGAGGGTGCTGAAATTATTCGCTAATTCATTCGAGTCTTTCAGAAGCTCGTCATAGAGTTCTGAAAGCTCATCATATGAATATGAAAGAGGAGGAGAGTTAGGTACCTCTTCTGACTCAGATTCTGTTTCCATAATGTAGTCAATACCAGCCATGAAGCAGACATTTGCTTTTCCATCACTTGCAGACTCAAAACCTTCTCTTTCTGAATCACTCCAGGTAGCATCCATCGCCTTCTTCTTTTTAGGAATGAATTTCTTCTTTCCTTTGTTCTGAGGACATTCAGTTCTGAAATGTCCTTTCTCTCCACATCCGTAGCATGTGGCTTCAGAAGCTTTGACCTTTCCCTTCTTAGGTGCGATTTCCTTGCCCTTCCTTGGTCTGCTCTTCCAAGCTTTTCTCATCTTTCTGACCAGAAGGGAAATGTCATCGTTCTCAGATTCTGAGTCTGATTCATCTTCTGACTTAAAAACTTCTTCAGCCTTGAGGGCCTTAGAAGATTTTCTAACTTGGCTTTCGAGGGCATGTCCCTTTTGAGGCTTAGAAGAGGAGGGTCCACCTAGAAGGCCTTCTACCTCAATCTCATGTGTTCTGAGAGAGCCAAATAGTACATCCAAACCAAACTGGTTTAGATCCTTCGCTTCTTGAATTGTCGTGACCTTCGGACGCCATCTTGAGGAGAGACTTCTGAGGATCTTCCTTACCATCTCAGCGTTAGAGTAGGTCTTTCCCAAGACCTTCAACTAGTTGATGATATGTAGGAACCGTATTGACATACTGTCAATCGTATCATCTTGTTGCATGCTGAAAGATTCATATTTGTGTACGAGCATGGAGATCTTGGTCTCCTTGACTTCGTAATTTCCTTCATGCAACATGTGAAGTCTTTCCCAAATCTCTTGAGTTGTATCACAATATACTATCTTGTCATACTCAACTTTTGGTAAGGCATAGAGGAGAATGTATTTGGCCTTGAAGTTTAGTTGAATCTTCTCTTTCATGTCTGTAGTCTATCGTCTTTGGGAACCCTTCTGGTGTATGTTCTGGGCGCTGGAGGTTCTGCTCCAGGTTCTGCATCAGCTGCAACTACTGCTTGTTCTGTCACAGTTTGGAGCGGCTGATAATCTCCATTTTCAATTCTGTCCCACAGATCAAGACTGGTGTGTTTGATGAACAAGGTCATCCTATCACGCCAGTAATCAAAGTTATCTCCAAGGAACATTGGAGGTCTGTTGATAGAAGCTCCATCAGATATAAAAGCTGCTGGTGAGTCCATAATACCTTCTTGGATCTTTTTCCTTGACACTTAGGTGCTCAACCCTTTAAGGACCGAGCTCTGATGCCAATTTAAGGTGAATATGTGCACGAGAAGTGGGGTTGAATCGTGCTTGTTAAAAAATTATGTTTCTAAAACTTTTCTTTGACAGTTGTTTTACTCAGAAAGTAGGTTTTAGAGTTTGCAGCGGAATAAGCTTTCTGAGAAGGTTAAGTTTCTGAGAACTTTGACCTTTCTGAGAAAGTTACTTACTGAGAGTTTTAAGAAACTGTTTGCAGTTAATTTTTCTTAAACACTTTCTGAATTTAACTTTGTAAGTTTTACACAGTAAAATCTCAGCTAGAAATATGTTTGTAGTTTTTCTCAAAGTTTTATGTAAATTAGAGAGTAGGGAGAAAAGCTAAACACAAGAGATTTTTATACTGATTCGGTTCTAAATAACCTACTACAGTCCTCAACCTCCAGTAAAGGACAACATTGTCTTTACCACATAAAGGACTTCTACCACTTCACAACCCGAAGTGGATTTCCTTGCCTCAACACGAGGACTTCCTTGCCTTAACACTTAAGGACTTTCACTTGCCTCAACATAGAGGACTTAACTTGCCTTAAACAATTAAGGACTTTAACATTGCCTCAAACAATCGAGGACTTAAAACTGCCTTCAAACAGCGAAGGACTTTGCGTTTTTGCGAATGAGTTTTCTTTCGAAAATCACTACTAAAACTAAGATACAAACTTAATTTCTCTCTTAGTAGACTTCTAGAATTAACTTACAATTGTAAGAATTTACACCAATACAAAACTAGAAGATTTTTCGCAAATTGAAGAACAACTTAAGTTAAGTTGCCTTTCTGAGAAAGTTCAAGTTTTCGCAAAAATGATTTCAATTCAGCAGAGTTTTTGCACGTTTAATCAAGAGTTTTTAGCGCAAGAATTTCGTCACAAAGTTCTGCAATTGAATTCATATTTATAGGCATTTAAAATGCCGCGAAAAAGAGCTTTCACTTTGCTGATGTGGCTGTGTCTTCTTCATAACGGCTCCCTGCTACAGTCAGCGCGAAATGAGGAACTTTTCAGACGTGTATAGTGAACAAGTTCCCACATGTCCAGCTTGTCATAGCGAGCTTTCTGAGAGTGATTGCGAATCCTTTGAGTGTAGACACTTGGTTGCTTCTGAGTCTAACTTTCTGAGTGATGTACGGACTTCTGAGGCGAACCTTCTGAGGAAAGGCCCTTCTGAGAGCCAACAATCAAGAAGGTCTTCTGAGACCTTTCTGAGGCGACTGTGTTCTTTCCTCAGAAACACACTTTCACCTTCTGCGTTTCTTAGATTCCTTTCTGAGATCTTTAACGCGTTGATTTATCATTCGATCTTGAGGTTACTCGTTGTTGTCTTGTTCTTGCTCAAGGAATGCAATGAATTTAAATCTTTCTGAGACACTCAAGCACACATATTAGCAAACACTTAAGTAAAATTTTTATACTTATGGCTTATTTTGTTATCATTAAAACTTTTGTAATCCGAAGAGAAATATAAACATTTTTCTTAAAAGGGTTCTGAAGCTTACAAATATTGGCTATTGAATGTTAAAAATACATTATATATTTCATTTTTAGGTCTAAATTGAAAAATGCACTGATTATGAAAAACAATCTTAGATGTCAAAGTTTCTTATTACAACTTTATTTTACATCAATTTTTAAATTAATCATTTACTTCTCGTGCGTAGCGTGAATATTAAACCAGTAATGTAATTTATGTCTATATCTATATCTATCTATATTTATCTATATAACGTTGTAAAATGCAGTTAATAACAAGCTGCTATTATGCCACATGTCTTGTGCATTTTCCCTCCAAAAGCATTCCTTGTATCTATTCAATCATCTACAATTTGTCTAATCCATGATTTATGTTATCATTTATTTCATCAATTCAATTCAATTTCTTCAAATATTATATTCAATTCCATATTCAATTCACATTCAATAACCCAAGTCCACAATAATTACATAATATATATAATATATAATTATAAATATCAACTAAAATTACAAACACAAATAATTTATAACAATAATGATATGTTTGTTGGGAAATCACGCATAAAGGTGCAGCGGAAAACAAAATTTTTTATGCAATTCCCACCCAAGGACTCATGTGAATGAACATGATTCATCTATGAATTACTTGTTAAAGCGTTATCGAAATACAATTTGTGAACAACACTTGTTCTTGAGTTCTTCAAAAGTTCTTGTTCTTGAATTCTTCAACTCTTGAAATCTTGAATTCTTGAACTCTTCAATTCTTGAAGTCTTCAAATCTTGAACTCTTCAAATCTTGAACTCTTGAACTCTTCAAATCTTGAACTCTTCAATTCTTGAATTCTTGAATCTTCACAAAGAGCTATGTCAAACTCTTCCGTTGCAAGTGTAGCAACGGCCTAGAGATATCCACACAGCAGTTGTGAGTGTCAAACACTCACCTTGATGCTTTTCTGAAACTCACTATGCTAGTAGCGAGAAACAAAGAAATAAGGATTTCTAGAGAGGAAGGCTAAAGTGTATGAAGTCAACAACCAACACAAAAGGCTCCTTAGGTGTGTTATTTATAGTCAACATTTAACCTAAACCTGAGCCTTGTTGGGCCCATTTCATGAAAGCCCAATTAGTCACACTAACTTCTCTTAATCCTTATTAGGCCCATCTTATGAAAGCCTAATTAAATTAGTCACACTAATTTAATCTTATATTTTATTAGGTCCATCTCATGAAGCCCAATTAAATTAGTCATACTAATTTATTCTAATTTAGCATCAATATAAAAACTGCTTTAGTGTGCGACCCTATAGGTTCTTACAACATTGGCAATATTATTAAATCTCATTTAAATAATATAAACAGTGAGCGGTATCTAGCAACACATCACTGCTACCCAAGTTATAAGAAAGTCAACGGTTTGACATAACCTTTCCGTGATTGACGTTACCGTACACTTCAGTCCCTTTGTCCAAATATCCAGATTTAACACAAGCATGGAATTAGTCATCTTGTATAGTTAAATCATTAGTTTCTTGATCTCCAAGTAGACTGATAAAATAAATGACATTAATGTCACACATTAATTCATTTCAGCATGGCCATGCATTTACCCAGTCCTACTCATCAAGGGGCCCACGGATATATCTCTCGTAATGTGAGAGGGACAAATTCTATCTACGTTACTCGCACCGCCCACATGATTCGTGATATGCCTAATGACCGACTTTATAATTACCCTGTTACGGATAACGTTTGACGGTATCAAAGCACACGACTCCTCATGCAGCGGATCGCAGTAACTTCAAGTCAAAGGACTACATGTACCATCATCACTATGAGAATCACCTATGACATTTACATTACTATCCATGTGGTGTTCTCATGGCGGGTCAGTCCAATATATATCACCATATATACCTATGTGCAGACTTGATATCACATATCCATAACCTGTGAGAAAAGGTTATCAGTCCATACACATACTAGTCTCAACGTATTACTATTGTCCTGTTGTTTATAGTAATACTTGACTAGGGACATTTAAGAATGAAGTCTCACTATTAGGTTATGTACCTAATCTTTATTTCATTCTAAGGATATCATAATGTTTATTAAAATAAATAAACAATTAATGAAAACAATGCCTCATATATATATATATATATAATTATATAAAATAAAATGTCATAATATCATAATAAAAATGCAACTATGATTGGCCCTCTAGGGCATATACCAACAGACTCCCACTTGCACTAGAGCCAATACGGCATATCCCTAATGCCTAATGATCTAGTGTGCCCATCATGCTTCCGCTGAGGAAGTGACCTGGTCAGTGGGTCAGCGATGTTATCATCAGTTGGCACTCTGCATATCTTTACATCTCCTCTATTGATAATCTCTCGAAAAAGATGATAGCGCCTGAGTATATGTTTGGATCGCTGGTGAGATCTAGGTTCCTTAACCTGTGCAATGGCTCCATTGTTGTCACAATAGAGAGCTACTGGGTCCTCAATGCACGGAACCACACCAAGTTCAGTAATGAACTTTCAGATCCAAACAATCTCTTTTGTTGCATTACTGCCAGCAACATACTCGACCTTTGTAGTAAAATCGGCGACTGTCTCTTGCTCGGAACTCTTCCAGCTCACAGTCCCGTCATTAAGACAAAACTGAAGGTGCTTGTGACGTGAGAAGGGGGGTTGAATCACGTCTGCTTAAAAACTTTACTTCCTGAAACTTGCAATTCCGATCAAGCTATAAGCTTGTCTAGTTATAGAGTGCAGCGGATTAGAGAATGATGCAAGCTTAAGTTTCGAATTAGCTTAGCCTTAGGTGTAAGGCTTGCTTATGTTATAATCACTTTGTGCTTGTAGATTAAGTTAATTGATGTAGCCTTTGAGCTTTGGCTCTAGGTGGCTAAGTTATGTTACTTTAATCAAGTTAGGTGCAAGTGTGCGTGCTCTATGTTATAAGGAAATGCTATGTAAAAGATAAAGGTAGAGAGAGTGCACACTATAAGTTTTTATACTGGTTCGGCAATGTGCCTACTCCAGTCCTCAAGCTTCACTTGAGAGTTTACTAATCACCACCTCCAAACACTTGAAGGATTTCTGCCTCAGCACACCACTGGGGACTTCCCGCACTTCACACCTGAAGTGGCTAACTACACCTCAACCTAGAGATAACTTCCTTGCCTTCAACACTGAAGGTCTTTCTACCCTGCCTTGAACCTTCAAGGACTTCTGCCTTCTCAACTAGAAGGACTTGTACAAACTGTAAATTGAAGAGATTCTTGTGATTCTAAGAATCAAATAAGAACTTAGATGCAACTAAGTTTTGCTCTTATTTGATCTTCAAAGCTTAACTTGAAAAGGCAAGGATATTCAAATTGTTCTTAGCTAAAATCTTACAAATTACCCCTTTTGATCTAAATTTATATGAATTCGAGTACAAATAGTTGTTAGAATTTTTGACAGAGTTTCAGTTTTTTTGTTCTTAATTCTCTTGATGCTCTTGTCAAATGATGGGGTATTTATAGGCATCAAAGTCCACTTCCAAATAAGGAAACTTTGAACTTGTCTTTAATGCTTGAGCTCATGCTTCTATGTGCCTATGCTTGCTTGAGCTTGAGCTTGCTTGAGCTTTACTTGAGTTTGAGCTTCCTTGGTGTGCTTAGCTTGTTCTACTATCACCAAGCTTAGGTGATTAGCTTTGGTTACAAGGTAGCTTTACTTACTAGCTTGAGCTTGCTTCAGCTTCCTTGATGTGTTGAGCTTATGCTATGTGCCACTAGCTTGCTTGTGGTGCAAGAAGTTTCCCTTGGTGTCTTGAGCTTATGCTATGCTCCACCTATAGCTTGCTTGTGTTGCAAGAAGCTTCCCTTGGTGTCTTGAGCTTATGTTATGCTCCACCTATAGCTTGCTTGTGGTGCAAGAAGCTTCCCTTTATGCTTTGAGCTTATGCTATGAGCCTCTAGCTTTAGCTTGTGCTATGCGCCTCTTAGCTCCTTAAGCTTATGTTATGCGCCTCTTAGGTGCTCTTTTGCTTCAAGTGTTTTCTTAATATTTTTAATTCCTCATAGGTTAACCTCCTGAAACACTTAATGAAACCATTAGTATTCACAAGAAAAATTCTTATCCAACACTTAGAGATTTTTATCATTCAAAACATCTTATGACAATGTAGGGTTCTTGGAGCTAACAATCTCCCCCTTTTTTATGATAACAATCTTAAGTAGAATAAGAGTTTTGTTTGATCTTATTATGAAAAAATATTCTTAAGTCTTGGGGACTTAGGAATTATTTCTCATAGTAGCATAATCATAATATTGAGAGATAAGCAAATAGTAGAATTTAACATTTGTAATTTAACTTATGCAGTAGCAAAATACTAAGAAATGCTTAAGGTTATGCATAAAGAGAAATAATTAAGATAAAATAAGCTACTTGCTCCCCCTAGGTGTATGCACCTATACTACTAAGATCATACTAGAAGCTACTTAGAAGCTACTACTTCTTGTACTTTTCTTCTACTTTTTCTCCCCCTTTGTTTTCATCAAAAATCAACCCAAACAGGGGTGGTCTTCACATGTAGCGCCTATTGCCTTGAAGTCCTAGGAAGAGTAGGTCCCGAATTTCACTAAGAGTGTTGGTGTTAGGTCTTGCATTAGATGAACTTGATCTTTGCCGGTAGTAACCCAACCCTTGAACTTCCAAGTTGTGAAATGAAACAACCAAGTCTTCATGAGGTTGTGGAGGTGGTGAGGATGGCCGAATTTCCTCAAGTGAGGGATTAAAAAAAAAATTCTTGCCTTTGAGGTGGTGGTTCTTCATGAGTAACATGCTCCCCCTCAACTTCATTTTCCTCCATGTTGTTGATAACTTCAAGGTTCTCACCTACTCCCATGGTGGTCTCAAGAGTATTCACTTTGATCATCCATAAGATCTTGTAATGCATCCTCCATCTTATCGATTGCAAATTGATTAATCTCCCCCTAGACATGTGCATCCTTCTTGATCAATAAAAAAGTTTTAACCTTTTGAGTCTTGGGTAAGGTTTCAACAAAAAGGTTCAGCCTTTGTGAACTTTTTAACATGGATTCACCAAAAAGTTTCAACCTTTGTGAACTTTTAACATGAATTCACCAAAAAGTTTCAACCTTTGTGAACTTTTAACATTGGTTCACCAAAAACTTTCAACCTTTGTGAATCTTTACTATGAATTCACTAAAAAGTTTCAACCTTTGTCTTCATGCACTTCATTCAAGATCACACATTTGTCTTTGCCTCTAGTTATGCCTTTTGAACCCGTAGTTATGACACAAGGATTTGGTTTGAAGCTTACAAGAAAAAAAAATCTAGGGAAAGAAAAGGCTATGGTTTGATGGTAGTTGAAGGGTTAAAGGTCGAGTTTGAGAGGTTAAGATGAAGGTTATGTGTATAGGTGATGAGTGGTGAAGTTTGAGAAGGTTAGGAGGTGAGTTGTGAGAGTTTGGTGATGTGTTATGGTAGGGGTGAGGGTATGCACGCGATTGATGTGATGAGGAGGGTTTAGATGAGTGGTATGAGGCTTAGGTAAAGAGGTTGGGGGTAGAGGTTGTGAGGGGTGTGAGGGTTAGAGAGAGGGAGGCCGTGAGAGGTGAGGTGAGGTGAGGTGATTGTTAGGTGTAAAGGTGAGAGCTTTGGGTGTAAAGATTATAGCTTTATGAAGGTGAGAGCTATAGGAAGGTCTGTGAAGGCTTTATGAAGGGTGGAGGTGATAGAGATAAGGTGAGGTGATGAGAGACTAGGTGAAAATATGAGTGAAGGCTAGGTAGAGAATATGAGTGGAGGCTAGGTGGAAAAAATATGAGAAGAGGCTAGGTGGAAAATATGAGTGGAGGCTAAGTGAAAAAAAAACATGAGTGGAGGCTAGGTGAAAAATATGAGCATAGGCTATGTGGAAATATGAGTGGAGGCTAAAAAAATGAGTGGAGGCTAGCTAGAGAGAGAGAGGGGGCGAAAATTAATGAGAGGGTGAGAGGGAAAAAGAAAAAATTGTAAGAGATTTGAGAAAATAAGAATTAGTGTGTGATTGGTTCAGCATTTAATGAAAGAAAATACAATTAGAGTGTCACAACCAATGGGAAGGCTCCATGAGAGTGTCACAACCAATGGGAAGACTCCATGAGGATATTTTAGCATTTAAAGAGATTTCCCAAGGTGCTCTCATATCTTATATTATTGCAAGACAAATAATAATTAAATTAATATTAAATTTTCAATCTTGCAAAATTAAATAACAAAAATAAAAATTATTTTTGTTAAATAATATATATGAGGCACAAATTATTGAGTGGGGTCCACTAGAATTTTAAATTGATCAACTAATAAGCAATGGTTGACCCTCTAAAACTTAGTTGACTTTTTAATTGCAAAGAGACCTTCCTCCTTACTTTCTAGCAAGCCATGCGCTACTTTTCTCCCTCTTATGAGCTTCACCTTAAAATTTTTCATTTCCTTGCTTCTCCTAGCTCATGTACTCAACCTAGTAGTCTAGTGCATCTATTACTACCATTAGGGGAGGTATAGCTAACTTCTTGAAAATTTTAAATTTCTCATAACCTTAAAATTTTTCAAAAGGTTTTAAGCTAAGCATATCCTTCAACATGTTAAAGCGATCTTCAGCTAAAGGCTTTGTAAATATATATAACACTTATGAAATGGTGTTTTATATCTATGTGCTTAGACCTAGAATGTTGAATGGGTTCTTAGCTATAGCTATTGCACTAGTATTATCACAAAAGATTGGGATTTTTTCATACCTTAGGTGGTAAGCCAAGAGTTGGTTGCTTACCACAACTCTAGAAGTAACAACTAGCTCTTTGATGTAATTTCGCGGATTTGTATTCTCTATGCGGCATACCTCATTGTTTCAGTCATATCTTGAGTTGTAGATATCGGAATCAGGTGATCTTTGGCTTGTTGGAAAGCTAAGATCGAGAGCTACAACTTCTCTTTATCTCACGAGCTTAGTTGAGGTCATTTGGACGTCCATATACTGGCTCGAATTCTGTGAACATTACTGCCAGCAACATACTCGACCTCTGTAGTAAAATCGGCGACTGTCTCTTGCTCGGAACTCTTCCAGCTCACAGTCCCGTCATTAAGACAAAACTGAAGGTGCTTGTGACGTGAGAAGGGGGTTGAATCACGTCTGCTTAAAAACTTTGCTTCCTGAAACTTGCAATTCCGATCAAGCTATAAGCTTGTCTAGTTATAGAGTGCAACGGATTAGAGAATGATGCAAGCTTAAGTTTCGAATTAGCTTAGCCTTAGGTGTAAGGCTTGCTTATGTTATAATCACTTTGTGCTTGTAGATTAAGTTAATTGATGTAGCCTTTGAGCTTTGGCTCTAGGTGGCTAAGTTATGTTACTTTAATCAAGTTAGGTGCAAGTGTGCGTGCTCTATGTTATAAGGAAATGCTATGTAAAAGATAAAGGTAGAGAGAGTGCACATAGTAAGTTTTTATACTGGTTCGGCAATGTGCCTACTCCAGTCCTCAAGCTTCACTTGAGAGTTTACTAATCACCACCTCCAAACACTTGAAGGATTTCTGCCTCAGCACACCACTGGGGACTTTCTGCACTTCACACCTGAAGTGGCTAACTACACCTCAACCTAGAGATGACTTCCTTGCCTTCAACACTGAAGGTCTTTTTACCCTGCCTTGAACCTTCAAGGACTTCTGCCTTCACAACTAGAAGGACTTGTACAAACTGTAAATTGAAAAGATTCTTGTGATTCTAAGAATCAAATAAGAACTTAGATGCAACTAAGTTTTGCTCTTATTTGATCTTCAAAGCTTAACTTGCAAATGCAAGGATATTCAAATTGTTCTTAGCTAAAATCTTACAAATAACCCCTTTTGATCTAAATGTATATGAATTCGAGTACAAATAGTTGTTAGAATTTTTCACAGAGTTTCAGCTTTTTTGTTCTTAATTCTCTTGATGCTCTTGTCAAATGATGGGGTATTTATAGGCATCAAAGTCCACTTCCAAATAAGGAAACTTTGAACTTGTCTTTAATGCTTGAGCTCATGCTTCCATGCGCCTATGCTTGCTTGCGCTTGCTTGAGCTTGAGCTTGCTTGAGCTTGAGCTTGCTTGAGCTTTACTTGAGTTTGAGCTTCCTTGGTGTGCTTAGCTTGTTCTACTATCACCAAGCTTAGGTGATTAGCTTTGGTTACAAGGTAGCTTTACTTACTAGCTTGAGCTTGCTTCAGCTTCCTTGATGTGTTGAGCTTATGCTATGCGCCACTAGCTTGCTTGTGGTGCAAGAAGCTTCCCTTGGTGTCTTGAGCTTATGCCATGCTCCACCTATAGCTTGCTTGTGTTGCAAGAAGCTTCCCTTGGTGTCTTGAGCTTATGCTATGCTCCACCTATAGCTTGCTTGTGGTGCAAGAAGCTTCCCTTTATGCTTTGAGCTTATGCTATGAGCCTCTAGCTTTAGCTTGTGCTATGCGCCTCTTAGCTCCTTAAGCTTATGTTATGCGCCTCTTAGGTGCTCTTTTGCTTCAAGTGTTTTCTTAATATTTTTAATACCTCATAGGTTAACCTCCTGAAACACTTGATGAAACCATTAGTATTCACAAGCAAAATTCTTATCCAACACTTAGAGATTTTTATCATTCAAAACATCTTATGACAATGTAGGGTTCTTGGAGCTAACAAAAACACATAACCTGATTTTGTCGGTTTGGAAACTAGCATCAGTGTAACCCTTTATAACTAGTTCTTCTTCACCTCCATATATCAAGAATCAATCATTAGTTCTTCTCAAGTACTTAAGGATATTCTTGATGACTGTCCAGTGACCATCACTGGGATCTGACTGGTATCTGCTCGTCATGCTCAAAGCATACGAGACATCTGGTCGTGTACATAACATAACATACATGATAGATCCAATTGCATATGCATATGGAATCTTATTCATCCGATCCCTATCGGCTTGAGAAAGGGGAGATTGGGCCTTTGAGAGTGTCACACCATGTGACATAGGCAAGAACCCTTTCTTTGAATCATGCATCTTAAAGTGTCTCAACACTTTGTCTATGTATGTACATTGGCTTAAGCCAAGCAATATCTTTGATCTATCTCTATAGATCCTTACACCCAATATGTAAGTAGCTTTGCCTAAGTCCTTCATTGAAAAACAGTTCCCAAGCCAAGTCTTAATAGACTATAATGTCGGGATGTCATTTCCAATGAGTAGTATGTCAACCACATACAAGACCAGAAATGCAACTGTGCTCCCACTAACCTTCTTGTAAACACAAGGTTCATCTTCGTTCTTAACGAATCCAAACTGTCTCACAGTCTCGTCAAAACGAAGATTCCAACTCCTAGAAGCTTGCTTCAATCCATAGATTGATCGTTGTAACTCGGATACTTTTGCAGCAACGTCTCTGATGTCAAAACCTTCGGGTTGTGTCATGCACACATCCTCAAGGAGATTTCCATTAAGGAAAGCAGTATTGACATCCATCTGCCATATCTCATAATCATAGTATGCAGCGATAGCAAGTAAAATCCGAATGGATTTAAGCATAGCGAAAGGTGAAAAAGTTTCATCATAGTCTACACCATGAGTTTGCTGGAAACCCTTTGCAACCAATCTTGTCTTAAAGGTAATCACATTACCATCCATGTCAGTTTTCTTCTTGAAAACCCACTTACAACCTATGGGTTTTACCCCTTCAGGTTGATCAACCAACGTCCGCACCTGGTTAGTGTACATGGAATCCATTTCAGATTTCATGGCTTCTAGCCACTTTTCATAATCAGGTCCTGTAATGGCCTCCTGATAGGTAACAGGCTCATCTTGATCCATGAGCAGCACATCACCCTGTTGAGTCATGAGAAATTCATATCTCTTAGTCGGGTGACGTGTTCTGTCTCACCTACGTGGTTCTTGTGTTACTTGACCAGACTCTTGTACCACAACAACTTGTGTACTCTACTCTTATTCCACCTCCAGTAAAGTTTCTTCTTGTGGTAGAAGTATTTCTTCAATTTCTACTTTGCTCCCACTGGCTCCAATGAATTCCTTCTCAAGGAATACACCAGTTCGCGCAACAAACACTTTGTTGTCGGATTGGTTGTAGAAATAGTATCCCTTGGTTTCTTTAGGATACCCCACAAAGAAGCACTTTTCATATTTAGTTTTAAGCTTATTAGAGACCTGACGTTTCACATAAGCTTCACAACCCCAAATCTTCATAAAAGACATACTGGGTCGTCTACCAGCCCACATCTCATATGGTGTCTTTTCTACCGTCTTGGTTGGAACACGGTTAAGTTAAGTGTTGTTGTCAACACAGCATATCCCTAGAAAGAATTTGGAATGTTTGCATGACTCATCAACCATGTCCAATAGCGTTCGATTTCTCCTCTCAGAAACACCATTCCACTATGGCGTTCATGGAGGAGTGAGTTGAGATAATATCCCACACTCTCGCAGATAGTCATCAAACTCTTGACTCAAGTATTCACCTCCTCGATCTGATCGAAGGATTTTAAAACTCTTGCCAAGTTAGTTTTTCTACTTCATTCTTGAATTCCTTCAACTTTTCAAAGGATTCCGATTTGTGTCTCATGAGATACACATATCCATATCTATTGAAGTCATCAGTGAATGTGACGAAGTATTGAAAACCACCTCTGGCCGAGATACTAATGGGTCCGCGCACATCGATACGTATAAGGCCCAAAAGTTCAGTGGCCCTTTCACGCTTTTGAGTGAATGGCGCCTTAGTCATTTTTCCCAATAAAAAAGATTCACATGTCTCATATGAATCATAATCAAATGAGTCCAATAATCCATCTTTATGGAGTTTTGAAATGCGCTTCTCATTTATATGGCCTAAATGACAATGCCAACGGTAAGAAGGATTCAATTTGTTTGATTTGAACCTCTTAGTATTAATGTTATAGATGGACGTTTCAAGATCAAGAACGTAAAAGTCCATTAATCATAGGTGCACTACCACAAAGGACATCATCATAATAAATTGAACAACATTTGTTCTTCATTATAAAACTAAACCATGTTTATCCAAACTGGAATTAGAAACGATGTTCTTCTAATGGCATATACATTATAACAGTTCTCTAACTGAATAATGAGCCCAATGGGCAAAGTCAAATCTTAACTTCCTACAGTCAATGCAGCAACTCTTGCTCCATTTCCAACTCGTAGGTCGACTTTTACCCTTCGTCAATGATCTAATCTCATTTGCACAAATAAACAAGTGAGAACTACATCGAGTATCTAAAACTCATGATGCAGAAGTAGATAATTGACCTCTATAACAATCATACATGAACTGGAAGTCTCACTTCCTTTGTTATTCTTTCATTCTTCCAGGTATTTTGCACAGTTCCTCTTCCAATGTCCGGTCCTACCGGAATGGAAGCAGGTATCTTCTTTAGACACATCGTCCTTAGGCTTCAAGGCTTTCAGCTTGGGAATCTCATTGCCCTTGCCCTTTGCCTTGCCCTTGCCCTTGGACTTGTTGCTTTCCTTCTTTTGCTCTTTCATCTTGAACCATCAAGAAGGCATGCCCTTTGATATAGTTGCTTGAGGTGTATGATCACATCATACGCCTCTATGCTTTCATGACTCTCATGATATTTCTTCAACTCAGGGGTCAAGGTAGCAAGCATAAGACAAAAAAACATCTAAGGCTTTATCCTAATGCTTCTTATAAGCATCTTTGTCAGCCCTAGAAGTACTTGCAGCTGGTGTCTCCTTAGGAACAATTCCTTTGAGGACATTTCTTTTCATGCTTGAGGACAATCCTCAAGTTTCTATACCAGTCTAGAAAATTTGTTCCAGACAACTTATCCTTCTCAAGGATAGATCGCAACGACAGGTTATTTAATGCGCGTGATGTCATGGTAAACCACAGAAAGATAATATGCAGAGTGAGAATTATGACATATAATATTTAATTAGGACTTTAATTAAATATTGCTCCCACTATTTTACTCAAATCAACGACCCTCTACATTGATTCGTAAAATTTTCCTTTGGAATATTTTATAGTGGGCCAAGATCCATATTTCATCTAGCTTTAAGTCAACTTTGGTTGATCGCTTAAAGTTTCGACTATTTAGGTAGGAAACTCTTTCCAATTGTATCTTATACAATTCTTGGATAGTTGGGTGAATAACACCTTATTCTAATTCATCTTATGAATAAAAGCCCAATTGTCGTTGCCTCTAAGCCTCTCAATCCTATTGAATCTCACTTAGTTAAGTCAAACCCAATGGGTAGCAGTCGGACATTACTTGCTTGTCCTATCGCGCCTTACTGCCATAGATAAGAGTGCCCTGCTTTGGCAGACCCACACTACGTCGATAACAGTCCTGACGAGTGCTATGCATCGGAAGGCTATCATGACTTAATATTTTACAATGAGGGGTTTTTCATAAATTGATCTCACCATGTAGTGTTAAACCATTTAACACATAACATCCATATATGTATCTCATACATATATGTATAACATGTAAATGCAACATGATACAATAAAATGAATAAAGCATATGAGGACATATAAACATGCATCCCATGACATGTTAAAAGAAATACTTTAAATCATTTTATCCAATTAAAAACGAATACTTTATATTTAAAACGATTTTATTGCTCTAATCGTAAAGTGTTTTTCGGAATATAAAACGATTTATTGAAACGCATCTTGAATCCGTGACAGATAAACCATATGTATACAATTCGATTTAATCAATCACATTAATTAAAACGATTTTCAAATTTGAAATACATATATATCTCATATATATGTATGCGATTTAATTAACCATTAATTAAAAAGGATTTCAAAATTTGAAATATAGATATGGTATATATATATATATGTGCGAATTTTAGTTAATCATATTAATTAAAGATTTTCAAATTTGAAAAAGATATGATACATATATCCATTTTAATTAATCTCATTAATTAAAAGATTTCCAAATTTGAAAAAGATATGATACACATATCCCTTTTAATTAACTCATTAATTAAAATATTTCCAAATTTGAAAAAGATATGATGTCAAATATCCCTATTAATTAATCTCATTAATTAAAAGATTTCCAAATTTGAAAAAGATATGTTACATATATCCCTTTTAATTAATCTCATTAATTAAAAGATTTCCCAATTTGAAAAAGATATGATATCAAATATCCCTTTTAATTAATCTCATTAATTAAAAGATTTCCAAATTTGAAAAAGATATGATATCAAATATCTCTATTAATCAATATCATTAATTAAAAGATTTCCAAATTTGAAAAAGATATGATACACATATCCGTTTTAATCAATCTCATTAATTAAAAGATTTCCAAATTTGAAAAAGATATGATATCAAATATCTCTAATTAATTAATCTTATTAATTAAAAGATTTCCAAATTTGAAAAAGATATGATATTAACATATCACATCTATTTGTCACTCAAAAAGGAATCAAGATCAAATCAAATAAATCCTAGCCATCCATCATGTAATTTTTGAAAATAAACAAGGAAATAACAAGCAATTTTCGAAAACAAGGATCAAACGCCAAACTTTTCGAAAACAATGATGAACTTTGAAAATAAGGATTAGCTTCGAAAACAAGGATTAGTTTCGAAAACAAGAATTTCAAAACCAAGGATCTCGAAAATAAGGTTTCAACTCTTGAACCTTTTTCGTGAATCCTTATCGGCAAAGAAGCAAAACCATGTTATCACATAACATGATGATTTCGCAAATCATATCATCATATGATCAAAATCGCTTCTTGCAAAAATCAAAACCATGTTTATCCCATAAACAACATAACAAAACCGTGTTTATCATATAAACAACAGATAGTTCTTTCAAGAGAACCACGTTTTCACAAGAGGCTTTGATACCACTGTTGGGAAATCACGCATAAAGGTGCAGCGGAAAACAAAATTTTTTATGCAATTCCCACCCAAGGACCCATGTGAATGAACATGATTCATCTATGAATTACCTGTTGAAGCGTTATCGCAATACAATTTGTGAACAACACTTGTTCTTGAGTTCTTCAAAAGTTCTTGTTCTTGAATTCTTCAACTCTTGAAATCTTGAAATCTTGAATTCTTGAACTCTTCGATTCTTGAAGTCTTCAAATCTTGAACTCTTCAAATCTTGAACTCTTCAAATCTTGAACTCTTGAACTCTTCAATTCTTGAACTCTTCAATTCTTGAATTCTTGAATCTTCACAAAGAGCTATGTCAAACTCTTCTGTTGCAAGTGTAGCAACGGCCTAGAGATATCCACACAGCAGTTGTGAGTGTCAAACACTCACCTTGATGCTTTTCTGAAACTCACTATGCTAGTAGCGAGAAACAGAGAAATAAGGATTTCTAGAGAGGAAGGCTAAAGTGTATGAAGTCAACAACCAACACAAAAGGCTCCTTAGGTGTGTTATTTATAGTCAACACTTAACCTAAACCTAAGCCTTGTTGGGCCCATCTCATGAAAGCCCAATTAGTCACACTAACTTCTCTTAATCCTTATTAGGCCCATCTTATGAAAGCCTAATTAAATTAGTCACACTAATTTAATCTTATATTTTATTAGGTCCATCTCATGAAGCCCAATTAAATTAGTCATACTAATTTATTCTAATTTAGCATCAATATAAAAACTGCTTTAGTGTGCGACCCTATAGGTTCTTACAACGTTGGCAATATTATTAAATCTCATTTAAATAATATAAACAGTGAGCGGTATCTAGCAACACATCACTGCTACCCAAGTTATAAGAAAGTCAACGGTTTGACATAATCTTTCCGTAATTGACGTTACCGTACACTTCAGTCCCTTTGTCCAAATATCCAGATTTAACACAAGCATGGAATTAGTCATCTTGTATAGTTAAATCATTAGTTTCTTGATCTCCGAGTAGACTGATAAAATAAATGTCATTAATGTCACACATTAATTCATTTCAGCATGGCCATGCATTTACCCAGTCCTACTCATCAAGGGGCCCACGGATATATCTCTCGTAATGTGAGAGGGACAAATTCTATCTACGTTACACGCACCGCCCACATGATTCGTGATATGCCTAATGACCAACTTTATAATTACCCTGTTACGGATAACGTTTGACGGTATCAAAGCACACGACTCCTCATGCAGCGGATCGCAGTAACTTCAAGTCAAAGGACTACATGTACCATCATCACTATGAGAATCACCTATGACATTTACATTACTATCCATGTGGTGTTCTCATGGCGGGTCAGTCCAATATATATCACCATATATACCTATGTGCAGACTTGATATCACATATCCATAACCTGTGAGAAAAGGTTATCAGTCCATACACATACTAGTCTCAACGTATTACTATTGTCCTGTTGTTTATAGTAATACTTGACTAGGGACATTTAAGAATGAAGTCTCACTATTAGGTTATGTACCTAATCTTTATTTCATTCTAAGGACATCATAATGTTTATTAAAATAAATAAACAATTAATGAAAACAATGCCTCATATATATATATATATATATATATATATATATATATATATATATATATATATATATATATATATATATATATAAATATATAAAATAAAATGTCATAATATCATAATAAAAATGCAACTATGATTGGCCCTCTAGGGCATATACCAACAGACTCCCACTTGCACTAGAGCCAATCCGGCATATCCCTAATGCCTAATGATCTAGTGTGCCCATCATGCTTCCGCTGAGGAAGTGACCTGGTCAGTGGGTCAGCGATGTTATCATCAGTTGGCACTCTGCATATCTTTACATCTCCTCTATTGATAATCTCTCGAATAAGATGATAGTGCCTGAGTATATGTTTGGATCACTGGTGAGATCTAGGTTCCTTAGCTTGTGCAATGGCTCCATTGTTGTCACAATAGAGAGCTACTGGGTCCTCAATGCACGGAACCACACCAAGTTCAGTAATGAACTTTCAGATCCAAACAATCTCTTTTGCTGCATTACTGCCAGCAACATACTCGACCTCTGTAGTAAAATCGGCGACTGTCTCTTGCTCGGAACTCTTCCAGCTCACAGTCCCGTCATTAAGACAAAACACATAACCTGATTTTGTCGGTTTGGAAACTAGCATCAGTGTAACCCTTTACAACTAGTTCTTCCTCACCTCCATATATCAAGAATCAATCATTAGTTCTACTCAAGTACTTAAGGATATTCTTGATGACTGTCCAGTGACCGTCACTGGGATCTGACTGGTATCTGCTCGTCATGCTCAAATCATACGAGACATCTGGTCGTGTACATAACATAGCATACATGATAGATCCAATTGCATATGCATATGGAATCTTATTCATCCGATCCCTATCGGCTTGAGAAAGGGGAGATTGGGCCTTTGAGAGTGTCACACCATGTGACATAGGCAAGAACCCTTTCTTTGAATCATGCATCTTAAAGTGTCTCAACACTTTGTCTATGTATGTACTTTGGCTTAGGCCAAGCAATATCTTTGATCTATCTCTATAGATCCTTACACCCAATATGTAAGTAGTTTTGCCTAAGTCCTTCATTGAAAAATAGTTCCCAAGCCAAGTCTTAATAGACTATAATGTCGGGATGTCATTTCCAATGAGTAGTATGTCAACCACATACAAGACCAGAAATGCAATTGTGCTCCCACTAACCTTCTTGTAAACACAAGGTTCATCTTCGTTCTTAACAAATCCAAACTGTCTCACAGTCTCGTCAAAACGAAGATTCCAACTCCTAGAAGCTTGCTTCAATCCATAGATTGATCGTTGTAACTCGCATACTTTTGCAGCAACGTCTCTGATGTCAAAATCTTCTGGTTGTGTCATGCACACATCCTCAAGGAGATTTCCATTAAGGAAAGCAGTATTGACATTCATCTGTCATATCTCATAATCATAGTATGCAGCGATAGCAAGTAAAATCCGAATGGATTTAAGCATAGCGAAAGGTGAAAAAGTTTCATCATAGTCTACACCATGAGTTTGCTGGAAACCCTTTGCAACCAATCTTGTCTTAAAGGTAATCACATTACCATCCATGTCAGTTTTCTTCTTGAAAACCCACTTACAACCTATGGGTTTTACCCCTTCAGGTTCATCAACCAAGGTCCGCACCTGGTTAGTGTACATGGAATCCATTTCAGATTTCATGGCTTCTAGCCACTTTTCAGAATCAGGTCCAGTAATGGACTCCTGATAGGTAACAGGCTCATCTTGATCCATGAGCAGCACATCACCCTGTTGAGTCATGAGAAATTCATATCTCTTAGTCGGGTGACGTGTTTTGTCTCACCTACATGGTTCTTGTGTTACTTGAGCAGACTCTTGTCCCACAACAACTTGTGTACTCTGCTCTTATTACCTCCGGTAAAGTTTCTTCTTGTGGTTGAAGTATTTCTTCAATTTCTACTTTGCTCCCACTGGCTCCAATGAATTCCTTCTCAAGGAATACACCAGTTCGCGCAACAAACACTTTGTTGTCGGATTGGTTGTAGAAATAGTACCCCTTGGTTTCTTTAGGATACCCCACAAAGAAGCACTTTTCAGATTTAGGTTTAAGCTTATTAGAGACCTGACGTTTCACATAAGCTTCACAACCCCAAATCATCATAAAAGACATACTGGGTCGTCTACCAGCCCACATCTCATATGGTGTCTTTTCTACCGTCTTTGTTGGAACACGGTTAAGTGTAAGTGTTGTTGTCAACACAGCATAACCCTAGAAAGAATTTGGAATGTTTGCATGACTCATCAACCATGTCCAATAGCGTTCGATTTCTCCTCTCAGAAACACCATTCCACTATGGCGTTCATGGAGGAGTGAGTTGAGATAATATCCCACACTCTCGCAGATAGTCATCAAACTCTTGACTCAAGTATTCACCTCCTCGATCTGATCGAAGGATTTTAAAACTCTTGCCAAGTTGGTTTTTCTACTTCATTCTTGAATTCCTTCAACTTTTCAAAGGATTCCGATTTGTGTCTCATGAGATACACATATCCATATCTATTGAAGTCATCAGTGAATGTGATGAAGTATTGAAAACCACCTCTGGCCGAGATACTAATGGGTCCGCGCACATCGATATGTATAAGGCCCAAAAGTTCAGTGGCCCTTTCACGCTTTTGAGTGAATTGGGCCTTAGTCATTTTTCCCAATAAAAAAGATTCACATGTCTCATATGAATCATAATCAAATGAGTCCAATAATCCATCTTTATGGAGTTTTGAAATGCGCTTCTCATTTATATGGCCTAAATGACAATGCCAACGGTAAGAAGGATTCAATTTGTTTGATTTGAACCTCTTAGTATTAATGTTATAGATGGACGTTTCAAGATCAAGAACGTAAAAGTCCATTAATCATAGGTGCACTACCACAAAGGACATCATCATAATAAATTGAACAACATTTGTTCTTCATTATAAAACTAAAACCATGTTTATCCAAACTGGAATTAGAAACGATGTTCTTCTAATGGCATATACATTATAACAGTTCTCTAACTGAATAATGAGCCCAATGGGCAAAGTCAAATCTTAACTTCCTACAGTCAATGCAGCAACTCTTGCTCCATTTCCAACTCGTAGGTCGACTTTTACCCTTCGTCAATGATCTAATCTCATTTGCACAAATAAACAAGTGAGAACTACATCGAGTATCTAATACTCATGATGCAGAAGTAGATAATTGACCTCTATAACAATCATACATGAACTGGAAGTCTCACTTCCTTTGTTATTCTTTCATTCTTCCAGGTATTTTGCACAGTTCCTCTTCCAATGTCCGGTCCTACCGGAATGGAAGCAGGTATCCTCTTTAGACACATCGCCCTTAGGCTTCAAGGCTTTCAGCTTGGGAATCTCATTGCCCTTGCCCTTTGCCTTGCCCTTGCCCTTGGACTTGCTGCTTTGCTTCTTTTGCTCTTTCATCTTGAACCATCAAGAAGGCATGCCCTTTGATATAGTTGCTTGAGGTGTATGATCACATCATACGCCTCTATGCTTTCATGACTCTCATGATATTTCTTCAACTCAGGGGTCAAGGTAGCAAGCATAAGACAAAAAAACATCTAAGGCTTTATCCTAATGCTTCTTATAAGCATCTTTGTCAGCCCTAGAAGTACTTGCAGCTGGTGTCTCCTTAGGAACAATTCCTTTGAGGACATTTCTTTTCATGCTTGAGGACAATCCTCAAGTTTCTATACCAGTCTAGAAAATTTGTTCCAGACAACTTATCCTTCTCAAGGATAGATCGCAACGACAGGTTATTTAATGCGCGTGATGTCATGGTAAACCACAGAAAGATAATATGCAGAGTGAGAATTATGACATATAATATTTAATTAGGACTTTAATTAAATATTGCTCCCACTATTTTACTCAAATCAACGACCCTCTACATTGATTCGTAAAATTTTCCTTTGGAATATTTTATAGTGGGCCAAGATCCATATTTCATCTAGCTTTAAGTCAACTTTGGTTGATCGCTTAAAGTTTCGACTATTTAGGTAGGAAACTCTTTCCAATTGTATCTTATACAATTCTTGGATAGTTGGGTGAATAACACCTTATTCTAATTCATCTTATGAATTAAAGCCCAATTGTCGTTGCCTCTAAGCCTCTCAATCCTATTGAATCTCACTTAGTTAAGTCAAACCCAATGGGTAGCAGTCGGACATTACTTGCTTGTCCTATCGCGCCTTACTGCCATAGATAAGAGTGCCCTGCTTTGGCAGACCCACACTACGTCGATAACAGTCCTGACGAGTGCTATGCATCGGAAGGCTATCATGACTTAATATTTTACAATGAGGGGTTTTTCATAAATTGATCTCACCATGTAGTGTTAAACCATTTAACACATAACATCCATATATGTATCTCATACATATATGTATAACATGTAAATGCAACATGATACAATAAAATGAATAAAGCATATGAGGACATATAAACATGCATCCCATGACATGTTAAAAGAAATACTTTAAATCATTTTATCCAATTAAAAACGAATGCTGTATATTTAAAACGATTTTATTGCTCTAAGCGTAAAATGTTTTCGGAATATAAAACGATTTATTGAAACGAATCTTGAATCCGTGACAGATAAACCATATGTATACAATTCGATTTAATCAATCACATTAATCAAAACGATTTTCAAATTTGAAATACATATATATCTCATATATATGTATGCGATTTAATTAACCATTAATTAAAAAGGATTTCAAAATTTGAAATATAGATATGGTATATATATATATATGTGCGAATTTTAATTAATCATATTAATTAAAGATTTTCAAATTTGAAAAAGATATGATACATATATCCATTTTAATTAATCTCATTAATTAAAAGATTTCCAAATTTGAAAAAGATATGATACACATATCCCTTTTAATTAACTCATTAATTAAAATATTTCCAAATTTGAAAAAGATATGATGTCAAATATCCCTATAAATTAATCTCATTAATTAAAAGATTTCCAAATTTGAAAAAGATATGTTACATATATCCCTTTTAATTAATCTCATTAGTTAAAAGATTTCTCAATTTGAAAAAGATATGATATCAAATATCCCTTTTAATTAATCTCATTAATTAAAAGATTTCCAAATTTGAAAAAGATATGATATCAAATATCTCTATTAATTAATCTCATTAATTAAAAGATTTCCAAATTTGAAAAAGATATGATACAGATATCCGTTTTAATCAATCTCATTAATTAAAAGATTTCCAAATTTGAAAAAGATATGATATCAAATATCTCTAATTAATTAATCTTATTAATTAAAAGATTTCCAAATTTGAAAAAGATATGATATCAACATGCAGCGGATCGCAGTAACTTCAAGTCAAAGGACTACATGTACCATCATCACTATGAGAATCACCTATGACATTTACATTACTATCCATGTGGTGTTCTCATGGCGGGTCAGTCCAATATATATCACCATATATACCTATGTGCAGACTTGATATCACATATCCATAACCTGTGAGAAAATGTTATCAGTCCATACACATACTAGTCTCAACGTATTACTATTGTCTTGTTGTTTATAGTAATACTTGACTAGGGACATTTAAGAATGAAGTCTCACTATTAGGTTATGTACCTAACCTTTATTTCATTCTAAGGACATCATAATGTTTATTAAAATAAATAAACAATTAATGAAAACAATGCCTCATATATATATATATATATATATATATATAAATATATAAAATAAAATGTCATAATATCATAATAAAAATGCAACTATGATTGGCCCTCTAGGGCATATACCAACAATGTTATCATTAGTTGATACACAACAATATATAATAATAATGATATATACTATCACTTATGTCTCTAAGTTTTTATGATTTATAGTCTGCAATTAATAAATTTTGTTAATTTTAATCGAGTGAATGTGAGATGAAAATTTTCACTTAAGATATTCTATTGTATTTATTTAAATATAAAGTGTTTAATATAACAACTTTTATCTATTTCATCTTATTCAATCATTCAATTGATTTTTAAACATTGGAAGATGTTTAATTTTTTCATCATTTTATTGATTAACTAGCACACGAGGAATGCAAAATTAAACATAAATAATTAATATATGTCATTTTATTGAATTTTTTATTGTTGAAAAAGAATAATTATAAAATATAAATTGTTTAATATAACAACTTTTATCTATTTCATCTTACTCAATCATTCAATTGATTTTAAAATATTGAAAGATGTTTCATTTTTTCATCATTTTATTGATTAACTAGCACACAAGAAATGCAAAATATAAATAATGAATATGTCATTTTATTGAATTTTTTAATGTTGAAAAAGAATAATTATGAATACTTAGTAATTATTAATATAATTAGTAACTTTTTGAATATTTTTAAGTGATTTAGATATTATTAGTTATTGATAATCAATGAATATTTTAGTGATTTTTAGTGATTGATAATTAAAATTTTTTAATATCTTTTATAATTATAAATTTTATAATAACATATTTTTATTTGATTCATCTTTATACAAAACATTTCTTTTTTTTTTATAATTCATTTATACAAATATTTCTATTTCATTAATTGTTTAATATTTTAAATGTAAAATCTTGTATAATTTCGTGCATTGGAATCAATGAAATTTCGAAATGAAATCAAGGAAAACACAAATATAAATAATATCAACTAAAATTACCAACATGATCACATAATAATATATAATATACATCATATACAAGTAATAATACACATATGTGTCTTCATAAGATTATATAATAATAATAATGATATTATCATAATAATATATAATATGTGTAATATAATATAATAATATATAATAATGTTCTATCACGGGAATGCAAAACATTATTAATAATTGATAATTAATAATTGTTGAATATTTTTTTAAATTTATTAATTTCTAGTGATTGATAATTTATGAATATTATAGAAATTTTTAGCGATTGATAGTTTGAGATTTTTAATATTTATGTTACTTGTGATTATTTATGAAAGTAAATCAGTAAATTTTTAATATTTTAGTTGATTGTTCGATGAATTAGTAATTATTGCTGATTAATAATTATTAATTTTTAAATATTTTCTATGATTTTAGTGATTTTAGTGATTGATAATTTATAACTTATGAATATTTTTTATTAGTTGATTATTAAAAGAGAGTTATTACGAATTTTATGAATACGAATTCGATATTGAAAAAAAAAATTACATAAATAAATATGAATTTGGTGATTTTTAGTGATTGATAAAAGGGTGTGAGATTAGTTACTTCCTATATTTCGTATATGGTGATTTAATATGCACAATCTGTTTATAAAAATAATTTAAAATTTTCATATTTATTTAATGTGATAAGTAGTTCTTAAACACTCTATTAGTACATTTTTCAATTTTATCTTTATTCACTAATATAAGAATAATTTTATTTATGTACTTTTTATATTTACAAAATAAGTTTTATAAATAATATAATTTACTTTTATATAAATATTTTTATATCATTAATTATGTAAAAGACTAGTATATTCACGATAGAGTGATACTAAATGCATAATAAAAAACCAGTTAAATCAGCTAATAAATGAGATTTTGGGCCATAATTATTCAGCTCATTATAATTTTAATGATTATTTGGACTCAAACCATAACCAAATGAATCTATTATTTAGATTGACTGATTTTTTATTATGCATCTAGCATTATTGTTCATGATAATTCAACATAAATATCGCCGCCCATGCGTTAGAAATAGTAAAGTTCCCCTTTCCCCTTTCTCATTTCATTTCCCCTTGCAAGAAGGGTGGTATTCAGTATCCATGGGAGACCTAAAACTAATAGGATATTGGTCAAGCCCTTTTGTGCACAGAGTGATATGGGCTCTGAAGCACAAGGGTCTTATGTATCACTTCATTGAAGAAGATAGGCATGTCAAGAGTGAACTTCTCCTCCAATCCAACCCTATTTACCAAAAAGTCCCTGTTCTCATTCATCAAGGCAAACCCATTGCTGAGTCTCTCGTCATTCTTGAATATATTGAAGAAACCTGGCCACACAAGCCACTCCTCCCTCAACATCCACATGATAGAGCCTTAGCTCGATTCTGGATCAAATTCGGAGACGATTCGGTAATAATCTTATCCTTTATCTTTATTATGCAATCTATTTCCAAAATTCATCGTCATCATATTTATATATTTAACATATTTAATTGGGTAAATTAAACCCACATCGTATCATATTCGGTAATTTAATTTGACTCCCATCCTTTATATCCCTTAATACAGTGATTAGAACGATATTTACAGTTGAGAAACAATAATGCTTGACGTATAACAGAAATACGTCTAACTTGTATCCGATGTGCGCTATCCATGTTATGTGTGCTATATGTATAGCACATATACATATAGCACACATCCTGTAATATGGGTAGCACACATTGGATACAAGTTGGCGTATTTCTGTTATATGTCAAACATTATTGGTTGAGAAAGGTCGGTCTAATTAATTTATAAATTCAATGATTTCTCGAACAAATCTTACCATGATAAGTTAGATGTGTCCAAATTAATACTTCATGCTTGATAAATTAAATTTTTAATGTACCAATTTATCATTATTTCGCACATTAGATAATAGTGAAAGCATACGAGCATATTACAATCAATATGTCTTTCTTGAAGTTATAAATTAATAATCTAGTTAGTTAATTTGGATTTCATTAATTTTTTTTATTTAATTTGGTCTTCTAGATTGGTCTAGTTTTTACTGATCTGTATCTCCAACCGTCTAAAGATGAACAAGAAAGAGAAATTGCATTTAAAAAAAGCACATCGTATCATATTCGGTAAAATTTAATTTGACTCCCATCCTTTATATCCCTTAATACACTGATTAGAACTATATATACAGTTGAGAAAGGTCAGTCTAATTAATTTATAAATTCAATGATTTCTCGAACAAATCTTACCATGATAAGTTAGATGTGTCCAAATTAATACATCATGCTTGATAAATTAAATTTTTAACAAAAATGCTATTGGTACATACAATAGTATCATCCACTTATTTCTCCACCTCATGAAATGTTGACAATTTTGATAAAATATGTTATTACGCTGACCAACATTTTTATCAAAATTGCCAATTGTTTATGGGGTGGAAAAGGGGTGGATAGTACCATTATTTCTCACATTAGATAATAGTGAAAGCATGGAGCATATTACAATCAATATGTCTTTCTTGAAGTTATAAATAAATAATCTAGTTAGTTAATTTGGATTTCATTAATTTTTTTTATTTAATTTGGTCTTCTAGATTGGTTCAGTTTTTACTGATCTGTATCTCCAACCGTCTAAAGATGAACAAGAAAGAGAAATTGCATTAAAAAAAGCACATGATTTTCTCACTGTAGTGGAAGAACAAGGCCTTGGGGAAAAGAAGTTCTTTGGAGGAAACGAAATCGGGATGGTGGACATAGCTTATGGAATCCTTACTCATTGGTTACAAGGCTTTGAGGAAATTGTGGGATTCAAATTGATTGAGCCTAACAAATTTCCTCGGCTTCATGCGTGGATTCAGAATTTCAAACAAGTTCCTTTGATCAGAGAAAACCTCCCTGATTATGAGAAATTGTTGCTTCATCTTGAATGGCGTAGGCAGAAGACCCAAGGACACGATTACGAGTATCCCATACCAGCAGATCAAATTAAAGATATGAATGCTTAAAAGTATCGATAAGGTGTTTGGTATGATATGTATCCGGTAATATTTCTGCAAGATGCTAAAAACAAAAGTTATGGCTTTAATTTCAAGTTTGTGTAATGATTTGCTTCAATAAGGAAGAAAGATATATATCACTCTTATATTGTAAAACCCAGATAATGACTCTCGTATCATGCCACGTGTCACTGTGTTATTTATGTAATTTATAATAAATACTAATTTCAATCAATCGTTGAATTAGTGGGAGCATTTATAATAGATAAATTTTTAACATATAGCAATTTAAAACATAATAATTTCAATCAATAATTGATTAGCGCGAGAATTAATCAATCATGATGGTTCAATCAATCAATGGGAGTTTCAAACAATTTTATAGTATTTTATTATGTTACGTTATTGATTATGTTATTGATTTGTATAGTACGTATATGTAAGAAATAATCAATCATTAGTATGAGAATTAATTTTATGTTATTGATTTGCATAGTATATGTTATCAATCATAGAATCAATCATAGTATTGTGTTATTGAATCAATTTTATTTATAGCATAGTATAGGCGAGAATTAATCAATCATATTATTTCAATCAATCAATAATTTCAATCAATTTTATAGCATTTTATTATGTTATTGATTTGCGTAACGTATATATTGAATCAATATTATGTTATTGAATCAATTTTATACCTAAAGCGATTTAATAGTATTAGTATTTTATACTTTATTCAATCGTAGAATACTTTATACCTTATTCCACGCAATTTATTAGTATTAGTAATGCAAATCAATAATGTTGTTTAGTATATATATTCTAAATGTCCTATTAGGTTATCACCAAACTATTCATCATTCACTAGAATTACATTAGAACATTGAACAGAAAATGGCGACTGACTATTCTCTCATCAAGGATATCAATGCAGGAACCACATGGCAAGATTGGAAAATAAAAGTTAGAGTAATAATGTATTGGAGACACTTCCAAACTTTAAAATGTGTCTGATGAATCATCGATCGAGATGATTTTACTAGATGAGCGGGTAATAATATTTTTACATCATTTTCCACTATTTCTAATTGTTTTATATTATTGTTTCATATTATATTTTCGTTTGTTTTAATAGGGGATAGAATACATTGCTCCATAAAGAGTTTTCATGTATATCTTTTTGAAAACATACTTAAAGAAGGGAGGACATATGTTATTTTAAATGTATCTGTTGCTCTTAATGCCCCATCTTATAGGACCCAATGCATCAGTTTAGACTCTACTTCAAACGAGACACTAATGTTCATGAAATTGAGGAAAATGCACTTAAAAATGGATGCTTTCGCGTTGGTGTCATTCAATCAAATATTGGAAGAAACTCGGGAAGATGGTTACTGTGTTGGTACGTATATGTCTATTTTACAATAGAATATTTAGTAGACATGGTGTTACTAATTTAAATATATAAAGAATTTCTCTTCTCTCTTAATATTGTAAAATAGAGTCAATGCCTCCTAGAGTATGCCACATGTCACTTCTAAATTCCTCTTTATTCACTTCATTGTTGTACATTAATTCATGCTCTAATCAAGGCTAATATCTCTTTTAAAAATGCATCTGATGAGTCATCGATCGAAATTAGATGAGCAGGTAATAATGTTTCTATATAATTTTGCATTATTTCTCATGGGAAATGAAAAATATAAATAATGAACATATCATTTTATTGGATTTTTTTATTGTTGAAAAAAAAATTATGAATACTTAGTAATCTCTCTTAGTATTGTAAAATAGAGTTAATGCCTCCTAGAGTATGCCACATGTCACTTCTAAATTTCTCTCTATTCACTTCATTGTTGTACATTAATTCATGCTCTAATCAAGGCTAATATCTCTTTTAAAAATGCATCTGATGAGTCATCAATCGAAATGATTTTAGTAGATGAGCAGGTAATAATGTTTCTATATCATTTTACACTATTTCTCACGGGAAATGAAAAATATAAATAATGAACATATCATTTTATTGGATTTTTTTATTGTTGAAAAAAAATAATTATGAATACTTAGTAATTAAAATATAATTAGAGGTTCTTAATATTTTTTATGAATAATTATGAACGTGGATAAGTAAATTGATAATATTTTTATGATTGTTGGATGGAAATAATTATGAATAATTAGTAATTCATTATTAGTGATTGATAATGAGTAATTTCTAATATTTTCTATGATTTCAGTAATTTTAGTGATTGATAATCCATAAATTATGAATATTTTTATTAGTTGATGATTGAAAGAGAATAGATACGAATATTATGAATACGAATTCGAGATTGAAAAAAATAATTACATGATTGATTAAAATTTGATGATGTTTATTGATTGATAAAAGGGTGTGGTAATAATCACTTCCTATATTTTGTATATGTTGATTCAATATATATGATTTGTTTATTAAAATAATTTAAAAATTACATATTTATTTTACGTGATAAGTAGTTCTTAGACACTTCATCAAGATTCTTTTTTAATTTTATATACATTTAATGATATAAGAATAATTTCATTTATGTATTTTTTTATATTTGTAAAGTAAATTTTATAAATAATATATTTTCATTTATTTTATTTTTATAAAAATATTTCTATTCCATTAATTATTTAATATTTCAAACATAAAATTTGATATCATCCCGTGTATCGCACAGGTTAAAAGACTAGTATATAATAATAATAATAATAGTTGTCGTACAATAGAAATACATCCAACAAGTATTAAACGTGTGCTATACATGATATAGGATGTGTGCTATTTGTATAGCATACGTACGTATAGAACACATCCCATATCATGTATAACACACATTGGATATTTGTTGGACGTATTTCTGTTGTACACGTAGGATTGCTTATTTATATGATGATTGCCCTAGTTTCCACTTATTATATTTTTGAAAAAATTTCCCACGTATTACAATGTATAATATTTTAAAAGTAACAACAAGCAATGAAATCAAGAGGTAATCACTTCATAATTAGCCTAAAATAACTTAAGCATTAAAGGTTAATTATTAGGATGTTACAGAGTATCTCACCAATTTCAGGTCACAACAAATGCATTATTGACATTATTTAGTTTTTGGATGTTTTTAGTAACAATATTCATTGAATGCAAATTCTATAGTTTCTTATTGTTATTTATATATTTTTTTTTTATTTTTGGCAAATTTATGTTTAATCGATCGGGCATCCAATGATCTTAATTGATCCAACCGAATTTTAGTCGGATTGATCGCCCTTGATTTGGTTAAGAAAAAGTAACTCATCCAATCCAATATGAATCGAATTCAAAGTGACCAGATTCATTTTTCTCCTAAATTATATCTAATCCGACCCGATTACACCCTTACCTAATTTCACACACATCAAACATCCTTATACGTGTTCTTATTTTGCACACATATTTAGACATGTTTTGTGCATACCAAACATTGCTCATTACACACACCCTACATGAAATGATGAACAAGCCAAACATGGATAACTACCAATGTTTTAAAAATCGGACTGGACATTGAACCGGATGGGAGAGTGGTTCACATGTTCAGAGGTTCAACTGATTGGACCGTGGTTCAACCGTATATAATTAAATATATAATATATATTTATCTAACAATATATATACATATGATAAATTATATGTGAAGAGACGTGTGTCAGAGGTAGTTGGGCACGAATTGCGAAGCACCCTTAGGCATTTCAACTCGAACCTCGACCCACTCCCGAGCTCCGAGTTGGGGGCAATGTTCACACCCTAGATTGCGGCCCAATTTGTTGGCCCAGTTCGGAACCCCAATTACGGCCCAAATCAAGCAAGTAAGGGACCTACCTGGAGCCCAAGGTCGGACCTCAGGTACGCCCCAGGAAGGGGCCCAGTCCAGACCAAGGCCCAATAGGAATGGGTAACCCAATGCCAGTGGGTCGCAAACGGATTCGGGTACGGATTCGCCGACCCGACCTAGAGGACCTGAAGCCAAACCAGGGTCCGGGTATCCTAACCCGACCCGAGGGAGAAATATGCACGTTCCCCCGAAAAGGGCGGACGCTTATCCACAAAGCGGATGATGACGCCGAGTAATCCGCGCTGCAACGGCACTACGCGGATCAACCTAGTACGCCGTAGAAAGCGGGATAGAGTTTATCCCGAGTCGCTCGGAAGCGGAAGCGCGGAAGGAGCTCACATCCCGCTCTATAAATAGGGTGTCACTCTCATGAACCAGGTACGCTCTCAGTTGAGTTCCCAAGCCTTGAGCACTTACTGACTTAAGTTTCGGAGTCCTTTCAAGGAAACCACCCCCCGCGCCTTGGAGAGAAGCTGTGTGAGGAGTCAGAGACCGGCGACAGTTCCTACCGGAGCAAAGGTACGGAACAGTATTTAATAAATTTAGAGGTTTAATAGTCCTTAATTTTAATAATTATATCATATTTAATATTATATTTTATTATAAAATAATTATTAAGTTTTCAAAAATTAAAATTTTTATTTTTAAATTAGTTGACCGGTTCAACCGATTTTTTCACCGGTTCACCGGTTATGTGTGATACCCCGTATCATAGTGTCCCTTAGGAAGGACTCTCTTTAGGACGCGTCAGAAACATGTCAACAAGTTGCTGTCAAAGGGGGCTCGCTAGCGAGCAGTCAGCGCCCGCTAGCGAGAAGCTCGTCGCTAGAGACCATGTGTTAGTCGCTAGCGACCAAGTCGAGTCCCACATCGGTTGCAGCATGATGTCAGCCTTTTCCCCCTCACCTATATATATGAGTAGTAGTGGAATTCTTTCTTTACACCTCATTCTCCCGCCTTTTTCAAGGGCAGTGCTTTTGGGCGTTATTTTTCAGTAAAGGAACTCTGTCGGAGTGAGATTCTGACGGCTTGGGGATTTCTCAGTACGAGCTAAGTTCCCGACGGTGAGTAAGAGCGGGCATTTCTGCCTTTTCCTGCGCGAAGCGCGCTAGCGGCCAAGAGAGGCTCGCTGGTGAGCGTGTCCGCGCTAGGGTCCAAGAGAGGCGCGCTAGCGAGCGTGACGGTCGCGTTCTCAGTTCAAGTTTTGTTTTCTTTTCTTCAGAGGTCCTAATGGGTCCTTTTTGCACTTCAGGTGCGAACGCAGTGCCGCTGGCTGGAGCCGGAGCCGACAGTGCTTCTTAGTATCAGGAATATCCAGGTGAGTGGAGGTCTTGCATGTAGTTTAGCATTTATGGCATATATATTTATGTTTGATAACTAGATAATTAGGAAAGATAATAATAAAATTAATATGCATGTGTTTGTAGTAGAGTTGTAGTAGAAGTAGTAACATGTTAGGTGGTTAGAGTAGAATAGTAGAGACTTATGTTTTTATGCCGTGTATATGAAATGCTGATTGGTTGGCTGTTTACTGCTTTATGATATAACATGCTATATAAAACAGATAAATAAGACTATAAATAGAATTCATGACATGTATGATTGCTTGAGTGAGTTATGTGCTGACTGTCTAGAGTAGTTACGCCGCCCCTGATTAGTATACGTCAGACGCTATGGCCGGTGGTCAGTCCCGGTATCTTAATATGGTTTACTAATTAGCGATGAGTCGCCCGAGCCCGCCAAGTACGTTCTGATCCCGGTTATCGGACGACTTGGTTACAGATACAGATATACCCCACGAGGGTCAGTTATGAGTAAACTCATGCCGCGCGCTGAGTCAGATTTTATTATGCCCATGCTGAGCGCTGGGTGACAGATTACAGATATAGTATACAGTAAAGGGCTTGGTATGCAAGCTTTAGTGTGACAGCTCGACATGATATTGATTGTATGGTTGATAACATGCTAGTTTATGATATATGTGTTATGAATGTTGCATTGCATGCATATTCCCCATCACTGAGTCGATGACTCACCCCTCATCAACCATATTTCAGAGTACGATCCCGCAGCAGACGAGGAGCCGTTGATCCACTAGAGATCGTTCAGCTGTTATCTTAGGTGAGCTCCGCTTCGATCGTGGAGTCTTAAGTTATTGTTTTATGTTTATTCCAGTTATTAGTTTTATAAGACATTTCAGTTTCAGTTGTAATAGTTTGCACCAGACTTTAGAGGCAGGTTTCCTTATTAGTTATGTTTCAGATATCAGATCAGCATTCACAGAAGTTTTGCAGCTATATACAGTTATCAGTTAAATAGTTATTTTCAGTTATTTTCAGTTATATTCAGTTATTTCAGTTTATTTAATAGTTTATGTATACGTTTAGCGTGTTTGTTGGGATAGTGCCCTTCGCACGGACACCCCTAAGTAGCGGGATGTTACAGTTGGTATCAGAGCCATAGGTTTCCCCCTAAAGTCTGGAGCTAGGAACCTTAAGTGTCATGGCAACCATGTTAATGGAAGTGCACCCATGGCCATGGAATGTAGTGCCATGAGAGGTTCATAGAAAGTAAAGTCAGCTAAGTTCAGTAGTAGTCAGTGTCTCCTTTGAAATCTCTTTCCTGATAAGTCTTATGGTTTGACCTCGCCTGGATCATGTCTCCTCTTCGACGCCGCACTTCATCCGGTTCCGGGCGTAAGAGCTTACATGACACAGTCGCCGCGTTAGCAGAGATAGTAGCCTTACAGGCACAACAGACAGCCACATCATAGCAGACCCCGAGAGTGACGGAGGACCAGCTGATCGACCGTTTTAGCCGGTCAAACCCTCCGCATTTCTCTGGCGTACCAGGAGATATAGAGCCGGCAGCTTTTCTTGGCTAGATTCAGAAAAAGGTCGAGATCCTTCGTATACCGTCGGAGCTTACTGCAGAGTTGGCTGGACAGCAGCTAGGAGGGATAGCGGATACTTGGTACCGATCCCTGCGGGACAGCAGAGGCCCGGATGCCCCACGACTGACCTGGGAGGAGTTCACCCGAGGGTTCAGAAATAGATTCATTCCTGCCAGCTTGAGGGACAAAGCACTGCAGACCTTCTTGAGCTTGAGGATGACTAGAGATATGACGGTCACGGAGTGTGACGCTGAGTTCCCTCGACTTGTCGGGGTCACTCAGTTCCCCATGACCCCGAACGAGAAAGTGAAGCGTTTTCTTCAAGGACTCCCCACCCAGTACAGGTTTGCTTTGACGTGCTACGAGACGTCAGAGAGTTATGATGAGGCACTGAATGCTGCCCTATCGTGCGAGATGAAGACCTTGGATGCACAGGCCAGAGGAGAGAAGAAGGCGAGACACACCGGTTCATATTCGGGCACAACAGCTCCCACCCGCAGCCAGCAGCAGCAGCATCATTCCTCGGGGTTCTAGCCGGGTAGGGTCTCCTCTTCAGCACCCTTTTCGGTTCGCCCCACAGTTTCACAGGGCCAGAGTCAGAGCAGAGTTAGCCAGCCCTCAGCCTCGTCTCAGCAGGGGGGATCTGTCTCCTCCCACCCGTAGTGCCAGACCTGCGGCAAGCTTCACTCTGGAGTTTGTCGCATGGGGACCATAGGATGCTATCGTTGCGGCCAGGAGGGCCACAGGTACAAGGATTGTCCGGTCAGACAGCCGACTCCTAGTGTGGGTTCTGTTCAGACAGCCTTTTCAGCACGACAGCAAGCACAGAATCATGCTCGTTCTTTTGCACCGGCCGGCAGAGGCGGGGGTGGTGGTAGGACGGACACCGGAGGACAGCCTTGTCTTTTTGCTATCACCAGACAGGATGCTCACGCATCCAACGTCGTTCTTACAGGTATCGTATTAGTTAGGGGTTTTGAGGCTTTGGCGTTGTTCGATCCCGGGGCAACGCATTCCTTTATATCAGTATTCTTTGCCTTGAGGTTCAGTGAGGGTCCTTCCATCCTTGAGTTACCTTTCCGGGTTAGCACACCGGGAGGGGGATCGTTAGATGTAGACTGAGTTCACAGATCATGTCCAGTTCAGGTCGGGGAGTTTCATGCAGAGGCGGATCTGATGGTTCTTGAGATGGCAGAGTTCGATATGATTTTGGGTATGGATTGGTTAGCGGCACAGTATGCGGAGGTGGATTGTCGTGGAAAGACGGTGACTTTTCGGGTCCCAGAGCGAGAGCCGGTAGAGTTCCAGAGTAGCAGCTGTACACCGGTGGATCGTCTGATATCGTCTATGAGTGCTCTACGGTTGTTGAGCAAGGGGTGCGGTGGCTATCTGGCAGCAGTGAGTGATTCATCAATGGGGCAGAGTAGTGGTAGCGACGTGGCAGTAGTGCGGGAGTTTATGGATGTGTTTCCAGAGGATCTACCCGGGAAACCTCCGGTCAGGGAGGTGGAGTTCGGTATAGACCTGGAGCCAGGAGTGAGACCCATTTCTATACCCCCGTATCGTATGGCGCCAGCAGAGCTCAGGGAGCTTCAGAGTCAGCTGGAAGAATTATTGGATAAGGGGTTCATTAGACTGAGTTCATCACCGTGAGGAGCACCAGTGCTCTTCGTAAAGAAGAAAGACGGATCTATGAACAAGGTTACGGTGAAGAACAGGTACCTGTTACCGAGGATTGATGATTTGTTCGATCAGCTGCAGGGGGCATTATGCTTCTCGAAGATAGATTTGAGGTCAGGATATCATCAGCTGAAGATTAGGGATGAGGATGTACCCAAGACGGCGTTTCGGACCCGTTATAGACATTATGAGTTGATAACGTGGTTTTTGCCAATATTTTATGCCCTTAATTTGGATGATTGCATGCATTTCTTTGCTCTATTTTAGCCTTTTATTGTATTTAATACAATTTGGAATTAATAGAAATAAAGGCTAAAGTAACAAGTTTTATGATGTTTTTGCAATTCAAGGATGACCTTTGCACTTGATCTTGGATATTTTGTATTTTTGGTGCAGGTCATAGGTATTATTGGAGCAGTAGACATCAGGAACTGAGCAAGAAGCGGAGCAGTGGAATTCAGAACCAGCATCGAGCGCCCCAGCGCCCTCAGCGCGCTCCAGCGCGCGAAACCTACTTGAATCAATCACGTGCACAGCACTGGCGCCCTAGCGAGCTATACGCACCCCAGCGCCGCGCCGCAATTCTGTTACAGCAGAGACCTATCTGCAAGACCGAGTTGGGGGCCCAATTAGCTAGGGTTTGGAGGCTGCTCACTCTATTTAAAGAAGGCTAATGCATCAGAAACATCACCTCTACACACATCTACATTCCTACTATTACTTTCATATCTTTTCTTTTCCTAGTTTACTTACTTTCAACCCTAGGCTTTAGTTAGAGTTATTTTCTCCATTAGGATTCCATCTTTTCCTAGTTTAGCTCTAGCTCCCTCATTTGTATTTCCAACGTTATTCGTCTATCCCTTTGGGTTTTGTAAGTTACTCTTTTAATTAATTCAGTCATTCGTTTTTCCATCTTTCTATTTGCAATTATTTTCTTTAATTTCCTCTTTATTGTTCAAGTTATTTACTTTCTTCATTCCATCTTTGCTTTTAATTCCAATTTATTTTCTGCCCTTTTATTTCCTCCATGAGTAACTAAGTCTCTTGGTGGTTTATGAGGGTGTGAATATCATTGGGGTAAATTGAGGCTTTGTTCTTAATCTTGCATAAGTTTTCATTATCAAACATTGGCATATAATTTGAGATCTTAAATTGTGTGTTAAACCCTTGTCTTGGCTTACTCGATTGAGTTAGGCTAATTCATTGGCATGTGTTTATGTGTTAATTGATTAATTGATGCATGACATATCAAGATTTGGTAATGATTAATTAATTGGCTGATTAGTCTCCTTAATTAGATTAATGTGATTGGCTTTAACAATTGTTGAAGGTGAAACTAAAGGTGAGATCTCACTAATTAATCTCATTCTAGGCAATTAATCATTAGAATCACAACAAAGGAGTTAGATCTAACTCCGGCGTAATTAATCAACTCATGCATTCTTTTGTAGCCAATGATAAACACCCTAATGAATGTTCCACCTCATAAACCACTGTTTTTATTATTCCAATTTTATTCCAAACTATTTTTTCTTGCATACAAAAACCCCCCCAATTGTGACAACCGCCATACAACTAGTTCTGTGCATTGCTTCCTTAGTCATTCCTTGTGAGAGACGACCCTGGTTTCCACTAACTATATTAGGGGAACTTGGTTTATAAATAATTAAATTTATGGGAGTTGCGACAACAACCATTAAATTTTTGGCGCCGTTGCCGGGGAATGGCGATGAAAGTAATCACTAGTTGTTTGATTTGTGAATAGTGTACATAACCGTTTTCTTTTATTTTTCTTTGCTTCTTTCAAAAATAAAAACAACAAAAAGATTTTCCTTTTATTTTCGTTTTTGTATTTTTATTTGCTCTTCCTAGACTCGTTGTTCCAAGAACAGCTGAGTCTGCTGCTGTCATACGCGCTTCAGCGCCTGTACAGCGCCCCAGCGAGAGCCTGCGACTGAAAAGTTGCAGTTTTGTTTACAACGTTGCTTTCCACTGGTCCTGAACTTTCTGGTCTACTTGTTACTGCTTCAGGTTTAAGTTCAAACCATGGGAGATCATCAGCCTACCTTGAAGGAACTCGCAGCTCCGGACCTCACTCAACAACCTTTGGGAATCACCTACCCAAGGTTGGACACCGAGTTCGAACTCACGGGAGCAATTCTCCATTTGCTTCCTAAGTTCCACGGATTGGCCGGAGAGGATCCACACCAGCACCTAAAAGAGTTCCATGTGGTGTGTGAGACTCTCAAGCCAAGAGGAGTCAACGAGGAACACGTAAAGCTTCGAGCTTTTCCATTTGCTCTGGATGGACAAGCAAAACAGTGGTTCTTAAATCTGCTGAACCGAGCTGTCACAACATGGATTGGAATGAAGAAGATCTTCTTGGAGAAATTCTTCCCAGCCTCCAGGGCAGCTTCCATAAGGAAAGACATCAGTGGCATCAGACAACTCCAGGGTGAGTCTCTCTATGAGTATTGGGAGAGATTCAATAAACTAGTGGTGAGTTGTCCAACCCATCAGATCTCCGAACAACTCCTGATCCAATATTATTATGAGGGTCTGACGGGTATGGACCGGTGCATGATCGATGCTGCTAGTGGTGGTGCCTTGATGGACAAGACTCCGACAGACGCGAGAATCCTATTCGAGAACGTGGTTGTGAACTCACAGCAGTTTGGCACAAGGGCAACTACCGTAACCAAAGAAGTGAATGAGGTAGCTCAACAGGAAAGTGGTGGCCTACACCAGAAGCTGGATGAGATTGTCATCTTCATGAAGCAGTTGGCCATTAACCAAGCCAAAGCGGGAACCCCAAGCTAACCTATGGTGTGTGGGGTATGTTCTATGGACTCCCATGTAACTGACCAGTGCCTACACCCTCAAGGAGAAGCAACAATGGTGGCAACCACGAACACAATTCCGGGAAAGCCCCAATTTCAACAGCAGCAAGTCTGGTATCAACCTCCCCACCAAAGGCAATTTCAAGCCCCAATGCCTGTATCCCCACCGACCCAACTACTGACCTTACCTGCGCCTCCCATATCTGTTGAACCATCTCTTAGTGATGTGATGAAACTACTTATGGAGCAGCAAAATATGATGTTGAATCTGCAGAACGAGGTCAACCAAATGAGAGGGGGCAGGAGTATTTCTGATAGCCAGGGGAGTGTACTTGCCGTTCAATTGAGGTCGGGGAAAGGACTAAAAGACCCCAAATCATCTCGACCTACAAAGGAGAACGATTTGCTTGAAACGGAGAATACTGTAGTTGATCCACCTGTAGAAGAGGTAATTCCCGAATCAGTTCCCAAGGAGCCAGCCATTGTCTCATCTCACATTCCATTCCCTCAAGCCACCTTGACAGAAAAGAAGAAAAAGGAAGTGGAATTGGATAAGGAACTGTTGGACATCTTCAGAAGTGTAGAGGTAAACATTCCCTTGCTTGACGCTATCAAGCAAATTCCTAAGTATGCCAAGTTTTTGAAGGAACTATGTACTAATAAAAGGAAACTAAAAGGGAATGAAAAGGTAAAATTTGGGGTGAATGCTTCCTCAATAATCACTCCAAACCTCCCACATAAATGCAAGGATCCCGGCACTTTCACCATTCCATGCACAATTGGCAACATGCAATTCCGGGAAGCCATGGCTGATTTGGGTGCAGCCATAAATGTCATGCCAAGATCGGTATATCAAGCTCTGAATGTTTGAGCACTCAAAACCACAGGCGTGATTATTCAATTGGCCAACCTCACCATACAACAACCGGATGGGCTTCTGGAAGATGTATTGGTTAAGGTAAATGATTTAATTTTTCCAGCTGATTTTTATGTATTGGAAATGGCACAAGATTGAGAGTGTAACCAGCAAGCATTAATCCTTGGTAGACCTTTTCTAAGAACTGCTAAAGCCAAGATTGATGTCCATGCTGGTAGCCTCTCTATGGAATGTGGGGAATTCAAAGTTCAATTCAATTTGAAAGATGCTATGATGTTTCCATCTGAGAACCATTCTGTTTTTGCATTAGATATCATGGAAACTCTACTTGAAAACAATATTGATGGTATCTCGAATGACTTCGACTCATGGATAGACTTTGACTTTGAATTCAACTGTCCAGACTGTGAAAAATGTGAGGATCTTTGTGAAAGTTGTTTAGCAATGGATTTGTCCCTGGGGATACCCCAAGAATGCTCAATTTTGACTGATGAATTCGAGTATGGGACAGATCCTTCTTGCACTGGGAACGACGACAACACTGCTGACTTTTTGCATAGGGTCTCGCGCCCGAGCGCCCCCTAGGCGCCGGAGCGCACGTTCGCAGTGCAGAAAATTCAATTTCTGGTGTCATCTGCGATTCTGACCAGACCTTTTCTATTCCTGACTCAAATTCAAGATATAATGCTTATTCTTCTGCCAAAGTATTTGCAATTTCAGGTGACTTAAAGGAAGGGGAACAGAACGCGCCCAAGGAGGAGCTGAAACCACTTCCTCCACACCTCAAATATGCCTTTTTGGGAGAAGGACAGAACCAGCCAGTAATTATTGCCAATGACCTCTCATCTGAGCAAGAAGAGAGACTCGTCAATGTATTGAAAGGTCATAACGAAGCAATTGGTTGGACATTGACAGATATTAAGGGTATTAGTCCTTCTACATGCACTCATCGCATCTTTTTGGAAGATGAAGCCAAAACCGTAAGGCAACCCCTAAAGAAGACTAAACCCTCTGATTCTTGACGTGGTAAAGAAAAAGGTCACAAAGTTGCTGGCCGCAGGGATCATCTACCCCATTTCCGACAGTCAATGGGTCAGCCCAGTGCAAGTAGTACCCAAAAAGTCAGGAATAACTGTGGTACGCAATGAGAACAATGAACTCATCCCTACGAGAATTCAGAATAGTTGGAGGGTATGCATTGACTACCAGAGACTTAATCAAAGCACCCGGAAAGATCATTTCCCTTTACCCTTCATTGATCAAATGCTGGAGAGACTAGCAGGCAGTCACACTACTGTTTCCTAGACGGGTTCTCCGGGTACTTCCAGATCCACATCTCTCCTGAAGATCAAGAGAAAACCACCTTCACATGCCCCTTTGATACATATGCCTACCGCCGCATGCCGTTTGGGCTGTGCAACGCACCAAGTACTTTCCAAAGATGTATGGTAAGCATCTTCTCTGATTTTCTAGAAAATTGCATGGAAGTATTTATGGATGATTTCACTGTCTTTGGATCTTCTTTCGAGGACTGCCTGCATAGTCTGGAAAATGTTTTGAAAAGATGTATCTCTGCCCGCCTTGTTTTAAACTTCGAAAAATGTCATTTTATGGTCAAACAAGGTGTGGTACTTGGGCATGTCATCTCCAAGTCTGGAATTTCGGTAGATAAAGCTAAAATAGATGTTATTTCCTCTCTGCCTTACCCCGCCAGTGTGCGGGAAGTTCGTTCTTTTTTGGGTCATGCAGGGTTTTGTCGGAGATTCATCAAGGATTTTAGCAAAATTGCACTACCCATGACCAAGCTTCTAGAGAAGGAAGTGGAGTTCCAGTTCGATGATGCATGCAAGAAGGCCTTTGACGAATTGAAGGAGCACCTCACCACTGCACCTGTGATTCAACCACCGGACTGGACGCTGCCGTTTGAGCTCATGTGTGACGCTTCAAACTATGCATTGGGCGCTTTCTTAGCCCAATCGGTGGGTAAGGTTTCTCATGTCCTCTATTATGCTTCTCGTACTTTGGATGCTGCACAATCCAATTATACCACTACTGAAAAAGAGCTTTTAGCCATTGTTTTTGCATTGGATAAATTTCGATCATATTTGCTAGGCTCCAAGGTAGTGGTATACTCCGATCATGCAGCTCTAAAATATCTTTTAAAGAAACCTGAAGCCAAGCCAAGGTTAATTAGGTGGATGCTACTCCTACAAGAGTTTGATTTAGAAATACGGGATCGAAGTGGTGCTCTTAATTTGGTTGCTGACCATTTGAGTAGAGTTGGGCACATCCCCAAGGATCTCCTTCCACTTAATGACTCTTTTCCTGAAGAGCACTTGCTAAAGGTTGATGTCATTCCATGGTATGCACCGATTGCCAATTACTTGGCAGGCCGAGTTATTCCACCAAAACTTTCAAAATCCCAAGTAGAGAAATTCAAAAGTGATTGCAAATACTACTTGTGGGATGCACCATATTTGTGGAGACTCGGGACTGATCAAGTAATTAGACGTTGTGTGGATAACATGAAATTCCAATCATTCCTAACCTTCTGTCATTCTGGGCCTAGCGGAGGTCACTTTGGACCTCACCGCACTGCTAGGAAAATCCTTGACTGTGGATTTTACTGGCCTTCCATTAAGAAAGACTCTTATGAGTTCTGTAAATCATGTGAGCAATGCCAAAGAGCTGGAAATAACTCATGGAAAAATGAAATGCCCCAACAACCTTTACTATTTTGCGAAATCTTTGATGTATGGGGAATTGAATTCATGGGACCACTTCCTAGCTCCCGTGGTTTTGTTTACATCCTTCTCGCTGTGGATTATGTTTCAAAATGGGTGGAAGCAATTGCCACCAGAACTAATGATTCCGCAGTTGTAGTTGCTTTTGTTAGGTCCAATATTTTTTGCAGGTTTGGAACACCAAAGGCCATCATTAGTGACAGAGAGACTCATTTCTACAATAGGAGCATGGATGCCCTACTCCGTAAGTATGGGGTTGTTCATAGGATTTCTACAGCCTATCACCCCCAAACTAACGGGCAAGCGGAAGTCTCCAATCGTGAGATCAAAAAAGTCTTGGAGAAGGTAGTAAACCCCAACAGGAAGGATTGGAGTCTAAGGCTAGATGATGCACTGTGGGCATACAGAATAGCTTTCAAGACCCCAATAGGCATGAGCCCTTTCAGACTTGTATTTGGGAAGGCATGTCACTTGCCAGTGGAATTAGAACACAGAGCCTATTGGGCAATCAAGCAGTGCAACATGGATCTAACCTTGGCAGGAGAACACAGAAAGCTCCAATTACAAGAATTTGAAGAGTTGCGCCTGGAGGCCTATGAAAGTTCTCGGTTATATAAGGAAAAGTCAAAGGCATTCCACGACAGTAACATTTCCACGAAGGAGTTCAAGGACGAACAAGAAGTACTGCTCTACAATTCAAGGCTAAAACTGATGGCTGGGAAACTCAAATCCATATGGGATGGACCCTTCATTGTTTCTAGAGTGTTTCCCCATGGAGCGGTGGAAATCTGTTGTCCAAAAACCAACTCAAAGTTCAAGGTCAATGGACACAGATTAAAAATCTTCAACAGAAATCAGCAGCACGCAGAGGAGAATGAGATGGATATCATCCATCTTGAGGATCCCAATTCTACATGAGCAGTCAACCGTCCAACTTAGGGACGTTAAAGCAAAGTGCTTGGGGGAGACAACCCATCAAAATTTAATTTCTGCACTTAGATAGCTTCTTCTTTATTGTTTTCTTATTTATTAACATTTGTTTTCAGTAATTAATTATCCAATTGGACAATCATTCGCAGTGCAGCAGCTGTCACGAAAGTTGCAGCAGACTCGCGCTCCAGCGCTCCTGTCGCGCTCCAGCGCTCCTGTCGCGCTCTAGCGCACGCGAGGACACTACAGCAGCGCTCTGGCGCACGTAGCTCGCTCCAGTGGCCTAGACGACTGAGTCCTCCATAGGTCCCTTCTATACCCTTTTCTCTGTTCTTTAATTTGTTGACACTGGGGACAGTGTCTCATTCAAGTGTGGGGAGGGTGTAGAAAAATTGGCTTTTGTAAATAATGGCATGCCTAACTCTTTTTCTTTTCTTTTATTTTTTTTTTTAATGTGTTTTTAGGAAGATGATTGGGTAGTTTTCTTTATAGCACCTTTTGGTCTGAAATTGCTTTGCCCTTTGAATTTAACTCAGAAATGTTGGCATGACTATCTAATATGAGTTTGAATTGTTGGTGTTATCCCTGTTTGGTTGTTTGGATTACCTGTGAGACTTGGGCCTAACTGTGATTATATACATCAACTGATCACTTTCTTTCTGTGGGCACACACACACTTGTATTTGTTATTCCTGAATTTGCTTGATTCTTGTTTTGCGTTTTATACATGTTGCGTGTGATTGAGGCATGATTTTGTTTTACATTTAAAAGCCACTTAGCCAAATAGCCAACCTATACACAATTCCCATTGTTTGTAGCCAATTTGAGCCTTTATCCCTTTATTATTACTAAGCTCATTACAAGCCAAAGACAGAAAAACAATGAAAAATCCCTTCTGAGAAACTAGGAGGACATGGTTTGATTGTTGGGCAAAGGTCTTAAGTGTGGGGAAATTGGGTTAAATTGTGCACTGGTATAAATTGTAAAGTATGGGAATGTAACTGTAAGGTTAGCTTTTGTACATAAGTGGTCTTTTGTTATTTTCTTTTCTACCTCATTTCAATTACCAAAGGAATTGAGATGAGGAATTCATTCAAAAAGAAAAATCGAAAAATACAGAAAAATCAAGAAAAATATGTGAATTTTGCAAATAAAGGTTGTTGGGTTCCTGGGAATTGCTGTGAAATTATTTGGGAACCTTGGGAATGTTAAAATTAAGAATTTTTGGGTTATTGATTTTGGGTGTTTCTATTCTCTCCATCTTTTCTTTAGTGATAGAAGTCATCTAGGATCAATCAAACCATGAAATCTTAGTTTCTTGGAATTGAGTCCACTTCTCATATATGCCACATCTGTCCCAAGCCCCGTTACAACCCTGAAAAAACCTCTTGATGCACCATGTTTGTAGAATTGCAATGTTAGGAGTATAGCAAATTTATGGAATGTGAATACTTGTGTGATTTATTCAATTGAGTGCTTAGCCAAAACACTGAGTGATTGAGAGAAAAACACACTGGTGAGGGCCAATCAACCAACTCTGCATAACATGAACCGATTCTCCTAACTCATAAATTTCTCTTAATGCCAACTTGTAATATGTTTGTGGGTGTTGCATAATTCTGACCAAGGTGTGCTGTTTTGAATAACTTTCCATCATCTGTAGTATTTTTATTTTTTTTAGGACTTAGGTGTTAGATGTGTTAGCCAATGCTTTGCTTTGAGAGATGCTTAGAATCATTGCTTTTGCATGAGGACATGCAATTGTTCAAGTGTGGGGATATTTGATAACGTGGTTTTTGCCAATATTTTATGCCCTTAATTTGGATGATTGCATGCATTTCTTTGCTCTATTTTAGCCTTTTATTGTATTTAATACAATTTGGAATTAATTTGGACTTAATAGAAATTAAGGCTAAAGTAACAAGTTTTATGATGTTTTTGCAATTCAAGGATGACCTTTGCACTTGATCTTGGATATTTTGTATTTTTGGTGCAGGTCATAGGTATTATTGGAGCAGTAGACATCAGGAACTGAGCAAGAAGCGGAGCAGTGGAATTCAGAACTAGCATCGAGCGCCCCAGCGCGCGAAACCTACTTGAATAAATCACGTGCACAGCACTGGCGCCTTAGCGAGCTATACGCGCCCCAGCGCCGCGCCGCAATTCTGTTACAGCAGAGACCTATCTGCAAGACCGAGTTGGGGGCCCAATTAGCTAGGGTTTGGAGGCTGCTCACTCTATTTAAAGAAGGCTAATGCATCAGAAACATCACCTCTACACACATCTACATTCCTACTATTACTTTCATATTTTTTCTTTTCCTAGTTTACTTACTTTCAACCCTAGGCTTTAGTTAGAGTTATTTTCTCCATTAGGATTCCATCTTTTCCTAGTTTAGCTCTAGCTCCCTCATTTGTATTTCCAACGTTATTCGTCTAGCCCTTTGGCTTTTGTAAGTTACTCTTTTAATTAATTCAGTCATTCGTTTTTCCATCTTTCTATTTGCAATTATTTTCTTTAATTTCCTCTTTATTGTTCAAGTTATTTACTTTCTTCATTCCATCTTTGCTTTTAATTCCAATTTATTTTCTACCATTTTATTTCCTCCATGAGTTACTAAGTCTCTTGGTGGTTTATGAGGGTGTGAACATCATTGGGGTAAATTGAGGCTTTTCTCTTAATCTTGCATAAGTTTTCATCATCAAACATTGGCATATAATTTGAGATCTTAAATTGTGTGTTAAACCCTTGTCTTGGCTTACTCGATTGAGTTAGGCTAATTCATTGGCATGTGTTTATGTGTTAATTGATGCATGACATATCAGGATTTGGTAATGATTAATTAATTGGCTGATTAGTCTCCTTAATTAGATTAATGTGATTGGCTTTAACAATTGTTGAAGGTGAAACTAAAGGTGAGATCTCACTAATTAATCTCATTCTAGGCAATTAATCATTAGAATCACAACAAAGGAGTTAGATCTAACTCCGACGTAGTTAATCAACTCATGCATTCTTTTGTAGCCAATGATAAACACCCTAATGAATGTTCCACCTCATAAACCACTGTTTTTATTATTCCAATTTTATTCCAAACTATTTTTTCTTACATACAAAAACCCCCCCAATTGTGACAACCGTCATACAACTAGTTTTGTGCATTGCTTCCTTAGCCATTCCCTGTGAGAGATGACCCTGGTTTCCACTAACTGTAACCCCCTACTAGATAGCCCTTAATGCTTTTGTCATTTTAGGCTATTTCATAAGGGTCACTCTCTGTTATCATGTTCTATTCTTTACTTTAAAATATATACGCGGAAAATAGGCGGGAGTAAAATTTTCGCAATTTGTTTACGATATAAAAATAAGGGCTTTGCGAAATACATAATCGATAAATAATAAGCCATGCCAAGATATAAACTGAATAGTCTATCAAATAAATAACTCCCAACAATCAATGAACACACAAGGAATAAATATTCGGCTTTACCCCATAAGCCAAAGGCAATGACTTATGAGACTCCACCATAAATACATGTCAAATAAATAGCTGCCGGCTAACATAGGTCCGGACTTGAAATAAATAACTCAAACAACTGAAATGAATCCATAACCGAAATGCAAATCAATGTAAATAGGTTTATAAAGCGGAGGACTGAAAAATAAACTAAGGCTGGGCCTGCTCCTCGCTAGCCCCATGGTCCTGCTCTGTCTGCTCCTCTATAATATGGGGGAAAAACATAGGGTGAGCACTGGGAAGTTACTCAGTAGACGAAGCCGCCCCGGGTTTAATTATAAAATGAGTGGAGCATGAATGAGTTCATTTCAGATATAAGTTTAAAACAATCTTTTCCCGGAACGTCTTACCTAAGTGCGTCCTGTTCATTTTATTTAATACATATAACATAGCATAATTAAAGGTCTATGTGTAGTGTACTCTGTGCTTCGAAATATCAGTAAGGGAAAGAATATATCATAACATCCTAAATAACTTTAGTTCTCTTAAACTTTAATCTTGCATTAATCTTTGGCCTGTGCCCGCCCTCCTGTAACCTCCACTACACCGATCCCTAGGCATGAGCTCATCCTAAACTTATGGGGAGAGGGGGGAATATCACCTTCCCTTAACGATGAGGTTGTAATGCCGAGGTTGCCATCCCTCCCTTAACAACTCTCACTGTAATGCCGAAGGCTACAACGTTTTATCTTGGTATTTCACCTTCCCTTAACAATGAGGTTGTAATGCCGAGGTTGTTATTCCTCCCTTAACAACTCTCATTGTAATGCCAAAGGTTACTGCACCTTACTTTAACTTTCCGTTACATCTTAAACATGTACATAACACTATATCGTAATATCATAACTTAACATTACATCATAACATTTAAACACACATACAACTCATAACATTACATAATGAACATACATAAATCATACGTAACATATATTATCATATAATCGTACTTTTATATTACAATAATGTATAAACATATTTTATAGCTTATATAATCATATATAAGTCATGCATAAATCATATATATATCTTATTCACTTCTAACTTTGTCTTATGTAATGTTATCCTTAATTATACTCACTATTATCTTTACTATCATTATTAATACTATTATCATTACATATCATATATTATACATGTTGTTGTTCTTACTGTATTATTCCTTTATTATTATTAGGGTTAATATTTTATTATTATCTTCCCTATCAATATTACTATCATTATCATATTATAATTATTTCTACCTGTTACCTACCTATTATTAACTCATATAGCATAGGTATAAGTTTATGTAATAATAATATGTAATAGTAATATACACACAGATAAACTGTCTTTTATTTATATATATATATATATATATATATATATATATATATATATATATATATATATATATATAGAACCATAATAATAATAATAATAATAATAATAATAATAATAATAATAAGGCACAAAAATTTCTAATGGGAAAAACGACCATCACATTAATCTCATAAAATCATCATCAATATGCATGAAAATAGAATGCCTAAACCCCTACCTCTCGTAGACCTCCTATGCTATGCGTAGAGACACCCCTTTCCTTCTCACTTTCTCTCTAGCCCCACGAACGGTACAAAGATGGCTTCTTTCAAAAATGGAAACGGTAGAAGTGTCCTATTTGGTGAGAGGATCAAGAATATGTGATTTGTTTTGTGATTGGGTGATAATTGGTATGGATTTGGGGTTGTGGAATGGTTATGATTTTTGGTTTTTGAGAGAGAGAGAGAGAGTGTGGAATGGAGGCACAAGGATTGATGGAGGCTCCCAAGAGTATTTTTGGAAATTAGGTTTTCTTAGTGGAGGCATTGATGGGTATTATATAGAGGTGTTGTGGGGCCCACCCGTTACTAAAAAAAATACTAAATATTCTAAAACATCCCAAATAATACTACAATGCCCAACTAACTTTCAAATCTTTAAACATAAATTAAAAATACACATATAGGCACACAAAGAAAATAAAATAAATAACATATAACACTTTAATAAGGAGAAATTTATCCACTCTAACCCAATTAAATTCCAACCAAGGTCAATTACCCTTAATTTCACTTAATTAGAACCTAATAAAAATCGGGGTGTTACACTAACTATATTAGGGGAACTTGGTTTATAAATAATTAAATTTATGGGAGTTGCGACAACAACCATCATGAGTTTTTGGTGATGTCCTTCGGGTTGACGAATGCCCCAGCTGCTTTCATGGACCCGATGAACAGAGTGTTCAAGTCATTCCTGGATCGCTTTGTTATCGTGTTCATTGATGATATCTTGGTGTACAGCAAGAGCAGGGAGGAGCATGAGGGACATCTAAGGACGGTGTTACAGACACTGAGAGAGCATCAGTTGTATGCTAAGCTCTTGAAGTGCGAGTTCTGGTTGGACAGGGTGGCCTTCTTGGGGCACGTGGTGACGAGTGAGGGTATCACGGTGGATCCGAAGATGGGTTGAGGCGGTACGTCATTGGGCACGACCGACGTCAGTAGCAGAGATTCGGAGTTTCTTGGGGCTAGCAGGTTACTATCGCAGGTTCGTGAAGGGTTTCTCGACGGTAGCAGCACTGTTGACTGCCCTAACGCACAAGGGTGCAAAATTTTTATGGACGGAGAAGTGCGAGCAGAGCTATCAGAGGTTGAAGGACAGCTTGACTACAGCACCGATTTTGGTTCAGCCGTCGGGTAGTGGTTGTTTCTCGGTGTTCTGCGATGCATCTAGGGTTGGTCTGGGATGTGTGCTTATGCAGAGGGGACATATGCACTACTAGAAATGTCTTATTTAACGACGGACGTTTGAGACGGAATTAATTCCGTTTCCAATGGAGACGGTATTAGAGACGGATTACAGTGATTATTGACTAAGCAATGCTTTGAATGTTTAGCTACAAGATTAGGGACGACTATTTTCCGTCTCTTAGTTTTTTAGTCTCTAATTTCGTCTCAAATATGTCAAACTACGACATATAAAAGGTCAATTTGTTTTAATGACCAGTTTAGAGACAATAACTCATCGTCACTAAATATTTTGTCTCTAAGTTCATCTCTAATAAGTCAAAAGTAAAGTGAATTTTTGTTAGAGATAGACTAATAGACCGTCTCTATATATTCTGTCACAAAAGCAGTCTCTAATGGGTCAAAATTTATTTTATCAGGTTAATGTTTTGTTGAAACGGAATTAGAGTTCGTCACTAACAATTACGTCTCCAAATCTGTCTCTAATCAGCCGAACAACTTAATTTATGGAGTCAATATTATTTAGGAATCATTTTAGCATGTGTCTCTAAATTTGTCTCTAACAATTATGTCATTATGTGTCTAAATCCGTCTCTAATTAGTCAAACAATTAATTTTACAAAATCAATGCTATTAGAGATAAATTTAGTCTTATCAATATAAGAACATATGAAATATTATGTTAACTTTTATTTTTTGTTAACAATAATGACATAAAGGGATGTGATGGAAATTGTTTAAAAGTATATTTAATCAATTTAAAACTATTAAATAATATGAACATTATTGAATGATTATTTATGAATAATATATAAATATTATCTATATAGCTAATTACGTGTTAGCATATTGTATTTGGCTTCAAGAACCGTTGTGTCTTGTTAATTAATATTGTTAAAAAAATCTCATATTTCAAATTTTAATTTAATAGTTAAATTAATTTTTTTTCATAATAATAATTTAATCAAATTTAGATAAATTTAAATATGGAAATTAAGATACACTCATAAACTCCATTATAATATTAATTAATATTGCATTGTGTCAATTTAAAGAGTGAAACTAAAAATTAGAGGGTATTATAGTCATATATGTATTTGAGAATGTATTTTAATAATATATGTAATATAATTATATTTGATTAATTTATTTTATAATTTTTTAGAGGCCATTATATATAGTAATATACATATATTACCTTGTAATCTTTTTAATATACCAAACAAGGTAATGTGAATTACTAGTAATATTATTTATAAATACCAAACAAGATAATATAGTTTACCTCTAATTTAATTAGAGGTAATATATCTACAAGGTAATCTAGATTACCAATAATCTTCTATGATAATGTGTCAAACGCTCCCTTAGCTCTATTTCGTTTGCACAAATGTTTGGGAACAACAAAAAACCAGCCAAAACAGCCAACAAAACCCATTTAACATTTTATGGCCCAAATAGCATTTTAATCATGAGTATATTTTTAATGAGTTGGGTGATTGTGGCACAATTTCTTATTTATTGGCTGTTTTGGCTGATTTTTTTATTGTACCCCTATCATTGGTTTGTGCTTAAATTGTAACAGATATTATACATCCGTTATCAGTTTTGTCAATTCAATATCTGTAAATCAAATTAATATTTTATTTTGAAAACATATCTCATTTACATATTTATACATATAATATTTGAGAACAAAAAAAATAAATGTTATGTCACAAGTCACAACTAGGTCGTTAATTCAACATTAAATAAATTTTATTTAAAAACTTTAAAATAAACAAATAATTATTTATAAATATATCAATCAATAAAATTGATCATTTAAATATACTTTCAATTGATAACTTATATCAACAATATTTCAAATAAATGCATATTTAATGAAATAATCCATCAAAATACACATTAATATAGCTTTACTAAAATAAAAAATCAATTTAATTTATACATTTGGTTGAATCATTTTAAAATTTCAATTTGAAAATAAAATCACATGTTAATAAAATTTATCTTCCATAAATATATTTCAATCAAATAATATCACAGATAATGTATGTCTCAATTAAATTAATTGCATCCATTAATAATAATAATTTCCTTGTTAATTATTAATATATTTTTAGATTGCAAATGACTAAGCAGTAAAAAATAAAAATAAAAATATAGCTATAGTCTTTTCATTTTCTATTTTATATTGTTTTACGCTTTTGTATATGTATCTCAATTCTCTTTATCTTAGTACGAAAGTTTTTATTTATTTTTTTATTCGAAATAATATTAGAGTTTAAATCACTCAATCAATTAATAATTTTAAATTTAAATATCTTAACTAGTTTCCTTAACCTTCTTCTTTTTATCGATACCTTTGTTTTTAAGAAAAAATCTCTATGTACAACCAAAGGAACCTAATAAGGAGTCAATGCATCTAATGTTATACACCAAAAAAATCAAAAGAGTCTATTTCATATTTTTATTTTATTTTTTATGTATAACATTTAATAAGTTAGCTCTTTATTGATTAATGTGGATGTACACCTAACATTATCATTCTTTTAAACTTACATTATAACTCAAAAATCAGTCAACGAAGTCGAAAACTAGCAAATAAAATAAACAATTTATAAGCTATGTTGCTAGCTAGGATACATGTATGTTAATATGTGCCCGATGTGCATAGAGCAGCTACGAAAGCATGAGCAGAACTACCCTACGCATGATTTGGAGTTGGCAGCAGTGATCTTGGCCTTGAAGACCTAGAGGCACTATCTGTACGGGGAGACGTGTGAGATCTTCACGGATCACAAGAGTCTGAAGTACATCTTCGAGCAGAAGGACCTGAATCTGAGACAAAGACGGTGGTTAGAGCTCCTCAGCGACTATGATTGTTCGATCAAGTATCACCCGGGGAAGGCGAACGTGGTGGCAGATGCTTTGAGTAGAAATCCCGTGGTGGAGGAGCGGAGATCGCAGGGGAGTTTAGCTCACGTGGCGCCGACGAGGAGACCCATGGCAAGAGAGATCCAGAGGTTGGAGTCTGAGGGTGTTTGGTTTGAGGTGGATGGATCAGGGGCACTCTTAGCCCATATAAGTGTTAGGTCGACGTTTGCAGAGCTGGTGAAGCAGCGTCAGTCAGAGGATCCGAAGTTGGTAGAGCTCAGAGAGAGGGTTCAGAAAAGGGAGTGTTCGGACTTCTCAGTAGATGCAGGCGGAGTGCTCAGGATTGGAGACTGGTTGTGTGTGCCAGAGGTAGGGGATCTACGGGAGACCATATTGAGAGAGGCTCATTGTACACCCTATTCGGTTCACCCAGGATCGACTAAGATGTACAAAGACCTCAAGCCGTTGTATTGGTGGCACAGCATGAAAAAGGATGTGGATGAGTTCGTGACTAGGTGTTTGGTGTGTCAGCAGGTCAAGGCTGAGCACTAGCGCCCAGCAGGGATGTTGCAGGAAATTCCACTGCCAGAGTGGAAGTGGGAGAGGATAGCGATGGATTTCGTGACGGGATTGCCGCGGGTAGTGAAGGGTTTTGACGCTATTTGGGTTATAGTGGATCAGCTCACGAAGTCTGCACATTTCATTCCAGTGAAGACTACATTCACAGCCACGCAGTATGCTCGCCTCTACATCGATCGGGTTGTCAGGTTGCATGGGGTACCGGTATCTATCATCTCAGACAGGGGAACACAGTTTACTTCCAGATTCTGGCGTGCCTTGCATCAGGCTCTAGGCACGAGGTTGGATCTCAACACGGCTTTTCATCCGCAGACGGACGGTCAGTCAGAGCGTACGATTCAGACATTGGAGGATATGTTGAGGGCTTATAGCTCGGATTTCGGTGGCCCCTGGGATGAACAGTTGGCTTTGGTAGAGTTCGCGTACAACAACAGTTATCAGGCTAGCATCCAGATAGCACCGTTTGAGGTGTTGTACAGTAGGCGTTTTCGTTCGCCTATAGGGTGGTTTGAGTCAGGAGAGGTTCAGACAGTGGGTCCAGACATGGTTCATGAGGCTCTGGAGAAGGTAAGGTTGATCAGGGAACGCTTGGCAGCAGCTCATTCTCGACAGAAGGCTTGTGCAGACAAGAGGAGACGTGAGTTGGAGTTCGCGGTCGGGGATCAGGTGTTTCTCCGGGTATCCCCGATGAAAGGGGTAGTACGGTTCGGTAAGCAAGGAAAGCTGAACCCACGCTACATCGGACCATATGAGATTTTGGAGAAAGTCGGCAAGGTTGCTTATCAGTTAGCCCTCCCAGCGGAATTATCGGCAGTTCATCCGGTTTTCCACGTGTCGATGTTGAGGAAGTATGTTCCTGATGTGTCACACGTTCTGAGTTCACAGCCGGTGTAGATAGATCAGAGTTTGGGGTATGAGGAGGAGCCGGTAGCCATAGTCGATCACCAGGTCTGGAAGCTCCGTTCCAAAGAGGTACCGCTAGTCAAGGTCATCTGGAGGAATCACTCTGGAGACGAAGCTACATGGGAGACGGAGCAGTCGATGAGGGAGAAGTATCTGTATCTTTTCGATCTACGAGGTAACCTTAGTATGTATTTCTAGTATATCTTTTCTTTTATGTTTAGTTTGGATTTGGGGACCAAATCCTTAAAAGGAGGGGAGATTGTGATACCCCATATCATAGTGTCCCTTAGGAAGGACTCTCTTTAGGACGCGTCAGAAACATGTCAGCAAGTTGCTGTCAGAGGGGGCTCGCTAGCGAGCAAACAGCGCCCGCCGCTAGCGAGAAGCTCGTCGCTAGCGACCATGTGTTAGTCGCTAGAGACCAAGTCGAGTCCCACATCGGTTGCAGCATGATGTCAACCTGTTCCCCCTCACCTATATATATGAGTAGTAGTGGAATTCTTTCTTTACACCTCATTCTCCCGCCTTTTTCAAGAGCAGTGCTTTTGGGCGTTCTTTTTCAGTAAAGGAACTCTGTCGAAGTGAGGTTCTGACGCCTTGGGGATTTCTCAGTACGAGCTAAGTTCCCGACGGTGAGTAAGAGCGGGCATGTCTGCCCTTTCCTGCGCGAAGCGCGTTAGCGGCCAAGAGAGGCTTGCTGGCGAGCGTGTCCGTGCTAGCGGCCAAGAGAGGCGCGCTAGCGAGCGTGACGGACGCGTTCTCAGTTCAAGTTTTGTTTTCTTTTCTTCAGGGGTCCTAATGGGTCCTTTTTGCACTTCACGTGCGAACGGAGTGCCGCTGGCTGGAGCCGGAGCCGACGGTGCTTCTCAGTATCAGGAATATCCAGGTGAGTGGAGGTCTTGCATGTAGTTTAGCATTTATGGCATTATATTTATGTTTGATAACTAGATAATTAGGAAAGATAATAATAAGGTTATTATGCATGTGTTTGTAGTAGAGTAGTAGTAGTAGTAGAAGTAGTAACATGTTAGGTGGTTAGAGTAGAATAGTAGAGACTTATGTTTTTATGCTGTGTATATGAAATGCTGATTGGTTGGCTGTTTACTGCTTTATGATATAACATGCGATATAAAACAGATAAATAAGACTACAAACAGAATTCATGACATGTATGATTGCTTGAGTGAGTTATGTGCTGACTGTCTAGAGTAGTTACGCCGCCCCTGGTTAGTATACGTCAGACGCTATGGCCGGTGGTCAGTCCCAGTATCTTCATATGGTTTACTAATTAGCGGTGAGTCGCCCGAGCCCGCCAAGTACGTTCCGATCCCGGTTATCGGACGGCTAGGTTACAGATACAGATATACCCCACGAGGGTCAGTTATGAGTAAACTCATGCCACGCGCTGAGTTAGATTTGATTATGCCCATGCTGAGCGCTGGGTGACAGATTACAGATATAGTATACAGTAAAGGGCTTGGTATGCAGGCTTTAGTGTGACATCTTGACAGGATATTGATTGTATGGTTGATAACATGCTAGTTTGTGATATATGTGTTATGAATGTTGCATTGCATGCATATTCCCCATCACTGAGTCGATGACTCACCCCTCATCAACCATATTTCAGAGTACGATCCCGCAGCAGACGAGGAGCCGTTGATCCATTAGAGGTCGTTCAGCTGTTATCTTGGGTGAGCTCCGCTTCGATCGTGGAGTCTTAAGTTATTGTTTTATGTTTATTCCAGTTATTAGTTTTATAAGACATTTCAGTTTCAGTTGTAATAGTTTGCTCCAGACTTTAGAGGCAGGTTTCCTTATTAGTTATGTTTCAGATATCATATCAGCATTCACAGAAGTTTTGCAGTTATATACAGTTATCAGTTAAACAGTTATATTCAGTTATTTCAGTTTATTTAATAGTTTATGTATACGTTTAGCGTGTTCTTTGGGATAGTGCCCTTCGCACGGACTCCCCTAAGTAGCGGGGTGTTACATTATGACCGGTTTTGACCGGTTTTATACCGGTTTTTTGAAAACCGGTTTTTATCTCAAAACTGAACCGGGCAAGGGTCCGGTTTCCAGTTCAACCGGTTGGACCGGCCGGTTCGGTCCAGTTTTTTAAACACCGATAACTACATATACTCACAACAAAATGATGCACACACCCAACGTGGAGAATACACACAACACTCTGAAGGAAATGATGAACACTCTGCACTCGTAAACATAGGAAAAAAACTACTAAATGCAAGGAGAGAGAAAAACAAAGGTTTGTTGCTTACATACAAATACTCAACAAATCCTTGTCGCTTCCGGACGAAAGCTTTTTTACTCCAAAAACATATACATTTTGTCATTTTTCCACTTTAAATGAAGTTGTTTAAACAAAAAGAACATCAATGAAACAAAGTTTGTTGAAGAAGTCATGCAGCAGTGAAACCAACTTTTTTTAACTGTAACACCTTAATAATTACCTCTTTATGCTTAAGTCATATCGAGTTAATTATCGGCATTTATCATCTTGTTTCAGAGCCCACGTTCGAAAATAATGAATATGCGGAAAATAAGGCCAACATTTTTCATAAAAGGGGATGCAAATTAAAAATCTCGGCTTGTACGTGACGAGGTATAATCTTGCATACCAATCTAAGAACCTGTGAAATACATGTAATCATAATATCATAATACACAACAGTGGCCCAATACATACATATAGTCTCACGTACACAAGCATTACACATACGAATGTAAATCCAAAATAGATATTACAATAATAAGGTATTAGAATTTCTAGGAGAACTATAAGCTTGTACAATCACTTATAATTCCCTTATAAATTCTTTTGAGTATCAAATAGTACATAACATAATGACACATAATACAACTTAGGAAACAAGTCCAAAATACAATAAACTCCCGAGGTATCCGAGCCTCAACCTTCTTGTAAATCCGAGTCCGCTCACCTAGCGGTGGTATCTGTATCTCGATCTAAATCTAAAACAAATAGTGGTGGAATTGGGGTGAGCTCAACGAACTCAATAGGGGGATCACTCCGGTTTATTATAAAATAAGTGAAACATGCATAGTCCACATTAATGATATTTTCACAAATATATCTTAAATTCCGGAGTGTCTTACCTATATGTGTCTTGATAAATATATAAATGATGCAACAAATATACAATCAATATCAGAAGTATAATTATAGTTATAACGTAATAAACGTGATTTATTGCATATGTCATGTGTCATGATCTTTTACTTTGAATGGCACAACCCTCTTTTCTCTCTACCTCCGCATCACCTGGCCCCTAGGCTATGAGCTCATACCTCTCTAGTTTCTACTAGAAATCTGTGGGGAAGAGGGGTTTGTTCACTCCCTCTCACAAAATGGTATTGGGGACCAAGGGTATCAACCTCCCTTGTCAATCCCATTTATAGAGGAAGCTACTCATAAATCTCATTTCTCATTTCACATGACATTTCAACATATTTCTTATTATTCAGCATATACACTTAGCACATATATACACCTCTTTCATAATATTCACATTTAAGACTCATTCATGTACACATAAAGATAGGTTGAGTGTCTTCCTGATGTCATTCAAGTAAATGAGTGTCTTCCAAAAAGAATTCCTGAATTTCTTCTCTATTCTTTAAAATCAGAGGTTGAACAAGACATAAACACTATACCTGTAGTGAAAGATTTTCCAACAGTGTTTCCTGAGGACATTGTGACCTTACCACCCAAAAGAGAGGTTGAGTTTTTCATTGACCTACTTCCAGGAACTGGACCTTTATCCTTTGCACCATACAGGATGTCTCCTTTAGAGTTGACTGAGCTTAAGAAACAAATAGAGGAACTGCTAGCCAAAGGATTTATTAGGCCGAGTGTGTCTCCATGGGGTGCGCCTGTTCTCTTTGTTAAGAAAAAGGATGGAAGTTTAAGGCTATGTATAGATTATAGACAACTAAACTAAGTCACCATTAAGAATAAGTATCCACTCCCGAGGATAGATGATTTGTTAGACCAATTATTAGGAGTCTCTGTCTTCTCCAAGATTGATTTAAGGTCAGGGTACCATCAGATTAGGATTAAAGAAGGAGATATACCCAAAACAGCTTTTAGCACTAGGTATGGTCATTATGAGTTCCTTGTGATGCCTTTTGGCTTGACCAATGCTCCAGCTATATTTATGGATTATATGAATAGAATTTTTAGGTCTTATCTAGATCAATTTGTGGTTGTCTTTATAGATGATATCCTCATATATTCTAAGACTAAAGAAGAGCCTGAACAACACCTGAGGGTAGTTTTACAGATCTTAGAGGAGAATCAGTTGTTTGCTAAGTTAGAAAAGTGTGCATTTTGGTTGAGTGAAGTTAAGTTTTTAGGTCATTTGATTTCAAGGTAAAGGGGTGTCAGTTGATCCTAGTAAAGTGGAAGCAGTAGTTCATTGGGAGAAGCCTAAGTCAATCACTGAGATTAGGAGTTTTCTCGGATTAGCAGGGTATTGCAGAAGATTCATTAAGGGTTTTTCTCAACTAGCCTTACCTTTGACTAGGTTAACCAGGAAAAACAAACCCTTTGAATGGAATTCAAAGTGTGAAGCTAGTTTTCAAGAGTTGAAACGTAGGCTTACCTCTACCCCAGTCTTAATAATCCCTGATCCTCAACAAGATTTTGTAGTATATTGTGATGCATCTAAGAAAGGTTTAGGATGTGTTCTAATGCAACAAGGAAGAGTTGTAGCCTATGCGTCTAGGCAACTTAGGTCCCATGAGGAGAACTACCCAACCCATGATCTAGAGTTAGCAGCTGTGGTGTTTGCTTTGAAAATTTCGAGACATTATCTATATGGAGTTAGATTTGAGGTCTATAGTGATCATAAGAGTTTACGTTACCTTTTTTATCAAAAACAATTAAACATAAGGCAGAGGAGGTGGTTAGAATTTTTAAAGGATTATGATTTTGAGCTGAAGTACCATGTTGGCAAGGCTAATGTAGTGGCTGATGCATTAAGTAGGAAGTCATTACATGTGTCCTCATTGATGATAGAGGAGCATAAGTTATTGGAGGAATTTAGAGACCTAAGGATTTCTATGTCTGTGCAACCTCATTGTTTGTATGCTAGTGAAGTTAGAATTGAATCTAACTTGAGAGATCAAATAAGATTAGCTCAAGAGCAAGACAAATTCCTCATGACCCTCAAGGAAAAGATCCCGATAGAAAATGTTGAACATTTTAGCATCGATGAAAGGAGCACGGTAATGTATAAAGGGAGACTTTGTGTACCCAATAATGAAGAGTTAAAAAGTCGAGTCTTGTCTGAAGCACATTGCAGTAAGTTCACGATTCATCCTGGTACGACCAAGATGTATCATGATCTTAAGAGGTGGTTTTGGTGGAGAGGAATGAAAAAGGACATAGCTAGTTTTGTAGCTAAATGTCTTATTTGCCAAAAAGTGAAGATAGAACACCAAAAACCTGCAAGAATGCTCCAACCTTTAGATATACCTGAGTGGAAATGGGATAGCATATCAATGGACTTTGTGGTAGGATTGCCTAAAACTTCTTCAGGGTATGATGCAGTGTGGGTCATAGTCGACAGGTTGACTAAGTCTACCCATATCCTGCCAATTAAGATTAGTTGGCCGTTGTACAGATTAGCACAAGAGTATATTAATGAGATAGTAAGATTACATGGGATTCCAACTAGCATCATCTCAGATAGAGACCCTAGATTCACTTCTAAGTTTTGGATAGCCCTACAGGATGCCATGGGTACTAAACTTCGTTTTAGTACAGCTTATCACCCTCAAACAGATGGTCAGACTGAGAGGACTATTCAAACTATGGAAGACATGCTTAGGGCTTGTGTGTTAGAACTAAAAGGTAGTTGGGATACTCATGTTCCTTTAATAGAGTTTGCATATAATAATAGTTATCATTCTAGTATAGGGATTGCACCATTTGAAGCCTTGTATGGTAGGAAGTGTAGGTCACCTTTGTGTTGGACAGAAGTAGGTGAGAAGAGTCTGTTAGGACCTGACATTGTGCAACAAACCACAGAAAAGATTAAGTTCATTAGAAACAAACTACTCACTTCTCAAAGTAGACAGAAAAGTTATGCCGACAAAAGAAGGCGACCTCTCGAATTTAAAGAAGGAGATCATGTTTTTCTCAAAGTCACTCCTACTACTGGAATTGGCAAAGCCTTAAAGTCCAAAAAATTATGTCCTAAGTTTATCGGTCCATTCCAAATTCTTAAAAGAATCGGTCCTGTTGCATATCAAATTGCACTTCCCCCTAGTCTGTCAAACCTCCACAATGTCTTCCATGTTTCCCAACTCCGAAAGTATTGTTTTGATCCTTCACATGTCATAAGTTATGAAACAATGCAAGTAAGAGATAATTTGACATATGAAACTACACCAATACAAATTATCGATAGATCTGTTAAAACTTTAAGAGGAAAAGAAATTCCTTTAGTGAAAGTGGTTTGGAAAGGGTTGTCGAATAATGAAGCAACATGGGAACTAGAAGACGAAATGAGAAAAAACTACCAAGAGCTTTTCCATACAGGTTAGTAAATTTTGGGGACAAAATTCCTAAAAGGGGAGGAGAATTGTAACATCCTCTTTTGAGTTAAAAATTGATATTTTACTAAAACTTATTTTATCAAACTAACTCGTTTTCATAAATAAATTATGTTATATAGTAGACATAAATTTGTGCTAATAGTATTTATAATCTTAAAATTTTTATGAGTATCATTATATAAGTAAATTATACACACAATATATTTTAAATAAATAAAAAAAATTAATGTACAGGCAAGTCACGGGATAACCCTATGCATGCATGATTAGTGCTTTAATCTTATCCTCTTATCCCTTTATCATATTCCCTAATATTTGTCATGTTATGTAAATCTTTAATAAAAAATTATTATATCTTTCCTATATAAACCAATGCCAAGCATACATTCACGGTGTGCAAGAGAAAAAGGAAAAATGGAGTGAAAGTGTGAAAAAAAAAAGTGAGAGTTTAGCCTTTAAAAAAAAAAATAAAAGGGATAGGTATTGTCTTAAAAAAAAAATAAAGAACAAAAATATATATATACATATATTCATAGGCTATAAGGAGACAGAAGTGAGAATAGAGTTTAAATAAGAACGTTTGAGCATCAAATATTAAGATAGAAATGAGTTCTTTTTCAATATTGATTACAGTATATATATTATTATTATTGTGATTATTATTATTATTATCATTATTATATCATCACATTTATTCTATCTATTATACTGACTATATTAATTCATCTGCTTCTACTCTCTTCTCCTAATAATCTAACATTATTATTATTATTATTATTATATATGTTTATATTTTAGTCATTTATATTTTCGCATTTATATTTCAGTCATTTATATTTCTGCTTTTATAATTCAATCATTTAAATTTCAGTTATTAAGTTATCAAGATTCATGATAATTTTGGGGATCAATATTAATCTAACATTCATCACCCTAATCTAACATAAGGAAATAAAAAGTTTGATCCCTTAAAAAATTAACATTTATCTTGATAATTATATATATATATATATATATATATATGCTATTAGTATTATATTACTATTATATATACTAGCGACTCGACAGGCACTCCCGTGCTTGTCAAGTCGCTTTTCTATTGTTTTCCCTATGTAACACTCTCCCTTTGCGCAACACTCATGTCTATGTAAAGTCCCTTTTTCAATTGCTTTTACGAAGAAATAGTGTTACGTAGGAAAATAGTTTTCCGTACGGAAATAGTGTTACGTATGAACCGAGTGTTCCGTAACACACTTGAGATACGGAATGAGATAAACGTGAAGAAATTAAATTTTTCCCTATAGACAACTTTTTCCCTACGTAACACTCTTTCTACGTAAAAGCAATTGAAAAAGGGACTTTACATAGACATGAGTGTTGCGCAGAGGGAGAGTGTTACGTAGGGAAAACAATAGAAAAGCGACTTGACAGGCACGGGAGTGCCTGTCGAGTCGCTAGTATCAATCAGATCCATAGTTGGATGAGATTTATCAATTGGTGACAAAAGAATGACGTAGCGTATACACTCAATAGTAGCGTATACAAAAACATTGAATAAATAGAAAACTTGAATTTGAAAATGACAATAATTTGAGTAATTCTTAATAACACATCGAGTGACTAAAAGATGTAATAAAAATATACTTCTATGTCATTCTATCCCTGTTAAAGTTATCCTAATAACAATGCGACTATCTGCTCTATTTATCACTCCAGTTATTCTGTAACGGGAGACCAAATAGCTTTGGAATATCTGAAAATACCTTCACTTTCCTGCAGTAGTTGTCAAATTTATTGTGTCAGTGAATATGATGTAAAAGTGAGCTACATAAAATTAATGTAGTTTACAGCTGAAACACCGTATACCTTGAAAAAATATTTATCAACTCCCTATACATCTCATCGTCAATGAACTTTTGGGATTGAAAAAACTGTAAATAGAACCAGGTATTAGTTGCAATGCATAATATGTCTCAACCTCATATGTCTTATTTGTGTATTTATAAATATATGTGAAATAAAAATTTACCTGTAGAATGCATAAATCATGTTTTGCTGATACACATCTATTCATACACAAAACAAACAAAACAAAGTTGAGTTGTTATTAATTAAGGCATCTATAAACAATATTGAGTGCTACCGGATATATCAAACATAAACATAAACCATAAATCAACACCCTTAGAATATATATGTAAAAAAATAATTACCTTAAATCACTATCCTGGGTAGTATGAGATAAGGTTGCATCTTCATGGTTCCTAAATGAGGATTCACAACTTTAGAATTGATTTGATGATAAAATCTAAAAGTAGAACATTATGTAGAGGTCATAATGATTCCTATATATTAATTTGTAAACTTGCATAGAGTAACGTCTTACTGTTCAGCTATTTGTGATAACAATTCTCTTTTAATCATTTTCCACAATTGTCTTTTGTCTGCTACCACGGTAAATCTCCAACCCAAAGAGTAAATTTTTAGAGGATGTACCTATAATTGCAAATTATGAGAATCATAAAACAATTAGGTATAAAGAAGAAATAAATTTTTCTCCTATTGAATGTTATGAACCATAACCTACCAATGCCTACAAAATAATAGTTGGGTTTACCTTGTTATCAACACAATTAAGTGATGCAAGTGATTGTTCATCCTTCCAAATATTCCATAGCCGTTGAAATCTCCCTCCTTAAAGAAATCAATTAGTTGATAAATTCCTTAGAATGATAATAATAATACTATTCTACTATAAGCAACGAAGTTGAACTCACATTTTTTGAGAAGCACATGTCTAATTTAGATCTCTTTAGATCCTGACATAGCTGGAAGATGCCCTCGAATTTTGATTTGTCTGCAAATTTTAAACATGTTAAACTGTATTTAAGTTGCTGATAAGGCAAAGACATTCGAAAACTAATATTAGTAAAAAAGTAATGAATGTAAGCAACATATTACTGTTCAATACAAATTTACCTGTGATTGAGATAACAACACCTCTTTGAAGACTACGTTTCTAGTGAATACTCCATTCGGCATTTCCTCATTCCCTTCCTTAATTAGTATTTTTGTGGTTCGTCGCGAAACACCTCTAGATAAAGCAACGTACAATTGCCCATGACTAAAGACGTGTTTTGGAAGATAAATCCCTACTATGGGAATAGTCTGACCCTGTGCTTTGTTTATTGTCATTGCAAAGCTCAACCTAACAGGAAATTGTTTCCTGATAAGAACAAATGGTAGTCCTGCACCTTCTGTTGTCTTGTGTTTTATTCTGGGAAGAAAAACTCTTTGTCCTGCTTGATGGCCTGATAATATTTCTACATCCAACATATTCAAAAAGGTTCCACGACACAGTAACCTTGTACCATTGCAAAGACCACCTTTCGGGTCTATGTTACGCAACAACATTAAAGGTGCTCCTTGTTTGATCTTGAGAATATGTGGCGGCAAACCACCAAGGGAGATAGAGTTTAAGTACTCCTGCTGATACAAATTTTGTGTATCACCTTCAATCTCATCAAATGACAGCAACTGTCGTTCTTCCCCTGGGAAACGACTTATAATAATGTCATTTAGCTGTTGGACATCACAATTTTTGGGAGTGAGTATAGCTCTTTCAACCATATAGGATGCATCCCAACCATGAGCTTGTAGATTTGGAAATATCTCATCTATGAGTCTTTGTATTGCCCCTTCACCATCCCAAGGTATTGCCATTTGGGTTGGAATTTGCACCACATCATCATCGTATACTGTAGGTTCCGTACCATCTCCTATGCGCATAAGATATTGAGCAAATTCATTATCTTGTAGTGATCGCATATTTTGACGTAAATGCAACAATCTAGTGTGTGCCCATAAAGGAGAATTGACAATACAAACAGCTAACATTTGTGACCTATTCCTTTTAGGAACAATAGAGAGTACTTGGCGGAAGTCACCGCCCATGATCATTACTTTTCCTCCGAAAGGAAGATTACAATCCAAAATGTCCCTTAAGGTGCGATCCAATGCTTCCAAACCATGTCTATTTGCCATAGGGGCTTCATCCCAAATAATAGCTCTTGTTTGTTTCAGTAGCTTCGACAAATCAGATTGCTTGCTTATTGAGCATACAGAAGATGGTCCTAGTTCCATAGGAAGCTTGAATCTTGAATGAGCTGTTCGACCACCAGGTAGTAAAGTTGCAGCAATTCCCGATGTGGCAGTTGCTAAAACAATATATCCCTTTGTCATCATGTTTGCAATCAGTGCACGATAAAGAAAGGTCTTTCCTGTTCCTCCTGGCCCATCCACAAAAAACACTTGACTTTGGTTCTGTTCAATGACATTCATGATTGTATTATAAGCAACTAATTGGTCATCATTTAACCTGCATATAGCTTCAACATCTTCTTGTGGTACTGCCACCAACATTTCTTCTTGGATAATCTTTGGCAATGAATTATCTTCATCTATATTAATTGTCAGGTCTGGCAAGTCATAATGTCTGATATGCTTTCCATGTTGGGCCAATATGTCATGCAATTCTCTCAGTAGCCTATTTCTCAATGTTGTAACTGAAACAGAACTTGTTGATGGATAGTCTTCCACCATGTCGTTGAAGAACTCATTCCACAGGCTTCTTACGTTAGACGGTTCACAGAACACCAAAATGGTGGCAAACAACCTCCTCAAGGCACGCGACATCTTTATAGCAGATGCCTCTAGCAAGCATTCACGAAATACTGTCATCAGTCTCTAGTAGTCCTCGGTGTTCAGCTGCTTGTTTGAATGTCACAAATTGTGTTCCATTTACAGTGAGCAAGTACTCCCAACTGGTTGGACCCCTAACATTATTAAGTAGAAAGTCGCAAGTAGAACTTTTCACCTTCTGAAGGAGATACAGTGTAAATTCGTCCAATTGACTTCTTTTGTGACCTTCGTCTATGCCATTCTTTCTCGGATGATCCCAAGTAAAATTCTCTGGGATTTCCTCTATATAAAATTGCCTGGCTGTAGGATCCATACGATTTAACTCAAAGAACTGAGTTAGCATAGTTTTTGAATAATGGTCATCGTTCAGAATGTCTTGAATGCGTTGATGATTATAGAATCACACTGATGTTGATGGGTAGATGAATTTTGTAGCCTACTCAACAGATGGATACATACGGTAAAGATTGAATCCAAAATATTTTCCAGCACGCCTCTGGGAGCACAAATCCATCTGGCATCTACAAATTGTTTGATCTCGTCTACAATTGAAGTTCTATGAACCTCCATTTCTACTCGATCTGGACCTTGTAGCAATATTTGTAGAGATATTTAATACTCTTAATGCTGCTGCACACTTCAACATTAACATGACAATCATACTTCAAAAAGTAGCCAAGGGTTATAAGGTACAACCCATCTATTGTCAATGTTACTCTGTTATTAAGAGGAACATGCTGAGATCTTTCGTCTTCTTACAATGGATATGAGTCATCACCATGACGCGTCTCTCCGTTGTAGTCTTTTGGAAAGTTCTTCTTACAAAATTCCGTCCTTCATACATTGACTTCTTGGGTCCAGTACACCGCATGGTCATGTATCATATGCCTCATCACAGCTGCATGCAATTGGGGCTCGTCTTCTTGTAATGGTATCTCCGCTCTTACCATGCTGTCATACTGCTCCGGGTTTCGTAATTTGTCATTATCCTCTAAGATTAGTAACATATGCACATGTGGCAGCCCTCTTTTTGAAATTATGTCACATAGATATAACTCTTTACTTTCCCTAAGACCGACTTGTTGATGACATCAAATTTCAACTGCTCTAGTTTGGCTCGAAACACTCTTGTGAGTAAGTCAGGACGATCTTGTGCAACTTGGAATGAGAGGAGTTCAGCTGTTATTTCTGGCCAAGAAGGATTGCAAGTCATTGTCAGAAAAATATCAGGCTTGCCATATTTAAGGACTATAGCCATTCCATCTTCATAACGCTGTGTCATGTCTCGACGACTGCCTATAAATGATGATGGCAATATTGTCCTTCGACCAATATTCTCTACAATCACAAACGACTGATTAGTTTTGACTATGTTTTCACACTACACTTTTTATGTGTAATGAAAAATACATTTATTTTTAGGTAATATTAAATTTTTTTACCTGCAAGAGTTTCTCCTTGGTGCATAGCATCTTGTAGTCCTTGATATACTTCTGCTCGAATACCGGTCTGATTATTTCTAATCCACCTCAGTCTCCCAGTTTCGATCTTTACATAGTTGTCCACCACGTATTGTTGTAGTACACGCCCCGCTCGTAACAGTAGGGACACATAATCGGGACGAATCTGTTATCATTGAAAACGTGATTGACTGACAAATTCTACATGTACCCAAGGCATATAAGTCAATATTCTAAGTTCATAGGTACCTGAATCATGTAGCTATAATATTCTCGGCATGTTATGTTTCGTCTGTTATGATTTGTGGTGTTTATGTCCCACCCATATGATCCAGAAGGAAATAGAAGAGGATATTGCAGTGGATCATAATATCCTCCAGTCTCAGGTACATTTTGCAAAGTCCCGTCTCGCCTTTGAACGATAACATCCCTCCCACGTGCGATTGATTCTGCGTCTTCACCAACAATAATTGCAGCTACTTGCGAAGCTGTAGGAGACTATATTGTGGTTGATTACGTGGGCGATTTTTATTCAGAAGAGTACAGTCGTTCACATCTGGTCTTAGTGCTAGTTGATGTAATGTGTGAACGAAGGGATTATGCAGATGAAGGATTTGCTGCAATTTACACACTATTGACTGATGCAGATCAGGATTCTCTCTCATTCTATTCTCCAATTCATGATCTGTATCATATATGTATAACTGTAAGTAGCGTGGGGGCTCTTCACTGCCTAGAGGAAATAAGCATCCTATGTTATGATATATTGCTCCTTGTGCCCGAAAACAGTATATACCACGACCTGTCCTATTAATCCTCTCATCAACATGTACCCCGCACGAAGTAAATGAGAAGATGTGATTGTAACTCCTTATGAACTTTCTAAAGTGATTTCCTTCGCTCGTCGGATCTTGGAAGATATCTAGCAATGATTGCGGAGGATTTTTTGATGTATGAAGACCTTTCCACCGGAGCAACAAATATCGGTTGTTTCATGATGAAACAAACGTGCATTGCAATGTCCACACGTAGTTGTACTTGGCAAGACAGGCACTATCATTGTTGCA
>CM024265.1:14129986-14403935 GCA_013621005.1 Aeschynomene evenia
TTGTATCAACATCCTAACTGTATTAAAATAATATACTTACTATCCTAATATTGATTCAATCTCGTCTATAAATATCTATTTATTTAGAGAAATTTTTTTATGCATAAAAAATCAGTCACTATATATAATAATCAAACTTTTTAAAACTATTAATCTAACTTTTAATATTATAAAATTATTTCAACATTTTAAATGGATTAATTGTCTTAAAAAGTTGAATTATTGTATAGGATGACTAATTGTAATTAATTTTATGGTGCACATATAATATTATTCTTTTATTTAAAATTTAAATTACATATTGTGCAAGAGTCATGAGCCATGACACACCACACATTAAATTTACTAACCAAATTTCTTCAAGTTCTATTACAATATAATGGCCAGTTAGATCTCCATATCCACACAATAGTCCAATGACATCTGCGCAGAAAAAAATAGAGTTATAAGTGTTATTTAAAAAAAATTTAAATAAAATAAAAATAGTTTTTAATCACTCATCAATTAGATGACAATCACCATTAATATATACTAGCGAATTGACAGGCACTCCCGTGCCTGTCAAGTCGCTTTTCTATTGTTTTCCCTACGTAACACTCTCCCTCTGTGCAACACTCATGTCTATGTAAAGTCCCTTTTTCAATTGCTTTTACGTAGAAGAGTGTTACGTAGGGAAAAAGTTGTCTGTAGGAAAAATTTAATTTCTTCACGTTTATCTCATTCCATATCTCAAGTGTGTTACGGAACACTCGGTTCATACGTAACACTATTTCCGTACGGAAAACTATTTTCCTACGTAACACTATTTCTTCGTAAAAGCAATTGAAAAAGGGACTTTACATAGACATGAGTGTTGCGTAGAGGAGAGTGTTACGTAGGGAAAACAATAGAAAAGCGACTTGACAGGCACGAGAGTGCTTGTCGAGTCGCTAGTATCAATCAGATCCATAGTTGGATGAGATTTATCAATTGGTGACAAAAGAATGACGTAGCGTATACACTCAATAGTAGCGTATATAAAACATTGAATAAATAGAAAACTTGAATTTGAAAACGACAATAAGTAATTCTTAATAACACATCGAGTGACTAAAAGATGTAATAAAAAATATACTTCTATGTCATTCTATCCCTGTTAAAGTTATCCTAATAACAATGCGACTATCTGCTCTATTTATCCTAGTTATTCTGTAATGGGAGACCAATAGCTTTGGAATATCTGAAAATACCTTCACTTTCCTGCAGTAGTTGTCAAATTTATTGTGTCAGTGAATATGATGTAAAAGTGAGCTACATAAAATTAATGTAGTTTACAGCTGAAACACCGTATACCTTGAAAAATATTTATCAACTCCCTATACATCTCATCGTCAATGAACTTTTGGGATTGAAAAAATTGTAAATAGAACCATGTATTAGTTGCAATGCATAATATGTGTCAACCTCATATGTCTTGTGTATAAATATATGTGAAATAAAAATTTACCTGTAGAATTAAACCATGTTTTGCTGATACACATCTATTCATACACAAAACAAACAAAAAGTTGAGTTGTTATTAATTAAGGCATCTATAAACAATATTGAGTGCTACCGGATATATCAAACATAAACATAAACCATAAATCAACACCCTTAGAATATATATGTAAAAAAATAATTACCTTAAATCACTATCCTTGGTAGTATGAGATAAGGTTGCATCTTCATGGTTCCTAAATGAGGATTCACAACTTTAGAATTGATTTGATGATAAAATCTAAAAGTAGAACATTATGTAGAGGTCATAATGATTCCTATATATTAATTTGTAAACTTGCATAGAGTAACGTCTTACTGTTCAGCTATTTGTGATAACAATTCTCTTTTAATCATTTTCCACAATTGTCTTTTGTCTGCTACCACGGTAAATCTCCAACCCAAAGAGTAAATTTTTAGAGGATGTACCTATAATTACAAATTATGAGAATCATAAACAATTAGGTATAAAGAAGAAATAAATTTTTCTCCTATTGAATGTTAAGAACCATAACCTACCAATGCCTACAAAAATAATAGTTGGGTTTACCTTGTTATCAACACGATTAAGTGATGCAAGTGATTGTTCTTCCTTCCAAATATTCCATAGCCGTTGGAAATCTCCCTCCTTAAAGAAATCAATTAGTTGATAAATTCCTTAGAATGATAATAATAATACTATTAAGCAACGAAGTTGAACTCACATTTTTTGAGAAGCACATGTCTAATTTAGATCTCTTTAGATCCTGACATAGCTGGAAGATGCCCTCGAATTTTGATTTGTCTGCAAATTTTAAACATGTTAAACTGTATTTAAGTTGATGATAAGGCAAAGACATTCGAAAACTAATATTAGTAAAAAATTAATGAATGTAAGCAACATATTACTGTTCAATACAAATTTACCTGTGATTGAGATAACAACACCTCTTTGAAGACTACGTTTCTAGTGAATACTCCATTCGGCATTTCCTCATTCCCTTCCTTAATTAGTATTTTTGTGGTTCGTCGTGAAACACCTCTAGATAAAGCAACGTACAATTGCCCATGGCTAAAGGCGTGTTTTGGAAGATAAATCCCCACTATGGGAATAGTCTGACCCTGTGCTTTGTTTATTGTCATTGCAAAGCTCAACCTAACAGGAAATTGTTTCCTGATAAGAACAAATGGTAGTCCTGCACCTTCTGTTGTCTTGTGTTTTATTCTGGGCAGAAAAACTCTCTGTCCTGCTTGATGGCCTGATAATATTTCTACATCCAACATATTCAAAAAGGTTCCACGACACAGTAACCTTGTACCATTGCAAAGACCAGCTTTTGGGTCTATGTTACGCAACAACATTAAAGGTGCCCCTTGTTTGATCTTGAGAATATGCGGCGGCAAACCACCAAGGGAGATAGAGTTTAAGTACTCCTGCTGATACAAATTTTGTGTATCACCTTCAATCTCATCAAATGACAGCAACTGTCGTTCTTCCCCTGGGAAACGACTTATAATAATGTCATTTAGCTGTTGGACATCACAATTTTTGGGAGTGAGTATAGCTCTTTCAACCATATAGGATGCATCCCAACCATGAGCTTATAGATTTGGAAATATCTCATCTATGAGTCTTTGTATTGCCCCTTCACCATCCCAAGGTATTGCCATTTGGGTTGGAATTTGCACCACATCATCATCGTATACTGTAGGTTCCGTACCATCTCCTATGCGCATAAGATATTGAGCAAATTCATTATCTTTTAGTGATCGCATATTTTGACGTAAATGCAACACTCTAGTGTGTGCCCATAAAGGAGAATTGACAATACAAACAGCTAACATTTGTGACCTATTCCCTTTAGGAACAACATGGAGTACTTGGCGGAAGTCACCGCCCATGATCATTACTTTTCCTCCAAAAGGAAGATTACAATCCAAAATGTCCCTTAAGGTGCGATCCAATGCTTCCAAACCATATCTATTTGCCATAGGGGCTTCATCCCAAATAATAGCTCTTGTTTGTTTCAGTAGCTTCGACAAATCAGATTGTTTGCTTATTGAGCATACAGAAGATGGTCCTAGTTCCATAGGAAGCTTGAATCTTGAATGAGCTGTTCGACCACCAGGTAGTAAAGTTGCAGCAATTCCCGATGTGGCAGTTGCTAAAACAATATATCCGTTTGTCCTCATGTTTGCAATCAGTGCACGATAAAGAAAGGTCTTTCCTGTTCCTCCTGGCCCATCCACAACAAACACTTGACTTTGGTTCTGTTCAATGACATTCATGATTGTATTATAAGCAATTAATTGGTCATCATTTAACCTGCATATAGCTTCAACATCTTCTGTGGTACTGCCACCAACATTTCTCTGGATAATCCTTGGCAATGAATTATCTCATCTGTATTAATTGTCAGGTCTGGCAAGTCATAATGTCTGATATGCTTTCCATGTTGGCCAATATGTCATGCAATTCTCTCAGTAGCCTATTTCTCAATGTTGTAACTGAAACAGAACTTGTTTGATGGATAGTCTTCCACCATGTCGTTGAAGAACTCATTCACAGGCTTCTTACGTTAGACGGTTCACAGAACACCAAAATGGTGGCAACAACCTCCTCAAGGCACGCAACATCTTTATAGCAGACGCCTCTAGCAAGCATTCATGAATACTGTCATCAGTCTCTAGTAGTCCTCGTGTTCACTGCTTGTTTGAATGTCACAAATTGTGTTCCATTTACAGTGAGCAAGTACTCCCAACTGGTTGGACCCCTAACATTATAAGTAGAAGTCGCAAGTAGAATTTTCACCTCTGAAGGAGATACAATGTAAATTCGTCCATTGACTTCTTTGTGACTTCGTCTATGCCATTCCTTTCTCGAATGATCCCAAGTAAAATTCTCTGGGATTTCTCTATATAAAAATTGTCTGGCTGTAGGATCCATACGATTTAACTCAAAGAACTGAGTTAGCATAGTTTTGAATAATGGTCATCGTTCAGAATGTCTTGAATGCGTTGATGATTATAGAATCGCACTTGATGTGATTGGGTAGATGAATTGTAGCCTCTCAACAGATGGATACATACGGTAAAGATTGAATCCAAATATTTTCCAGCACGCCTCTGAGCACAAATCCATCTAGCATCTACAAATTGTTTGATCTCGTCTACAATTGAAGTTCTATGAACCTCCATTTCTACTCGATATGGACCTTGTAGCAATATTTGTAGAGATATTTAATACTCTTAATGCTGCTGCACACTTCAACATTAACATGACAATCATACTTCAAAAGTAGCCAAGGGTTATAAGGTACAACCCATCTATTGTCAATGTTAACTCTGTTATTAAGAGGAACAGGCTGAGATCTTCGTCTTCTATACAATGGATATGAGTCATCACCATGACGCGTCTCTCCGTTGTAGTCTTTTGGAAAGTTCTTCTTACAAATTCCGTCCTTCATACATTGACTTCTTGGGTCCAGCACACCGCATGGTCCATGTATCATATGCCTCATCACAGCTGCATGCAATTGGGGCTCGTCTTCTTGTAATGGTATCTCCGCTCTTACCATGCTGTCATACTGCTCCAGGTTTCGTAATTTGCCATTATCCTCTAAGATTAGTAACATATGCACATGGGGCAGCCCTCTTTTTTGAAATTCTGTCACATAGATATAACTCTTTACTTTCCCTAAGACCGACTTGTTGATGACATCAAATTTCAACTGCTCTAGTTTGGCTCGAAAAACTCTTGTGAGTAAGTCAGGACGATCTTGTGCAACTTGGAATGGGAGGAGTTCAGCTGTTATTTCTGGCCAAGAAGGATTGCAACTCATTGTCAGAAAAATATCAGGCTTGACATATTTAAGGACTATAGCCATTCCATCTTCATAATGCTGTTCATATCTCGACGACTGCCTATAAATGATGATGGCAATATTGTCCTTCGACCAATATTTTCTACAATCACAAACGACTGATTAGTTTTGACTATGTTTGCACACTACACTTTTTATGTGTAATGAAAAATACATTTATTTTTACGTAATATTAAATTTTTTTACCTGCAAAATTTTCTCCTTGGTGCATAGCATCTTGTAGTCCTTGATATACTTCTGCTCGAATACCGGTCTGATTATTTCTAATCCACCTCAGTCTCCCAGTTTCGATCTTTACATAGTTGTCCACCACGTATTGTTGTAGTAGACGCCCCGCTCGTAACAGTAGGGACACATAATTGGGACGAATCTGTTATCATTGAAAACGTGATTGACTGGACAAATTCTACATGTACCCAAGGCATATAAGTCAATTTTCTAAGTTCATAGGTACCTGAATCATGTAGCTATAATATTCTCGGCATGTTATGTTTCGTCCGTTATGATTTGTGGTGTTTATGTCCCACCCATATGATCCAGAAGGAAATAGAAGAGGATATTGCAGTAGATCATAATATCCTCCTGTCTCAGGAACATTTTGCAAAGTCCCGTCTCGCCTTTGAACGATAACATCCCTCCCACGTGCGATTGATTCTGCGTCTTCACCAACAATAATTGCAGCTACTTGCGAAGCTGTAGGGAGACTATATTGTGGTTGATTACGTGGGCGATCTTTAATCAGAAGAGTACAGTCGTTCACATCTGGTCTTAGTGCTAGTTGATGTAATGTGTGAACGAAGGGATTATGCAGATGAAGGATTTGCTGCAATTTACACACTATTGACTGATGCAGATCAGGATTCTCTCTCATTCTATTCTCCAATTCATGATCTGTATCATATATGTATAACTGTAAGTAGCGTGGGGGCTCTTCACTGCCTAGAGGAAATAAGCATCCTATGTTATGATATATTGCTCCTTGTGCCCGAAAATAGTATATACCACGACCTGTCCTATTAATCCTCTCATCAACATGTACCCCGCACGAAGTAAATGAGAAGATGTGATTGTAACTCCTTATGAACTTTCTAAAGTGATTTCCTTCACTCGTCGGATCTTGGAAGATATCTAGTAATGATTGCGGAGGATTTTCTTGATGTATGAAGACCTTTCCACCGGAGCAACAAATATCGGTTGTTTCATGATGAAACAAACGTGCATTGCAATGTCCACACGTAGTTGTACTTGGCAAGACAGGCACTATCATTGTTGCAACCTCTCGAAAATTTCTAGCACTGTTATGGTTTCTTTGGAAATTTCTCCCCCTCAATGAATCACGGGTAGTATGTGTATTTCCTAAATGTCATGAATATTAAGTATTTCAGCTAAAATTTTATTCTTATTGTTTGTATTCATATGTACTCTACTTTATATAGAAGATTCGAAATATAGCACTCATAATTTTTTTTGGGGTTCATACTCATTTAGTTAGTTAGGTTTTTAAATTTGTAGGAAACTAACTTAAAAAAATATTCTATATTGATTATGCCAACCTACAAATTAATAAATCTATTTTTGGTGTCCTCTAAACATACAATAATTTAAGAAATTTTATGAAATTATATTACTTCATTCCCATTCTCTTTCTTAGTCCGTCTTGATCTCTTTTTCACTATCTCATTAAAAATAATAACTACTTTTTTATTTTCTCATTTTTAAGTTTATCAATTTAAAATTTCATTAAATAAGTTTATTAAATTAAACTAAATTCAAATTAAAAATAGTAAAGATATTAAATTTTATTAGTAATACTTACCACCCGGTGTATTCATAGCTGTAGCGTGGCTAGGTCCTGCCTCGTTGTCATGAGTAAACTGAATTGTGGATGGTGCAAAGGTCGGAACTGGATTTTTTAGAAATATAAGTAGCATTAATTACATCATAAAATTGTATTTCCAAATAAAGGTTAGTCGTGAAAAAAAGTTATTATAAGTTAAGAAATAGTTTTGTATTTATGAACACTAATATTGTTCAATCATCTTATTTATACTAACCATTGTTTGTGTTATCAACATAGCTAGTATTACTTGGTCCAGCTTCATGATCATTAGTTCCTTGAAACCTTGGTAGCGACGAATCGAGAACTACAATTGTTTGGTACAATTAATTTTAACAAAATGCAATTATTGATCGATAATAAAATCTATTATCAAAAGATAAACATTGTAGGTGACTATCAAAAGATGTATTACAAAAGAATTGTCTTTTACCTGTTGTTCTGATCGGAGAGCGAGCAACTCTTCAAACATCAGTTAGTCTCATTCTACTTTGTAGGTGACTATAAACATTTTCATGTTGTTGTCTACTTGATCGATAATTTGCTCGCCTACTTGCCAAGTATTGTTGTCTATGTTCCGCACTCATATCTTGTCTTCTTTGTCTAGCATTCTCCCTCCACCTTTGTCTTGTCAAATTGGACTGTTGTTTTAAGAAAAATTGGTAATTTATTAGTACGGTACAAAGTCACAAATAACCATAAAAGACAAATACAATTAATTTTTTATCAAATAAATTATATAGCACAAATATTTATTTGATTGGTTTTTTTATTTAATCATTCCATCTTTATTTGATGCGGTGTACATATAGCATTATTGTTCTTTAATTTAATTTAATTTTTAGTCCAGTCCATATACATATATGAAATATTTTATATATCAATTTTACTAATGGTAGATCTACGTACAATCTTAATCACCATATATTTAAAAATATTTTGTTTAAAAATTGTTTAAAAAATTTTTAAATAATAGTCACCTCAATATTTAAATTTTATATTTTATAATTTTACATCCGTAGTGTTAAAAATATATACATACAATGTAGGTACTATTTTTTTGGTTGTGTACAAAGTCGTAACTTTAAATTTTTCCATTTTTAAATGTATATTTCAAAATTATACGGTGATTTAAAAAATTGAGTGATAACAAATTCAAGTCGCTTTTCCATATTTAAATACAAATTCCAAATGGATCTTTAGATATAATAATTTTTCCATATTTAAATACAAATTCAAAAGTATATGATTAAAAAATAGAGTGATTAATAAATGATTGAAATTATTAATTAATAAAAAATCATTTTAATGACCCTCATACATTGAACGTTTTTTTATAGTGAATAATTCATCTTTAAATCATTTATATACTAAAAGTGTGAAAATAGTGAAGTGTAGTTAGATTTTAGTGACCCTCATACATTGAACGTTTACCTTATGTAGACTTTACTGGGATAAGAGATCAATGGCAATTATAGATACATACCAATGCATTTATACATACTAATTGAATACGATTCAATATAGAATATCACATATTTAGTCTAGGAAGAATAATAGTCATAACGGAGCAAAGTAAGAATTAAAAAAATTATTATATCTATAGATCCATTTGAAATTTGTATTCATTAATAAATAAATGATTAACGGAATAATAGAAATAGAATTAATTGTGTTATAAATTGAAACCTTTATTGTACTACGTCATTCTATTTGTGTTTTACAGTGATTGCTCCATCTCTTTATATGTAAATTTCTTTGTACTAATTAACCTTATATTAGTATAGATAAAAATAATAATATATATATTAGTATAGATAAAAAGAATAATCTGTAATAAAAATAAAAATAATATATATATATATATTAGTATAGATAAAAAGAATAATCTGTAATAAAAATAAATTAATAATATCTAGCACCCTTAATGTATTATCCATAATAGCTTCTCTTTGAATAATTTAAATTGAATCCAATTTCATATTTACATTATGCTTATCTAATTTTTTTTTAAGCAGAGTAAAGTATTAAGACTGAAGTTGAAGACAGCCCAAAATTAAAAAATGAACAAAAAGAAATTAAAAAGAACAAAGAAGAGTGAATATATTAGCTTGATTAAGCAAATATACATAACAGGAAAGAGTGTAATGGATTATACATTAGTATTACATTGGGGAAGGGAAAACAACATAAATAGCTAAAGTTAAAGAGATATCAATATACCCATTCAAAATACATACATGTCTACTTTGGTTAGTGTTGGCAGACTCATCACCCCTGACACTATGCTGCTGTCGATCCATTAGTTGCTGACTGGTACAGACACCACAAAAAAGATCCCATTAGTATAAGTAACATATAGAAAATAAGAATAATAGGCGAAGAGAAAGAAATTTTTTAAAAGGGAAAAGAAAATTACCTCTTCAACAAAAAAATAGTAAAGACTAAAGTGAAAAAAGAATAGTACAGAATAAAGTGAAAGGTAGAATAGATTAGAGTAGTGTATTATATAGAATATAAAAATAGTTGTATGTTCCTACTTTCTTGTAACATATATTTTTTTCAAATAGTTGTTAAGATATCCTTAATTTTAGTTTAATTCAAAAGAAAAAATTTGAATTCATTGAATGACATTCAAAATACCCAACTGCACCATGAAAATAGCATAAGTAAGATAGCAAATAACATGTAGCTTTCTGAATAAATGCACAATTGAAGGTGCGTGTGTGCGTTTAAAACATGGAAATACCACCACATTTGCGTGTGTGCGTTTAACGAAACCCTTTGGTTTGGAGCCATCATTATTGCTCGAAGGCTCGTCAATCTCATCTTTGTCGCTTGAAGACTATGTAACATGTGGATCACTCCATATATAAAAGTTGATACCTTAACAATGATTCTAAGGATGATTTCCTGGTGTTGAAGAGGAGAATCAAAATATATAAAAGTTGTAATCATAAAAAAATATTAAAAAAAAAAAATGGACCCAAAATAAGTAAAACACCGGACATATTAAGATAGGATTATTTTGTAATTATCAGGCTTTCACTGGGAACATATTTGGCAAATTCAAGAGTTGCTGAATCGCGAGGAACATGTCTCAATTCATGGTACGCAACACAAAGAAGAATCAAGAAACCCACAAAATTAACAGCTTGATGAACAAACCAAAAACCATTATATTATAAGATATAAGAAGATGCTGACCATGGAAGACCCAGAAATCAAACCAATCCCGCAAAACCAATCAAGTAGAATGAGACTTATGGCCAGAGGCCATGGCGGCATGCGTCGAGTCGATGGTGGAGAGGCGGTTGCGGCATGCGTGGACTCCTCGGTTTGGCGACGTCGGTCGGGTGGAGATGGCGTCATTATCATTTGCCTCTGTGCCAACCAAAATCCAAAATTTTATTAAATAATCAGTATAAACCAAAGTTCAATCCACATTTAATATAATCAGTATAAACCAAAGTTCAATCCCTCTTTCTCACAGAAGAACTTTATTGACGCTCCTAAATGGGTGCTTCACCCAACTCAACCAGTGCTCACCAAACTGGCCATGGTTCCTGACCCCACACCCCATCGACATTGCTCCCAATGGGAAAGCCCGTTGAAGAACTGCAACCTCTGCCTATCGGCGTCACCGTCGAGGACCCGCGGCGAAATGCGGCGGTGGGGTACGGTGGTTGTCCCTTCTCTGTTGGCCCCAGATGCATCCTCTTTGTCACTGTCCAAGTTTAAAATAATAATAAAATCGAATAGATCGGACAAACCTTTAAGCAGTTGAAAGAGCAGCAGCGACACCCGTAGCACGAAGCAGCGGCGACACCCGTGGATGTAGCAGCGGCACAGCAGCAGCAACAACGAATCCCGCCTCCTTCATTTCTACTGCCCCCTTCGGTGATAAAAGTTCCCTTCCCTTTTCTAAAATGCGCGATTGGTCTGCCTCAGCAAATGTACAAAATGGACCGTGATGGTTGTGTCGTGTCAACCATAAATTTAATTATTTTTATAAAACCAAGTTCCCCTAATATAGTTTAGTGGAAACCAGGGTCGTCTCTCACAAGGAATGGCTAAGAAAGTAATACACAAGACTAGTTATCTGACAGTTTGTCACAATTGGGGGGTTTTTGTGTGCAAGGTAATTAAATTGGAATAAATTGAAAATAATAAAAGCAGCGGTTTATGGGGGTGGAACATTCATTAGGGTGTCAATCATTGGCTACAAAAGGATGCATGAGTTGATTAATTACGCCGGAGTTAGATCTAACTCCTTTGTTGTGATTCTAATGATTAATTGTCTAGAATGAGATTAATTAGTGAGATCTCACCTTTAGTTCCACTCTCAACGATTATTAAAGCCAATCACATTAATCTAGTTAAAGAGACTAATCAGCCAATTAATTACTCATTACCAATTCCTAATATGTCATGCATCAATTAATCAATTAACATATAAACATATGCCAATGAATTAGCCAACTCAATCGAGTAAGCCCAGACAAAGGATTAAACACACAATTTAAGATCTCAAATTATATGCCAAGGGTTGATAATGAAAACTTATGCAAGATTAAGAACAAAGCCTCAATTTACCCCAATGATGTTCACACCCTCACAAACCACCAAGAACTTAGCTACTCATGGCAAGAAATTAAAAGGCAAGAAATAAATTGGAATAAAGAAAGCAATTAATAATAAAGAACAAAGTAAGAAATTAAATGCAAGTTGGAAAGAATTGAAGAACGAATAACTGAATTAATGATAAAAGAGTACTTACAAAACCCAAAAGGGCTGGACGAATAACGTTTGAAATGTAAAAGACGGAGCTAGAGCTAAACTAGGAAAGATGGAAATCCTAATGGGAAGCAAAAATAACTCTAACTAGGAAAAGAAAATATGTAAAAGTGGAGGTGTTGAGAGGTGTTGTTTTTTATGCATTAGCTTCCTTTTTATAAGATGAGCAGCCTCCAAACCCTAATCAATTTGGGCCCCCAACTCGTGCAGATAGGGTTTCTGCTGTGACAGAGTTGCGGCGCGGCGCTGGGGCGCGTATAGCTCGCTAGAGCGCCAGCGCTGTGCACGTGACGAGTTTAAGTGAGCCTCGCACGTTGGAGCGCGCTATGGGCGCTGGAGCGCTCGATGCTGGCTCTGAAATCCACTGCTCCGCTTCTTGCTCATTTCCTGATGTTTACAGCTCCAATAATACCTGTGACCTGTACTAAAAATACAAAATATCCAAGATCAAGTGCGAAGGTCATCCTTGAATTGTAAAAACATCATAAAACTTGTTATTTTAGCCTTTATTTCTATTAAGCTCAGATTAATTCCAAGTTGTATTAGATACAATAAAAGGCCAAAATAGAGCAAAGAATTGCATACAATCATCCAAATTAAGGGCATAAAATATTGGTAAAAACCACGTTATCAGACCGCTGTTTGGCTGACCCTGTTCTTCTCTTCCCATTATATATAAACGTGTTAAGTACTTCTGTCTTTTTAAAGGTTTTCTTTTAATTGTAAAATAAATCTAACAATAAGAGCCGATAAGGTTGAGCACCACGCGGAGGGAGATGGTTGCGGGGAAGAGAAGGGGTGCGGGAGGCCATCGTTGAACAGAGAAGGGGAAAATGGAAGAGGTTGAGTGGTGTCTCTTTGATTTGTGGTAATGGATTGGAAACCGCGTGTGGAAAAAAACTGAGGGGGGCAGTTGGACGTTTTTTTACGCTTTTTGACGATTTAGTAATCCGATAATTTAATAATGATGAAATTACCCTTGAATATATACATGCATGTTTAAAATGATGATTTCAACCCCATGCAAAATTATAATATTTCATGCATGCATAAATACCATGTGACATCACTATAAACAACTTTCATGCAAACCATGCAAATTCTAATACTTCCATGCAAACCATGCAAAAATCATACAACAACCATGCAATCTTTAATAATGTAGAATAAAAAATATTTTTATTCAAGAATGAAATATTTTTACTCACCATATTATAATTTCCTGGACCAAATACTTAATTTAGAGCCGAGAAAATTTAGTACGTGAAATTACCAAAATACCCCTACTCAAACCTAGACCTAAACTACACAACCTAGTATCAAAATTTGAATTTTCCCTAGCCCAAATAGTCTCATGGCCGAACCATAGGCTTGGAGACCAAGAAATGGTCTTAGCCATCCTCATTAATCCTAAGACACAAGCTTTAGGAGACAAGGTTATTAATAAGGTTGCTAATTAAACTCTAACTCATCATTATGCTTCTTAACCATCCATTGGCCCATCCTAATCACCCTTGGATCATCATCTAATGGCCAAGAATGCTTCCCTCCCTTCTCCTCTAGCTAGCCGCGGCCATACTCCCTCCATTGTCCTTAAATATGAGCTTCTTGGTTCACATTTTGGCACTTCAACAACCTCAAGGCTATGTCAAAACTCTAGCAAAATTTCTCTAGAAAATCTCTCATAGAATCCTCTCATTTTCCCTCTCATATTCGGCCACCACACCACCACCTCCAACCTCCACCATTTTATTTTATAGCTCTCATTTTCTACCTCAAACACCATTAACCTTTACAAACAACCATCAACTCTCAAACAAGAAAACACCACCCCATTCCAAGAGGAGCATTCGGCCAAGAGGAAGGAGGACAAGCTCTCACAACTTCAACTTCAAATATCAACATCCTTGAGTTCATTTTTAAGTGAGTCATCTTCTTTATAAAGCTCTATTATTGAATAAAGGTGTTTTTGAATAAAAATAATCGGTGAAAATATTTTGTTTAACTCAAAATAATATTTTTGAAGCATCTATGATATTCTCTAAAATATTTACCGATTAAAATGTTTATTTGCATTGGTTATATGGTTGTATGATGAAAAAGCTTGCATCTAGAAGTGTATTTTGAATATATGTTGCTTGAAAATATTAAGACTAATGTGTTGCTCATTTTTATCACTCTTGGGGGTACTATACCGCGGCCTAGTGAGGGAAGAAATGTGGTATTGTTGTTTCATGTGTTAAAAATGATTAATGTGGTGTAAAGATTCAAAATCTTGAAGAAAGATGATAATATATGAAGTTTAAATGAAGAAATGAACAAATATATATTTCACTCCATAATATTCAGAATAATAATATGAGGTTGTGATGAAAAATGTTGCTGAAATATTTCTACTATTCAAAAGAAAATAGATCTAGAAAGTATAGTAGTAAAAGTCACTCTTGTTCAAAATAAAAATGGATTTATGAGAAAAATAATATAATAAAATATAACTTACTGAAATAAATAAGTTTTTAAGAAATAAAAAGTTTAGGTTCTGATTTAAATATATATATCATTTATTTGACAAGAAAAAGCTTTAAAAGTACATAGTTTTGTGAAAATAGGCACTAGTAAGTATTTAATATAATAAAATGTGGTTTTAAATAATTAGAATATTTTTATGTGGTTAAAAATTAATATTTAAGATTTATTTAGGTTCTGTCCAGAATTAAAAAGTAACTTAAAAGTAATTTAAAACCTATTTTCTAATATCAATACTAGTTTAGAATAAATAATAACTGTAGCACCCTACTAGTAGCCCTTAACGATTAAGTCATTTTAGGCTATTTCATAAGGGTTACCTCCTGTTATCATGTATTATCTTTATGTTTAAAATATAATACGCGGAAAATAGGCGGGAGTATATTTTTCGTAAACATTCGCGGTGTAGAAAATAAGGGCTTTGCGCATATGATAAGCGATAATATAAGCGGTACAAACATCTACTAAAAATTCCTCATCATATATAAATAACTCCCATCAAGTAACAAACATGAAATAAATACTAGGTCTCGCCCCATAAGCCAAAAACTGTGACCTATGAGACTCCACCATAAATACGAGTAAATAAATAGCTGCCGGCTAACAAAGGTCCGGACTCAGAAAACATAATAAATGAATAAACGTAGCGGAAGCATAAAAATCATAATATCCGATAAAGAAATAAAACATGTCTCTGATATCTAGGGAACTATATCATAAACTAAGTCTGTCCGGGCTCCTCGTGTGCTCCGACATCCTGCTCTGCCTGCTCCTCTAAAAGGTGGGAAAAACATAGGGTGAGCACTGGAAAGTGACTCAGTAGAGGAAGTCGCCCCAGGTTTAATTATAAAATAAGTGAAGCATGAATGAGTTCATTTCAGTTATTAGTTTCAAAACAATCTTGTCCCGGAACGTCTTACCTAAGTGCGTCTGGTTCATTTTATTAATACATATATCATCGCATAAATAAATAAACGTCTCAGTGTCGTGTACTAGTGCCCTTAAATCATAAACAATAAATACATCATAAAATACATTTCAACACGTTAAAACATCTTTATCTTTCTTTAACTTTGAGACATAACCGCCCTCCTGTCCTATCCTCCACATCACCGGCCGCTAGGCATGAGCTCATCCTAAACTAATGGGGAGAGGGGGTAATTCACCTTCCCTTTTGAAGGCTACTGTGTTTTAACATAGCGTCACTCAGTGGCGTTTAACATAGCGTCACCTCGTGACGGTTTGACATAGCGTAACTGAGCGTGTTTTGGTTATTAAACTTTAACATTACATAATCATAGGCATATAACAGTCATCACATATATCTCATCATTAATCATTATATAAATCATATAATCATGTCAACAATTTAACTCATCATAAAAACAACACATATACTCAGTATAACATATATATCTCATAAATAATTATATATATTCAAATACACAAGTCGTATAACGCATTAGGGAGTATAAAAGGGTAAAAACATGTCAATTTATACTCTTTAACATCATGGAGAATAAATAAATACAACTCCTTATCAAATAAACATGATATACAACTACTTATAAATATTATTCTCAGTGCTTCTATACCTTTCATGTCATATGATCTCGTTTATTTTATTATTATATCTTACTTATACTTTATTCTAGTCTTACTTGTACTTTTTACTCTACCCTTGAATATCTTGTAAACTCTTATATTTTATTCATCACCAATCTTGTCTTCTATACTATTATTGTTACTATTACTATTATCATTACATATCACATATTATACATGTTGTTGTTCTTACTGTATTATTCTTTTATTATTATTATTATCATTATTATTTCTACATGTTATCTACCTATTATTAACTAATATACATGTTAATAGATATAAATTTATGAAATAATAATATGTAATAGTAATATACATATATTTTTTTCTTCTTTATTTATATATATATATATATATATATATATATATAATGCTCACGCTGCCAGGAAGCAAAACCAAGCGCTCACGCTGCGTGTATATATATATATATATATATATATATCATGTGTATTATAATAATAATAATAATAATAATAATAATAATAATAATAATAATAATAATAATAATAATAATAATAATAATAATAATAATAATAAGAAGAAGAAGAAGGCACAAAAATCCCTAATGGGAAAAACGATCATCACATTAATCTCATAAAATCATCACCAATATGCATGAAAATAGAATGTCTAACCCCTACCTCTTGAAGACAATATGCTAGAATGCAAAGAGAAACCCCTTTTTTTCCGACGTTGTTCTCGTTGGAAACCTCTCTCTCTAGCCCCACGAACGGTCCGGTGACGCCGGAGACTCTTAACGGAGAAACAGAATCGGTAGAAAGCTCCGGCTTGATAAGAGGATTAAGAATATGAATTTATTTTCTGGATTGGGTGAGGTTTGATGGGTGTTTCGTGGTTTGGAGTATCAATGACTTAGGGAGCTCTTGAGAGAAAGATGGTTATGGCGGCTCAGAAGAAGGAGGAGAGTGTTTTTCTCAATTGGAGAGGGTTACTAGTGTTATTATAGGGAGTGGTTAGGTCAAGAGTCATTGTGGGACCCACCGTCACTTAAATTACTAAAACACTCCAAATCCCCCTAAATAATACTATAATGCTCATATAATTTTTCTAATATTTAAATATAAATTAAAATACACACATAGGCACATAAATAAAATAAAATAAAATAAAATAAAATAAAAATAATATATAACACTAACATTATCTAATAACATCATGTAACTCATATAAATATTTTATATCATCATTCCTAACCTCATGCTTCATCTAAATACCAATTAAAACTCATATATGCATCCAACATACTCTTCCACACACAATGAACACTCACATAAATACACATAATTATCATGACATATAATTTACACACATAATTCACATAGCATAGAATGAACACATATATAAACACTTAAATCACGTCACACATAAGGGTTTGACTAGAAGAAATTTATCCACCCAAACCGAATTAAATCCTAACCAAGGTCAATTACCATTAATCTCACTTAATTAGGACTTAATAAAAGTCGGGGTGTTACAGTAACTACTATAGAAATTTTTGGGTAATTTCCCTAAAATTAATAAGACCTGGCCGAATGGTCTAGAGTAATATCAGTAAGGTAAAAATAAATATTAGTAATAATAAAGTGATTAGAAGTTGAACTATGTATAAAATAACTTAGTTTTTACGTATTCGGGTAACACTGAGTAAGCTTTTGGAAAATAAAAGAAATAAGAGAAAAATATAATAATAAGTTAAAAATATTCTGAAATAAAAATGAGATGAAAATATTTTAAATAATTATATTTAACATAGATAAAGATTTATTTGTAAAATTATAATTACTTAGTAATTAGTTTAATTATTGTATAAACGCAGAGAAGGACAAATAAATAAATAATATTTAAATAGTTAATTAATTACGACATAAATAATATTTATAAATAATTAGTAACCATAAGAGAATATTAGAAATGTTATCTATTCATAAGACTTTAAAGGAATTGATAAAAGATAAGCTATTTCATAAAACACGTAGAACCTGAGAGGAAAGCCTGTAACAACGTTTTAAGTGTATACATGCGATGTGAATGATGAATGCTATTGTTGTTACATGGTTGATGCTTGAGATGATGATGAGAATGATCTAGAATGATGAATGATTAATTAATCTATAAATGATGCGATGACTGTAAGATTTAACAGTAATATGAGATTCACATGTGTTGCATTACTGCTGTGATGCGTTGGAGTTGTGCGGGAAGATATAAGGGAGGAATATGGGATATAGAAGTGTTTGTTTGAATATAGCCGTCGAGTGGAACTTTCGATTAGCCTAAATCCAACCGTTCGGCAGGGCGAACGGTGGTGCATTGCGCATACTCACGAGATGGGGTGGCCCATGGGGTGAGATGTGGTTTTCATGCACGGGACATGTAGTCCTACTTATGAAGGGGAGTATTTATTATTTATGATGATTATGATGATTGAAATGATTATGATTATTCCGGGGTGTTCCCGATGATGATTTGATTTGCGTACGCTCATGAAAGTGGAAAACGGCTAATCCCTAGTTCCATGAAGACGAAGAGTTCGAAGCTTGCGAAGCGTCTGGGAAACTTCGTTCGTACGGCCTAAGGAGGATTTTGAGGACGCGACGCTTGATAGAACTGACGTAGGTTGCTAGTTACGCGATAACTTAGAAGAACTCATAGGTTCCCTTAGTTCGGGCAAGCTAGGTTGTTGTCTATTCAAAGCAACGTGTCTCGCTTTTTAAAACAAAAATTATTTTCAGAAAAAGAGAACGTTGGTTTGAATAGCTAGAATTGGCATAAGCGGTACCAAGCCCGAGTATAGTACGATGATTCACTGAGAATTCTTTTCTCATCCTTTCTTCTTTCTTATGCCCCAATTATAGGAGATGGAGCAGCCGCCACCACCTCCACCCGCCCATGACCTCATCAAGGTCAACTTCGCTCCTGCTACTGGATTTGTTACTGTTACAGCTGTTGTACCCGCCACCTTTGGATTTTACGTACTTGATCTTCACTGGGATATGCCACCGCCGCCTCATCATATGCCTCATCACATGCCACATCACCCACCACCACCTGGTGGATTCCATCCAGCTTTGCACCACGGATTTCACGCTCCACCACCACCCATTCTCGTCCCATAGCCTGAGCCGATCCCGGAGGAGTTGGTTTTCCCTAAGGATGACATTATGGGGAACCTGTTTCTCTGGATCGGTCCCGACGATGCAGATGTTCCCGACTACGTGCCCGGTGAGGGAGGATCTGATGACGAGAGTGTGCCAGAGTCAGTGGTGACATATCAGTCGATCGACGACATGGACGAGGAGGAGGAGGATCCACAGGAGGATCCGGAGTGGGACCCCGAGGAGGAAGATAACAGTCTGTGATTGTAGCTAGTAGTTGAGAGTTTTGTTCTAGTTATTTCTTTTGTTGTTTTCAGACATATTTTGGGATGTATCTTTTTGGGGTCTTTATGACCATTGGTGTTATTTCCGTTGTAATCTCGTTTGGTACTCTGCTAAGTCTTGTTTTGAGTTGTTGAGACCTCACGATTATTTCTAATGTTATTTCAGTTTTATTATCCCTTTCAATGAATGCGCATATTTTAATTCCGCAATTTATTTGGCAAGCACATTCAAAAAAAAAATCTAGTGTTTTCTGTAAGTAGATTTAGGATGTTACAAACAATCTTCTTAACTCGAGTATCTTTTGTGGCACTTTCAATAATGAAATTTGATATTACAAAAACATTGTCTTCTTCAAATTGTTCTTCAAATAAATGGACATGGTAACCTCTAATAGTGCAGTGAATCTTATCAGGTTGCGAGGTTACATTTATAAGTAAATACTAAATCAAATACTAAAAATAAATTGAGAAAAATATTGAGAAACACAAATAATTTGTGAAAAACATACAAATAAACACAAATATTGAGAATATACATTTTCATCAATCAAGATCATTTCAATGTTAGACTTGATTTTCTTCTCGTTCCATGATGGTCCAGCCCAAGTCCTTAGCACCCTAACCATCAACCTCCAATTTTTGTCCTTTGGAATCTCTTCCAATTTGATATCTTTGACAAAATCAAATTTTGAAGTCATGTTGGTTAAGTATTATTAAAAAAAAAAACTTAGAGAGGTGTTCAAGTGATGATTTATGATGATTGAATAGTTAGAATTTATACTAAAAGTATCAAGCAAATTTTCATATTTTAATATCCAAATTAATTACTCTCAATGAAAATATAACGTAACTGAAATTTAATGATTAATTAACAAATTATGAACCTAATTAGACAATAGGTAAATGTAGACGTTTAACACAATAATAAAGACGAAATTTAAATTAAAGAAGCATGAAAATGATGAAGCAAAAAGTGTGGTTCATACGATTTTAAACTTTTATAAAATTTATATTCACTACACTATTGCCTTGATGAGAAGCATCTCTCAGCCTTGATTTATTTATTTTTATTAATTATTTCCTTTGTAACAAATATTTTTTTAATGTCAAAATTAATTACCTTCAATAAAAATATAACATAATTGAAATCTAATGATTAGTTAATAAATCATAAATTTTAATATTTTATGAACCTAATGAGACAATAGATAAATTTATACATTTTTCCCAATAAAAAAGATAAAATTTAAATTAAAGAAGCGTGAAAATGAAGCAAAAGTGTGGTCTACGATTTTAATTATTTACTGTTATGGACTCTGTAAAGGTATTCTTTATGGGATTGCCTTGATGGGAAGCATCTCCTAGCCTTGATGATATATATATATATATATATATATATATATATATATATATATATATATATATATATATATTAATATCGAAGTTAATTATCTTCAATCAAAATATAATATAACTGAAATCTAATGATTAATTAAAAAATTTTATAAACCTAATGAGACAATAAAAAAATTCATACATTTTGCACAATAATAAAGATGAAATTTAATAAAAATGAAGCAAAAGTGTGGTCCATTGAAATTCTTTCTTCACTTTTATTAAATTTATAACTTCTTTTTATCCATTTAAATTATTATAATTATTTGCACAATTACTCTTATTGTCATGAATAATGTCATCACACTTATCAACAAACTATTTATTTTTCTACTTACTATGTAACCGAAAAATAGTAATGAGTTCATTAATTATTTAAGGTCTATTCATCTAAATATTGCTACCCATTTGTGAGTGTTTGAAAAAATAGTGATATAAATTTTAAAAAAAAATTATGGAATAAAGATCGATAATATTGTTAATTATATTTAATTCTACTTTCTATTTTGAAAATTTTCAATATACTTTTATTACTAATAAGTATATACGATTTTTTTATCTCTTATCGATATTTATTAGTAAAACTATATTTATTATTTTACTATTGTCATGCTATTTCTAGATTATATATTATTTTACTATTGTCTTTTAAAGTTTATAACTCTCCTTTTATGCATTAAAATCATTTTATTTATTTGCACCACTATTCTTATTGTCTTGAATAATATCATGATATTTTTAATTTATTTAAGGTCAAATTTTCTACTTATTATGAGAATGAATGTGGTTATGACACCTTATATGTGCACAATTCAATGCATATGAAAGGTCAAGAATTAGAATATTTTAATAAATATTATATGTTTCATATTTTATAGTGATTATCTATTACTACTATAATGATAATTCATAAAAAGTTAGTAACTTTTTGGCCTCTCAAAATAATATTAAAGAAAATAAAAATAAAAAATGGTAACTTCTCTCCTTTAATCTTTTTCAAATAACTACCTCCATTATTTTATTTATTATCTCTTTTTAAAATACATTAGATATTATGATTAACTTAAGCATTAAATATTATTACTTTTATAAACATAATAAAAATAAATAATATTATTAACTATAATAATTGACGTGTAATATAAAGTTACGGCAGGTGAAAAGGTATATTACATACATATGGTTTTAATATATATTAATGGTGATGAAAATTGGTTATGCAAATAAATTTAAATGATTAAAAATATAAAACATATTTCATTGAAATAAATTGATGCACACTTAATGAAATTAAATTGATGTGGAATATAGAGTTATCCAGCGAAGGTTATCCAAAGTTATAGCAAATGTTTTAAATGATTACAAATATAAAACATATTCCATTGAAATAAATTGATGCACACTTAATGAAATTGAATTGATGTGTAATATCGATTTATATGAAGAGAGGTTATCCAAAGTTATAGCAAATGTTTCCAAAGTGTAACAGAAATGAATAATTAGAACTCTCATACTAAATACTTGATATAATATAACTAATTTATAAATTGAATTTTGTGAGAAAATTTCTATGCTTGCTTGAAATAAATTGATGCACACTTAGGGGGCGTTTGGTACATTACCGTGGAAGATTACTGGTAATCTAGATTATCTTGCAGATAGATTACCTCCAATTAAATTACCGGTAATCCACATTACCTTGTTTGGTATATACAAATAAGATTATCGGTAATCCACATAACCTTGTTTGGTATATTATTCACATTACAAGTTAATCTATATAAATTGCTATAATACCCTCTAAATAATTATAAAATGAATTAATCAAATATAATTATATTATATATATTATTAAAATACGTAAAATACACATAAAATGAATTAATAATATAATTATATTTTGAATTTAATATCAATATTTTTAAGTTTTGACATTAATATAATTATTTATCAAAAATAAAAATCCATTAAAATAATTATAATATTCTTGCAAAGAATGCAACATAGAAAAAACAAATATAATGAGTCATCTGGAGATGTTATACACATTTCTACATGCCAAATTGCTCAAGCTCTGGAAGCTACAAGGAGGTTTTGACATGATGAACGTGGGTAATGGTTACTTCATGGTTAAGTTTGAGCTTGAGGGAGATAGGGACAAAGTAATGGAACAAGGACCTTGGATGGTTCAAGACCACTATCTAGGTGTGAAAAGATGGAGCGCTGATTTCAATCCAAAGGAAAATTGCTTCGGCAAGACTCTAGTTTGGATTCGTTTTTCTGGTCTCAACCTATTGTATTACCAAGAAAATATGCTGAGGGCTATTGCATCCGGAATTGGGAAACCTGTTAAGGTGGACACTCTAACCAGATCCCTGGAAAAAGGCCGTTTCGCGAGGGTGTGCATAGAGTTGGACTTGGAGAAACCTGTCCACCGACGCATATGGATTAATGATCATTGGCATGATATAGAGTATGAAAGTCTTCATCTTATATGTTCCAAATGCTGCTGTTATGGCCATGCAGCACGTAACTGTAGTCTGGAGCTCATGCAACCCTCATCAGACACTGTCATCCCTACGGCGGCGGTGCAAAGTCCTGAGGGTGAGGGCAAAATCTTCAAATTTCGAAGCGTAACAAAACAGGACATATCAAATCAGAATCCTGTGATTGATATTGATATTAATGCAGATCCCTCAAAGTTAGCTCCTGTTAATGATGATGGGGATGAAGGGTGGACCCAGGTGCGCCGTAAAGGGAAGAATATTAAGACAAAATCCAAATCTGTTGGGGACTCATCCAACCTTAAGGTTCCTGGGCCTAATCCGAAACAGAAAGCAAAGCCCAAAGCAAAAGCCCAAGGACACACTATTACTATCATCCCACCAAAAATTGTTAGTAATCCATTGCTAACAGTTTTGCGAGAGAAGGATAATCAACTTCATCCTTACGTGTCCTCCTTCAAGGGAAAGTCTCCTGTAACTATAGGGAAACACAAAAGGCTTAGGCCAGGTTCTCTAGAATCATCTCCTTCAGATTCTAGAATACAAAACGTGGTGTCCAAGAGTGATTTATCTCTAGTCTTAGCTGATGGCAGTGAGAAGGCAATTCTCATGGCCAATGATGTTGCTGCAACGTAGATTTGTCTTTGTTGGGTCTCTCTCTCTTTTCCAGGTTTTTATGGATTTTGTTGAATTCAATATTATTGCTTGGAATGTGAGGGGAGCCTCGAATAAGGTGGCTCGTGCTCACCTTAAGAATTTGGTTAAAATCTACTCTCCTAGTATTTTAATTTTGCTTGAGACCCATGTCCTGTTTTCTAGAACCAAGATTTTTTGGGATAGAATGGGTTACAAACCTATTCACATTGAAGAAGCGCAGGGCCATAGTGGGGGTATTTGGGTCCTCTGTAACAACTCTGATATTTCTTGTGTCATTTTTTATTCTTGCCCTCAGGGGGTCACTTTTGAAATTCATCATCTGAGTTTTAATTGGCTCTGCACGGCAATTTATGCAAGTCCAACTCCATCATTAAGGGGCTTGCTGTGGGATAGACTGAGATTCTTGACAACTAGGCACTCTCTCCCTTAGATGCTCTTAGGGGATTTCAATGAGGTGTTGTACAATTTTGAAACGTATGGAGGGGCGTTCTGCAACAGAAGAGCCATGATCTTCTCTAGTTGTCTTGAAAATTGCGCCTTTATGGATCTAAACTCGATTGGCAACAAATTTACCTGGGCCAGAAGGGTGAGAGGGAATAAAGATGTTCTTAAGAGGCTTGATAGAGCTATTTGTAATACTGCTTGGCGAGTTCTTTTCAAGGAAGCCTTCGTGGAGAACCTGAGTAGATTGCATTCTGATCACTGCCCTATTCTGGTTCGTTGCAATGGAGTTAAGAGAGTGAAGGGGTCTCGACCTTTCCGTTTTCAAGCTGCCTGGGCGACCCATCCTTTGTTCAAAAGCATTGTTCATAGAGCTTGGGTTAGAGGTCATCCCAGTCCTTGTCGAAGTCTCATGGAAGTTAAGAAGGATGCCATATCCTTCAACAGAGATGTTTTTGGTAATATTCTCAGTCGCAAGCGTCACCTTGAGAATCAAATCTGCACTGTGCAAGGTAAGCTGAAGTGTTCTTTCTCCGATTATTTAAGGAATTTGGAATCGAATCTCCAAGAGAGCTATTCCAATATCCTTCTTCAAGAGGAATTATTTTGGTATCAGAAATCTAGAGAAAATTGGGTGAAGTTGGGGGATAAAAATAATAAATTTTTCCACTTGCAGACGCTGGTGCGAAGAAAGAAGAATAAGATCCATGGTTTGTTTCTGGATAGTGGTGAGTGGTGTACTGACCAAATGTTTCTTCAAAGTAATGCCATTGTCTTTTATAAGAATCTGTTTGCGAACACAAAGGATGTTGATCTCTCTGCCCTAGGGGTTCAACAGGTTCCTCAATTGAGTAGAGATGCTACTGAGGCCCTTCTTCAACCGGTAACAAAGGAAGAGGTTTACAAGGCGGTCATGCAAATGAGTTCTTTCAAAGCTCCTGGGCCGGATGGTTTTCAAGTTTTCTTTTTTAAGGAGTATTGGGATATTGTTGGAGATGATACTTGGCGGATTGTGCGAAATGCTTTTACTTCAGGTACTGTGGATACTGCTCTAGTGGAAACCCTTATTGTCCTGATTCCCAAGGTGGACTCTCCTAGATTTTATAGGGATCTCCGCCCTATAAGTCTTTGTAATGTGTTATACAAAGTTATCACCAAGGTTCTTGTTAATAGGTGGCGACCCTTCCTCACAGACATCATTGGTCCGCTGCAGGGTGGTTTTATTCAGGGAAGGGGCACTACTGATAATATCATTCTAGCTCAAGAAGTTCTTCATTACATGAGGAAGTCCAAGTCTAAAAAAGGGGTGCTTGCGTTTAAAATTGATCTTGAGAAAGCTTATGATAGGGTTGACTGGTCTTTTCTTGAGCAATCTCTTGAGCTATTTGGCTTCCCTAACATCATAATCTCTCTTATTATGAGTTGTGTTCGCTCTTCTTCTCTCTCTATTTTGTGGAATGGCAATAAGCTTGAGAGTTTCAAGCCTCTTAGGGGCCTTCGCCAAGGAGACCCCATGTCCCCTTATCTCTTTGTCATCTGTATGGAGAGACTTGGTATATTTATTTCTAAGGAGGTGGAGCTGGGTAGGTGGCTCCCTGTGGCGGTTAGTAGGGGTGGTCCTAGTATATCTCATCTTATGTTCGCAGATGATCTAATTCTCTTCTGTAAAGCTACTAACAGCCAGGTGAGAAAGGTCCTTGACTCTCTTGATATCTTTTGCAAGGCATCAGGTATGAAAGTTAATTTTGACAAGTCTAGGGCCATTTGCTTGAGTAATGTTAATAGAATTCGTCGGGATAATTTTACTGGTATATCCTGTATTAGATTCACTAACAATTTGGGCAGCTATCTCGGGGTGGACCTAAGCCATGCTAGAGTGGCTAGAACTTGTGCCAGGAATACAATTGATAAGATTAATGCCAAGCTCTCTGCTTGGAAATGTAGCCTCCTTAACAGAGCTGGGCGTATTTGCCTGGTGAAGTCTGTCCTTGCTTCTATTCCGGTGTATAACATGCAGGTTTCCTTTTTTCCTTCAGCAGCTTGTGAAAAAATCAATCAAATTACCCGCAATTTCATTTGGAGAGGTAACGCTGATTCCAGGGGTTTGAATCTTGTTAACTTGGAAAAGATGATCCAACCAAAAAAATGGGGAGGTCTTGGTATCAGGGAGGCTAGATGTGTGAATATCTCCTTGTTAGGTAAACTTGCCTGGCAGATCTTGAAAGACAATGAAAAATTGTGGGTTAGAGTTCTTCGTCATAAATATTTAAAGAATGAGATTTCTCTTATGACGAATGCGGGTAATACAATGGCTTCCCCTATTTGGAAGTCTATATCCAAAGCTATGTCTTTCCTCAAAGAAGGTTTTGGTTGGGATATTGGAAATACAAATAACTCCGCCTGGTTTAGTGATTGGCTTCCTTTGGGTAAGATTTGTGAAAGGGTTCCTTTCATTCACATATCTGACTCTCATCTCAAGATTTCGGATCTTTGGTTTGGAACAAATTGGAATCTTAATAATCTTTATACTATCTTGCCTCCTGCTGTTATTGATGAAATATTTAGTATGAATTACTCAAGCCCACTTAACGTAGACCCTGCTGGTTGGTTTTGGCGTTCTTTGGTTTCTCTCGCTTATAAGGCGTCTGCTGGGTATGAGTGGCTTATTGCTAGGTCATTTCCTAGAAATGATGATTACAACTGGAAAAGGATTTGGCGGTTGCATGTCCCTGAAAAAATCAAAGTTTTCTTGTGGCTGGCTAGACATGAGGCTCTACCAACGGCTATTTTTCGTCACCGGCATTTTTTGACTGAGTCGGATCTGTGCCCAAGATGTAATGAGGGGGTTGAATCTCTAATTCACTGCCTTTTTTATTGCAGCAAATTGACCCCTGTTTGGAGCTTTTTGGGGCTTATGGATGTGTTATCTTTGGTGCGTCAGGACCCTGTTGCTTGGCTTGATACCATTTTGTATCATCAGGAAGTTGTTCTTATCTTGTCAACCTTGTGGTGGGCTTGGAGAGATCGTAACAAATTTGTTTTTGAAGGTTCATCCTGGACGGCAACATCGCTAGCTTGTATAATTCGTAAGGATTGTAATGATTTTCATCGCCTTTTATCCAAGCATGAGCACGGTTTCTCATTGATGTATCCGTGTCTGTCTCGGACTTGGTCTCCCCCTGATCCTCCCTATGTTAAACTAAATTGTGATGCTAGCATTTTTCATAGATATAATCTTGCAGGCTATGGGTGTGTTATTCGGGATTCTGATAGAAAATGGATTCGAGGTTGCTCTGGCAAGTGTAAGTCTTTGCGAATACTTCACTGTGAGCTCTTGGCTATTTGGTGTGGTCTATTCCTTGCTTGGAGTTGCAGTCTTCGTTTTGTTATTTGTGAGTCAGATAATAGTGATGTTATTCTTCTTTATCAGAGTAGTGAACCTCTTAATGATCATCCTGATCGGGATTTAATTTTGAAGATCAGAGAGTGTATTAGCAGGAATTGGATGGTTTGCTTCAGGCTCATTCAAAGGGATAATAATGGTGTTGCTGATGGTCTTGCGCGGATGGCTGCTAAAGGTTCGGTGCAGCATGCTGAATGGGATTCTGTCCCCAAGGATATTGAGCATATGATGCATTTTGATATGAGATAGCTTTGTTTCTTTTCCTTTGTTTTCCTACCAAAAAAAAAAATAGAACAAAAACAAAAATAGAGCAGAGAAGCAAATGTATCACCTTCAACTTCAACCACCTTTGTTCATCATCATCACCATCAGGCCAATTTCACCACTAATCTAAAAAAAATCAGAATCAAAACAAAACAAAACAAAAAAAATAAAATGAACATAAACAAAAATAAAAACAAAAATAGAGAAGAACATAGAGATGACTCATCATCACTATTGAATATAACAAATAAAAAGGAGTCAAGAAGTAAGAGTATTACCCTCATCAAAATCTCCTTCATTCATCATCACAACACTACTTTCATCACCAATCTACAAAAAAATCAAAATTAGAACAAAAGAAAAAATGAACAAAAATAAAAACAGGGAGGAATAAAGAGATGACTCACCATCACCATTAAACAGAATAAAAAAAAGATAGAGTATCACTCTCATATTCAACCTCCTTCGTTCATCATCATCAACACCGCTTTCACTACCAACCTACAAAAATATCAGAATAAGAAAAATAAATAAATAAACAAAAACAAAAATAGATAAGAACATAGAAAGAGCTAACCATCACCATTAAACAGAATGAAAAAATAGAGCAGAGCAAAAATATCACTCTTATCTTCAACCTACTTCATTCATCATAATCAACACCACTTTCATTATCTATCTACAAAAAAAATCATAATCAGAAACAAAACAAAGAAGAATAGAGATGACTCATCATCATTATTAAAAAAAAGAAATAGCAAGGAAGCAATAGTATCAGCCTCATTTTCAATATCCTTCATTCATCATCATTAACACTACTTTCACCACCAACCTGCAAAAAAATCATAATAAGAACAATATATATAAACAAAAATAAAACTATGAAGATGAAGATGAAGAGTTAAACCAAAATGTAAGGAAAATGCAATAATTAGAAATTATGAAGATGCCCACCAAAGGAATAATTATTTAATGTTCCTTTGTATATTTATGTTGCATTTTGATAGTTATGCAAAAAGGAAGATGAAGAGTTAACATAAAGATATAATATAACTAATATGCATAAAATGGATTATAATATAATTAACATGCATAAAATGAATTTTATAAGAAAAAAATCTCATAATGCCACATCATCAAGTATAAGGTGAGAATCAACATGGATGTGCCACCTCATAGGTGCATAACCCAACTTTAGTATTATACTAGTGTATGAACATGTGCTATGCACAGATGGAAAATGGTATTTATGTATGTAATATATATTATTTATTTAGTAATTTTATATATTTTAGTTTCATGTTGATCATGACTCTAAAAATCATAATAAGTTTGGTGGAATGATTGATTTATTCGAGAATCTATCATGCTTTCATTTTCTATTTTTCTATTTTTTCTTTAATTTTATTAAATTTGGGGCTTTTTTTTCCATATGGTAAATGAGTAGTGTAATTAGAGAAATATGTTTGTTTTTTGAAAATGAGATGAATATGGTGTTGCAGATGTAAACTCGCCAACAACAAGTTTTGAAAATTAAAAATTAATTCTTTTACAAAGAACTCGCTAATGGCGAGTTTGTAACATCAGATGTCACTTTTTGCAGTAAAGAACCACTTTAAGCACAATGTTTTTGAACGAAACTCGCCATTGGCGAGTTTAAAAGAATAAAAAAAACAATTTTTTACGCGGATTCAAAGTGATCAATGTAACGGTTCTATTTTGATCTATAAAATCGTGAATACTAGACTGAATTTATCACCTCCTTCTTCATCTTGTTCATTTTTTTGCTGATGTTCTTCTTTTAGAATTTCATGTTCTTCGTATTCTTTGGTAGCAATGTTTATTGTTGTTCATGTTCTGTAGTAGTCGTTTGAAAGTTCAATAGGAGAAAAAAATGAGTAATATGGCAAGTGTAGTAGTGTATTTTGCTGGTGAGGTGATAGTAGATAGTAGTGAAGGAGTAAAATTTATATGTGCAAATCCACTATGTTTCACTATTCCATACACAATGTCATTTACTGATTTTTGTGGAGGACTTTGTCAGTCTATAAGCACAGAAATTTCAAAGTATGTCTCAAAAATTAGATATAGGTGTCCAATATCAATTTTTGGTGGATTCATACAGCAATATAAAGAATTTGTTGTGAGTGATGATAATAGCATGCAACAGATGTTCATGATACATCAACAGTATCAATCATTTTCTTCTTCTCCTATTGAATTATATGTTGATTTTGGAGCTCATGCTGAAGAAGAAGAATTTGATCCAAACTGGGAAGAAATTGATGAAGAAGAGGAAATAAGTGATGAAGTTGATGCTGATAAGGAAGATATAGATGATGATGTAGAGGATGTTATTCTACCAATAAATACACAACAATCAAATATGAATGTAGTGCCACATTTTTTCAGTGATTTTCCAAATCTACCTGCCCGACATTTTGATTTTCCTGAGTATGCAAACATTGGTATGTTCTCTTTAATAAATAATTTTATGTATTTTTAATGTTTAATTAGATTTTATTTGATATTCTTTATTTTTTAATGGTGATTCACATTTATTTTTTTAATAGTTAATTTAATTTATTTTTAATGGTGATTAAGATTTATTTTTTATTTTTTATTGTGTAATGGTGATTAAGATTTATTTTTTATTTTTTATTGTGTAATAGTGATTCTAATGTATTTTTAGTGGTGATTCTGATTTATTATAAATTTTTTATTGTGTACAAATGATTCTAATTTATTTTTAATGGTGATTATGATGTATTTTATATTCTTTAATTTTTCAAAGGTGATTTTCATTAAAAAAATTTTAATGTAGGTGTGTCTGTTCCAGATGGTGAATTATTTGTTGGAATGATGTTTGATAGCAGAGAAGATGTTATAAAAGCAATTAAAAAATACAGCATAGACAGAGGTGTCGATTACAAGGTCTGGGAGTCAGAACCGAAGACATTTTATTGTGGTTGCATACAGTATGAGGCAGGTTGCGGGTGGCTTGTTAGAGCAAGTTTTAGGAAGAACAAAGGATATTGGGAAATCATGAGATACAACGGACCACATACTTGTACTGCTGGGAGGTTTTCACAGGATCACTCAAAGTTAGATTCAGTCACAATTGCACAATTCATTGAGCCCATGGTACAATCTGATCCATCTCTTAAAATTAAAACAGTGATGGCTGAGGTAAAGTCGAAGTATGGATACACGACCACGTATCGAAAGGCGTGGGAAGCAAGGCAAAAAGCAATTGAAAATGTTTATGGTAATTGGGAAAAATCATATGAAGAGCTTCCCCAATGGTTAGGAGCACTGTGTGCAGCTGTTCCTGGCACAATTGTTATGTTTGATGTTGTAAATGCTTATCGAGGTGAGCAGTTGATGCCAAACCATCGACTATTTCGCAGAGTCTTTTGGAGTTTCGGTCCTTGTATTGAAGCATTTCGACACTGCAAGCCACTTGTGCAGATAGATGGGACACATCTCTATGGAAAATACAAAGGATGCCTACTTGTTGCTGTTGCGCAAGATGGTAATCAAAATTGCATACCGATTGGTTTTGCTATTGTGGAAGGTGAGACTGGAGATGCATGGCATTTTTTCTTAGACCTCTTAAGAAGACATGTAGTGACTCAAGATGGAATTGACATAATTTCTGATCGTCACGAGTCGATCAAAGCTGCAATAGCACGCAGCAATGGTCAGTGGGAACCTCCTAAGGCATTTCATATGTATTGCATTAGACACATTGCTGCTAATTTCTTACGAAGGTTCAAGGCACCTAATTTGCACCGACTAGTCGTGACCATAGGTAAATATCATGTTAGTTATATTTTTTTAAATTTAATTCTTCTATTTAAACCTATAATGTATTATTAATGACTGATGTTTTAATACATTGTGATTTTCAGGGTACTCCAAGACAGAGCGTGAATTCAATCATCACTATGCACGGATGTGTGAACGTGGTACATGCTATACTGATTGGCTTGACGAAATTCCACGAGATAAATGGGTTCAAGCATTTGATGGTGGACATCGGTGGGGGCACATGACTACAAACTTAGCTGAGTGTATGAACTCTGTACTAAAGGGGGCTCGTAACCTACCTATCACTGCATTGGTCAGAGCAACTTATTACAGGTTGGCTACGTTGTTTGGTCGAAAGGGTCGAGATGCATATGCACAAAAAGAGGCAGGTCATGAGTTTTCTGAAATAGTCAGGTCAAGGTTACGAGAAAACCAGCATGCATCGAGAAACATGGATGTTATTCGATTTGATAGAAGTTGTGAGTCTTTTCTTGTTCGACAACGCGCAAATAAGGAAGAATTCAAGGTTGATCTTAGTCAGAGATACTGCGACTGTGGTGATTTTCAGATCGATCGATATCCTTGTCGTCACGTTATTGCTTGTTGTGATAGTGAGAGAAGTAATTGGCAACGATACGTTGATGATATCTATAGAATTACAGAAGTTTGCAAAGTGTATGATACAAGTTTTGGAGTTGTGGGTCACCAGAGTTCATGGCCTCGATATACAGGGCCAACCCTATGTCCAAACCCAACATCAAAGCGAACCACGAAAGGTCGCCCCAAGTCAACACGCTACTTGAATGAGATGGATAGTGCTCAGATGCGAGGACCAAGACGTTGTAGTACTTGTCGTGGTGAGGGACATAGTCGCAGTCGTTGTCCATTTGCTGCTGGTCCTAGTTCGTAGTCTTTATTTTGGAGTTTTCTTTTTTTAATATGGTTAATTACGTTGTACTTTGAACTGTTTTTATTATTAATTAATGAGATATTTTTATTTGCATGTCATTTTTAATTTTCATATCAACGATGTTTAAATAAATTGTTAATTAAAACAATAATATTAAAATACATAATCTCATGACAATTTGAATTAGGTGATACACAAATACACAAATAAAATAACATGACAATCTCAGTTAGGTGATACAGAAATACAAACAAACTATTTCGGGGGTCTACGATTTTTCTTTCCAGATAATGACAATCTATTTGGCGCTCTCAAATCTTCACGTGCCCGTAATGCCTTGCCACGTTGCTTTAAATTCTGGAAACCTTCCTTTATCACCCCCAATAAACCTTTCTTTTTTCTTCTAGAGCCGCACTCGAACCCTGATCTCCTCCACTTTGACTAGGCATTCCATCATCTTCATCCACTTCTTCATCCTCATCCTTGCAATAAGGGGCACGAGAATCTGGCCAATGTGCACTAGACTGAGAACCACTGCTAGACTGGGACCTCGCCGGCACATCTCTAGGAGCGGATCCTGATGAGTTGGAACCACCCCCAGGGATGAACCTCTGATACTGGTAGCCATGAGATCCACCAGAACTGGACCCTCCAGAGAACTGCCCTGTAGTCTTCTTCTTCTTGTCAAACCCTTTACTAGGCTTATCTTCCTCTAGGGAACCTTCAATCCCCACTGCAGTGTCCATGACTTGAGAAAAAGTCTTCCGCCCAATCTCATTGTGCAAGATGGATCGCATCGGATCCCTGAGCCCCTTCACAAACCTTCTCACCTTCCGGTCCTCCGGAGTGATCTCATGAGGTGCATATCGGCATAAACGAGTAAACTGCGTAGCGTACTCGACTACGGACATACCATGTGTCTGCTTCAGCTTAAGGAACTGGTCAGCCAACAGCTCCCTTCGGTTCTCTGAAAAGAATCTTGCCCTGAAGGTGTCTGTGAACTCTTCCCATACCGGTGGTGGTCTTCTCATGTTTGCCCTTTCAATCCTTAAGGTCTCATACCAGTGGGCTGCAGTGCCCTGCAGAGTGTAGGCAACAAGGTCTACGGCCCTCACATCATGACATTGGAGGGCACGCAGAGCCCTCGTAGCCCTATCAAGAAACTCCTCAGGGTCTTCATCCATAGAATCTCCAGAAAAGGTTGGCGGATTAAGCCTCAGATACGCCTCTAGCGACACCTCCGTAGGTCCAAAGACTTGCGGCCTTCTTCTTGGCGGCTCATATTCAGGGTTAGGGGGAACTTCTGCTCTTTCCTGATTCTGATTATTTTGATTATTCTGATTAGCCATCATCTGCATCAGAGTGTTCAGAGTCTGACGAATATCCCGGATCTCCGCATCGCGGTCATAATCCGTATTGCCCCCTTGGGGTCCCACAGCCTCTTGCTCAGGAGGAGGGTTCCTCTTGAGACGAGGTCTACCTCGGGTGCTTTTCTTAGGAGGCATGGTCAGAACAAGATAGCTACACAAACAAACAAGCGTTCAGAAAAACAGCAGAAGAGGTGACCCTGAACAATAAGGGATCACCACACAGAAACATCAAGACAAAACCATAAGACATCCTATAAAAGCTTTCACTAGAGTCACAATCTTGTGAAAATAGGCCGGCAACCATTTACACTATTGTCACCCTATTGAAAACAGTTTGCTCCATAAGTTACAGGACTCAACCTAGTCTCTGATACCAACTTTGTCACGACCCAACACGGATACGTGATCGGCACATGAGACACCAAGTCCCATGTCAGCCTTAACCTGATAAGACACAGAAAATCCAGCTAACCGGCAGCAACCACAACTACAATAACATACATATAACATGATCATAACATTCTACTTAATCCATAAACAATCCATACGTCCAAATATATATATATCATCATACATATCCTGAAGAAAGTCTAACAACAATATCACAACCCCAACAAGTCTTACATAGACTTATACAATAACAACCGTCTACTCTAGTCCAAGGAAATCCTGTCTGTAACATAAGAAGCATACACTAGATATGAATTACATAATGCCTCTAACACATGAGGCTCACCAAATCTAAGAACTCGGAGGAACGGATGAACTCGTCCCTTGATCTGCACCTTGATCTGAAAACATATTGTATGAATGGGTGAGTCATACGCTCAGTGGATAAACAGGTTATAAGCAGTGTATAAAGCATATAACAGTACAGTGCAGTTACAACATAAACCAACAAGCATGAACATAACCCAATCTGACAGATATATCAATTCCATCGCTTTTATACAGTCTCTTTAACTTGGTAGCTTTTAATCTATGAACACCTGGAGCGCGGCCCCGACTCGTGTTCATAGGCAGTATGGATGTCCCGCGAGCTATGCCCCTCCTCAGACACCATACTGCGAAACCCCGCGAGCTATGCCCCTCCTCAGGTTTCCATTTACGACCCCGCGAGCTATGCCCCTCCTCAGGTCGTTTTACCATCTCTTAATTCATTAGATTTTTTATCTTATTTAGCGCTGTTAGTAACACATAGCATCAAAAATCACAGCATACAGAATTCATCATCATCATCATCACATTCCAGTCATATACTCACAATCAAACCATATATTGGAGCATAATTCACATATATAGTTATATACAAAATAAACTACATATAACCCATTACTCACAGAGATGCTCAAATGAGCAAAACAGCACCGCCGGATCTAGGAGGAGTTGTGTGGAGCTTCCCTAGGAGACTGGAAATCTAGATAACATAACAGAATCCTCAGAGACATAACAATACTCAAACTCAGCCCGTAACCCCAGCTACTAACACTCTAACACACTATATACATATATAGGTATATAATAACCGTTTGAAATTATCTTACTTCAAAATACCTCATAGTTCACAAAATACATTTCTCAACATAGCAAATATAATGAAATAATCATGTAACGATAATACATAATAATATTTTCGAAAAGCATTTTCAAGAAAATTCTGTCTGCGAGGCCGCGCTCAAGCGGCCCATCGCCGCTCCAGCCGCCGAACCCTAGCAGAGAATGCTGGTTCGCGACAGCAGCGTGAAATCAACCCAAAAATCCAATTTTAACACTCAATACACCAGAAATCAGCAACAAACAACAATAACAACTATATTACAACATCATAACTTTATAAAATCAAAGAAATCACAAATCCTCTCAAAAACCCTAACCCCCCAAAATCGAAAATTAGAGAAAATATACATCAATGGAGAAAAAGAAATACTCTACACTTACCCTCAATATACTAGATGAACAAAGCTAGCTTGATCTTTGATGATTAATGGGGTTTGGGGTTTGGATTGGAGAAGGAAGAAAGGAATGAGGAAGAAGAATAAGAGAGAAGATGAGAGGGAGAGAGAAAGAACGTGAAAAATGGGGAGAAAGAAGGAAGAAGGGAAAGAAAAAGAGAGGGGAGGTGGGGCCCACGTGGTCCTATCTCCCCGGGTGTACCGTGATCTCTTACTCAAACTAACTCAGACTACCCCAGGTATTACAGCCCCTATACAACACAGCTAGACAGGCAGACCCCCAACTATATGATCCAATTAACTCTATATTTTGCAAAAGAGAGAGATACTTCGCATGGACGAAGGTGTTGGTTTTATCCGGCATCAAGCGGTGGCCAATTAATGATAATATGTACGCACGAACTAGACACTCGATTTGATATTGATTTTCTGCCCTTCCCCCCTAACAAGCATATCCAACCAACCCATTCTTATTACCCCTCCCTTGACATCATTGGCTCCCGGCCTTTGACCAAGAAATTGTTCACACAAATCTATTAATGGTTCATTTATTATTCCAGCAACGCCGGTTACAGCTAGGCCATTAACAGGGATCCCTAGGAGCATTGCAACGTCTTCCAACGTTATTGTGCACTCACCACATGGGAAGTGAAATGTGTGTGTCTCTGGCCGCCATCTTTCTACTAAAGCGGAAATCAGTGCAGAATTAATAATTGTTTGGCTCAGTTGTGAAAACTCCAAAAAACTAGAACGCTGCAAGTGATTGAGTATCTCCGGTCTAGGTGCAGTGATATCACCATGACGAGGCCGCAAAATCCGCATTACCTGTTCAAAATTATTATAAACTTATGTTAAGTTCAAACATATCTATTAAATATCACTGATGAATTAAACATCAATTTCTACAAAATAGTATAATAAAAAAAAGAAAAATAAAGTTTATAAAGATCAAGATATTTAAAAAAAAATCAAGATATTAAAGTAAAAGAAAGAATAAAAAATTACTAAGTTTATAAATATCAATTAATCATTATGATTATAATAAAATATAGAAAATTAATCATTATCAACATATTCAACATCTATATATTCTAATCTTACAAAAATAAAAAACAATGGCATTCAAGTTATTATAAAATATAATATTAAAAAATAATATGTATATTATAATAGCATTCTAGAAGCATAAAAGCAAAAATATAAGAATTATAGTAGAATTTTTATATTTTTTAATATAGTCAAACAAATTAAAAACGCATAGCAATGGCATGTCATTCACATACATTTATACTATTAATTTGATGGTAGCACCAAGAAGCATAGCATGTGCAATTTTCAATCTATATAGCTACTACTCAGCAACTCACAACCATAGATGTGTACAATATACATTTGCTCATCTAATTAAAAACTCTCTCTCCAGCCATTTCTCTATTTTAATCTATAGTTTTGTACGTATAAAATATGAAATATGTAACTCATGAACATTAAATTTGAAAGTTAATTAGTCACTCAATTTAACTCTGATATAATTTAACATTTATAATTATTCAATCTAATTTATATCCTTACACAATTCAATATTACCTTCAAACTTTTATATTGAGATAATGATAATTTTATATTGACACAATCTAACATTCATATTTACTCTATCTAATTTTTTATATTGATAGTTGATTTAGTGTCAATTTTAATATACATGTAACATTGCTCATATAAAAAATTGCAAGCATTTACATATTTTCATATATAAAATAAAGCTTAGATAACATAATGGAATCACGGCTAAATTCATAAACTGTAAAATGAGTATATGTGATATGAGTAAATGATCGTTCTATATAATGCTATATATAACATTATATAATGCTATAATAATTATAATATAATGCTATAATAATTATAATATAATGCTATATATAATGTTTTATATAAAGTAAATGAGAATTATAGTAACATTATATAAAGTAAATGAGCATTAGAGTAACATTATAATTATAATTATAAGAATAATAGTAAATTATTAAAATAAAAAATAGTAGTATACTATCTTATTAATTTTATTTAACAATGAACTAAAAATAATAAATTTTTCATAATCATGAAATAAAACTAGATAAAAATATTACTTACATTTTCGGCAAGAATTTGTGTAACAATATGTTCTCCTGCATTCATTGTTGAATCTCGTTTAACCATATTTATTCTTTGCTCACACACTAATTTGTTTTAAAAAAAACTAAAATACTATCTTCACCAATTGAAAGAAAAAAAAATCACACCAACAACTATCACTCACAATCCAACCCTCTTTACTCTCTATCACTCACGCTTCATACTCTATTGTTACTACTACTGCTTGCACCTTTATTTATAATACTCTCCCTTCTCTCTTTTCAATTTCCAACCTGAGCACCAAATTCACATGCACACAAGCACCAGGTTCACATGCGCACAGGAGAACACAATACTCCCCCAAGAAGCCGACAAGTGGACGAACGGGAGACGCCTCGTCAGAGTCAAACTCGCCATTGGCAAGATTCCACTGCTGCACCTGCGCCAAGTCATGTCATGTAGTGTCTTTTCTCTCTCCTCTCACTGAACTCGCCATTTGCAAGTTTTAATCTCCCATATTATTATAATTATACCCCTTAACTCATATTTTGAGCTTTTAATAATTGAAAACCCATATTAAAATTGATTTCCCAAATTTATAACTCCTTTTATGCATTGTAATTATTATAATTATTAGCACCACTACTCTTATTGTCATGAATAACGTCATCACATTTATCATCAACTTATTAGTTTTTTTTACTTACTATGTAACCAAAAAATAGTAATGAGTTCATCAATTATTTAAGATCTATTCATCTAAATGTTGCTACTTATTTGTGAGTGTTTGAAAGCATAGTGATAGAAATTTTTTTAAAAAAATATGGGAAAATTTATGACATTCGTTAATTATATTTAATTATATTTTCTATTCTTAAAACTATTACTATAATTTTATTACTAATTAGTATATAAGATTTTTTTTCTTATCGATATTTAGTAAAATTGTTAATATTATTTTACTATTGTCATGATATTGCTAGCCTATATATTAGTTCTCCTCCTAAATTGTGATAAATTCAATTAAATTATCTTCTAAAGTTTATAGCTGTCCTTTTATACATTAAAATTATTTTATTTATTTGTGCATAACTCAATGCTTCATATGAAAGGTCAAAAGTTATTAGAATGTTTTAATAACTATTGTATGTTTCATATTTGATAGTAATTATAATATTAAAGCAATTAAAATTAAAAAATTAAAAATAATGAATTTGAATGTGATACATCATCAAACTCATTAATCAACAAATTCAATAGTAAAACCATTACATTTGGATCAAAAGAAGTCTATCTAAAAAATTATAAGACTAATTAAATTTTAGCATCAAATAATGGAATTTATCTAAATGTTGCTACATATTTGTGAGTGTTTGAAAAAATAATGATATAAGTTTTTAAAAATTAAAGTATGGAAAAATATTGGTAATATCCGTTGATTATATTTAGTTCTATTTTATATTCTTAAAATTATTGATATAATTTTATTACTAATTAATAATAATTTTTTTTCATCAATATTTAGTAAAATTGTTAATATTATTTTACTCCCAAATTCATTCTTACATTATGTTTGATGAAGTGTAACATCTAGGTTCATTCTCTATTTTTTAATTCTTCCTTTATTTTATGAAATTCATAACTCCCTTTTATGCATTGTAATTATTATAATTATCAGCACCACTACTCTTATTGTCATGAATGATGTCATCACATTTATTATCAACCTATTAGTTTTTCTACTTACTATGTAATCGAAAATAGTAATAACTTCATCAATTATTTAAGGTCTATTCTTCTAAATGTTTATACTTATTTGTGAGTGTCTGAACACATAGTGATAAAAATTAAGAAACAACATGGGAAAAAAGATTGATAACATTAATTAATTATATTTAATTCTATTTTCTATTCTTAAACTTGTTACTATAATTCTATTACTAATCAGTATATAACATTTTTTTATTTCTTATCGATATTTAGTAAAACTGTTAATACTATTTTACTATTGTCATGATATTGCTAGCCTATATATTAGTTCTCCTCCTAAATTGTGATAAATTCAATTAAATTGTCTTCTAAAGTTTATACCTATCCTTTTAAGCATTAAAATCATTTTATTTATTTGTGCATAACTCAATGCATCATATGAAAGGTCAAGAGTTATTAGAATGTTTTAATAACTATTGCACGTTTCATATTTGATAGTAATTATAACATTAAAGCAATTAGAATTAACAAAATAAAAATGAAAAATGAATTTGAGTGTGACACATCATCAAATTTATTAATCAACAAATTCAACAATAAAATCATTACATTTGGATAAAAAGAAGTCTATCTAAAAAAAGAGCGGAAATAAACTAATATATCTTATGAAGACTTAATTTCCTGAATGAACAGATTTTATGATCTGAATAAAAGAGAAAAAAAAAAGTGGCACAAACCTTGAAAGCAAAGACCACAAATATATGTTCAACCTTCTACAAAGTCACAAAAAAAAAAAAAAACATAAAAGAGCAATCGTAAATTATTTCTTTATCTATCATCATCATCTCTCACGCCATATACAACAAATAAAAAAATTCCAAAAAAAAAAATCACTCTCACAAAATCATATGCACATATTTTAACACTAAGTTTGGATTGTCTGTCCATCAACACTACTTTCATCATCTTCATTCATTATCATCAAGATTACTTTCACCACCAATCTAAAAAGAATGAATTCAAACTAAAAATATATAAAATAAACAAAAATAAAATTAGAGAAGAACATAGAGATGACTCACCATCACCATTAAACATAACAAAAAATCGTAGAGCAGAGATTCAAAAGTATCACCTTCTTCTTTAACCACCTTCTTTCATCATCATCAACACCATAATCAAAACAAAAACCATAATCAAAACAAAACAAAATAAACATAAACAAAAACAAAAATAGAGAAGAACATAACTCGTCATCACCATTGAACATAACAAATAAAAAAAGAGTCGAGAAGCAAGAGTATCACCCTCATCAAAACCTCCTTCATTCATCATCATCAACACTACTTTCACCACCAATTTACAAAAAAATAATCAAAATAAGAACAAAATAAAGAATTGAACAAAAATAAAATAATAGAAGAACATAGAGAGAACTCACCATCACCTAAACAGAAAAAAGGATAGAAACAAAGAAGCAATAGTATAACCCTCATATTCAATCTCCTTCATTCATTATCATCAACACCACTTTCACCACCAACCTACAAAAAAATAAGAATAAAAACATAAAAATAAATAAATAAACAAAAATAAGAATAGAGAAGAACAAAGAGATGATTTACCATCATCGTTAAAAAAAAGTGTAGAGAAGCAAAAATAATACCTTTATCTTTAACCTCATTCATTCATCATCACCAACATCACTTTCACCACCAACCTACAAAAAAATCATAATTGAAAAAAAAAAGAATAAAGAGAACGTAATATATATCTAAAACTAAAGAGAGAAAGTAATTAAAAAGAGAGAGTTCTTGTGGAATGATTTTTTACAAATGTAATTTTAAATCTTATTTATAATAACAGTAAGAGGATTAAATATATGTAATCAATTCACCACTTAATTGTCATCATTATTTTTCAGTTATCAAATGAAATAAAATGAAAAGGCAAGCTCTTATAGTCAAAATTATTCACTTATTTATACTATATTTATAATATAAATGTTAATGAAATAAAAATTTTAGTTGTTAAAGTAGCCACTAATAAAATCAAATTAATAAGAATATGATATGAAATAAAAGAAAGAATAATTAAATATGTGTAACCAACCCACCACTTAATTTTCATCATTATTTTTTAGTATTATATATAAGATAAGATATAAGATTTTTTAATTTTTTAGTGCATGATATAAAATTTTAATATGTATATATATATATATATGTATATAAGTGTTGAGAAGTGGAACAATTTTGTAAAAAATAATATAAAAAAATATAAGTGCATCACATCATCAAGTATAAATGAGAATAAATGTGAGTGTGCAACTTTATATGTGCATAACTCAATGTATATGAAAGGTCAAGAGTTGTAATGTTTTAATGACTATTGTATGTTTCATATTTCATAGTAATTACAATATTAAAATAATTAGAATAAAAATAAAAAATTATGTATAAAATGAATTTTGTAAGAAAAAATCTAAGCATGACACATCATCAAACTTAACATGAGAAGCAATTTGGATGTGCCACTCTTACATCTATCTCAAGAATGTGCTACAGGGAGAGGAAGATGTATCCACTTGGATAAAGAAACATGCCCAGTCTCGGGTCTCTATGATTTTTGTCTCGATCATTTGGATGCTTTGGATTTGTAGAAACCAATTTGTTTTTAAAGGGAAGAGGGCTCAACCTATGGAGGTAGCTAGAAAAGCCTTTAGCTTGATGAAAGACTGTCAAATGAGTGTAAACAGAGATTTATTGAGTGATCTCACTAATAGGTGGAAAAAACCTCCACCTAACTTTGTCAAAGTAAACGTTGATGGGAGCATTTTTTTGGGACAGAAACAAGGCTGGATTTGGCTGCATTATGAGAAATTGCAACGGGATTGGCTCGGGGCTTGCTCTAGATTAATGGAGCACATCAGAATTATTAGTACTGAGCTTTGGGCTATTTATCATGGTCTTCAAATGGCCTGGGACAACGGATTCAAGTTGATTATCTGTGAAACTGACTCAATTGATGCCTACAGGCTACAAGGATGCAATGGCTAGTGTGGTTCCTCTGCAACATGCTGATAAAGATTGCTTGTTAAAGATTAAGGATCTCTTAAAATCATAGTACTCCTGACCAAACAAAACCTCCCCAAATTATACCACTAAGCATAAATCTAACAGAATCAACTCAACGCCCATCAATCAAATACGTACCCTCACAAAAATGAGTAAAATTTTCTTCAACATCAGGTAATAATAACCGTACCGGAGGTAAAGTTAAAAAGGGAGCCCCCAAAAGAAGTATAATGTACACATTGTGTTGTGTGTGAGTGTGACCATCACAACTAATAAAATAATGCTAATACTATAGTGCAGTTGTTTTTTGAGTTATAATAAAGTAATTTAAAAGATTGACTTGAAAATACAATTTTGTCCTTATTTTAAATTTTTATACCAACAACAACCCTCTTTCATTAAAACAACACCACCTTCTCTTCTTCCCCTTTCCAACCTGAGCCACCGCCCCCACCCTCACCCAACAATCATTACCGCCACCATCATCCTAATCCAGCACCACCACCACCACAATCATCCTCATCCCAATCAGACCACCACCACTCTCATTCCAATCCACCACCACCAGCTAATCGCACCACCATCTCTCCGTCCAACCACTTCATTAACACCACCACCACCACAAGTTTCCTCATTCAGGGACAGATCCAACAGAGACCCAAAAAATCATAAACAAGACCAAAATATAACATCCCGGCTTTTATTACGTCCTAATTAAGTGAGATTAAGGGTAATTGACCTTGGTTAGGATTTAACTCGGTTTGGGTGGATAAGTTTCTTCTAGTCAAACCCTTATGTGTGACGTGATTTAAGTGTGTATATATGTGTTCATTCTATGCTATGTGAATTACGTGTGTAAATTATATGTCATGATAATTATGTGTATTTATGTGAGTGTTCATTGTGTGTGGAAGAGTATTTGGATGCATATATGAGTTTTAATTGGTATTTAGATGATGCATGAGGTTAGGAATGATGATATAAAATATTTATATGAGTTACATTATGTTATTAGATAATGTTAGTGTTATATATTATTAATTATTTTATTTTATTTTATTTTATGTGCCTATGTGTGTATTTTAATTTATATTTAAATATTAGAAAAATTATATGAGCATTATAGTATTATTTGGGGGGATTTGGAGTGTTTTAGTAATTTAAGTGACGGTGGGCCCCACAATGACTCTTGACCTAGGCACTCCCTGTATAAACACTAGTAACCATCTCCAATTGAGAAAAACGCTCTCCTCCTTCGTCTGAGCCGCCATAGCCATCTTTCTCTCAAGAGCTCCCTAAGCCATTGATACTCCAAACCACGAAACACCCATCAAACCTCACCCAATCCAGAAAATAAATTCATATTCTTAATCCTCTCATCAAACCGGAGCTTTCTACCGATTCTGTTTCTCCGTTAAGAGTCTCCGGCGTCACCGGACCGTTCGTGGGGATAGAGAGAGAGGTTTCCAATGAGAGCAACGTCGGAAAAAAAAGGGGTTTCTCTTTGCATTCTAGCATTTTGTCTTCAAGAGGTAGGGGTTAGGCATTCTATTTTCATGCATATTGATGATAATTTTATGAGATTAATGTGATGGTCGTTTCTCTCATTAGGGATTTTTGTGCCTTATTATTATTATTATTATTATTATTATTATTATTATTATTATTATTATTATTATTATACACATGATATATATAGATATATATATGTACGTATGGCGTGGAAGCATTCATGGATTTTCATTCCTGGCGGCAGCGTGAGCGTGGGCGATATATATATATATATAAATAAAAAGAAGAAAAAATAATAATAATAATAATAATACAGTAAAAACAACAACATGTATAATATATGATATGTAATGATAATAGTAATAGTAACAATAATAGTATAGAAGATAAGATTGGTAATGAATAAAATATAAGAGTTTACAAGATACTTAAGGGTAGAGTAAAAAGTACAAGTAAAACTAGAATAAAGTATAAGTAAGAAATAATAATAAAATAAACGAGATCATATGACATGAAAGGTATAGAAGCACTGAGAATAATATTTATAAGTAGTTGTATATCATGTTTATTTGATAAGGAGTTGTATTTATTTATTCTCCATGATGTCAGAGTAAGTAATTGTATGTGCTATGTTTATTCCATGATGTTAAAGAGTATAAATTGACATGTTTTTACCCTTTTATGCTCCTTAATGCGTTATACGACTTTTGTATTTGAATATATAATTATTTATGAGATATATATGTTATACTGAGTATATGTGTTGTTTTTATGATGAGTTAAATTGTTGACATGATTATATGATTTATATAATGATTAATGATGAGATATATGTGATGAATGTTACATGCCTATGATTATGTAATGTTAAAGTTTAATAACCAAAATGCGCTCAGTGACGCTATGTTAAAACGTCACGAAGTGACGCTATGTTGAAACGCCACTGGGTGACGCTATGTTAAAACGTCACAAAGTGACGCTATGTTAAAGAATTACCCCCTCTCCCCATTAGTTTAGGATGAGCTCATGCCTAGGGGCCGGTGATGTGGAGGATAGTACAGGAGGGCGGTTATGTCTCACAGTTAAAGAAAGATAAAGATGTTTAACGTGTTGAAATGTATTTTATGATGTATTTATTGCTTATGATTTAAGGGCACTAGTACACGACACCGAGACATTTATTTATTTATGCGATGATATATGTATTAATAAAATGAACCAGACGCACTTAGGTTAGACGTTCCGGGAAAAGATTATTTTAAACTTATATCTGAAATGAACTCATTCATGCTTAACTTATTTTATAATTAAACCCGGGGCGGCTTCCTCTACTGAGTCACTTTCCAGTGCTCACCCTATGTTTTTCCCACCCTTTTAGAGGAGCAGACAGAGCAGGATGTCGGAGCATACGAGGAGCCCGGGCAGACTTAGTTTATGATATAGTTCCTTAGATATCAGAGACATGTTTTATTTCCTTATCAGATGTTAGGATTTTTATGCTTCCGCTACGTTTATTCATTTAATATGTTTTATGAGTCCGGACCTTTGTTAGCCGGCAGCTATTTATTTACTCGTATTTATGGTGGAGTCTCATAGGTAACAGTTTTTGGCTTATGGGGTGAGACCTAGTATTTATTTCATGTTTGTTACTTGATAGGAGTTATTTTTCAGATGAGGTATTTTCAGTAAATGTTTGTATCGCTCATATTATCGCTTATCATATGTGCAAAGCCCTTATTTTCTATTCCGCGAATGTTTACGAAAAATCTACTCCCGCCTATTTTCCGTGTATTATATTTTAAATATAAAGATAATATATGATAACAGGAAGTAACCCTTGAAGGTGCTTGTGACGTGAGAAGGGGGGTTGAATCACGTCTACTCAAAAACTTTGTTACCTGAAACTTGCAAGTCTGATCAAGCTATAAGCTTGTCTTGTTAAAGAGTGCAGCGGATTAGTGAAAGTAGCAAGCTTAGGTTTCGAATTTCTTAGCCTTAGGTGTAAGGTTTGCTTATGTTTTGATAGCTTAGTGATTGTAGATTAAGTTAATTAAGCTAGCCTTTGAGCTTTGGCTCTAGGTGGCTAAGTTATGTTACTTTAATCAAGTTAGGTGCAAGTGTGTGTGTGCTCTATGTTATGCTAAAATACTATGTAGAAGATAAAGGTAGAGAGAGTGCACACAGTAAGTTTTTATACTGGTTCGGCAATGTGCCTACTCCAGTCCTCAAGCTTCACTTGAGAGTTTACTAATCACCACCTCCAAACACTTGAAGGATTTCTGCCTCAGCACACCACTGGGGACTTCCTGCACTTCACACCTGAAGTGACTAACTGCACCTCAACCTAGAGATGACTTCCTTGCCTTCAACACTGAAGGTCTTTCTACCTTGCCTTGAACCTTCAAGGACTTCTGCCTTCAAATCTAGAAGGACTTGTACAAACTGTAAATTGAAGAGATTCTTGTGATTCTAAGAATCAAATAAGAACTTAGATGCAACTAAGTTTTGCTCTTATTTGATATTCAAAGCTTAACTTGCAAATGCAAAAATATTCAAATTGTTCTTAGCTAAAACCTTACAAATTACCCCTTTTGATCTAAATATGTATGAATTCTAGAGTTGTTAGGATTTTTGACAGAGTTTCGACTTTTTTGTTCTTGATTCTCTTAATGCTCTTGTCAAATGATGGGGTATTTATAGGCATCAAAGTCCACTTCCAAATAAGGAAACTTTGAACTTGTCTTTAATGCCTGAGCTCATGCTTCCTTGCGCCTATGCTTACTTGAGCTTGCTTGAGCTTAATCTTGCTTGAGCTCCCTTGGTGTGCTTAGCTTGTTCTACTATCACCAAGCCTAGGTGATTAGCTTTGGTTGCTAGGTAGCTTTGCTTACTAGCTTGAGCTTGCTTGAGCTTCCTAGATGTGTTGAGCTTGTATTTTGCTCCATCTAGAGGTAGTTTGCTTGTGGTGCAAGAAGCTTCCCTTGGTGCTTTGAGCTTATGCTATGAGCCTCTAGCTTTAGCTTGTGCTATGCGCCTCTTAGCTCCTTAAGCTTATGTTATGCGCCTCTTAGGTGCTCTTTTGCTTCAGGTGTTTTCTTAATATTTTTAATACCTCATAGGTTAACCTCCTGAAACACTTGATGGAACCATTAGTATTCACAAGCAATATTCTTATCCAACACTTAGAGATTTTTATCATTCAAAACATCTTATGACAATGTAGGGTTCTTGGAGCTAACAATCTCCCCCTTTTTTATGATAACAATCTTAAGTAGAATAAGAGTTTTGTTTGATCTTATTATGAAAAATTATTCTTAAGTCTTGGGGACTTAGGAATTATTTCTCATAGTAGCATAATCATAATATTGAGACATAAACAAATAGTAGAATTTAACTTTTGTAATTTAACTTATGCAAAAGCAAAATACAAAGAAATGTTTAAGGTTATGCATAAAGAGAAATAATTAAGATAAAATAAGCTACTTGCTCCCCCTAGGTGTATGCACCTATACTACTAAGATCATACTAGAAGCTACTTAGAAGCTACTACTTCTTGTACTTTTCTTCTACTTTTTCTCCCCCTTTGTTTTCATCAAAAATCAACCCAAACAGGGGTGGTCTTCACATGTAGCGCCTATTGCCTTGAAGTGCTAGGAAGAGTAGATCCTGAATTTCACTAAGAGTGTTGGTGTTGGGGCTTGCATTGGATGAACTTGATCGTTGCCGGTAGTAACCCAACCCTTGAACTTCCAAGTTGTGAAATGAAGCAATCAAGTCTTGATGAGGTTGTGGGGGTGGTGAGGATGGCCAAATGAGCTCTAGAGAGGGATCAAACATTTATTTCCTTTAAGGTGGTGGTTCTTCATGAGTAGCATGCTCCCCCTCAACCTTGATCAATCTCCCCCTAGACATGTTAACCCTTCTTGATTGAACAAAAAGTTTCAACCTTTTGATTATTGGGTAAGGTTTGAACAAAAAGTTTCAACCTTTGTGAACTTTTTAACATGGATTCACCAAAAAGTTTCAACCTTTGTGAACTTTTAACATGAGTTCACCAAAAAGTTTCAACTTTTGTGAACTTTTAACATTGGTTCACCAAAAAGTTTCAACCTTTGTCTTCATGCACTTCCTTCAAGATCATGATGGTGTGAGAGTCTCTTTGTAGAATCTCAACAAGCTATGATTCCAACCCAAGAGGGGGGGTGAATTGGTTGGTAACTTTTTCTTGTATTTTGAACTTCTGAAATTTCACAATTTGATCAAGCTTCTCAACTTGTCAAGAGTTAGATCCAAATCAGAAATTAAAATCAAACACAAGAAATTAGAATGTCAAAGTATATATGCAGCGGATTATACAACCAATTTACACAAATCAATTTTCGCACCAAGCTTCTGACTATTCACAGTATTCAATCTTCTGAATTAATTCCAATTTAAAAAAACAATTTCAAACTATGAAAATCAATTTCAGAATATTAATATCAAAATCAGAATTACTAAAATCAGCAATAACAGCTTCAGAGAAATCAATCTTCTGAATTCAGAAGATTCAGAAACAGTTTCAGAGTACTCAAGCTTCTGAATTCTGCAACAGTTTTTCCCAATCTTCTGACTTCAAGAAAGTTGATTCTTTAATGCCAATATGACCAAAACAATTTATCAACACTTAAATCAATATATCAAGATATGATTCAAATTGTTAAAGCACTTAAAACATATAAAGAACTATATCATAAAGATGTCAGAAGTATCAATCACGCAAACAACAATTTCAGTTTTCTCAAGAACACAATATCATGCTTCTGAGTTATGCGATTATTACAGTTTTAGATTTCCAGATTATTGAACACAACTCAAAACAATTATATCAATGCAACATGTAATATGAATGAATGTAAGAGTTTAGGGTGAAGAAATTGGACCGATTTTTATACTGGTTCGGCTTAAAGCGTGCCTACATCCAGTTCTTCAATCCTTAGAAGATTGAGTTCCAATAAAACTTGTCTCAAGAATACACAAGAATTCAATACAAGATATATTTTTCAACCTTCTCAGGTTCGCCCACTCCAAGATATCCCCTCTTGAAGATTTCCTGCCTTGATGTACCCCTCAAGGACTTTTCAGATCTTTGTATCTTGACACCCAAGCAATCGAACTTGTCTTCCAAGAATCTGCCCTTTCTTTCTTCTGAGTTTTCGCAGCCTCAACCTTCTTGTTGATCAATCTCAGATTCTTTGAATCTGAAATTCTTTTGTGTTTCCAATGAGATCAGAACATTATTCTGACTCTTTCTCTTTGATTCCTTGTGATGCTTCTTGAATTCGCAATGCACTTTGCTAGAGCCTTTTCTTTCTTGATCTTTCTCACATGAACACCAAGACTCTTTTTTCTCTCTTTTCTCTTTTCGATTTTTGCACTTATGATCACATCTATCTCACATCTATCTTTCTTTTCTATCTGTTATGTCTCTATATTTAATTTTGGAACTCAACTCACTTATATAGTGAGCACTAAGCTTTCAACAAATTACAACAGCTCAAACAATAAAAAGCGGGAAAAGAAACTAACTAGATAACACCGTAGTCATATTCCCCTTTTCTTTAAAATCACACGTGACAACACTTTATTTCAACGCTTCAAGCTTCTGAATTAATTTCAGATGCATCCCATGCTTCTGACATGTCATCCTTCTCAACTTAGCTTCGCGCTAAGCTTCTTGACCACGTCCAAGCTTCTGAGAATGCTTCTCAGCTTCTGAAATAGTTCACTACTAGAAACACGGAAAATTCCGAGGGGATTTCCGATGGGCTTCCGATGGAAACAATAAATTCCGATGGGTTCCCGACGGGTATTTTCAAAAAATGACCCCTCGGAATCCCGCTCGTCGGAAAAAACCTCCGACGGCATAATTAAGAAAAACTGTCGGAATATCTTCGAGGAACTTCCGACGGTTTACTCTGAAAAAACCGTTGGAGGTTTCCGATAGAGTTCCGACGGTTAGGGTTAGAAAGATCTCGGAAGTTTCAGATGGACTTCCGACGGTTAGGGTTAGGGATGTTGTCGGAAGTTTCCGATCGGTTGGCGATGGCTAGGGTTAGAAATTGCCGTCGGATATTTCCGGTGGGTTTCCGGCGGTTTGGGTTTGAATTTTCCGAGGGATTTCCGATGGGTTTTGGTTAAGAAGCTACAGGATAATTTCATTAATTTCGGACGGATTTCCGACGGAAAAAATAAGAAATTTTTTTTATTTTGGAATTTGTTCTGTACGAAATTAACATATAAAATTGAATAATAATATCTGCTATCATTAGTACGAAATAATCGAATTGTTTTATCGATATATTTATAAATATTATTTAAACAAATATTATGAAAAATTAAATTATAAAATAGTATAACAATAACAAAGAAATTAAATGTATGAGAATGTAGCAGAGAAACATAAGAATAAAACAGTATAAAGAAACGGACTACTCATAGTCCGGGTGGCCTTCATCACCACTGGTATCATCATCATCATCATCATCACCGACCAGACCCGATGGCAGCTTGGCTCCAGAAGAGCTAGAAGACGCAAACATCTTGAATAACATCTTCATATTCTTCATCTTCTTCTTGTCCGACTCCTGGCTCTGCAGCCTCTGCTGTAGCTCCTGGATGGTCTGCGCTTGCTGCTGGAGCTCTGCATTCATGGCATGCACACGGTCCCTAAGAGCGTCATCTCCAACACCAAAACCACATGCAGAGGCCGGTGCACGGCCCTTATATGGCCCACCAACAGTCTCCAGCCAAATATTATCCTCACTAGGAGGTTCGACTGTCTCTCCTACATCAAGCTGAGTCTGATAGGCCTGTGTTGCCTCATCAAACTTCTGCCTGAACTCTGCCTGCAACGTATCAAAACAATTTAAAAAAATGTAAGTGCTATTGTAAATAAAGATTAGTTGCTTACTCACAAAATTATACAGAGAAAAATTTTATATGTATACTCACATAGGTGTTCCTGGAGCGCTCATCCACCCATTCCTTCCCCCTCTCAGTCTTCTTCATGTGGGTCTGCTCGAAGACCTCACTGTGAGTGGGGGTGCGCCTCAACTCTCGGGCTTGTGTTCAAGTGAGTTTATGTTAGTATTTTGTGCTAAAACAATAGGTTTAATAACATAGTTAATTAATATTAAACATTATGTACATACCAATCGTGCTCGTGTGCCCTCAACAGTGGTAGAGCCGCCGGTGTGGAGGGAACCACCCTTAAGTGAGGCCCGATTCAGCTTGTTGCGAGCCTGCTCAGCCTTGAAGGCATCGGTGGCCCAGTGCTCCCGCAGCACCTGGAGGTGACGCTCAGGGATCCACTGAAAGCGTGAAGTCCCGTCCCGAATATCCCTGAGCATCTCCCGGAACCTCTTCCCGGCCCTGAAGTTCCAAGCCTGTCTGATGGCTGGCTCCTACTCAGGGAATATCAGAAAATCTTTCTGCAACGTTTACAGGAAAAAAGTTGGTGTCCAATAGAATGTACAAAAAAGATCAGAATAAGCTAAGTTGGGTTATTAAAAAGTGAATAAATTAAACTTTACCTTCCACTCCCTATACCACATGTCTCTCGTGGGCACAGGGATCTTGGAGAACTTGAGATACGGAGCATCAAAATGGCTCTGTATGATCTCCGTAATCTTGTGAGCTCCATCCTTAAACGGGATCCAACTACAAAATATAAACCATTATTTTTTAAATTACAAATTAGTAAAAATATTGTTTATCCATGATAGTGAAATTAATTTTTAAAACTTACCCATTCTTGCCATCCCATCGGGTCCGAGTGGGCTCATGTCCCACGGGGTACCGATCAGATGTATCCGTGGGCTGACTGTCATCCCCAGTAACGGGGTGGCTCCTATCAGTAGTGACTACATGGGGCTCTGGAGCACCTCCAATAGCCCCTGACTGTGGGCCAGGTACTGACGCGGGTGGGGTGACGACAGTCTCTGGAGGATCGGTGGGAGTAGTGTGTGCTGCGTCTGAAGACGTGGAACCTCGAATCCTCGGCGGGTCGTCCTTCTTGGAACGACCTCGTCCACGTGGTGCCATATGTATCTGTAAAAAAATATTTTGTAAACTTGTTAATTGTAAACATTTCTTGTTTTCTCCTAAACAATTAGTATATGATTAAATATATATATACATATATACTTGAAGACTTCATCGGTCGTTATCTTCTTCACTTTCATCTTCATCCTCGGATCCTTCCGTTTCTTCACTTTCATCCTCACTCTCACTATTATGGGGTTCGCTTTGTACTGTATGTGATGGACTCTCAACAATATCAACTTCACCTGTATCGGATAAAAGGTTGGGAGGCATGGTAGCGTCAATAATCAACCTTTGTGGGAACTGGTCATCCGCTTGATAAGCTTGGTCGTCGAGAACGGTTTCGTTATCATATTCAACTCGCCCTCTTGGTTTTGTCCTTCTTACGACCCTCCATTTCGACTTACACTTTCCAAGGTAAGATAAGTAATACACTTAGACGATAATTTTGAGCAATGATAAATGGATCAAATCGCTGCTCTCGTCGTGTACTATTAATCTCAGTTATTTTGTACTGAGTGTGAGATCGAGTTCCAATTGGGCGTTGTGGGTCATACCAATCACAATAGAATAACATAATTCTTTTAATTGGTAACCCAACATATTCAAACTCTAAGATCTCTTTAATTGTACCATACCAATCTCGTTCCCCTTCTCCAGCATCTCCTTTGACACAAACCCCACAATTATATGAGTTCCTCTCCCTTCCCCAATCTACAATGTGGAATTTGAATCCATTCACATAGTATATTGACCAACTGTGCACTTTATTTTTGGTCCCCAAGCTATATCTTGCAAAAAATTGGTCAGTTACCCTATGTGAGGGATCTTGTACCTACGTGTATTGTTCACAAAACAAATTGTTACACAAGGTGATGAAAAAAATTTCAATACCAATTAAATGTTTTATTACGGTAACCTACATAGCCCTTGAACCATGCCGGAAATTGTTGAAGAGAATCCTCCCCATGAATTTGTTCATAGTACCTGTCATTTATTAATAACACTAGATTAGATGAACTTTTATTTACAATGTTTTAGAATTAGGTTGTAAAGATTGATATTTTACCTTCGATACGGTGTGACCGCGTCACAATTTAGCAACACGTGGAGGTGTGCAGAAGTCCACTCCTCAACCGTCAACCATCGATCCACAGATTGACCAGTTGCTCGGCCTGGTTGATTGAATACTGACAGAGGTGGGTACATTACACTCTCTCCTCCGTCATCGTTGCGGGGAACCCTTGTTCTGCGAGACTGGACATTATCCTGGAAGTAATATGAGCAGAAATTTGATGTCTCTTTTGCCAAGTATGCCTGACAAATTGAACCATCCACCCTCCACCATAACACCCTCATTCCATAACTCAATCAACTCATCAATCAACGGTTGAAGGTACACATCAATTTTTGCTTTTGGGTTATTTGGACCGAGGATTATACATGTTAAGAACAAGAATGGGTCTTTCATACACATTTCAGGAGGTAGGTTATACAGTGTTATCACAACCGGCCAACAAGAGTAAGGCTTACCAAACTGTCTATTGGGAGTAAATCCGTCAGAACACAAACCTAAGCGCACATTTCGAGGCTCCGCGGCAAATTCAGGATGCGTTTGATCAAAATGTCGCCATGCTTCCCCATGCGACGGATGAGTCATCACACCATCAAACCTTTGATTATCAAAATGTCATCTCATGTGCGGAGCAGAACTCATGGAGGCATACAATCGCTTTAGCCTAGGTATAAGAGGCAAATAATGCATTCTTTTTTGAGGAACCTCCTTAGACCTATGACTGCCACTACGTTTGGGTTTATACCTAGGTTCTTCACAAAACTTGCATTGTGTAAGCTCTGAATCATCTTTGTAGTACAACATACACCCATTGACGCAACAATCAATCTTCACCTCGCACAATCCTAATTTACTAACCAACTTCTTAGCTTGATAAAAGTCTTTTGGGATACAATCTGGTTGAACACTAAGCTCACGTATCAAATCTGCGCACTGGTCAAATGAACTCTGACTATGGTTACCCTCAGACTTAATACTAAGCATTCCAACCGCTAAGGATAGTTCTGAATGAACACAACCTTCCCATAAAGGTTGATGTGCAGCATCTAGTAGTCTAAAAAAGTTTTGTGCATCTTCATTAGGGACTTCCTCAACCGGTTCGGGAATTCCTCTTGTCTCCGGGAAGTATCCGTCAAAAATCATCTGCTCGTAACAATTCAAATTTTCTTACCATGCAACAGGATTACTACTTTCACCCACTCCCGATCCACCATGTTCCTCTACCGTAATTTCCTCCCCATGTTGGGTCCACACATAATAGTCTGCTTTAAAACCATGCTGCATAAGGTGAACCTTTACATTATCAACCTCTGAAAGTTTCCGACACCTACACTTGGCACATGGACACCTTATCTTACCCTCTGCAATGTACTCTTCAGTTCTACATGCAACATCCATAAACACATCGAGACCTCTAATGAACGATGGTTTAATTCCGCCTCTATTATGATGAAGCCTATCGTACATCCACGATCGATCCGCACGAGACATTATAGTGTGTTTTACAGTCTAGAAACCAAATGCATTGTTGGAAATTTCATTAAACATATTTTACATTAATATCTCTTTATTATATAAGTTTTTATTAAACACATGTTCAGTTAACCTAATTTCGACAGAGTGCCCCTATATATAACCAAAGTCAACCAATAAATATCAATTGCCGGAGATAAGGACCGGTCCCAGTCAAAGTCATCTACCCTAAGGTTCTTAGCAACATTTGTAATTTGAACATCAATATCATAACATATACCAATCATATTATACAACAATCGTATATCATCGTGAGATTGATTTAATATATGAACATACTATCATCAAACATAACAATCAACAAATATCAAAATTTTGGTCAAATTTTCCATCAAATAACAATTCTTATTATACCACTATATATGTTGATTGATGAGGACCTAACACTTTTCCCGTCTCTTCGAGATTGGAACAAGTCTGATCGTTGGTGGCTCAAACCAGGGACGCGACATGTTCCAGTCCCAAAAGAGACGGGAAATTGTGTACTCCTCTTTTTGTTCAGGTATACGTACAAATTTTAATTGATCTTTGCTTAATTAATTGATCTAACTTTCTTAATTTTTATCTTTGTTGATTGATGATGACATAACACTTTTCTCGTCTCTTCGCGATTAGAACAAGTCTGATCACTGGCTCAAACCAGGGACGCGACATGTTCCAGTCGCACAAGAGACGGGAAATTGTGTACGCCCCCCTCTTCAAGTATACGTACAAATTTGTGATTGATCTAACTTTCTTATTAATCATGTATTGTACTTTATGAAATATATTTTATCAAATAAATATTTTATGAAATATATTATTTTATGAAATTAGTTTACCAAAACTCACTCAATTATATTTTATCACATAAATATTTTTCAATTTTAAGTTTAATTATCAATTTTCATTTAACAATTGTAACTTAAATAATTTATATCTCAATTATAACTCAATTATATCTCTTTTTTCAATTATAACAATTATAACTCAATTATATTTTTTTTTCAATTTTAATTTATCAGTTATAACTTAATAATATTTAACAAATTTATAAGTTAAGAACACTTACCTTGACAGAGTAGTAACGGCAGCGGCAGTGGTGGTGACAGCGGCGGCGGTGGGCAGCGGCGGGCAGTGGCGGAACTGGTGGTGGCGCAGGGAACCGGGACTGGCAGCGCAGCAGCGGCGTTCGGGCAGAGGAGGCGGCAGTGGGCCGGAGTCAGGGCCAGTGGTGACGAGGCGGTGGCGGCGTGGTTCGCGGCGGCTCTGTTGGGAACAAAAAAAAAACTCAAAATACAAACCAAATAAAAAAACCAATCGGTTAGAAATGTAGCTCTACTCACCGTGAACAAGATGGTGGTCTCCTTTTTTGGAAACCACCGTCGACGGCGGCGCAACGGCGGCTTGAAGGTGGCGGACGTGAGAGAAAGAGAGAGAGAGAGAGAGAAGTTACGACGCATAGTGAGGAAGGAGACGCGGTCTCATGTTTAAGTTCACACTTACCGGGGGGCTTCCGAGGGTCTTCCGACGGCTACATGATACGCACCGTTTCATTAAACGGTCTAATGGCGCCCAAACCCTAATTCGCCAACTTCTGTCGGAAGACCCTCGGTTATTCAAAATTTAAATTTCCGAGGGTTTTCCGAGGGTTTTCCAATAGGAAACCATGAAACGCAGCGTTTCAGCCACGCGCAAGGGGAATCTCAATCGAAACGGTCCATTACGCCCGCGGAAAACCGCCGGAACTCTTCGTATTCAAACGGTTTTCCGACGGACGTCCATGAAACTCTTAACATTTTATTTTATAATATACTAACAAATTAATTTAATCAGTTCAATTCTTAATATATAACAAACGATCAATCATATATTATTGTTGTCAGGAGCTGTATTGTCCTGATGAACTCAATTGATGAGTTATCTTGGTGTTCTCTTATATATAAGTACTTGAGAGTCTCTCTGGCTCTCAAGTCAGTCGTCAATGTTGTTGGCTACTTCGAACACACCGTTCAACTAATTAATGATTTTATTGGACGAAATATCATTTATTAATATTATTTTACTAATACAAACACTCCAGACATTTAAATCCGTTTAATATCACCTCAAATCCAATAATTAAAGTAAGTTTATTAAATATCACGGACCCTCGGAAGTCCGCCGAAAAGTATTATAACTTCCGAGGGTCTTCCGACGGTTTACAAAAACCCCATAACCTAACCCTAACCCTGTCGAGAACCCTCGGAACTCCGCCGGAATAGTATATGATTTTCCGGGGGTCTTCCGACGGTTAACCGAAACCCTATACCTAACCCTAACCCTGTCGAGAACCCTCGGAAGTCCGCCGAAACATATTATTACTTCCGAGGGTCTTCCGACGGTGCCCAGAGACCCCATAACCTAACCCTAACCCTGTCGAGAACCCTCGGAAGTCCGCCGAAACATATTATTACTTCCGAGGGTCTTCCGACGGTCCCCAGAAACCCCATAACCTAACCCTACCCCTGTCGGGAACCCTCGGAACTCCGCCGGAACAGTATATGATTTTCCGGGGGTCTTCCGACGGTTTAGAGAAACCCTACACCTTAACCCAAACCCTGTCGTCTGCCCTCGGAAGTCCGCCGAAAGGTGTTATTACTTCCGAGGGTCTTGCGACGGCGGTTGTTCAAACCCTCGGAATTCCATTGGTATATTATGGCGGGAATGATGGCGCGCATTCCCGCGCTATATTGCGAGGGCTTTCCGACGGAGTTTCTTCAATTTGATGTCGCTTTGTGGTCAGCGGAAGATGCCACCGGAAACCCCTCGGAATATTCCGACGGGAAAAAAGCCGTCGGAAAAGCCCGTCGGAAAACTCTGTGTTTCTAGTAATGGTTTTCCATGCTTCTGAAGTAGTTTTTCATGCTTCTGAAGCGTCAGCAGCTTGCGCATGCTTCTGAAATAATTTTCTCCATGCTTCTGAACATTTATTACGCGATGCACTAGTGTGTATTACAAGATTATACATTATATAACCTACTACAACACTAATCCTATACAATGCTTCTTATACAAGATGCAAAATATTACACATTAAATCCTAGAAGCATATACACAATACTAACAGTGGTTAAACAATTACATCAAGCTTCTGAGCTAATCAAACACATCCACTGTTGCTTCTCAAACTAAAGATACATTAGTTTTGTTATTATCAAAACCAAATGAGAGTTTGCATTAACAGATCACACCTTTGTCTTTGCCTCTAGTTATGCCTTTTGAACCCGTAGTTATGACACAAGGATTTGGTTTGAAGCTTACAAGAAAAAAAAAGGCTAGGGAAAGAAAAGGCTATGGTTTGATGGTGGTTGAAGGGTTAAAGGTCGAGTTTGAGAGGTTAAGATGAAGGTTATGTGTATAGGTGATGAGTGGTGAAGTTTAAGAGGGTTAGGAGGTGAGTTGTGAGAGTTTGGTGATGTGTTATGGTAGGAGTGAGGGTATGCACGTGATTGATGGGATAAGGAGGGTTTATATGAGTGGTATGAGGCTTAGGTAGAGAGGTTGAGGGTAGAGGTGTGAGGGGTGTGAGGGTTAGAGAGAGGGAGGCCGTGAGAGGTGAGGTGAGGTGTAAAGGTTAGAGCTTTAGGTGTAAAGGTGAGAGCTTTTGAGGGTGAGAGCTATAGAAAGGTAAAGGTGAAGGCTTTATGTATAAAGGTGATGACTTTGTGTGTAAAGGTGAATGCTTTAGAGGTAAAGGTTTGAGCTTTAGGTGTAAAGGTTGGAGTTTTATGAAGGTGAAGGTGAGAAAATGGTAAAGGTGAAGGCTTTATGTATAAAGGCTAGAGCTTTGAGTGTAAAAGTGTGAGCTTTATGAGAAAAGGTGGAAGCTTTATGAAGGTTGGAGGTGATAGAGATGAGGTGAGGTGATGAGAGGCTAGGTGAATAATAATAGTGGAGGCTAGGTGAAAAGAAAAATGAGAAGAGGCTAGGTGGAAAATATGAGAAGAGGCTAGGTGGAAAATATGAGTGGAGGCTAGGTGAAAAAAAATATGAGAAGAGACTAGGTGGAAAATATGAGTGGAGGCTAAGTGAAAAAAATATGAGAAGAGGCTAGGTGCAAAATATGAGTGGAGGCTAGGTGAAAAAAATATGAGAAGAGGCTAGGTGAAAAATATGAGTGGAGGCTAGGTGAAAAGTATGAGCATAGGCTATGTGAAAATATGAGTGGAGGCTAAAAAAATGAGTGGAGGCTAGCTAGAGAGAGAGAGGGGGTGAAAATTGATGTGAGGGTGAGAAGAAAAAAAAAGAATTTTAAGAGATTTGAGAAAATAAGGATTGGTGTGTGATTGATTAAGCATTTAATGAATGATAAATGCAATTAGAGTGTCACAACCAATGGGAAGGCTCCATAAGAGTGTCACAACCAATGGGAAGGCTCCATGAGGATAACTTAACATTAAATGAGATTTGCCAAGATGCTCTCATATCATATATTATTGCAAGACAATTAATAATTAAATGAATATTAATTTTTTAATCTTGTAAAATTAAATAACAAAAATAAAAATTATTTTTGTTAAATAATATATATGGGGCGCAAATTATTGAGTGAGGTCCACTAAAATTTTAAATTGATCAACTAATAAGCAATGGTTGACTCTCTAAAATTTAGTTGACTTTTTAATTGCAAAGAGGCTCTTCCTCCTTACTTTCTAGCAAGTCATGCGCTACTTTTCTCCCTCTTATGAGCTTCACCTTAAAATTTTTCATTTCCTTGCTTCTCCTAGCTCATGTACTCAACCTAGTAGTCTAATGCACCTAATACTACCATTTGGGGAGGTATAGCTAACTTCATGAAAATTTTAGATTTTTCATAACCTTAAAATTTTTCAAAGAGATTTTAAGTTAAGCATATCCTTCAACATATTGAAGCGATCTTCAGTTAAAGGTTTTGTAAATATGTCAGACACTTGATCTTCCGTATTTACAAATTTTAACTCAATATCACCTTTTTGCACATGGTCTCTTATGAAATGATGTTTTATATCTATGTGCTTAGACCTAGAATGTTGAATGGGTTCTTAGCTATAGCTATTGCACTAGTATTATCACAAAAGATTGGGAGTCTTGTCATACCTTGGGTGGTAAGCCAAGAGTTGGTTGCTTACCACAACTCTAGAAGTAACAACTAGCTCTTTGATGTAATCTCGCGGATTTGTATTCTCTATGCGGCATACCTCATTGTTTCAGTCATATCTTGAGTTGTAGATATCGGAATCAGATGATCTTTGGCTTGTTGGAAAGCTAAGATCGAGAGCTACAACTTCTCTTTATCTCACGAGCTTAGTTGAGATCATTTGGACGTCCATATACTGGCTCCAATTTTGTAAACATTTCTTCTAGATTTGATGAATTTGGGTTCTTGAGCTTACAATGGTTTGATGAGTCCTTCTATGTGGCTAGCATCTCCTTGCACACATATGACCTTTGTGTGGCTTGCCTAGATCAGCCACTAGCAATCTACCACTCCTCATTGAGGTGGTGGTGTTGAGCTCAATGATGTACCTGCACTCACAGAGAAATGTGTTTTTGGTACCCATGTCTTCTTGGGTCCTTTTGTGTTAGCCTTTCTAGCCTTTGGCTTAGGCTGCTGAGGGTTCCAAGTTCTCTTGGAGGTACCTTTCCTAGTGCCACTCTTGGCTTTGGATGTGGTTCCTCTTTTGAGCATTGGACATCTCTCTCTGCTTTGCCTATGTTTAAAACAAAAGAGACAGGTAGGTATAGGCTCTCTATCTGTTGGTAGTATCAAAGTGTCTTCATGAAACACTGGTATGTACCCAAGACCTATGTGAACTAAGTATGGCTTTTGCCCACCTAGCATCATGTCCAGCATCTTGGTTCCATTCACCATTTTTTCTAAGTCTTTAATGAGAAGAGCGTTTGTCTTCTGTGCTTGGTACATGGCAGTCTCAGTCTTCTCCACAAACACAGAAGCACCTGTTTCAAATTGTTTGCATAACTCACCAAGACTGATATTATCCTTTATCATCTCTTGGAGTTCTTGTTCAAGCTTCTCATTTTTTGACTCACAGTTTTTTAAAGCCTTTTTAGTGGTCAAAAAATGAGTTGTGAGCTGCTTTGAATCCATCAACAACTCATCGTAAAGATTAAAAGTGATGATGATGGTGGCCGAGGGAGTTGGTGTTGTCAGAGAATGGTGGTTTAAGGTGGAGAGGGAAAGAAGGATGAATCTGAAAAGTGGTGGTGGTCTTACTCAAAGAGGGAGTTTTGTTTGGGAAAAAAATTAAAAGTAGGGATAGAATAGTAATTTCACCATCAATTTTTAAAACACATGTATTCTAATAAAAGTGACAACTGTACTGTAGTATTTTCCATAAAATAATGGTTTTACTTGAGCTTGCAAATTTGAACCATATTTTACCTACCGGGCTTCAGCCGCCAAGGTCCGGTTCATATCATCGTGCTTCTCAACCTCAAAGGGCAAGTTCAGATCCGGAATTTCAATTGGGCTCGGGATTGGGCTTGGGCCCATATCACTATTCCGTCTGCTTGTCGCACTGTCACTTCCACTTGATGGTGCCACTACCAACGACGTCGTTTGTTGGCCACATCTCGCCTCCTGCTGCTGCTGAGCAGCACCCTCTTCACTGTCATGGATTTGGGGCGGAGGAGCCCTCTGATCTGGGCCACCACTTAGCTGTCAAATAAAACAAATTATGATAAATTTAATGAAAATCAAAATAAAGGATGTGGGCACACAATAGAAAAGTGATCAAAAGCAACATAAATACATAACCTTTTAACATTAAAATGAAATCTCCAAATGGATTTTTTTTATTTTTTAAATAAAAAAAGAGCATAGCTAGAAAAAGATAAGCACGATAGACACGACGATGTGATGCGAGTGAGGGAGTACCTCCAGTTTCATGGCCTTCAACTTGGAATTGAAATCCTTGAGTCACTCATAATAACACTGCACATTCTTCATCTCCTGTTAGAATTCAGATCACGTAGATCAACCACTAAGCAATATATATATATTCTCTTTAAAAAATAATTGAAAAAAAGGGGGGCCAGAAACTCATGAAAAACTCCAAAAGTATATTCAAAGTACTGCTGACAGCCACGAGCCATAAAATAATAATAAAAATAAAAACAAAAACTCACTGCAGTGAGCAACTCGTTGTCTTTCTTCAAGTCTTGTATAGTCTTCAGAACTTGCTCGCTCTTCTACAAATTTTGAATAAAACAGCCACCGAAAATCCAATACATGATAATCAGATAAACAAGGATGAAAGAAACCGCCCAAAAAAAATCAACTCTTTAACGATTGGCTCATCAAAAACAAAAAAAAATGAAAACTAATTGGTATTGACAGAGAGAGAGAGAGAGAGAGAGAGAGAGAGATTTAAGATGAATAAGATACCCTTTTGAGAGTGGAGTTTGATGGGAGAGGGGCAGGATTGAGTTTGTCGTCAGATTCGGTAGCAGGGGAGAAGGAGAGAGGGGTGGCAGGGCTTGAAGCGCCCTCTGCTGCTTTTGTGTGGCGCTGACGCGGCCATGAAAGGGGAACGGTAGTCGCCGATCTTCTCTTCTTGCGGCCCCAAATGAGTGGGGATCCGAAGCATTCATCATCAGAAGAAGAAGACAGTACTTTTGTGACAAGGACTGGGAGCAGAGTAGCCAGGGTCTCTGCAACCGATATCTCTTCTGCACTGAATATATTCAACCAGCTCCTATCTACTTCCTTCTTTCTTCTCTCTCTCTCTCTTATTCAAAAGGACGCAGAATTTTCAGAAACAGAGTAAGCTCAGTGAGGCTCTTCTTATATATATACTGAGAGAAATAGAGAGACAGTGTGCGCGCTGTGTCCAATGCTTCGAGACAACTATGTTCAAATGTTTTATCTCGTCACACGTGTCCTCTCCACAAAGATTGATGTTGTAACACCCCGACTTTCATTAAGTTCTAATTAAGTGAAAATTAAGAGTAATTGACCTTAGTTAGAAATTTAATTAAGTTGGAGTGGATAAGTTTCTCCTTGGTAAACCTTTATGTGTTGTATGTGTTTGAATTGTATGTATTTATATGTTATATTTAATGTTTTAATGATGCATGAGGGTAGGAATGACGTATGTATGAGTATGGCACGAGTTGGGACGTTTTAGAAGTGTTTTGGAGCAATTTTACAGCCCAGTAATCGATTACCACGGGCTGGTAATCGATTACACTGCACAAATTTCCGAATCTGTGCATTTTAACATACTGTAATCGATTACAGATTCGTGTAATCGATTACAGACTGCGCAGTTAGAGTTTTTAGTGCGTTTTTAGGTCAAGAGTGGGCCCCACAACACCTCTATATAATACCTACCTTAGCCTCCACTCAGAAAACCTAATTTGAATATTCCAAATCACTCTTGGCAGCCTCCATCAATCCTTGTGCCTCCATTCTACTTTCTCTCTCTCAAACTCAAAAACCATAACCCTTCCACAACCCCAAATCCATATAAACTCTCATCCAATCGCAAAACAAACCATATAATCTTAATCCTCTCACCAAATAGAACACTTCTACCGTTTCCATTTTTGAAAGAAGTCATTCCGTTCGTGGGGCTAGAGAGAAAGTGAGAAGGAAAGGGGTGTCTCTACGCATAGCATAGGAGGTCTACGAGAAGGAAAGTGTTTTCAAACTTATTCCAACGGTTGATTCTTTGTTGTCTGTGTTTTCTACTGATTGGGACGATTCTAGATCTGAGTTTTAGCCATTGGCTTATAAAAATTGTGTTTTTGAAACCCTAGAATATGATTTCTCGCGTTCGTAATCGATTACACGGGTTCGTAATCCATTACGAGCTGAGAATTTCCAATCGCGAGCAAACAGGGCGTTCTGGTAATCGATTACAGGGTCTCTGTAATCGATTACTGTAATCGATTACATTCCCGATGTAATCGATTACAACGCTGCAGATTTTACGAAAATTAACTGTTTTGACCCTTTTGTGTACCCTAATGTGTTCTACGACCCATATGAGTGTTATATACGATTTGTGCATGATTTATATATGTTGGCATGATTTATTATGTATATTTACATGTTGTTATGTGATGTATTGATGCTATATATATGTATACAGTCCTTGTAAGACATTAATAAAGGCAAAGTCGTCAAAAGAGACGCAAAGACACAGTTACAATTATAGTAAAACATTGTAGCCTTCGGCATTACAATGAGAGTTGTTAAGGGAGGAATGACAACCTCGGCATTACAACCTCATTGTTAAGGGAAGGTGAATTACCCCCTCTCCCCATAGTTTAGGATGAGCTCATGCCTAGGGGCTAGTGATGTGGAGGAATACTGGAGGGCGGGCAGTGCCAAAGATTGATTAATGCAAGATAAAGTTGTTTGGCTAAATGTATTATGTTATCTTATGAGTCATCAATTGTATATGTATAAGGGCACTAGTACACTACACCAAGACTTTATTTATTTATGCCATATTGACTGTTTAATTAAAATGGATAAGACGCACTTAGGTAAGACGTTCCAGGAAAAGACTTCTTTTTAAACTAATATTTGAATTGAATGCATTCATATTTCACCTATTTCTTAATTAAACCCGGGGCGGCTTCCTCTACTGAGTCACTTCCCAGTGCTCACCCTATGTTTTTCCCCCATATTATAGAGGAGCAGACAGAGCAGGACCATGGAGCTAGCGATCGAGGAGCAGGCCCAGCCTTAGTTTATTTTTCAGTCTTCCGCTTTATAGACCTATATACATTGATTTGCATTTCAGTCATGGATTCACTTCAGTTGTTTGTGTTATTTATTTTAAGTCCGGACCTATGTTAGCCGGCAGCTATTTATTTGACATGTATTTATAGTGGAGTCTCATAAGTCATTGTCTTTGGCTTATGGGATAAAGCCTAATATTTATTCCTTGTGTGTTCATTGGTTGTTGGGAGTTATTTATTTGATAGACTATTCAGTTTATATCTTGGCATGACTTATTATTTATCGATTATGTATTCCGCAAAGCCCTTATTTTTATATCGTAAACAAATTGCGAAAATTTTACTCCCGCCTATTTTCCGCGTATATATTTTAAAGTAAAGAATAAAACATGATAACAGAAGGTGACCCTTATGAAATAGCCTAAAATGACTTAAGCATTAAGGGCTATCTAGTAGGGATTACAGATGTCACTAGGGTTTACGCTTTTTATCCCATTGTTTGCGCTCAATCTTTCCTTCCGTAGCTTCTATTTTATGATCTATTTTATTTAAATAAATTTTGTTGTAAAGGAGGACTCAAACACGCTATGACTATGCTTGAATCTCTATTCTGTCTTATACTTCCAAACATATTTCTTAAAATATTATTATTGTTATTCAATAATACTTGACATACATCATAAATACATCTATCAAGTATCTCATATGTACTATACATGATATTAGATGTGTTTCGATTTTCTTTCAATTAATCAAATTGTTAATTCTTGTCTCTCCCCACTCTTTTGTAGCTTATTTATTTTAAATTGAATACTTAAGATATCACTATTCTTGAAAATTATATTATGCAAGGTTCTGAAAACCGGACCGGACATTGAACCGGTCGAGAGAGAGGTTAAGAGGTTTAGAGGTTCAACCGGTTCGACCGAAGGTTCAACCGGATATAATAAAATATGTATAATATATATATTTATTTACAAATATATAGACATAAGATGAATTACATGTTAAAAAAATTAAAATATATTTAAAATATTGATTGAAAGTTGAAATATAAAAGCATTTAATAGATTTAGAGGTTTATTAGTCCTTAATTTAGTAATTAAAATATATTATATATTATATTTTATTATAAAATAATTATTAAATTTTAAAAATTCAAAATTTTTTATTTTAATATTATCGACCGGTTCAACCGGTTTTTTACCGGTTTTCGCCGATTTTCCCGGTTTTTACCGGTTTTTGACCAGTTTTCACGGTTTTTGACCGGTTTTTGACTTTCCGGTTTTTAAGGCTCACCCGGACCGGACAGGGGTCCGGTTCCCGGTTCAACCGGTCGGACCGGCCGGTCCGGTCCGGTATTCAGAACAATGATATTATGGTTGAACCATTTTACATGAGAAATTATTTTAGATATGACATTTGATTAATATGTACGTTGCAAAATGAGATATTAATGGAAATGGCCTGTGTATGACCTTTTTAAATTTCGCGCCTTCAAAATTTCTAAAATAAAATAAGATCCGCAAAACATATTTAAAAACTGTAAGTCGTGGAATTTGACTTCGTTGACTAAAATAAATGTAAGCGGTTATTTTTTATCATCTCGTGAAGCGTAAAATATTTAAGATTTATATCTATGTTGTGGTGAAGGATAATATGGTCCTTACATGGAACGACAATTTAATTGCAGAGTTACCCTTAAATACCTTTTTATTAAAATTGCCACTTAGTCCTGCAATCATTTTATATTTTATTTGTCGAGAAGTTCTCTGCTCATCCTCATTGTCAAACCCTAATCCCATGTGCTATTGTCGTTCTTCCTCACAAGCTCGACACAAGGCGACAACGCGACCCCAGACTGCAATGACACCAGCACACAACTACGCGACCTCATTGAGGTCTTGCTTTCTTATCGCAAGTGTTTTGCAATTCCAAAGGGAACACCTTGGAAGACTTTCATCTGCGCAAGGGAGTTCCTTTGGGGAAGATAGAATAGATGGACCAATTTCTGTGGGAATTTTCTTTATTGTGCCTTTATTAATTTCCGTTTTAGTGTTCTTGTTCTGTTCTACTCTCCTAAGTAAATTCTCCAGTCGAAAACTTTATTTGATTTGATATTCTTGTGACAGTGATAAACACTAACCAATGTAAATTCCATTTTCTAATTTAGTAGATGTCTTCTTGTTGCAAGAGATAAATTATATCATGTAAAGTGTAATTACATTCTTTCTTGCCTTCAATCAACTTCATGAATACTCACTTTTACTACATGTGCTTCCTACTCATCTTTGGCTAAACCAGTGATGAGTCACAAAAGTTTTTAACAATGGTGGTTCTGGTCTAATTGACCTTATTTGATGAATAAGTGTTGGACTAGTCCTCCATTATTTACACAGGAAAAGAATGGTTGATTTTGGTGATAATTTGATATGAGAAGCATAATTTATAATTGAAATGGTTTGAGAATTGTGCTCTGTTCACACCATAATTGAATTCGTATGGACAAGTCAAGTATCACTCAATTAGTTCTCCTACATTTTAATTTTGTTTGTGTAGATCTAATTTATGACGTACTAGTTAACAAATCCATTCAAATTCCATGCTTGATATTATGCTGAAAAATTCACCTTGGTCATCAAATAGCACATTTGCGATCATGTTTGCATGAAAAGAGCATGCATTATGCTAGATTAACCCCTTTTTTCTATTTATTTTTACTTTGAAGAAGTAAAAGCTTGCTTAATTATTGTGTTGTTTCACATTTAACTGCAAACTGATCAAGTTCATAGTGGTGAGTGTATACAGAGAAAATAAGTGATGAGGAAGAATCTCATAAGTCTAGGATTTGTTGCTTTTGGCTATCTTCATGGTTTCATGGTGATATTGTAATCATCAAGAAGGTCAATTGGTAGGCTTGATTTTGTTGTCTAACAACAAACATTTTTTACATGAGTGAAAAATTCTGAGTGTACCATTTTATAGATAAGTTCTATATGTGAAATTTCATTCATGAACTTCTACATTCCTTTATAACCTTATCAAGCACATTTACTCAGATCTGTTTGATTGAAAGATAAAAACAAAAGTAAAATTTACATAAACAAATTATATGTAAAATAACACATGAAAATATTTCATGTAATGTTTTCTCATGTTTACTCTCAAACCAAACACTGCCTTTGGGTAAGAGTTTACCAGGATTAGGACTTCTTTTATCAACACAAACTAGAAAAATGTAATGCCTGTTTTTAAACTGTCTCAAGTGAGGATAGAGAAATATTATGCACTTTTAACAGATCAAAGTATAAAAGAAATGACAAATATTAATAAATTAGATTGCAAATTGAGAATCCAAAATCATGAAGCACATTTATTTAATCATGATGATGAATAGTTTACAACCAAGTGTACCAGTTAAAAAAACAACTCAATATAGAACTAAGACATCAGTTTCTTCATTCTAACATTGTCATCTATGTACTAATGGTGTGCATGAAATGAGCACTTTTCTAGACCAAATGAGTTTAGTTCACAGTTCACACAATAACCAATAACAAATAAGCAGAACATGCCTACTTCTAATCTAACATAGATGTCCCAACTCTAAAAATTGATCAGATTAAATTGCAAGTTAATCTATGTACCAACAAAATTATTACTCCTGTCAAATGAAAGCTATAATCCACTCATTACATTTCTGTAAGCACATTCCAAGGTTATAATAATGTTATAATATTTGATAGGATCATCCAGGCTCCCAGAGGCGAACTGCAATAACAAAACATAAAAATGAAGGTAGTAGTTATTATCATAACAAAAGTTAAGCATGACTGTAAAAACATTGTACTTTTGGTCTGAATGAGAAGAAAATGTTCCCAGATTTTTACTTCAGATTGTGCTTATATTTCTTTTTGGTACTAGCTACTAATGTGAAAACATACAAGCATATAAAATACAATTGAATTAGAAGATAATTTTGTCGAATAAAGCTCCTGAAAAATGAAAAATTAGTACCCTCTCTAAATAAAAAAAAGTAGGCAATGATCCATTTCAAGGGAAATCATATAACAATATTATGGAATGGCAAAATGAACAGAATATCCCAAAGTCACATTAAATGTCTTACTTTAATTATTTGATTTTACATTTTTTTCTTTAATTATTTTTCTTCAATGGAACACTCAAGATTAAAACTCATACATTTATAACAATTCTAACTTTCAAGGTAACAATAAAATATCCCAAAGTCTGTATTGCTCCAACAGTCTGCAAGAGGTTGTCTTATCCACTTATGCAAAAGTATGTATATAATAGATCAAAGAGTAAGCATAATCATCTTACCATCAATTGCAGTGATGGATCCTCCGCAGAAAATGTCTCGTTAACCACCACCAAGCTAAATGTCATAACTCTTAATTAATTAAAAGATAATAAATTAAACTCACCAGGTGATTAACGAAATGTGAGCTCAAGGCGTTCCCTCTCAAATTGTAGAACCACTTGAGACAAGAAGGCGAGATAGTGATGGGTCTGGTGCCATCGATGTTCGGTGTCGCACCGTTTGTATGGTGCTGTCGTCGACTGGCCTTGCGTCGTCACCTTATGGTGTCAATTTTGTGAAGAAGAATGAGAGTGAGTTCTGAGATTAGGCCTTAGGGTTTGAGAATGACGAGTGGGCAAATAAAATATAAAATCATCAGAGGATTAAGTAGCAATTTCAATAAAATAGATTTATGGGAAGGAAGGATAATTTTGCAATAAACTTATAATTACATGTAATGGTCCCAATTTTATTGGGACTATATTATCCTTCAGGATTTTTTCCCCAATAAAACCCTAAAATGCATTAATTCTACAAACAAGCAAAGAGAAACAATAATTCCAACGTTGTCCTGTTTTTGGGTTTCTTAGGGAAAATCGTAGGATCCCTACGATTTCAGTTCAATTATATATCTCTCCAGAAATCGTAGGATCCCTACGATTTCAGTACATTTTATAACGTTTCTAGAAATCGTAGGATCCCTACGATTTCAGCTCAAATCATTTCCATTGAAATCGTAGGATCCCTACGATTTCAAACGGCTATTTAAAGGCCCTCTTCCTACGATTTCAGTTGCATTTCAGCTTCTCTCTCTACAAATCTTCCGCTTCTCTCTCTAGAATTCTTCTGCCTCTCTCTCTAATTTCTTAAAGAAATTGTATTTGAGTTGATACTAGTAGTTCCCGATGGCACAAGAAAATTTCGGAGTTACGTCACCGTTTCATATTGCACGGAAATTAGCGGTTGTGGTTAGTTATTTTTAATTTATATGTTAATAATAATATGCTTTAGTGATTATTAATTTAACTGTTAATAGTAATATTATGGTTTAGTTATATTAACTGTTAATAAAATAATTCTTTAGTTTTTATAAATTTAGTTTAGGGTTTAGCTGTTAATAATATGTTTTAGTTATTATTAATTGAATTTAATTGTTAATAATATATAATATGCTTTAGTAATTATTAATTTAATTTAACTTTTAATAATTTATGCTTTACTTATTATTAATATAATAGAATTGTTAATAATGAATTGCTTTAGTTATTATTAATATAATTTAACTATTAATAATTTATGCTTTAGTTATTATTATTATAATTTAACTATTAATAATTTATGCTTTAGTTATTATTAATTTAATTTAACTATTAATAATTTATTTTTAGTGATTATTAATTTAATTTAACTGTTAATAGTAATATTATGTTTTAGTTATATTAACTATTAATAAATTTAATTTATAAATTTAATTTAGCTGTTAATAATATGCTTTAGTTATTATTAATTGAATTTAATGTTAATAATAAAGAATATGCTTTAGTTATTATTAATTTAATTTAACTTTTAATAATTTATGCTTTAGTTATTATTAATATAATAGAATTGTTAATAATTTATGCTTTAGTTATTATTATTATAATTTAACTATTAATAATTTATGCTTTAGTTATTATTAATTTAATTAACTGTTAATAATAATTTATAGTTTAGGATTAAGAAATTTTATTTTAGTTCTTTTAGGATTAGTTAGATTTTCAACTATATTTTAATTTTCTAATGTTTTGTAGATTTTATTAATTTTAATTTTTTAATTTTATTCGTTAGCCTCCACGTGTACTACGAGTTAGATCTTGTGGCGCACCTAGGCCGCACCCTTTATTAGAGTATCATTTACGCACAGCCGGTTTTTGGGAGGTAGCACAGTTATGTCATCGTACATTCGACTGTGACTACGGTCTGGTTAGCGCTTTGGTTGAGCGTTGGCATCCAGAGACTCATACCTTCCACCTACCATATGGTGAGGCTACCATCACTCTGGAGGATGTAGCAGTGCAGCTGGGTTTACGTATTGATGGGGAGCCAGTTTCTGGTTGCATCGGTCATTGGCCGGAACACCACCAGGGCCGCGACATCTGGGATTATTGTCAGTCTCTACTCGGTGTTATCCCCCTGTTGAGGAGCGTGACGGGAGTTCTGTTAGTATTCCTTGGTTCGAGACAGAGTTTCCAGAGTCGCAGTTAGTTCCTTCAGCATCTCCGGTGGTGATCGAGCGGCATGCCAGAGCTTACATTATGAGACTTATCGGGGGCTTTCTGTTCCCCGATAAGTCTAGTGCTCGTGTTCACCTGAAATTTCTACCTTTGCTCGAGGATTTCAGGAGATGTGGTCAGATGTGTTGGGGAGGCGCTGTTCTTGCCTGTTTGTATAGGACTATGTGTCGAGCGACGAAGTACACAGTGACTGACACTGGTTCTTGCTTGTCACTGCTTGTTTCTTGGGCGTACTATCGCATCCCCTCACTACGACCGGCACATTTTGATGATCTTTTCTTTTCGCTCGCTGGGAGGTACAATCTTTGTTTCATTATATCATATCTAATTTAATGTAGTACTCAGTATTGTCCTAACTATCTAATTGTGTACATATGTTTGAGTTGCTTAGGTGGGGCGGTCTCCGGTCATCTCGCGGAGATAACAGTGCACGGTTGGTGCAGTATCGACGGATACTGGATTTCATCTCTATGGATGGGGTAAGTGTCACATTGTTTAAATGTTTGTTCATATGTTTGTATGTAACATTGTGCCATATTCTTCATCGTCATTAATCTAATGTTGAGTGAAACATTTGTCCAGTTCCGATGGACACCATATTCTGACATGGACGTGATGCAGATTGTTCCGGATCATGTCCAGCAGCACTCTGTGCTGTTTCGTTCAGTTATTCCCTTGCTTTCGTTCGAGATAGTAGAGTATCATCAGCCTTATCGTGTGTTGAGGCAGTTCCACATGATGCAGCATATCCCATCTCCTCCGGCTGACCTCAGTCACGTTCATGGCATTAATGGGAGAGGACGTCCCTCGAGATGGTGGCCGAGGGAGCACAGAGATTATTATGATATATGGGGAGATCGATACGATCGTGTGTTCACTGGGATGATGACACATGATTATCGTCCTTCAGCAGAGTATCTTCAGTGGTGGTCCTTGAATCCGTTTAGATATCTAGGCGGAGGTCCCCCTGGCCCAGACGAGATCCCTCCAGGGTTGCCTGATGGAGTTGGCCTTGGTGCAGGTCCTCAGATTCCACACCCACCAGCAGCCCCTGATAGGAGACGTGCACGCACGAGAGCACGGACGGGCACACGTCAGAGCATACGCCAGTACCCTATTGGGACTGCGGATGTTGGTGACTACTTTATTCCGCGGCAGACCCAGACTCAGACGTAGTCGCAGACTCGGCCGCAGTCTCGGACTAGTACCCAGATACCACCGCAGTCCCAGTTGCCCCAGCAGTCGCATGTCGCACCGGATACGCAGACAGAGATGCACTTTGAGTCTAGGGTAGCTGCTGGAGGATCTATGTTTTTTGCCGGATTATCATCAGATTGGAGGAGTGGTCCTGGGCAGAGCTCGCGCGATGCACCTGGATCGAGCTCGCAGGCTGCAGCAGGGGAGACGGTGATTGTTATAGGCCGACGATGGAGTCAGTGGACGATATTGGTATATCCATCACTGATGATGATCTTGATATGTTTGATGCATATCTTCGTCGACAGCTCCATAGCGGTGGCGATGTTAGTACCCCAGCACGAGGTGCTCAGTTGGACCTGAACCAGGCATCATTTGATATTATGTCTGGTACACCTGCATCTGCGTTACATGGACCGCCACCACATCCAGAGCCACATCCAGAGCCACAGCCACAACTACAACCACAGCCAGAGCCAGAGCCAGAGCCACAGGCAGAGCCACAGCCACAGCCACAGCGACAGCCACCTGATCAGGGTCGACCTAAGCGCCAGATCAGGCGGCGTACTTGTCTCACGGGCTCACATATTGTACCACATCCGACGAGGGATAGAGGCGATCGATTAAATGTAGAGCAAAAAGAATAATAGACAACAAATAAAAAGTAAAACTGCAAACAAACATAAATAAGAAATATCAACAACCACAGTGGACAAATATCACAAGTCATCTAAGAAGGACCAGCAGAAGATGATGCCCGCAGAGTTGGGCATGTCTTGCGAGTATGACCAGGATTTCTGCATATCCCACAACGTTTTGGATGATTTTCCTCTGTCTCGTCCATGTACCTGTCATGAACTGTTGAACACCCAACAACCACCTAGGGAGTTCATTGTATGACTGTTCCCAATCTCCATATATTTTTGCAATTGCTCTCTGTTTCGCAAGCCAAGCTCTCTTATATGATATTTTGAAATTGAATCTTGACTCCACTGCACCTTGCAAAACTCTTACTGGAACATTAGGGTCATTCTTGACCATAGGAAAAATTAAATCACATACCACTGCGCTGTCCAGCTGAGGGTGAACCTGCAAGATTTGTTCAAAGACACAAGTATGTGGTGCAGTGTACTTTCGGACCTCCCAATTGCCTCTTTTTTTCCTATAGCTCACACGTATGCTCCAATTGCATCTATCACCAAACTTTACACATCTCCCATGATATTTAATGTGGTCAGATTCCCGGACCTTGTATTGAACACGCCTCTTTATACTATAATTCTTCACGGCATACACTGCTGATTCCTTGTCTGGAAAAATCTGACCAACGAAAAATTCAGTCTCCCCATCTGAAGTCCCAGATTCTACTGAAGGTTGTGTAGAACTATGGGGGGCCTCTGTATCCAAATTCAAATTGGTGTAATGTTAAGGGACACCACGCATCATACTTGCGGTCCTAGACTGGTGCACATGTCCACCACGTGCTTGTGATTGCACAGGCTGAGACTATGGGAGAACATCAGCCTCTGCAGCAACCTCTTCATCACTCAGTTGTTGTAATAAAACATCCTCAGCCTGCAAATCATCATCATCATCATCTCCCCTAATATCGACTCCTTCATCAGCAACATAATCTATGTGTTGGAACTAAAGATTATTCTGAACTGGAGAAGGTTCAACATTCACTGGTTGTGCAATTTGAATTGCAAGATCAATGTGTCTATCCCCTATAAATATAGACATTCAATAGATAATACATAAAACAAAACAAAAAAATAATTAATCTAATAATATTATTATTATAATTTTATCAACATTTATTAACTCCTATGTACCTCCTATATATACAATATGAAATAAAAAAATAGAATTAAACTAAACTATTGCTACAATTAAAATTAAATTATGCTAATCACCTATATTTATTTTCTACGTAATAAAATAATTTTCTAAAATAGAATTAAACTAAACTATTGCTACAATTAAAATTAAATTATGCTAACCACCTATTAGTTTTCTACGTAATAAAATCATTTCCTAACATATTTCTATAAAACATTTCAAATTATAAATTTATGGTACTATATATACAATATTAAATAAAAAAATACAATTAAACTATTGCTACAATTAAAATTAATTTATGCTAACCACCTATTAATTTTCTACGTAATAAATCATTTCCTAACATAAAACAATTCAAATTAATAAAACAATTCAAATTAATTTATGGTAACCACCTATCAATTTTCTACATTATAAAATAATTTCATAACATATTTTTATACAAAAAAAAACATATCAAATTAATAAATTATACTTACCTGCTATGTCTGCGATATCATTATCATCTTCTTCATCAGAACCGATATCTCCTCCAGTAACATTTGCAGGAGCCACGGAAGGTGATGCACGTGCAGGATTTGGTATGTGAGCTGATCGTGTCTTCTAACACGACAAATAGCTCTATAGCTCTAATTTCTGGAAAAGTATTATGAGAGAAAAACATTCTACGAATATCCCTATCGTCCCGCAATTGCTGACATCCAAACTCCACCCTACCGAGACCAATTGTAATTGGCACTCGATAGAACAATTGAGTGATTTTTTTCACGTTCTCAACTCTTAATTCTTCAACCAATTGACTCTCCAGCTCAGCAAAAGTAACTGATTCATTAAGAATGAAACCAATAGTACTGGGTGATTTGAAAATTACACTACCCCGACTATTAGTTTCAATTTATCCTTGGTGATGTATGAGTGCATAGTGTGAATTTTCAGCCATGGTTGTATGTCAAATAATGGCCAGGGGATGGTCTTTTATAAACAATTTTATAACAGAAATCGTAGGAGTCCCACGATTTCACCCGAAATGAACTGAAATCGTAGGACCCCTACGATTTCAAGCCAATTCAGCCTGAAATCGTAGGGGTCCTACGATTTCAGTTCATTTCGGGTGAAATCGTGGGACTCCTACGATTTTCCCTAAGAAACCAAAAAACAGGACAACGTTGGAATTATTGTTTCTCTTTGCTTGTTTGTAGAATTAATGCATTTTAGGGTTTTATTGGGGAAAAAATCCTATCCTTCACCTATATTATGTGCTATATACACATAAAAACAAAATGCAGTGATATTAATTGGAACAGATATATTACAAATACTATTCCACACTTTATAAACCAAAAAATTGCTGAATTGGGCCAAAATTTCCAAAATCAAAATCTAGAAGGAAGGAGTAGTGGACATTGATTTTAATTTTAGTTTCTACTCCCTATTTTGAAATCCAATGATAGAGTCCTATGTTTAGGATTCGATCCATCAATCTGTGATGTGATCACATAGCATTTGTTCCTAATCTTGCAAATAAAAAGGTTACTAGTAATAACACAAGAAACGGGTTTATGGCATTGAGGATCCAAAGGTTCCATTCTAAGGAAATATTGGAGAGTGGTGGTAGATAGATGGGTAAGGGAGGCTTATTGCTGAAAAGATGAAATAAAATAATATTATTTTATTTAAGAGTAATTGGACTGTGGATCGTCATAAATTCCAATAAATTATGGCACTAAACTATACGTTAATAAATAATAAATATAAATTAAACTTATGTATATTAATTATATAAAAGTTTTTTTTTCAGAGTTATTCAATTATATTATATTCAAATATAACATATTTTATATCGTGTTTATTAAAATAAAACTCTAATAATATTATTTATTATTAGTATTCGGGCATTAAATATTTGTAACATTAAGGAGTTCAAAGGATACTAAATGAAGACTGTTAAAAACTAAATTACTTTTTTAAAGAAAAGTTAAATACAATTATTCAAACATTTAATCTTGTTTCACCAGAGTGATATATTTTATATTTTTCTCAACTATAAACTATTAGAGTACAAATCACTTATCTTAACCTAACAGTTTAAATCAAATGGTTCATACCATAATCAAATCAATAATAAAAATCCATGTATATATTTGATAATTGAGGAATATAAAATGTAACCATGATTTGGAATTTTTATATGGAATTTTGTTCCAGATGATTTTGAATTTTCAACTTCGATAATTGGATGGATGCAGGTCTTGAAATTTCATGTAGTCCCGCTTAATTAGATGACACCATTGGCGTTTCACTGTGAATAATGCTAAGTGGATAATGAAAAAACCAGCCCATAAAGTCAATAGGCCAATTTTGGCTTTGGTTTTGCCCCAAATAATCATTGAGATTGTAATGGGCTGAGTAATTATGACCCAAAATCTTATTTATTGGCTGGTTGGGCTGATTTTATATTGCTCATTTAGCATCACCCAAGACTAATCATTAGCTTTTCAATAATTCTTCCAAATACTAATTTTGGTTTTATCCCTACAAACCCAGCAAATGCGGTTAAGGCAAGGGCTTTAAAGTTGGTGGACACAACTACAAACTAAGAACTAAATGTCTCTTACAAGTTATATGTAACAACATCCCGTCCATTACCTTGCATGTTTGTTCAGTCTCAACAGCAATCAATGGTAGTAAAACAATGCAAGAATTTTATCAAATTCATCCAAGAAAACCAACTGTTGGTAATATCATTTTATTTCATTAACATTTATATTATAAATATAGTATAAATAAGTACATAATTTTGACTATAAGAGCTTGCCTTTTCATTATTTTATTTCATTTGATAACTGAAAAATAATGATGACAATTAAGTGGTGAATTGATGATTACATATATTTAATCCTCTTACTGTTATTATAAATAAGGTTTAAAATTACATTTGTAAAAAATCATTCTACAAGAACTTTCTCTTTTTAATTACTTTCTCTCTTTAGTTTTAGATATATATTATGTTCTCTTTATTCTTTTTTTTTTCAATTATGATTTTTTTTAGGTTGGTGGTGAAAGTGGTGTTGGTGATGATGAATGAACGAGGTTGAAGATAAGGGTGATATTTTTGCTTCTCTACACTTTTTTTTTAACGATGATGGTAAATCATCTATTTGTTATTCTCTATTCTTATTATTGTTTATTTATTTATTTTTATGTTCTTATTCTTATTTTTTTTAGGTTGGTGGTGAAAGTGGTGTTGATGATAATGAATGAAGGAGATTGAATATGAGGGTGATACTATTGCTTCTTTGTTTCTATCCTTTTTTCTGTTTAGGTGATGGTGAGTTCTCTCTCTGTTCTTCTATGTTTTTATTTTTGTTCAATTCTTTATTTTGTTATAATTCTGATTATTTTTTGTAAATTGGTAGTGGTGAAAGTAGTGTTGATGATGATGAATGAATGAGGTTTTGATGATGGTGATACTCTTGCTTCTCGACTCTTTTTTTATTTGTTATGTTCAATGGTGATGACGAGTTATGTTCTTCTCTATTTTTGTTTTTGTTTATGTTTATTTTGTTTTGTTTTGTTTTGATTATGGTTTTTGTTTTGATTATGGTGTTGATGATGATGAAAGAAGGTGGTTAAAGAAGAAGGTGATACTTTTGAATCTCTGCTCTACTACTTTTTGTTATGTTTAATGGTGATAGTGAGTCATCTCTATGTTCTTATTCTCTAATTTTATTTTTGTTTATTTTATATTTTTTTAGTTTGAATTCATTTTTTTTAGATTGATGGTAAAAGTAATCTTGATGATAATGAATAAAGATGGTGAAAGTGATGTTTGTTGATACCCAAATTTGTCCGTGTTTTTAAACTTCATTTTTATTAATATTATTATTCTTGTTTGTCCGTGTTTTTAAACTTCATTTTTATTATTATTATTATTATTATTATTATTGTTATTATTATTATATTATTATTATTATTGTTGTTGTTGTTTTAATAATTAAAAAATAAAAAATAAAAATGAACTCGGCTTTAGGCCCAAACCTAAATTTTTTTGTCCAATTGGGTTTAGACCCAAAACTTCTTTACATACCCATATGGTTTGGACCAGAAATTTTTTTTTAGACACCAGCACAAAAAAATATTTTTTTTCTTTTCTTAGCCCATTTCATGATAAATATGTCTCATTACCATTCATTTTCTTATCTTTAATAATAAATAAATAAATAAAGCACAAAACAGAAAAACAAATGACATTTCGGTGCTGAGGTCCGTGAATTGAGATATTTTTGAAAGTTTTTGTTGGTATTAAAACATGACAAAACATGTCTTAATTATCATTATTTTGCTTATTTTGTTTTGATCATTATGTGATTAGTTGTTGTCTGAACACTAAAAAGAAATGCTGATGAAGAGAGGTAAGAAGGTGGAATCCAGAGGAGGGGGGAAAAACAAAGAAGCTTAATAGGGGGGGGGTCTGAGTTGCATTTCCTTATTCTGTAATCCCCCCCATACACACTTTCATACTCATTTTGTAGCCATGATAAGCCTAAGTTCATATCATTTCAAACACAGAAATACCAACGGCACAATCAAATTCAAAGCACACAAATAAATTCAAAATCTAACATAGATCCCACTCAATTCAAGCACAAATCCAGAATCAATTTCAATCCAATCCAAAGTCCAGATTACAGTCGGTGTATACCAATAATAAACACAAATAAAAAAACAGAATACCAAAAATAAATAAAAAATAATAAAGAACAGAGACAGAAGGGAGATAACACTATTCATCATCCTCACCACCACCAATGTCGGAGAAGCTAACGGCGGCCACAACAGTAGCGAAAGCCGTCACCACCGCCACAGAATCAGCAACAACGACAACGGAAGCAGCAGTGGCGGCGGTTTTCTCCCTCAGCCTCCAGCAGTAGCAGCAGCAGCAGTAGTGAGGCCGCCTTCTCCACCTGATCTTCCTTCCTCCTCCCTCCGGTCGCGGCGAAGACAGTAGCAACAAGTTCTGCCATGGTTCCTCTGACCTCGGTCCTCCTCGATCCTGCAAGCTCCAACCACCAGCGGTAGCGGTTCCAGATCCGGGAGCAAAACCCGACGCCCCCTTCCCATTACCGAGCATTGACAGCCTAGTGGATGCCGCATCGGGTTTCCGGCTTTTGTCTTTCATGGACGCATACTCGGGATACAATCAGATCCCAATGAACCCCGACGACGAGGAAAAGACGACATTTATCACACCAAGGGCGAACTACTGTTATAAGGTTATGCCTTTTGGTTTGAAGAATGCCGGGTCCACTTACCAGCGGCTCATGAATAGAGTTTTCAAGTCAGAGATCGGTACCAGAATGGAAGTTTACATAAATGAGATGCTGGCGAAGACAAGAAATGAAGAGGACACGATCTCCGATCTGGAAATCGTGTTCGGAAAGCTAAGAAGCCATGGAATGAGGTTGAATCCTCTGAAGTGCGACTTCGCTGTCGAGGCCGGGAAGTTCCTAGGCTTCATGTTAACCTAGAGAGGTATCGAAGCAAACCCAGAAAAGTGCAAAGCCATTCTGGATATGAAGAGCCCGACCTCCGTAAAAGAAGTTCAGAGGTTGACGGGTCGGTTAGCTTCGCTATCAAGGTTCCTCCCGCTATTAGCTCGGAAATCTCTACCACTTTTCGAGCTGCTGAAGAAAAAGACAGATTTTAGCTGGACCCCGGACTGTGAAGAAGCTTTTCAAAGCTTCAAGCTATACCTAATGGCTCCCCCAATCTTATCTAAACCAGAGGTCGGAGAAGTGCTATATCTATACCTCTCGGTGGGAGAGCTAGCGGTAGGTGCGACGCTGGTAAGAGAAGAAGACATGATGCAAAAGCCTATCTACTTCGTGAGTAAGGCCCTGCAGGGTCCCAAGATCCGATACCCGAAGTTAGAGAAGGTGGCATTCACATTAATCACAACCGCGAGGAGGCTAAGGCAGTATTTCCAAGCCCATACGGTGGTAGTAAGAACAAATCACCCTATGAGGCAAATTCTACAGAAGCCCGACCTGGCAGGACGAATGGTGTCATGGGCAGTAGAACTTTCTGAGTTCGACTTGATGTTCGAACCTCGGAATGCAGTCAAGTCGCAAGCCTTAGCCGACTTTGTCAGAGAGATGGTAGATGAAGAAGAAGAAGAGGTCCAATGGACCCTATTTGTTGATGTATCGTCAAACCTAAAAGGCAGCAGAGCTGGCATCATCCTAGAAAATAATCTAGGAATCCAAGTGGAGATGTCAGTGAAGTTTGAATTCCGAGCTTCCAACAATCAGGCGGAGTATGAAGCCCTGATTGCTGGATTGAAGTTAGCAAATGACCTCGGAGCTCAAGAGCTCACTATCTGTAGCGATTCGCAGATTGAGGTTTCTCAGATCGAGGGCCAGTACCAGGCCCGAGATGAGCAGCTAAAAAAGTATCTGCAGATAGTGACTGAATTACTGAAACCGCTGCAAAAAGCCGAGGTAAAGTACATACCTCGAGAAGAAAATGCCCGAGCTGACGTGTTGTCAAAGCTCGCGAGCACTAGGCCTACAAGGACGAGTAAAACACTGATTCAAGAAACCCTAGAGAGGCCATCAATTGCAGAAGCACAGGAAGTCGCAGCTATAATAACGTCGCCGAGTTGGATCTCCGAGCTCCTCCAGTACCTCAGGCTCGGAATTCTTCCGGATGATGAGAAAGCCGCGGCAGTGGTGAAAAGAAGAGCCCCATACTACACAGTGGTTGCGGGGCAGTTATACAAAAGAGGGTTCAGCCAACCACTACTGAAGTGCCTAAATGAAGACCAAGCTAAGTACGTCCTCGAGGAAGTCCACGAAGGGGCGGGGGGCAGCCACCTCGGAGGCCACACCCTAGCACTGAAAGTTATCCGAGCTGGATACTTTTGGCCGACGCTCAAGAAGGACGCGGCAGAATACGTGAAGAAGTGTGTGAAGTGCCAAGAACACAGTCACCACTATAGTGCGCCTCCCGAGGAGATGACCCCGATCTTGGCATCGTGGCCCTTTGATAAATGGGGCATTGACCTACTCGGACCCTTCCCAACGGCTCCAGGCATGGTGAAGTACTTGATAGTGGCTGTGGATTACTTCACTAAGTGGATTGAGGCGGAACCCCTCGGCACAATAACAGCAGCTCAATGTCGGAAATTTGTCTAGAAGAACATTATATTATAACTCGTTTCGGGGTCCCGAAGGTCATAATCTCGGACAACGGAACACAGTTCACTGACAAGAAGTTCCGAGATTTCCTACAAAGATGGAACATTAAGCAGAGGTTCACTAGCGTAGAGCACCCCCAAGCTAATGGGCAGTGCGAAGCTGCTAACAAAGTGATCCTAAGGGGGCTAAAGAAAAGGCTCGATGAGGCAAAAGGATCTTGGGCAGAAGAGCTTGGGAGTGTCCTATGGGCCTACAGAACGACGCCGCACTCAACCACGGGAGAAAGTCCTTTCAAACTCTCCTATGGTAGTGATGCTATGATCCCAGTTGAGCTCGGCGAGCCGAGTTTCCGTATTATCAGCTACAAAGAAGCTCACAACTCGGAGGTAAGAAAGGCGGAGCTCGACACAGTCGAAGAAGATCGGGACACAGCCAAGATCCGAGAAGAAGCCCTCAAGCAGAGAGTGGTAAGAAGATACAACCAGGGAGTGATCCCTAGAAGGTTCAAGAAGGGTGACTTCTTCCTGAGAAGAGCTAACATCGGAGCCCCAAACCCAGGAGAAGGGAAGTTGGCCGCCAATTGGGAAGGGCCATATAGAGTGAAAGAGTCCCTAGGAAAAGGAGCCTACAAGCTAGAAACCCTAGAGGAAAAAGAAATTCCGAGGTCATGGAATGCCACGAACCTTAGGAAATTTTATATTTAATTTGCTTTTGATGTAATTTGTGATAGCTTAAGTTCGTACTCTTTCCTACCACGGGATTTTGCCCTAAGGAGGGTTTTGCCCGGGAGGTTTTAACGAGGCGAGCTTAAGAAGACATTGATGAAGTATTCTTTTCAACATTTTGTTACCTTTATTTGAAAGTTCGAGATGGTCAAAAACTCGAGCTGGTTAATAATTGATTAAAAAACCCAAGTTGGTTAAGACCCCGAGATGGTCAAAAACCTGAGCTGGTTAATAATTGATTAAAAAACCCAAGTTGGTTAAGACCCCGAGATGGTCAAAAACCCGAGCTGGTTAATAATTGATTGAATTAAAACCCAAGTTGGTTAATGTAACACCCTGATCTTTAATTAAGTCCTAATTAAGAGAAATTAAGGGTAAAGGACCTTAGTTGGGACTTAATTGGATTTGAGTGGATAAGTTTCTCCTAGCTTAAAGTATTGTATGCTATGTGTTTTATGTGCCCAAGTATGTGATTTTATGATGTTTAAAAGTTAAAAAGGATATACGGATGTTAAGGTACGAGTCGGGACGTTTAAAAGTGTTTTGGAGCATTTTCACAGCCCAGTAATCGATTACCATCCCGTGGTAATCGATTACAACAGTTTTCGCTATGTGTAATCGATTACAAAATCGATGTAATCGATTACCATGTGCACAGAGCGCGTTTTTTCAGCGCGTTTAAGTGACGTTCGGGCCCCACGGTGACTCCAGAGCACGTTTAACCTAGCCACCACATGTGCAAACCCTAATACCACTATCATTCCATCAGAAAACTCTCTCTCTCCATCTTTGAGCCTCCATAGGTTTCTCTCTCAAGAATACACAAAGCCATAACCCTTCCACACCAAGAAACACCCACCAATTCTCACCCGATCAAGAAACCGACCACATATTATTAATCCTCACACCAAAATATACAAAACCACCGGTTTCTTTTCCCCATCAAGTGTCACCGTTGTCACCGGACCGTTCGTGGGTTTAGGGAAAGAAGAGGATTCACGGGAAATGTCGGGCTAGAGTGTTGTCGTCAAGTTTTACGATTGTCTTCTAAGAGGTAGGGGTTTAGACATTCTAAATGTTGAATTTCGTGCATAACGATAATGATTTTTTATGAAATTGATGTTCTTGTTGTTTTTCCCATTAGGGTTCATGAAAGGGGTAAATTGTACCGATTGGTTTTGAAATTAAAAGTGTTTTCACCGATTAAAAAGTGTTTAAATTACATTTTTATGATTGGTTTTCGTATGGCTTCGTTTTCTAATGATTGGAACGATTCTAGGTTATTATTTTGGCCATTGGCTATGGAAAATCGTGTTTTGGAACTCTAGAATCGTGTTTTACGACGCTGTAATCGATTACCACGAGTTCGTAATCGATTACAGCAAGTGAATTTCCAATCGTTAGAAACGCGTGCTCTCTATTAATCGATTACAGGGGTCCTGTAATCGATTACAGCACTGCTGTTTGTGCGAAAATGAACCGTTTTAACCCTTTATGCACCCTAATGTGTTCTACGACTTGTATGAATGATATGTATGAATGTCCTATGAAATATATGTGTTTATATATGCTGTTTGACTGGATTATATGATGTATATGATGAATGAGTACATGTTATATGAAGAGATTAATGTGCAAAGTGAAAAGAAGGTTAAAAACACACTGAGTAGCCTTTCCGTTCGTGATGAACGTTACAGGGGGCTGGCAACCTCGGTTGTAACGACTCATTAGCGGAAGGTGAATTACCCCCTCTACCCAATAGTATAGGATGATCTCATACCTAGGGTCGGTGATGCGGAGGTTACAGGAGGGTGGTCAGGCCAAAACAATGTAAATGATCCACAGGCACCAAAAGGGCGTGCTTTAATGAAACGGATCCACAAGCATACTAAGTATGCTTAAAAGACTCAAGATAATTTAATTAATGGATATGAGATATCCGTTACAGGCAAAGAATGTTATTTTTCCTTATATAATTATATGATGGTCAATCATTTTTCACACTACACATTAATGATCATTTATGTTACGTATAACTGTTAATTAAAAAGGAACAAGACGCACCTAGGTAGTCGTACCGGGAAGTATATTATTTTGGAACTTATAACTGAATTGAATTCATTCATGCTCACTTATTTATTAAATAAACCCGGTGCGGCTCCCCTACTGAGTTACTTTCAAGTACTCACCCCATGTTGTTTCACCCCCTTTTAGATGATGCGTATCAGCAGGATGACGGCGCGGGTTTGGAGCCTGGACAGTCGTAGACTAGATTTCAGTTATTACTAATTATTCAGAGATATCTTTTAGACTATGTTTTTTTTCTTATGGAATATATGTCTTGAATTATGTTTCGTTTCTGTTTATTTTTCCTAAGTCCGGACCTTTGCTAGCCGGCAAGTATTATTTATTTATGGTTTGTATTTGTGGAGTCTTGTGAGTCATTGTTTTAGGCTCATGAGATAACACTATTATTATCATTGTCTTTGATGTATGTTTTGGGAGATTACATGGTTATTTAATTATATTGAGGTATTATTCAGAATTATTGTTCTCATGTCTATATACGTTGTATTATTTCGCAAGGCCCTTATTTTATATTCCGCAAACGATTTACGAAAATTTCTCCCACGTATTTTCCGCGTATATGTATTTTGAATATAAAAATAGTTATGATAACAGGAAGTAACCCTTATGAAATGGTCTAAAATGTCTTAAGCATTAAGGGCTATCTAGTAGGGTGTTACATTTTGGTATCAGAGCAGGTTTATCCTACAGGGCTTAGGGTAATGGACCTGTTATGCTATTGTTGCATGCACGTTAGTTATATCATGCGTATGCCTCTTATGTGTTTTAGTTAGTCTGGGGTGCATGATTGGTCTGTTTTACTGTCATAGTAACTGTGCATACACAACTGTAATATGGAGCCTGATCAACTCAATGTTTCTTGTTTTGTGTGCACATGAATATGGCACCACAGAACAAACGCACTAGGGACGATGGCGACACTCATGAGGAGAACGGGTAAGGAAGCGGGGTTGCTGCAGAGGCGTTCATGGAGATGGCAAGGGCCATGAACAGGATGGTGGACCACATGACACAACAGCGCACCCCTCCACCTGCAGCACCACCTGCTGGTAGCGGTAGCTCCTATTTTGCTGATTTCAAGAGGGCTAACCCCTCTCCATTTCTCGGCACTGTTAACCCTTCTGAAGCCGAGGATTGGCTGAGAGGTATAGAAGATATCTTTACGGTGGTCCAGTGCACAGAGGTCCAGAAAACGCAGCTGGCTACTTTCATGCTACAGATGGAGGCGCGTTCTTGGTGGAACGACGCTCGTCGCGCTTCTGATGCGGCGGGTGTGGCTATCACATGGGACATGTTCAAGGACATGTACTATGAGAAGTACTTCCCAGAGACGGTCCGCCAAGACAAGGAGATGGAGTTCCTTGATCTCCGCTAGGGCTCTATGACCATTCCGGAGTACATTGCTAAGTTTGAGGAGCTTATACGGTTTTCTGAGATTTACCAGGAGAACCCAAAGGAGATCTGGAAGTGTATGAAATTATGTGATGGGCTTAACCAAGACATCAAGAGGATGGTTAAGCATATGAAGATCAGAGACTACCGGGAGATGGTAGACACCTGCAGGATTGTGGAGGAGACGAGCCGCCCAGTGGCTCCACAGAGGGTCGATGCTCAGAGAAAGGGTGCGGCTCCTCAGCAGACTAACCGCCCCGCCCCTGCACGCTTTCAGCCGTATGGCCAGCCTCGGAGGCCACAGACTCAGCCACGCCCACAGCAGCAGCAGCAATAGCAGCCGCGTCCGGCGATAGCAGCACCGCGACCTCCTTGTGCCACATGCGGCAAGCTTCACCCTGGGGTTTGTCGCGTCGGGCAGGGTGTCTGTTATCGTTGTGGCTAACCAGGTCACATCTCCAGAGACTGCAGAGTTACAGGTTCACAGCCTTCTTCCTCTCTTAGGCCACAGCACCAAGGCAGGGTATTCGCGGTTACAGCGGAGGGCGCAGAGCGGTCCGACGATCTCATTAGGGGTACGTGTATGATTTATGGCAAGTCCTTAGTTGTACTGTATGATTCCGGTGCCACACATTCATTCATTTCACATGATCATGCTAGGAGCCTAGGTTTGCATATGTCAGAACTACCTTTTGATTTGTTAGTGTCCACCCCTACTACTGCACCCATTAGGACATGCTTAGTTTGCATAAAGTGTAAGTTCCATATAGATGATAGGGCATTTACATTTGATCTCATCTGCTTGCCCATGACAGGTCTAGGCCTTATCTTAGGCATGGATTGGTTGTCCGCCAATCGAGTGCTGCTTGATTGCCATGCAAAGTCTGTGATCTTTCCTTCTATTCCTTCTGCATGTGTCACCCCTATAGACCTATATGTTAGTGCTATTAGGCTGAACTGTTGTGGGGTTATGAGCAATGCTTACGTTTTCCTCGCCGCTAGTGAGATAGAGAAGGGTCAGGTGTTGAGTGAGCTACACATAGTGAGAGACTACCCGGAGGTTTTCCCTGAGGACATACCCGAGTTTCCCCCAACCAGAGACGTAGAGTTTTCTATAGACCTGATGCCCGGAACCGGACCCATATCCATAGCACCTTATAGGATGGCACCGGGAGAGTTGGCGGAGCTTAAGACACAGTTGGAGGAGCTGTTGGAGAAACGGTTCGTTAGACCTAGTGTATCACCATGGGGAGCGCCGGTTTTGTTTGTGAAGAAGAAGGATGGAAGTATGAGGCTATGTATCGACTACAGGCAGCTGAACAAAGTGACCATCAAGAACAAGTACCCACTGCCGAGGATTGATGATTTGATGGACCAGCTGAGAGGTGCCCAGGTGTTTTCGAAGATAGACTTGAGGTCAGGGTACCATCAGATTCGGGTAAGAGATGAGGATATCCCGAAGACGGCTTTCAGGACTCGTTATGGTCACTACGAGTTCACGGTTATGTCCTTTGGACTGACCAATGCTCCGGCGGTGTTCATGGATTACATAAACAGGATCTTTAGACCCTATTTGGATAGATTCGTTGTTGTCTTCATCGATGACATTCTTATCTATTCAAAGATGAATGAGGAGCATGAGAGTCACTTGAAGGTGGTGTTGGAGGTGCTGAAGGAGAAGAAGTTGTTCGCCAAGCTGTCTAAGTGTGAGTTTTGGATGGAGGAAGTGAAGTTTCTGGGGCACGTGGTGTCGAAGGGAGGCATCTCCGTGGACCCTAGTAAGATAGAGGCTGTGATGAGCTGGGAGCGACCCACTACGGTGACGGAGATTCGGAGTTTTCTCGGACTAGCCGGATATTACCGTAGGTTCATTTCGAACTTCTCCCAGATAGTGTTACCCTTGACGAAGCTTACTAGGAAGAACGTTGCTTTCGTATGGTCGGATGAGTGCGAGAGTAGTTTCACGGAGTTGAAGAGGAGGTTGACCTCGACTCCAGTGCTTACGTTACCGGACCCCGGTGAACCTTTCGAGGTTTACTGTGACGCTTCATGAAAGGGGCTGGGTTGCGTGCTAATGCAGCATCGCAACGTTGTGGCATATGCTTCACGGCAGTTGAAGCCACACGAGCTTAATTACCCTACCCACGACTTGGAGCTTGCGGCGGTAGTGTTTGCCTTAAAGATGTGGAGGCACTATCTTTATGGAGTCAGGTTTGAGGTGTTCTCTGATCATAAGAGTCTTAGGTACCTGTTTGATCAGAAGGAGCTGAACATGAGGCAAAGGCGCTGGGTGGAGTTCCTGAAGGACTACGATTTTGAGTTGAACTACCAACCAGGGAAGGCGAATGTGGTAGCTAACGCGTTGAGTCGCAAGACGGTGAGCGTGGCCCACATGATAGTTAGGGAGGCGCAGCTGATAGAGCAGTTTAGAGACCTTGACCTAGGAGTTACCCTTACCCCCACCAATGTGAGAGTGAGTCAGCTTCAGGTGTCGAGTGTTTTCCTGAGGGATATAGCTAAAGCGCAGCAGGAGGATGAGGAGTTCGGGAAGGTGCTGAAGGCTGTTAGTGAAGGGAGGATGCAGGGTTTTCGGTTGGACGGAGATGGTCTGTGGAGGTTTGAAGGGCGTGTCTGCGTTCCTGCGAGTGGTGACCTTCGGAGAGCGATTCTGGAGGAGGCTCATAAGAGCCATTTCACCATTCATCCGGGGATAGACAAGATGTACCAGGACCTGAGGAAGATGTTCTGGTGGCAGGGACTTAAGAGGGATGTAGCGGAGTGGGTCAGCAGATGTTTAGTCTGCCAAAAGGTGAAGGCGGAGCACAGGAGGATGCCGGGACTAGTTCAGCCGCTGAGTGTACCTGAGTGGAAGTGGGAGAGCATATTTATGGACTTCGTGTCTGGGCTGCCGAGGACTCAGGCGGGACACGACGCTGTGTGGGTTATCGTTGATCGACTGACCAAGTCGGTTCACTTCCAGGCGATCAGGATGACCTACCCCTTGGAGAAGCTAGCTGAGATCTATATCCGGGAGGTTGTGAAGTTGCATGGTGTGCCGAAGACGATAGTCTCGGATCGTGATCCGAGGTTCGCGTCTCGCTTCTGGACAGCTTTCCAGAAAGCGCTCGGCTCGGAGTTGAGCATGAGTACAGCTTATCACCCGCAGACGGATGGTCAGTCGGAGAGGACTATCCAGACCCTGGAGGACATGTTGAGGGCGTGTATACTGGACGGACAGGGGAGTTGGGACAAGTTGTTGCCCTTAATAGAGTTCTCCTATAACAACAGCTACCAGGCAAGCATAGGGATGGCGCCTTTCGAGGCTTTGTATGGACGGAAGTGTAGATCACCCTTGTGTTGGCATGACCCGGGAGAGGCGAGTGTTTTAGGACCGGAGCTGGTGAGAGAGACCTCAGAACAGGTAAGGATGATTAGGGAGAGAATGCTCGCGGCCCAGAGCCGCCAGAAGAGCTATGCTTATCAGAGGAGACGACCCTTAGAGTTCTCAGTAGGCGAGCACGTCTTTTTGCGGGTTACCCCCACGACAGGTATAGGACGAGCCCTGAAGGTTAGAAAGCTTAGCCCTAGGTACCTTGGTCCCTTTGAGATCCTGAGTCGTGTCGGGCCAGTCGCCTACCGAGTGGCCTTACCTCCCACCCTCTCAAACTTCCATAACGTCTTTCATGTCTCTCAATTGAGAAAGTATGTGTCTGATCCTAGTCATGTTCTTGAGCCGGAAAGTGTACAACTAAGGGATGATCTAAGTTTTGAGTTACCCCCTATGAGCATCGTTGACCGCAGCGTAAAAAGGTTAAGACGGAAGGATGTGCCTTTGGTCAAGGTGGCCTGGGGCAGAGGTCGGCTGGGCGACTTCACTTGGGAGCTGGAGGACGAGATGCGTCGTCAGTTTCCGCTTATGTTTACAGGTATGAATTTCGGGGACGAAATTCTTTTTAGGGGGGGAGAAATGTAACACCCCGATCTTTGATTAAGTCCTAATTAAGAGAAATTAAGGGTAAAGGACCTTAGTTGGGACTTAATTGGATTTGAGTGGATAAGTTTCTCCTAGCTTAAAGTATTGTATGCTATGTGTTTTATGTGCCCAAGTATGTGATTTTATGATGTTTAAAAGTTAAAAAGGATATACGGATGTTAAGGTACGAGTCGGGACGTTTAGAAGTGTTTTGGAGCATTTTCACAGCCCAGTAATCGATTACCATCCCGTGGTAATCGATTACAGCTGTTTTCGCTATGTGTAATCGATTACAAAATCGATGTAATCGATTACCATGTGCGCAGAGCGCGTTTTTTCAGCGCGTTTAAGTGACGTTCGGGCCCCACGGTGACTCCAGAGCATGTTTAACCTAGCCATCATGTTTGCAAACCCTAATACCACTATCATTCCATCAGAAAACTCTCTCTCTCTCCATCTTTGAGCCTCCATAGGTTTCTCTCTCAAGAATACACAAAGCCATAACCCTTCCACACCAAGAAACACCCACCAATTCTCACCCGATCAAGAAACCGACCACATATTATTAATCCTCACACCAAAATACACAAAACCACCGGTTTCTTTTCCCCATCAAGTGTCACCGTTGTCACCGGACCGTTCGTGGGTTTAGGGAAAGAAGAGGATTCACGGGAAACGTCGGGCTAGAGTGTTGTCGTCAAGTTTTACGATTGTCTTCTAAGAGGTAGGGGTTTAGACATTCTAAATGTTGAATTTCGTGCATAACGATAATGATTTTTGATGAAATTGATGTTCTTGTTGTTTTTCCCATTAGGGTTCATGAAAGGGGTAAATTGTACCGATTGGTTTTGAAATTAAAAGTGTTTTCATCGATTAAAAAGTGTTTAAATTACATTTTTATGATTGGTTTTCGTATGGCTTCGTTTTCTAATGATTGGAACGATTCTAGGTTATTATTTTGGCCATTGGCTATGGAAAATCGTGTTTTGGAAAACTCTAGAATCGTGTTTTACGACGCTATAATCGATTACCACGAGTTCGTAATCGATTACAGCAAGTGAATTTCCAATCGTCAGAAACGTGTGCTCTTTGTTAATCGATTACAGGGGTCCTGTAATCGATTACAGTAATCGATTACCACCCCGTGGTAATCGATTACAGCACTGCTGTTTGTGCGAAAATGAACCGTTTTAACCCTTTATGCACCCTAATGTGTTCTACGACTTGTATGAATGATATGTATGAATGTCCTATGGAATATATGTGTTTATATATGCTGTTTGAATGGATTATATGATGTATATGATGAATGAGTACATGTTATATGAAGAGATTAATGTGCAAAGTGAAAAGAATGTTAAAAACACACTGAGTAGCCTTTCCGTTCGTGATGAACGTTACAGGGGGCTGGCAACCTCGGTTGTAACGACTCATTAGCGGAAGGTGAATTACCCCCTCTACCCAATAGTATAGGATGAGCTCATACCTAGGGTCGGTGATGCGGAGGTTACATGAGGGTGGTCAGGCCAAAACAATGTAAATGATCCACAGGCACCAAAAGGGCGTGCTTTAATGAAACGGATCCACAGGCATACTAAGTATGCTTAAAAGACTCAAGATAATTTAAGTAATGGATATGAGATATACGTTACAGGCAAAGAATGTTATTTTTCCTTATATAATTATATGATGGTCAAGCATTTTTCACACTACACATTAATGATCATTTATTTTACGTATAACTGTTAATTAAAAAGGAACAAGACGCACCTAGGTAGTCGTACCGGGAAGTATATTATTTTGGAACTTATAACTGAATTGAATTCATTCATGCTCACTTATTTATTAAATAAACCCGGTGCGGCTCCCCTACTGAGTTACTTTCAAGTACTCACCCCATGTTGTTTCACCCCCTTTTAGATGATGCGTATCAGCAGGATGACGGCGCGGGTTTGGAGCCTGGACAGTCGTAGACTAGATTTCAGTTATTACTAATTATTCAGAGATATCTTTTAGACTATGTTTTTTTTCTTATGGAATATATGTCTTGAATTATGTTTCGTTTCTGTTTATTTTTCCTAAGTCCGGACCTTTGCTAGCCGGCAAGTATTATTTATTTATGGTTTGTATTTGTGGAGTCTTGTGAGTCATTGTTTTAGGCTCATGAGATAACACTATTATTATCATTGTCTTTGATGTATGTTTTGGGAGATTACATGGTTATTTAATTATATTGAGGTATTATTCAGAATTATTGTTCTCATGTCTATATACGTTGTATTATTTCGCAAGGCCCTTATTTTATATTCCGCAAACGATTTACGAAAATTTCTCCCACGTATTTTCCGCGTATATGTATTTTGAATATAAAAATAGTTATGATAACAGGAAGTAACCCTTATGAAATGGTCTAAAATGTCTTAAGCATTAAGGGCTATCTAGTAGGGTGTTACAGTTAAGACCCCGAGATGGTCAAAACCCGAGTTGGTTATTAAATAGTTGATTAAAAAACCCAAGTTGGTTAAGACCCCGAGATGGTCAAAACCCGAGCTGGTTAATTAAGTTAAAAGACCCAAGAAAGTAAAAAAGCTCGATCTGGTTAAAGTAAAACCTGAGGCAGATAATTTGAATCCAAAGCGGTTGAATAAAATAAGAGCGAACCCGAGGTGGTTACCGCGACTAGAAGGCGATTACTAGTGTAAGGCTAAGTTAAATAAGCTAAAACACGAGCACAAGTAAACACAGCCACGAGTAAACACAGCCACGTTGTGAAATAAAAATTCCACGTATATATAAAAGCATTGCAAGCCGGCACGAACCCAAATGGGAACCCGAAAAATATACAAAGTACAAAAACGGCACGAACCCAGAAAGGGAACCCGAATAAAGTAATAGAAAGCAAGAAAAAGTCATTTACAAAAAGAGTCAAGCATCGGGAACATCGACAACATCGGCGTCTGGAATGCTGGCTTCAGAGGAAGTCTTCACTGGAGGGGCCTCGGAGTCGGCAGGGGGGACTGGTTGTGCTTTCTCAGGGGAGTTCGGATCAACAACGACTAGCCTCCCGTCCTCAATCTTAGTGTACATGCCAACCTGTCCAAGATCGAGGTCGGGAGCGATGATCCGAACTTGGTCCTTGATAAACTCCGCCACAGCTAAGGTGGAGTCAACCAAGGTGGCCTGCAGCCCCTCCACCTCACTCTCGAGCTTGGAGACGTTCTGAGTTGAAGAAAGGCGGAGGTCGTCCAACTCGCCTGTCAGCTCGTCGATTCTCCTCTTCCCTTCATCGAGCTCCGAGGCCAGACTCCCCCGACCTTCCTCCGAAGCTCTCAGCTCACTCTGAGTGAAGGAAAGCTCCTCCTCGGTTGCCTTCAGCTTCTCCTCCGTCTCCTTGAGGCGAGCTTCAAAGGCCTCAACCTACTTGTTGCTGGTGTCCTGGGCCTCGCGGAGGGCGTCCAATTCTTCTTGAACGCCCTGACCTAGGACGGCTAGGGGCTCCAGGTGGCGAAGGACGGAGACAGTCTTCACCAGAGCCCTTTCGCTCCACCGAAGGAAGGTACGGATATCTTCCGCCCCCCCAGCTCAGCAGCAGTAGCAGGGTTGTAAATTTCTCGGTCTATCATTGCCGGGAAATTATAATCTTTGTCAAAAGGGGAGGGGACGGAAGAACCACTCTGATCGTATTTCTTCTTCTTCCGAACTTCAGAAGGCCCAGACAGACCAAGGTTGGTACCCTCGTCAAGCGCCATGTCCTTGCGTTTGGCACCAGGAGGAGGAGCAGCAGCGGTAGCCACCACAACGGACCCCGGGGCAGGGGTAGCCGAGGTGGCAGCAGAGGAAGAGGCCTTTGTGCCCGACCCACTCGCAGCTGTCTTCTTCTTCTTCTGAGACAGGCAAAGGGCTCGAATGGCGTCGAGGTTGGCAGAGCCCGTCATGGTGCCTGAAAATAGCAAAAGGAAGAAACATCAAGATAAGCACAAAAGCAAGAAGAAAATAAAATAAAGCAAGTATGAAGAAGTGGGGTTACCGATCTCCTTTGAGAAGTCAGAGGCGCTACCCCGAATAAGCTTTTTCAGGACAAGATTTTTGTCCCGATGACAATCAAGGAAGAGTCGGGCGAGGCCAAACTCTGCGGGGGTTAGGTCATCGTCTTTGAGATCTACCGTGTAGAGGTCACGATGCCAATATAGCAGAAATCGGGGGGTACCCTTCTTCATCAGCCAAAAGGGGTAGGTGTTCTCTGTGGCAGAAACCCGGAAGTACACCTCCTTGAAGTTATGAACTGAATCTTCAAAGAGGGTAAAAACTTTCCGACCAGCACGAGCTCAGAAAGAAACCCATCCTTCGCATCCATGAGGAAGAGTGGACTCGAAGAGGTAGTAGAAGGTCTTGATGAGAGGAGGGATCCCGAGATGGTCGCATATCCTCTCGAAGCCTCGGACCATGGCCCAGGAGTTGGGATGAAGCTGAGAGGGAGCAACCCCAGAAGTTTTGAGGATCCTCATCTAGAAGTAGGAGAACGGGATACGAATCCCGATCCGAGTAAGAAGGATGTCGTATATGTAGAAGAAGTCTTTGGGCTCTTGCCCGTTGTTGAAGGGGACTCTCTCATCAGCCGAGGGGGCCTCAATCAAGTACTGCTCCCGAGCTCCCTCAAGGAAGAATTGGTCTTGAGACTGGACAGCTGCGGCGTAAGTATCATCGACCACAGAGACGATCCCGAGAGCCTCCTCCCCGGCCCAGTCGTACTCGTCTTAGCAGAAGATGGCGTTGAAGCTCGGGCTTCGGACGTTTACCCATTACCTACAAAGGAAACCATTTAAAACAGTTTAGAAACTGTTCTCGGAAATCGGGATTTGACGTTTTAAATGGTTTCCAATGAAAGGGAAAAGGGGGCATATCGGATCCCTATTAAGGGAAGCCGAGCTCCGACGTCACCGCTCCGAACAAATAAAAGGCGAAGATAAAAGATCCCCACTGGAGAGGGAAGAGGGATATCCTCTAGGTCGGACCCGAGACGAGCCCCGAAGAGGGGCAACCGAGGTCCAAGATCCAAGGTCACACATCCAGACATTTCAATGAGAAAACGACGAAAATAAGGGCGAAAAAGGGGGAAAACACCCTATCGCAACTCACGACAAATCCATGAGGTAAGAAAATTCCTAGACAAAAGAAATTCCAGACCCATAAAATGGGACCACCCAGAAACAGTGTCAGAGACACAGAAGCAAGGGAAGAGGCGAACAAACGCCATAATCAAAAGCTTCAAAGAAAAGAAGCAAGAAATACAAGAAACCGTAAAGGAGGGAGAACTTACTTAGTTCAAAGAATAGAAATCGCCCAATGATGAAAGGAGGAAGGTGGTGAGACTCCTGAACTCCACGCGGCGGTGGAACCTCTGAGCAAGGGGCTGAGCGCGGAGGAGAGAACGAGGGAATCATAGAGAAAGAATCGCAGGAAAAAGGGTGAAGTTGGAAGCAAAGAGAAGAAGTAAGGAAGACGGAGAACAGTGTCCTTGGGCGGGATTTATAGCGCCAACGCAAGGGCAGTTCTGTCATTTCACGCCCCCAATTAAGGGCATTTTCGACGTTTCACGAACAAAAGCAGGGGCAGTTTTGGAAGACGCAAAACTCATCTCGGAAACGTTTCGTCTCCAGCCGACACGTGTCACGCATCGAGCGGCACGGTGGGACGTGAAAAGACAGGCGTCAGAGATAGGGTAGCGTGAATTTCGAGGCGTCTCTTGGTGTTTCAGCTCGAACCTCGGGCTCCGCCCGAGCTCCGAGCTGGGGGCAATGTTCACACCTCGGATTGTGGCCTAATCCGGCGGCCCAATTTGAAAATCCAATGACTAGCCCGAAAAGGGCCCATAGAACGGAAATGAGTGAACCCAACAAGGCCCAAGGTCGGACATCGGACCCCGCGATGGGCGAGTCCAGATCGAGGCCCATTAAACCTTCAAGGCCCAATAACAGCCAGCGGCCCAAAGGACTTGGATCCGGAGCAGGACCCGGGGACCGGCCCATGACCCGACCCGAGGTCGGATAAGATTAGACCCCCGATTAGGGCGGCGACAAGAAGCGAGCGGATAGCGACGCCGAAAAACCCGGAGCCACGATAAACACTACGCGGGACACCTTTACATGCCGCAGAAAGCGGGGAGCCCGTTATCCCGAGTCGTGCGGCGTTGGCGGCACGGAAATGGCTCCAATCCCCCTCTATAAATAGGGTGTCCCATTACAGTATCAGGTACGCTTTCAGTTGAGTTCTCATACTTACACTGATATTGACTTAAGCTTCGGAGTCCTTTCAGGGAAAACACCCCCAGCGCCTTGGAGAGCAGCTGTGCGAGGAGTCAGATTCCAGCGACAGTTCATACCTCGATCAAAGGTACGGAACATATTGTGTAAAAAGATTGTATACCATTAGTGAATGATAATTAAATCCTAAAAAATAATAAATAAATATATAAAGGGATAATAAGATAATTGTTGTTATGAGATAATATTTTGAATATCTATATCTTTAATAGATTTAGATAAGATTGGATAAGATTTGATTTGATCTTATCTCTTCCTTATTGTTACTTAGCTAATTCTCTCAATGTATTAATTTTATTCTCTTTGAGTTAGTTAGTTCTGTTATTGTTTTGTTCAGTTAGTTAGTCGACAGTTATCATTATTTCACTCTGTATATAACCCTTGGTTTCTCTCTTGTTAGTTTGAGATCCATCATTTTCTGCAGTATACAGAATTCAACATCAAAACCTCTCTTTTCTTTCTCTCTCGATTGTTCATCTTTCTCTGCACTTCGAAGCTTAGCACCTTCATTCTTCACACTTATTAAGATTTGATTTGATCTTATCTCTTCCTTAGTTTGGCTATAAATAGACTATGAATCCTAATGGAAGTGTACACTTTGGAGACTATCAATAATATTGTTTTCTCTTCTCCTCTATTTTCTCTCTGTTATTGTTATTAGTTTAACAACACGTTATCAACACGAAAAGCTCAAGGTAACATTTTTTGTTTCAATTATGTTAGTATTTCAATTATGTCAAATCTCTCTCATCTTGAATTTAATGTCCTTGAAATTTCGGGAAAGAACTACATGACTTGGGTTGATGCTAGAATCCATATGAAATCATTGGGTCCTGAAGACACCATTATCCAAGGAAATGCTGCATCCCAGAAGGATTGCGCTAAAGCATTAATTTTCCTTCGCCGTCATCTCTATGAGGCTTTAAAATTTGAATACCTTACTCTGGAAGATCCTGCAGATCTCTGGAATAACTTGGAAGAAAGATATGATCACCAAAAGTCGGTGATTCTTCCAAAGGCTCATTAATTTGATTGAAGGCTCTGGAAGAGCTATAATTTTGTCCTGAAGGGACAAAATTCGTCATTAATGATGCATTACTGTCTACTAAATCGCAAAGAAACTTATTGAGTTTCAAAGATATTCGTCGAAATGGATATCATATTAAGACAGTAAATGAGGGGAATAATGAGTACCTTCATATCACAAGTTGTGATTCCAACAAGAAAGTTGTACTAGAAAAATTACCTTCGTTATCATATGGTCTTTAATACACTAAAATTAGTGTAATTGAATCACATGTTATTGTAAACCAGAAGTTTACTATCATTTGGCATGATCGATTGGGACATCCAGGAGAAATAATGATGCAAAAGATCATTGAAAACTCGTATGAACATTCATTAAAGAATTAGAAGTTTTTTCAATGTATTGAGTTTTCTTTTGTTACATGTTCTCAATTATATATTTATATATTATATTGTCTTCACCAACAGATTGGATTTGAACCTCTTGTATTCCCAGAAGTAATTCAATGTGATATATATGGATTAATTAATCCACTATTGGACCTTTCAAATAATTATGATAGATGCATCTATGAAATGGTCACATATGTGCTCATTATTATCTCGCGACCTGAAGTTCGTGATATACTTGCGCAAGTTGTTAAGAGCACTAATTTTGATAAGCAATCAAAATGGTGATATGATGAATTTATTTCTCAAGCTTTTGATACTTGTAGGCCAATATTGTATCCAATTATGCATGCATAATAAACTAGCCATGCATGCACCCTTTGTTTATTCAACCTACTTAATTGCAATTAGATGTATCAATCCCAAAATTCAATTTCCAAAATCAAAAGTAAATAAGAAATTAAAAAATTCCCCAAATAACCCCCACTCATCATTTGCTTATTCATCCAAGTACTATGGTAAGCTATAATTTCATTTGTACCAATATACAAGTTTGGATGCATAAATAAAGATATTAAATCATAATACATTATGAAAAATGATTGAAGATATAGAATAGAATCTCTCAAATCTCTCTCCAACCTCTGCTTAATTTTTCCGGTCATTATTTTACCACATACACATAAATTTTTGTCTCTTTATAAGTTTATATACAAAAGAAAACCTAACATATTATATTTAGTATTTATTATATCAAATATAGATATGGCAATAAGAAGCAAAATCCACTCCAACTTTATATATATATATTTTTTTTAAAACAATAATACTTAATTAACAATAAAAAAAAATAGTTGATTAATGAGTCTATTTGATAATTTTTCAATTTTTTTAATAAGTTAAATAACTATAACTCAAAATTTATATACTGATTGATTTTAATTAATTTTTCGTTTTAAAAATAGGACCGCTCTTTTTTAAAAAATATTGGATTGAAATTTGAAAATGATTCCACCGTAAAAATAAATTAACTAGTTTGGACTTTGGCGTTTACCCCAAAAACGACAAATATTTGAAACAAAAAAAGGTCCCGCGTCTTAAATTAAACTCTAACTAATTCGCCCTCCATTTTTTTTTCCTTTAAATTAAAACCCACTCTCTGAACTCGAACTCTTCTTCAGTTCTTCTTCATCTTCTTCCTTGTTTTGTTCATCGTCGTTTTCATCGTTAATCTCCAAAACGACAATGGGGAGGCATCCGAAACCGAAAGGACCAGAAACCTTAGGAAAGGGCAAGGTTACTCCAACCCAGGTCGCTTTCATCGTCGATAGCTACCTCTGCGACAACAACTTCACTGATACTCGAACCGCCTTTCGAAACGAAGCTTCTTCCCCCATCGCCAATTCCATCATCCATCAGGTTCGCAAAACCTATCTTTTTTCCTTCACTATTTTTTCATATGCGCGTATTTGAATTCTGATTTTGATTTTGTTTAGTTTTAGGCGCCGAAGAGTTTACTGAGTTTGGGTCAGATGCTAGACGAGTATATATGCTTGAAGGAGCAGAAGGCGATGGTGGAACGGCAGATGGTTCTTGTGGAACGAGAGAAGAACTGTATTAAGAGTCTGCTCCAAGGTCTGCAGAATGTCATGAATGCTTACAATGTTGGCCGGAGCAATGTTGCGCCGAAGAAGCCGGCAATGGCGAATGCAAATTCTGCTGCGGTTGTTGCTCAGAAATGTAGCAACAGAACAACTCCTCCTCAAGGTAGAAGCACTTTGTTATTGGTTAATCTATTGTTGAATTTGGCTAATAATTGAGTGTTAATTGTTATGAATTATGTTGAGATATGAAGGTTTTATCGCGGTTGTGATTGCATTGTGGTTAGATACAATGAAGAGATACGGTTGCAGAGTTGAATGTAAAACATTAATGCAAATATAGGTTTTGCAACAATGTGTCTCAGCTGGTTCAACTAGTGTTTTTTTGTTAAGCACTTCACTGTCCTGTTGCTACAGAGTCGAATTTGCTAATTAATAGCTATTTTAAAATATTCAAGAGGCATGTTTTTGTGGCAGCATGTAGTATTGCTATACATCTGCTGACTGAAGAATTTTCAAAGGAAACAGAATGTTATATATGAATGAAACAATGTGAAGTTCACTCAGAGTGTAAGCATAGTAATCTATCTTTGATGATACTCTATGGCTTACTTTCTTGATAAATTGGAAGAGATGGCGTCTTATGTCTCTCTGGAGATCTTCTGGCATACTCTCTAGAAGCATTTCTTCATTCACCCCTCTTGTTGCAGTGAAGTGCTTAACAAAAGTAGGAATTTAACTAACATAACTTTATGTTTATCATTTGAAAATCTAACATAAAGCATGATCATGTATGAACTTTTTCCCCATTGATTAAGAAGGTGAGACTTGAGATGGAACACATGAAAGGTCTAATCAATGATAAAGATTTATGCATGATGAGATCATATGAAAATTTCACACAGGAAAATTCATTTCTGTTAATATCAGTTTGGGGATCCGTCAAATTCCTTCTGGATTTAAGTTCATATAGAATAGTTAAGACTTATAGACATATCCATAATTAAGAAGCTTGAAGAACTCCATTTGTAATTTATGCTCCTTCACTTTAGACTTAATCAGATTTTCTCTGTTGTATTTGAAATATTTTAAGCTAAGAATGGTTATTGATTTTCGGCTACTAAGTTGACCAATTAGGTTTCTATTGAAAGGTGGTTTGTCCTTTTATTGTGTTGTTTGAATCATTTATTGATGTTGATTAGTTATGATCTTGGCTCTTGTTAGGTGTTTCTACCACCATGCAGAACATACCAGCTGTATACTCTCTGCCTCAACCTACCAATAACACCAATGCAGAGAATGCAGACTTCTCAACACCACTGATTAATGGATCTGATAGGAAGAGAAAGGATACTATAATCGTGTTGGATTCATCTTTAGCTGCAAAGAAATCTCGTGGCAACTCATCCAACTGGACAATTCCTCTCCAAGGTATAGTATTCTCATAGCTTCTCCATCTGATTACTACCTGCTTTGTCTTTCATAAGTCCTCAAATAGTCAAAAATATTTTTGGTATGTCCCTCATTGCCAGGTCAAAACACAATGCCACAATCTTATAATGCTGTCAGTGGTCAAATAGTTGCTCGGCCATCTTCTGCAACCCACATATCACCCGGGAACTACACAATCAGTGGATCACAGGCTCAAGGTTCTGCCGTTGCGAAATGCTTATTTAACCAGCCTCCAGTTTCTGTTCCCACCATCAATTCACCAGTTCTAGAGACACCTATTATCAGAGAAAATTCCTCTCATGCTAATATATATAAATCCCCTCCTGATATTTCTTCGGTTTCAGCTAGCAATGGGGAGGTTGAACCAACATGTTACACTTTAATATCAACCAAGAGAGTTATGGTTAGCCCAGCAAAACAAATGGCTTATATAGAGAGGAGCCAATGCATTTCTTCTCTTGTGAAGATGGATTCGGACAAGATAAGTAAGAGGGAACATGTGAGAAGCATATTGGACTTTGATGCCTCGAAAGTGCCCGGGAACTTGGACAAATCATTGCCTGCTGAGATTCCTGCTTCCGAGTCTGCAAAGGAGGTTGACTTATTTGACTCTGATTTCCCTAACTTAGATGCCTTGGGAGTGGATGACTTCTCTCTCACTGAAATGTTAAGAGATCTAGAAATCCCTTATGAAGGCATTGATTTTTCCTACAATCCAGCAACAGACCTTCCTAAGTGATAGATATTGGGCTGTATTGGGCTTTCTGTTATTGGGCTTTGTTTGTTTCTTTCTGTTTGGGTAATATTGTGTTGTTTGTATTCTGTTTTGAGTTTCCTGCATTATATAATGCATTATATAAGGAACTCATCTTCTTCTTGTGAAATATAATTCAGTTTACAGAATGCATTCAATATACAACTTTATAGTTTCTTGTTCAAAGAATTCATTTTCTTCTTCATCATTTATGTTTCTTTCTGTGCTTATCCTCATCTGTCTTTAGCCTTGTCCTCTGTTATTAGTATATAAGCACCATTCTGTACTTTTATCATTCACTTAATCAATCTATGATCAAAGCATTACTTTCTTTCATCTCTGTTTCTTTCTTTCAAAGCTATAGTGTTTACATGGTATCAAGAGTCTTGATCTATGGCAGGGACCTCATCTTCTTCATCATCCTTCACATCTTCTTCCATTTCTTTTACCTCTCTTGAAATTCAATCTTTCAATGATCCCATTGTCATCAAACTGGATGTGTTTACACTGAGGATAATGCTTCAGGGTATTGTTTCTTTTCAATGCTGCAAAGTTTCTCAATAGTCAATATTATTAGTCCAATGCTTTTATATGAACTCTTTTTTCATTATTTGAACAGACCATCTCACGAATGTATGTTATATTGTGCTTTCAGTGAAAAAATTGCCAGTGCTGTTCAGATAAGGAGAATTGATAGAGACAAATTGAAGGATGAGATGCACAAGCTGACATGATACTATGCTTGCTGCAGGAGTTGCTTGAGAAAACATATACCATGCACTCTTCTATGGTGTTAACTGCTAACATCATTCATTGATTCCTTAGCCTATTAGTTTGTTTGGTCACCAATGCAATCTTTCTTTGAGTATGTTTTATTTTTTTCTGGTTCAGCTTTAGCTGTTGTAAACAGTTAAGCTTGCATATTTTGATCTTGTTTCTTCTATTCTACATAATCAACTTTAGTGTTTGTTTTATTGTTTTATATGTTTATAGATTTTTGGTTCTGGGAATTCACTTGAGTGCAAAGTTTTAGCCTTATCAGCTCCTAATTAATTACTGTCAAGTTGAATTGCAAACTCACAGTTTCCAAGCTTGTGTATATCATTAAAAGCTTAATGGAGCGGCTAATCCTTCTTCCTTCCAAAGGGCTCCATCTTTATTCACTTGTTACCCTTGAACATTATTTGTAGTGCGAATCCCTACAAGAATGATTAAAATTGTTAAAGCTATTTAATTTTTGGAACATTCAACACTCATTTAGGTTGTAAACGATCATTTAACGGAGAGACTAATGTGTCTTTGTTTGTGCAAATTTCAAGAACTACGAATGAACTAAGAACATCTCAGGGACTAATTTATCCTGTGCGATAGACCTTGAGGATCAATTGAAGTTTTAGTCATTATTTTATTTCTATGCTTGGACCTAAAAAATATATATTTTTATAAAGAATTATAATTTATGTATTTTTAACTTGCAAATTTATTTTATCTTAACTATATATTAATATATATACACACACTAAGCCCACTATCCAATATCTTTAGAATTTGTCAACTAGTATCAACAAATGCAATAGTTTAAAATAATAGTATATTTTAATGGTCCTTATTTATAAAGAGATTTTTTTTACACTATAAAATCAGTCATCATATGAAAAATTCAACTTTTTAAAATACATTAATCCAACATTTTAATAGTTGAATAAAAAATTTTAAAAATTGAATTATTATAAATAGTGATTGATAATGCACTACTAGAAAAAGACTAAATAAATGCGAATTTTTTTTGCGAAATGTTAGCTGTGAATTTTTTTCATAATAAAAAAAATTGTAGCTAATTTCACAAGTAACTTTTCTATTGAACGAAATTTGCAGCAATATATATACATATACAATGTACTGATATTATCAATGGAAAGGGAGAGTGATTTTTGCACCTTTTACCATATTTGTTTAAATAGGCATTGTTCTGGCTGTATTTGCTTCTTGTCTTGCTTTATTGGCTTCCATATTTTGTTTGTTGTTAATTGCATCTACTCCAATAACAAAATTATTGATATGCTATTTTTAAAGAATGTCAAATACAAGTGTAAAGAATAAGTGTAATTATATGAACTGTTAAAGTTTACTCAAACATAGTATAATAAGAAGTATTCTTTTCATGGGACATTTTAGAATAATATTATTTAAGATGTGCAGCTAATGGTAGAACCAGGCCTTAAAGCCTATATGTTTTCCATTTCAACAAATTGGATGCCACTGTCAAAAGGTAATCCTTATGAGTGTAATAAACATGAATCATATGTGCCAACTAATGAGGATAACAACTCTCATAACTAACACAAACAAATATCAGATGAAAACTAACCTAACTAAACTAACATAACAATATGTAAGTAATGTCTATCCTTCTATAGCCCCCTCAAACTTAGGGAGTGATTACAGCTTGTTTGGTTTAAATTTGGGTAGAATTGATTTTGAAATAATTGATGTTGAAAGAATTGAATTTGAGAAAATTGATTTTAAAATAATTGATTTGTGTTTGGTAATGATTTTAAGGATGTAAGTTTAAAGAAGTGTAATTACAAGAAAGGATATTGACCTATTTAAAAAAAAATTGAGTTTAATTTTGATGCACTGACAGTGTAAAAGTATTTTAGACTGTCGTCCAATCAAAATGTTCTGGAAGAGCTATAATTTTGTCCTGAAGGAACAAAATTCGTCATTAATGATGCATTACTGTCTACTAAATCGCCAAGAAACTTATTGAGTTTCAAAGATATTCGTCGAAATGGATAAGGGAATAATGAGTACCTTCATATCACAAGTTGTGATTCCAACAAGAAAGTTGTATTAGAAAAATTACATTCGTTTTCATCTGGTCTTTATTACACTAAAATTAGTGTAATTGAATCACATGTTATTGTAAACCAGAAGTTTACTATCATTTGGCATGATCGATTGGGACATCCAGGAGAAATAATGATGCAAAAGATTATTGAAAACTCGTATGAACATTCATTAAAGAATTAGAAGTTTTTTCAATGTATTGAGTTTTCCTTTGTTACATTTTCTCAATTAAATATATATTTATATATTATATGGCCTTAACCAATAGATTGAATTTGAACCTCTTGTATTTCCAGAAGGAATTCAATGTGATATATGTGGATTAATTAATCCACTATTGGACCTTTCAAATAAGTATGATAGATGCATCTATGAAAATGGTCACATATGTGCTCATTATTAAGTTCGTGATATACTTGCACAAGTTGTTAAGAACACTAATTTTGATAAACAACCAAAATGGTGATATGGTGAATTTATTTCTCAAGCTTTTGATACTTGTAGGCCAATATTGTATAAATTGAACATCCAATTATGCATGTTCATAGAAAGAGATGACTAACATAATAAACTAGTAATGCATGCACACTTTGTTTATTCAACATACTTAATTGCGATTAGTTGTATTTGTTAGGTTTGCTTGGAAGTCTCACATTGAGCAAAACACAAAAGGGTGGAGTGTGTTATGGTTATATATAGGAACCTAAGTTATGGTTTCTAAATGCACCAAGTCAAAAACACTCAATATAGTATTTGATTTTTATTTTTCTTCCTATTCTTGTGTTAGAGTTTGGGAAGGGTAGTTCAAATATTAGGTTGGAGAGTATGGGTGTAATGGGGTGTTGTAACAATTTTCACATAGTGTTATTTTCTGGTTGTCATTAGGCAACTGCCGTGGTTTTTTCTCCGATTTTGGAGTTTCCACGTAATTATTTGTGTTGCGCTTGTGTTTTTATTTTCTCTATTTTAAGATTGTTTGTCAAAAAAATTCCCCAAATAACCCTCACTCATTTGCTTATTCATCCAACTATCCAAGTACTATGGTGAGCTATAATTTTATTTGTCCCAATATACAAGTTTGGATGCATAAATAAAGATATTAAATCATAATACATTATGAAGACACAGAATAGAATCTCTCAAATATCTCTCCAACCTCGTGCTTAATTTTTCTGATCATTATTTTACCACATACATATAAATTTTTGTCTCTTTATAAGTTTATATACAAAAGATAACCTAACATATTATATTTAGTATTTATTATATCAAATATAGATATGGCAATAATAAGAAGCAAAATCCACTCCAACTTTCATATATATACTAGTGTATATACCCGTGCTATGCACAGCCAAAAAAAGATATTTATATATATCTATTTTTTATTATTTATCTATTAATTATGTATTATTTTAGTTTTATGTTGATCATGATTCTAAAAATAGTAATAAATTTGGTAAAAGAATTGATTTAATCATAAACCGTTACGTTTCAATTCAAATTGTCCTACATAGAGAAATACATTAGATGAAGCCCATACTGAAGAAAAGATAGTAGTAAAATTAAAACTAAATAATTTTAAAAATCAAGAAGTTAAAGAATTGTTGTAGTTCTAGTCACACGATTCATACATTTGACAACAACAATAGTGATGATGATGACTAATGGAAGATTAAAAATAAGAGTAGTTATAAACAGATTTGCAATTTAAGGAATATAAAGGCAAGTCGATCACATTAGTCATTCAAGTAAAAAAAGATAGAATATGAACTTATTGTTAAATAGATTTATAATGGGAACATACAAAATATATTTTTTGTCTCGTTGAAAGTTGATTTATACTTTATACCTTTCTTTGGCACTTTCAATAGTGATATTTGAGATTACATAAACATCGTCTTATTCAAATTATTCTTTGAATTAAATAGATAGACATGATAACCTTAGTACATCATATCATGTTGCTGGGTTACAATTATAAGTAAATAATAAATCAAACATTAAAATTAAGTTGATTCTATTTTACAAAGAACAAATAAAAATAATGGATGAAAGTTGATTTCATATAACAATCGAAAAATTATGTGTATAAATGAAAATATTGAGAAATACAAATAGTTTGAGAAAAAATAAACAAACACTAATATTGAGAATATAATTGAACAGTCGATTTTGAAAGAACTTATTGTCAACCTCTTTCAGATATGAATCTACCTGATTCAGAAGGGAAGAACTTGCATTGGTATCTCAATTTGAATTCAAACATGGGTTTGATTCACATTTTCATATATCAAGATCATTTCAATGCTAGACATGTTTTTTTTTTTTTTTTTTATCTCTCATTCCATGATAGTCCAACTCAAATGCTTATTACCCTATAACCAACAAACTCCATTTTTTGTCATATGAAATTTCTTTCAATTTGATATCATTGACAAAATCAATTTTGAAGCCATGTTGGTAGAGTATTCTTAAGGGAAAAATATGCAAACTAACAAAGATATTCAAGTGATGATCGATGTTACAATTTAGTAAGCAAATTTCTATTTTTTATTTTTAATGTCTAATCAATTACTATTAATAAAAATAAAGTGTAACTGAAATCAAATAACTACTTATTAATAATTTTCATCAACCTAATACTTAATGAAATTGAATTGACATGTACTATAAAGTTATGACATGTGAAAAGGTATATTACATACACATGGTTTTAAATGATTAGAAATATAAAACATATTTTATTGAAATAAATTGATGCTCACTTAATAAAATCGAATTGATGTGTAATATAGAGTTATGTAAAGAAGATTATAAAAAGTTATATACATATGAAAGGTCAAGAGTTTTGAATGCTTTAATAAATATTAAGGTCAATAATAATAGTGATTACAATATTAAAGTAATTAGAATAAAAAATTAAAAATTATATATAAAATGAATTTTATAAGAAAAAATCTAAGCATGTCACATCATCAAAGTTAACTTGAGAAGCAATTTGGATGTGCCACCTCATAGGTGCATAACCCAACTTTAGTATTATATATATGATATGATATATAATATATAATATAAGATTCAAATATTCTTACAATCTCCCACTTGATCCATATGACGACATGAAGATTCAACAACCATAAGTGCACTTTTCATTGAAATAATCAAGTCATCATCCTTAATTGAAATTGAATCAATTGAATCATGGCGGTCTATGTCAATAAACAATATATTCCTTTCATATATCACAATTAACTCAAATCAAAGAACTTTAATTTAATCAAAGTCTACTATAATCTTTAATTTTAAAATATAATATGTTATCACACTAAATAATACATGTACATAACATAACGTAGATAACAAATAAAATGAGCAGAAACATAACTTTAATTAAATTCATAAATGTCTGAATAACTATACATATGCATACATATGATACTACTGATCATCCCAAAAGTATATCTTATTTTATTCAATTCACCTTGTCAAACACAATGCACCCGTTTTTTCTTTTGCGTTGATTGAGTGCTTAGAAAAATGCTACTTGATAATAATACACATTTATTCATTTTTTTACTCATTTAAAAAGTTGACAAGTTTTATGAATATGTTGACAATTTGTCATCATGTTCATAAAAGTTATCAACTTTTAAATAGATGAAAAATGGGTGGATACACTGTTATATGTACAAATAGTGCTTATTGCTAAACCACTTCTGCAATCCAACCAAAATGTCCACCGAACACAAAACCAACTTCGACGAAGACGACGAAAAGAAAAACAAATTCAATTAAAAAAAGGACAGTTACGCGTCACTGTCCATTGAGTTAGTATACGTACATACTTATGCAATTGACCTCTTCTCTCATTAATTACAACATTAAAAGTTTGAGCTGTTGGTAATTCTTATTATTTATGATATATTCAAGATGTTTTGTTGACTTAATTAATCTAAGAGTTCATATTCTTCCTGGGAGTTTCCCATTGTGGGCGCTAAGACATGATTAAGCTAAAATTTCGTATATTTATTTGGATTTTGCTAACAAGTGTCCTTAGAAGGGCACTTATTAAGGAAGCAAAATAGGAAAGTTTTGTATTGAAAATACTCACTTTCCTATTTTGAAAGAATAAAAGTGAGTATTTCCAATACAAAACTTTTCTATTAATAACAAGCACTTGTTAGCAAAACCCTATTTATTTTAAGAATTTTTCTAACAATTGTCCTAATAATATTTGATGAGAATATTTAAAATGATAAATTTTAAAAAATTTCAAATATAAGGGTAGATCTATTATATAAAAAAATATAATATATAATTTTAAAATAAATATTTTTTATTTTCTTAATAATAGTTTTTAGGATATTTATTAACAAAATCTTTATTTTAATTAATTCTTACATTAAATATTAACACGTGTATGTTTTATTGAAATAAGCTATTTAAAAATCACAAGTAAAAAAATTAGTATCTTGTCAACTTTTTTTAATTTTAAAAATAATATAATTTTCATTCAACTATCAGTGTATAATTATTTTATATAGTTTTTCAATCATATATTGTCACGTAAGTTATAATTGAATTTTATCTCTCTCTTATTACCTAAAAAGTTATATAAAGATAATAATTTAATTGAATGACAGTATAAAATATATTTACACTATAAGTGTAACAAAACTAAACTCATTTAAAAAATAAAACATACTTAATAAATATAAGAAACTTGATTTAGATTTCTTTTTTCATGCTACGAGTCATCGAGAGTGGCGTGATTGTGTCTTCTTCACTTTACATTTTCACCTGTATTACTTGGAAGGATCCATGAGGAAAAGATGTATACACCAACCTTCATTTATTTTTTAATTGAATAAGTTGACAATAGAAGATTTCGTGTCAATTGCAATTAAGTTTGACATAAATATAAAAAATTATGTATTTACTTTTATGTACATTTAGTATAAAATATTTTATATAGTTGTTTAATTATTATTATTCAATTATATATTATTATATTAGCATAGATGATTAAATTTTCGGATGAAGTATTAAAAAGGAACATCAAAGATTTTTTTTGACAAATTCAATTATCAAAGATGTTTTTGATAAATTAATCCATGGAAGATTGTCTAAGAGTGACAAACTGCATCAATCTAAGATCGGGTCAACAGACATTTTGTCACATTTAAACAATTTACCAAGAGTTATTTTTGTCAAAAATATTTTTTGTGGTCAGATTTGTCAATGACAAAATCTTTCGTGTTATTTTTTATTCTTCACCCAAAATTTTATATTCTTACTATTTAAAAATCATAAAAGTTAATAGATATGGTTGTATGATTATGAAAAATAAAAATTTATATAACCAAAATTAGATTAGAAAACCATATATTACCTTACCACATTATTTGACTCAATTATTACTTGGTAATATATAAATCTTATAAATAAAAGTATAGATCAAACAATATAATGTAAAATTATTTCACGTTTTCATTGAACATAAATTTTTTTATTAATATTCAATAAAGAGTTTAAATATTACAGATGAGTTAGTGTAAAACATGATACTGATATTTAAAACAAATTTTTTTCTCTTAAGTACTTTTCTTGGTAAAAAAATTCTTTTAAAGAGATAATTAATATTAATATATCTCTCCATCTCTTAATAATTGTAAATATATTTTTTACAAATATTGAAAAATTAATAAATATGGAGAGGGAGGAAGTATCACAATATCATTTGGCCGTCATCAATACATAGCAATTGAACTCTCTAATAAATTCAATGATTACTTGATACAGTGATACAGATATTTACATAAGAAATGTTCATATAACCTTAAGATTCTCATTGTTAATAAACTATCTAATTAAATTTGTATTGGAGTGTGCCAGTGTGGTTGGTACCATGTATATTCAAGGGATAAAATATTTTTAGTTATTTTTCTTTAAAGACTAAATATCCATTTTAGTTATTCAGAAATATCATCGCGGGATAAATTGGTCCGTCAATTGAAAAGTTTAATTTGATCATTCAGACTTTAAAAAGGAGGACAAATTCGTTATTCCGTATGTACATGTCCGTACAACAAAGAAACCATTGTACGAACATGTACGAATGACGAATTTGTCCCCTTTTTGAAATGTGAAGGACCAATATTGGATTTTCAAATTCTGATGGACTAATTTTCCCACAATGTATTTCTGGACTACCATTTTGAGTATTTAATCTTCTTTAATATGTGCACTTTCAGGAATTCGAACTTATATATCTCATTTTCATGGGTTTAAGTTACTTGCTACTCGTTGATCAGCTTCTTGGTTGATACTAGCTATTATATTATTATTATATATGATGGACCATAGACTAATCATAAAAAACTAGTGTGAACTTGGAAGAAATGGATGAAAACAAACTTTTACACAAGTTGACTTGACCTTGCTGGGTTCCTTCTAACTACACCCCCTTTTCTTTCTCTCTTAACTCAAATTTGCAATTTGTTTTGTTGAAGAGATGAATCCTGAGGTATATATGAACAAAGTTTCATCACTAATGGTATTTGTAGAGGAAAAAATAAAAAAGTTGATACCTTGATATTTCATTAGATGGTTCTTTTCCTCTGAATCAGTCATCAATGACAGAGTAGTTAACAGTTACCTGCATTATCAACTTTAGAGTTTGCAATTTGCACACCCCTTCAAGTTGTTCTTGCTTTCCCAGAAATTTTCATTGGTTGCTGAATTGTGGGTCTAGTCAAAGTTGTGAGCTTTTTGTCCTTATTGTCTTGTTCTATAGAATGATTCTTGATTCTTCAGTTTCCCCAAGCTATATATAAATTTATGACTCATGCATGTGTTTTTTTCCTAATTTTTTTTATCATATATTCTTTTGGGGGAATTTTGCAGCTGGAGACTTGGACAGCTTTGCTTGCAATTTTGTGCTTTTTGGGGTTTATTCTGAAAGAGAGTATTATGGGAGGAAAGAGTTCAAGAGAATCTGGTTCTGGTGGTAGGAGGCATATTTCTTCTTCATATGGGTCTGGTGGTTCTTCTTCATCTTCATGGGATGATTATGGAGGAGGGTACAGACAACAACCACAATACACTCCTCAGCAGAATAATCCATATCAAACACCACATCATCATCACCACCGTTCATCAGCACCATCATATTATGACTATCCACAGCCAAAGAGGAAGCTTGATAGGAGGTATTCCAGGATAGCTGATGATTATCACTCACTGGATGAGGTAAAATAAATTAGCTCATTGCATGGAGATTTTTTTTTCTGTTATTATTTTTTTGAGTGAATATCCTATTTAGTCGCTCATGATTAATTTCGAGGACAATTGAGTCCCTTATGATTTAAAAGTGACAAAATAGTCCTCCAAAATTAATTTTATAGGACACTTTAAGTAACAATTTAGTTCTTCTATTAAGTTTCTGTTAACTTGAGTTACAAACATGACACAACTTAGGTTACATGTCATACAATGTGTCATACACATCACTGCAACTCAATTAACAGAAATTTAACGGAGGGACTAAGTTTTTATTTAATGTATCCTACAAAATTAATCATGAGGGACTATTTTATCTATTTTAAATCTTGAGAGACTAAATTGTTCTCAAAGTTACTTTTGAGGGACTAAATAGGATATTTACTCTATTTTTTATCATCCTTGATGTTTTGGCTTTATCATTATCATTGACCTTAATGAGTTTTGCTGGAGGGCCAAAGGCACTGTTTCTATCTTTGACTTAAATAAGTGTATTTCCTACCGTGATAATGTGAATGCCATCAATATCAAGTTTTAGTCTCATCACAAAAGGGGAAAATAGAAAGATAGAAAAAGAAACGGGACCAATTTTTTCAATCTAATTGGGCCAAAATAGATGATGTGAAATTGTTCTGCCTGAAATCAGTCAGAGATAACCTTTCTGCATATGTACTGTGAGAATTGAAATATTTAAAGCTTTGGATAGTAAATAATAGGGAAAATTACACTGACGTTCCCTAAGATTTGGTAAAATATCTTGCGATGGTATCAAGGGTTTAGGGAAAGAAACAAAAGAGAATAATTTAGAGAAATGGGATACTGACATATTGATTTTCTGTGTATGTTAAGTTACAAAGGTTCCTAATATATAAAACATGAGGTAGCTAAATTAGGAAATTGTTGGTGTATTCTCTAGAGGACCAATCATACCTTCGATGTTATGACATTTTATTTATATTTATTTATATATATGAGACATATTATTCATTAACTCTTTTCTTGTATTCACTTAAAAATTGGGCAAATTACATTAACTTCCTCTAGGGTTTGGAAATTCACCCCAATTCCCCACAGTCAATTTGGATGGAATTGACCTCCTATTGGATGCAACCAACTTAAAAGGTATAATGTTCAATGGAGAGGAGAGTGATGTAATGATTTCATAAACTTAGAGGAAGGCAGTGTAATGATGTCACAAAGTTAGGGAATTCCAGAGCAGATTTTACAAATACAGGAGAGTTGTTTTGAATATCACAAATCTCAGTCGAGGTTAATGTAATCTTCCCATTAAAAATATTCACAACTAATTGTACAAGCAGTTATACGAAATTATATGTAATCGCTCAATTAAGATTACAATTCTTAAATTTGATAGATGTCCATAGTGGAACAGAGCATTGCTAGAGGCACACAAAAAAATCAGCCAAAACAGCCAACAAATAGAAATTTGGGCCACAATTATCCAGCCCATTAAAAATTTACTCATGATTAAAAAACTATTTGGCCATAAAATGTTAAATGGGCTTTGTTGGCTGTTTTGGCCAGTGTTATTCCCCAAGCATGCATTTGTGTATATTTTGGTTAAGGGTAGTAATCTATTCGCACTTTAGACAAACAAATACCATTTTTACAACTTCAAAGAGAAAGTACACATCTATTTTTTTCAAATGATGGACCTAGTTGAACACAGGTTACTGCTGCTCTTGCAAATGCTGGACTGGAATCTTCTAATCTCATTGTTGGCATTGATTTCACAAAGAGCAATGAGTGGACAGGTTTATACTATAGCTCACATTTTGATGCTTTAACTTTCTGCAGTGAATTGTAATGCTAACCATATACTTTCCTTCGAAAATCAGGGAAGAGGTCATTCAATCGAAAAAGCTTACATCACATTGGAAATGGTCATAATCCTTATGAACAAGCAATCTCAATTATTGGAAAAACTTTATCTGTTTTTGATGAGGATAATTTGATTCCTTGTTTTGGATTTGGAGATGGTAATGCTAAATGTTAATTTATGTGCTTTTCCTAAGAAGATTAACTTCCCAGATTGCAACCATGATCGTGTTTCTTTGTCTTTTTCTAACAGCGTCAACACATGATCAAGATGTATTTAGTTTTCATTCAGACGAGAGGTTCTGCAATGGGTTTGAAGAAGTTTTGGCACGATACAGAGAACTTGTTCCTCGCCTCAAACTTGCAGGTTTTGCCTCCACCAATTATTCTAGAGTCTAGACAGAATTTTGAATTAGGCTCACTTTAACACAGCTGCATTCATGTGACAGGACCTACTTCATTTGCCCCTATGATTGAAATGGCTGTTACTATTGTTGAGCAAAGTGGGGGCCAATATCATGTATTGCTAATAATTGCAGATGGACAGGTAACTCGTTTAATTCACAGTTCATACTGTTGAATGTACGCCTTTAAGTACTTTGAATCTTCACCAGTTATCTTAATTTCATATCATAGATGAAGAAACTAAAACGGTTTGCCTTTGTAATATGCTAAGACCGAAATTGCTTGCCTTAGTGTGAGTTTGGTAAAGCTTATTGAGCAAGTGCTCCTCCTCTCAAAAAGCATAAGCTCTTCTTTTGTGTTTGGTAACTTAAAAAGCCAAGGAGCTTTTGCTCCTAGCTTATGAGAGTCAAGGGTGCTCCTAGGAGCCATTAGGACTAGCTTTTTGAAAGCTCAAAGAGCTCAACAGCTTTTTAAGAGCCACAACATTACCAAACCAAACCTTAGTAGTACTAGTGCTCATAATGCCGCCGATGCTTCGTTAAATGATAATAATCTATCACACATATTTCTAGTTTCTGACTATGCTAGGGCTTCAAAAACTGATACGAGCATATTTCCGCAGGTGACGAGAAGCGTTGACACACAGCATGGACACTTGAGTCCACAGGAACAGAAAACAATAGATGCAATAGTAAAAGCCAGGTAAGTTTTTCTGATTTCCTTTCTGTTGTGTACCATTCTGCATCAGTACTTATATTCTGTCTGAATTGGCAGTGAGTATCCACTGTCAATAGTTTTGGTGGGAGTTGGAGATGGACCATGGGATATGATGAGGGAATTTGATGATAACATCCCATCTCGAGCATTTGACAATTTTCAGGTTTGGTGTAATTCTCTTAGTCTTCTTAACTTTACCTATTTAAATCGAGTAATGCTACATGTACAGTATAAAATCAGCCACCATCAGCCACCATCAGCCACTAAATGTAATAATCCAACATTTTGAAACTAGTAATCCAATTTTTATTATTATACATTAATCCAACATTTTTAAAAGTTGGATTACTAGTTTCCAAAATGTTGGATTATTACACATGGTGGCTGATTTCGTGGTATACACAAATTATTTCTCATTTAAATCTTCTTATTATACTGAAATATGGTATTATCATTTTTTGGCTGGATGTAGTTTGTGAACTTTACTGACATAATGTCAAAGAATGCTGATCCAACCAGAAGAGAGACAGAATTTGCTCTTGCAGCTTTGATGGAGATACCTTCCCAATATAAGGCAACCTTAGAACTCGGCATATTGGGGTAATCTAATGCATGAATATCATTCAATCAAAATATGGTATTATAGCTTGTTATGTAAGGTTTTGCTGATGTGATATCTTAATCTGAAATTCTCATATCTCCATTGTTAAACGAAGTTCACGGAGGGGACATTCACCAGATAGGGTTCCGCTACCGCCACCCCTTTATGACAGGACTTCTTCTAGCCTCAGCAATAGATCGTTTCGGTCAAACAGTTTTCAGCAGAATTCACCACTACATAGTGGCTATGATAATAGAGGTCAAACAGAACCATCTTCAAGTTCTTTATATGATAATAAGGTATTAAGACCATGATTTCCCGCCTAAGAAGCATCTTTTATTTGATTCATGATCATTTGTGTCACTTTCAACACTAGTTTACTTATGACACGGTTAACCGCAGGTTTGTCCGATTTGTCTTATGAATGTAAAGGATATGGCATTTGGTTGTGGTCATCAGGTAACCAGTTAACTACATGCTGCCAATTAGTCTTTCAATAATGCTTGACGTATAACAGAAATACGTCCATCTTGTATCCAACGTTTGTTATCCATGTTACAGGATGTGTGCTGTACGTAAATCACATATATGTATAGCACACATCCTGTAACATGGATAACACACGTTGGATACAAGTTGGACGTATTTTTGTTGTACATCAAACATTTAATCCAAGGGTGTATGAGAACAGAAAAGTACTAACAATATTATTACTTTTCTCCCTTTTCCATCCATTTTCTTTCATCACAGACTTGTTGCGATTGTGGACTAGACCTCGAATTTTGCCCCATTTGCCGGAGCACAATCCACACTAAGATAAAGCTTTACTAGTTAGCTATCAAGTTCAGAAATCAAGTGTCATTTTGATGAAGAGTGATGTGCAGAATTGGTCTAGATCTTGAGAGATAGGGTGCTTGTATATTAAAACTACATTTACAATTTTGAATATTTTTTAGTCAAAACTAGTGTGCCCGGTAAGAAAGAGTTGTTTATAGAAAGAATGGACCTTACCCAGTTATCCCATTGTACATATATTTAGTTTGCGTTAAGAGAATCTCTCGTGTTTCATAGTAAACTGCTTGTAAAAAAATAATAATTGGTTGCACTGTTTTAAAATTAATTTTGATTTTCTTCTAGTCTTTGTTATATGGGACAAAGTGTTAGGCAACAAAGGGTCAACACGAACACAAAGTCAACATAGCGAAGATGAGGATACTTTGATAGATAAGTGATCACATAAAAAAAGACAAGATAAAAAATGAAAGCATAAAGAAAAGACTTGAAGTAGTCTCTATAAGTATGACGAAAATCTCACTTTAGATGATATAGTCATGTGGAAAGAAAATAAAGAGAACATCCAGTCAAGAGGGTGGATCAGATGAGAGATATATACCACGATAACTAGGGGTAGAGAGAGACCAAAAAATGGTATCAAGAAAGATTTGAGAATTAATAACCTAAATCCTAACATTATTGACGATAGAGTCCAATGACGTCGTTTGATCCATGTAGTCAACTCCACGTAATGAGACAAAACTTATTGTTGTTGTTTCGATTCATGTGTTGTCTCAGCAACTAAATTCGTGTAACTTCATTCTATTTTTATATATTCATTGTTAATGACCCTGTAAAGTGGAATCACACTGAGTTCATGCTACTAATTCAAAATTAAATTGTAAATTATTTTCGAAATAATTTCTTAGTATGCTCTGTGATTGCAGTATTGTCTGATCTTCCACATTAGAAAAGAATTATTTCTGATTTCTTGGAAAGCAACATTGGAAAGTGTGATTCTGTAGTAGTGTTGTTTTGGAAAAGTTCTGACTAAGGAAAGACTTGGTACTTAAGCGTGTCCGGAGTGACCCACCCCTTTTTCCTTGGAATCCTCCTAACACACGATTTACGGATGATTCACATTATTTCAGCAAACAATGGCAATGTCAAGTTTTCAAAGTGCGAAGCTTGACATAGAGAAATATGATGGAAAAATAAACTTTGGCTTGTGACAAGTACAAGTCCAGGATGTATTGATACAAGCAGGTTTACATAAGGCCCTATCAGAAAAAAATTCTGGCATGGAGAATGACAAATGGGAGGAATTAGATTTGAGAGCTACTAGTGCTATTAGTCTGTGTTTAGCTAAAAAGTTCTTGCAAACGTTCAAGGAATAAAAGAAGCCAAAACACTGTGGGAGAAACTTAAAAGATTATATCAAACAAAGGGAATCTCGAATCAGTTGTTGCTGAAGGAGCAGTTCCATTGTTTGCGCATGGATGATCATACAAAAGTCTCTTATCATCTTAGTGCTCTTAATAGTGTAGTCTCAGAATTAGAGGCTATTGACGTCAAGATCGATGATGAAGATAAGACACTAAGGCTGATATTGTAACTTCCATCTTCCTATGAACATATCAAGTCTGTTTTAATATATGGGAAGGAAACTATGAATTTTGAAGAAGTTGCAAGCAAAATTATTTCTGAAGAAGGAATAATGAAAAATGACGGGAATCGTGGCTAGGGGAGAGAACTATGGGAGAAATGTCCATGCAAAGACTCCGACGTGTTGGAAATGTGGTCAAAGTGGACATGTGAAAAGAAATTGTCCAAATCGTGCGGTGTTAGAAAAAGACTCTTCGTCAGAAGTTTGCAATTTATCTCTCCTTGTGAGAGATGATGATGATCTTCTCTAAAATGTGAGAAGTGTATCCTCATGGCATAACCGCGATATCATAAGGTTTGCTAGTGGATCCACAAGTACACGAGCATTGGTTAGCAAGTGATGCAAGGTGTGGTGAAGTTGTGTTGATGGCTGATGAACTTTCAGATAAGCTAACATGGGAGTTGTACCATAAGTTTCAGCAAAGTTTCAACATGTATCAAGGTAAAATTCTTGGGATGGCTTAATTCCAAGTGACTGTACTCTTTATGGTGAAATATGATGATAGTTCTTTAAAACTATGTTTGTCGATATAAACAAAGTCAAATGAAGATGTGTTCCTTCTAATCAAGGTGAAGATTGTTGGGATTGCTTAGAAGTCCCACATTGGGCACAAAATCAAGAGGGTGGAGTGTGTTTGGTTATATATTGGAACTTAGTTTTTTCATTTTAGTGCACCAAGTCAAAAACACTCAAACATAATATTTGAGTTTAATTTTTCTTCCTATTATTGTGTTAGAGATTGGGAGGGGAAGTTCAAATATTAGGTTGGAGAGTGTGGGTATACTGTGGTGTGGGTATGGGTATGGGTATGGTTGAGAGAATAGTCTATGTGTTGTAACAATTTTCACATAGTGTTATTTTCTGGTTGTCATTAGACAACGACGGTTTTTTCTCCGATTTTGGAGTTTTCACGTAATAATTTGTGTTGCACTTGTGTTTTTATTTTCTCTGTTTTAAGGTTGTTTTTCAAGCGGGAAAGTAATTTTTCCCAACAATTATTTCTATGAATAAATATTTCAACTTATTTTTTTATGAAAGAATAATTTGACAAATATAAATACAAATAGGACACATGACTTAGAGACAATATTAGAAGATATAATTTTCTAAATCATTAAAAGAACAAAATAATTTATTTGATGCTCATTGAAAGAAAGAGGATGTTGAAGGTTGTGTATGCACGAGAAGGGGGGTTGAATCGCGCTTAAGTTTTAAAATCTTTTCCAAAATGATTTTCTTTGAAATCAATACTTAGAGGTAAAACCTTCTAAGTTGCAACCGAATGGTTTCTGAGAAGGTAAAACTTCTGAGAAACTTTGCCTTCTAAAAATAGTAACCTTCTGAGAAAGTAAGAAGTGATTTACTAAAAGTGTTTTTAAGTGACTTCTTACTTACTTAGATTAAATTTCGAGTTAAGATGAGAAGATTAATTTTCACAAACAATTTCTTAACAGTTATTAGAAAGTAAAGAGTTCAAGGAAAAGAGAAATTCACACACAAAAATTTTTATACTGATTCAGTTCTAATTTAATCTACTACAGTCCTCAACCTTCAATTGAGATTTCCTTAGATATTCTTCTTATTGCGCCTTCTCGGACAGCCTCATCTTTACAATTGTTAAGGATTTTCACCACCTCAACAACCTAAGGGGGATGTCTTTGCCTCTAACAACTGATGACTTGTTTGCCTTTAACACAAGGAATTTAATGCCTCACAACTCGAGGACTTTCTTCGCCTTACAATTTGAGGACTTCAATGCCTCCTAACTCGAGGACTTACGATTTTTACAAAGATAGTTTTTCTTTTGATAAAAACACTATCAAGATCTTAGTCACATTTGACTTCGAGAAATAACTTACACTAAGGCAAAAATAAAACAATAATAATCTAGAAGATTTTACAAAGTTACTTCTCAATTTTGAAAAGTCTTTTTAAGAAGGCTTTCAAAGTTTTTCACAAATCGGATTTCAAATAAACAGAATTTCAGCACTTTGATTCGTTGTGATTCTTGCTATTGAACTCACGCATTCTTCTTGTATTTATAGAGTCGAAATCCGTTGAGATTTGAAAGCTATTTGAGCTGATGTAGCTTGTGTAAACTCAGATCCTCTTCAGAACGGCTCCCTGCAGTGTCAGCACAATTTGAGGAGCTTTTCAGACTGTGCACAGTGCATGACTTCCAATACTCTTTAGAGAACATTCTAAACTTGATGAGAATTTTCCAAGTGTTTTGAATCCTGAGACTTGATCACTTCGAGAGAGTGCCTTCTGAGTGATGTACGCCTTCTAAGTGATGAACCTTTTGAGTGAAGAATCATCTGAATGAAGGTCCATCTAGGAGGTAGTCCTTATGAGAAACAAAATTTCTTACTGCCTTCTGAGAGTCTTTTTGAGTTTAATTTTGTTCTCTTTTCAGAAGTGCATTTTCAGCTTTGCTTCTGAGACACCATTTTTGAGTTCTTCTGAGCATTGAATATATCTTAAATTCCGAGGTTACTTGATGTAATTTTTAAGTCTCATTCGAATGGATGCTATCTTCTCATTAATTTCTCTAAGTACACACTTAGCACACATATTAGCTTTCATCAACCAAAATCTTTAACTTTTAATTCAAGGCTGTTATCATTAAAACATTTGGATTGCATAAGAGTAATTTTTAAATCTTAATTACTCTTAGAAGGGTTCTGGAGCTTACAGAGGTGAGTATAGTATAATAAGATTACATTTTAAGTGGAGGCACACAGTGAGAAGTAGTAGAGTAACATACAGTGAGAAGTAGTGGAGAATGGGTGAGCGTAGGGAAAGTGCTAGTGAGAGGGTTAAGGAGAGCGTGAGTGGGAAACACTATGGTGAGTGGGGTGAAAAGCATTGGGTGAGGGTAGTGCAAGGTCCAGTACAGGAGAAGCAGGAAAATGGTGAATGGACGTTGGTGCATAGGAGGAAAAATAGGGACATGCAGCAAAGGAAAAAGAGAATGCAGAGGATAGCAGATGGTACGTGCTTGGAGCATCGATGGATCACTGTCTTTGTTGATAATCTGCCGACAGCATCAACAAAGAAATAGGTGTGGAAAATGTTCGAAGAATGTGGAAGGGTTTTGGATGTGTTCTTATCTAGGAAGCAAAGGGTGAACTGCAAAGGCCCCTTCACCTTCGTTAGATATGGGGATAAGACCCAAGCCTTAAGGGCTGTGAAAATGCTGAATAATAGGCCATGCAGTGGGTCTCCCATCAAAGTATGCATTTCTAAATTCAAAAGAAATGAGTCTACGAGGGGAGAACATAAGGAAACAGAGTGGAATGATAGAAGGGATGTGTATACTGATGGAAGGGTGGAAGAGGCTAAAGAAAATAGATATTTCAAGCATTTCCCTGAATTGAATCCTAAGTTGGTGAAAGCTGCGAGCTATTTTGAACCAAAGGTGGTGAAGTCCAAAACATTCAGGGAGGCTGTAATGAGCCCACTAGAAGGTGAACAAGCAGAGAATCAAACTAAAAACGACTGGTGGATGCACGAGGAACAAACACATAGTAATCTTATTGTGAAGAAGCATCATTTGTGAAGAAGCATTCATTGTCAATGTGGATGTGATAAAGGAAAGGTTGATGTCATCATGGCCGACAATCACAAAAATAAGGTCGATGGGAATGAGAGAGGTTGTGATCACCTTTGAAACTGTAGAGGATAAAGATGCTGGACTAGGTCAAGGGAAAGAATTTTTGGAATCATACTTTAGTGATGTACGACCATGGACGACAGCTGAATTTTGCAAAACAAGAAGGGTCTGGTTAGATGTCATTGGTATTCCTCCTCATGCTTGGTGTAGGAATAATATTGAGAAAATTGCTAACCTTTGGGGAGATGTGGTGTACATAGACAGAAGTATCGGAGAGGGAGAAGACTTCTCCCAAGCTAGAGTCCTCATTGACTCAAGTTTTATCCATACTATCCAAGATTGGGTCCTTCTAACAGTAGGGAATAAACCTTATAATATATTTGTTTCAGAAGTTGGTGCAGAATCTATCTCCCTTTGGCGTATTGATGAGGGAAAAAATAAAATTCCTCAAGATATGTCAAAGTTGGTGGAGGAATCTGAGTCAGATGAACCTGAATATGAGCAAGGACTAGGGGTCCTTGATGAGAAGGATGGGGCAATGGCGGTGCAGAATGAAGATGTGAACAGTCAAGGTGCTGCATTTTACCAGGACGACGACAAGGGCATTAGGGTCTTTCAATTGGAAGAGGAGAAGACGTGCATGGCTATGCATAGTGGGAGCGGTGCTAATCTCGATAAAGTGGCGCATGCTGATGAAATTTCCAGTAAAGATGAAGAGTCCCTAGGTGATGTGGGGTCAAATTTGGTGGGCTCGGTGCAAAAAACATTGTCTTCCTCAGAATGCACTCCTATCCTCAGTGATGATCAAAGAACGGAGGATGTGGTCTTGGAAACCCAATCACAGTTGAAATCTGTCCCGCTTGACTATGTGGAGCCCCCTCCTGGGTTTGGGCCGTTGCCTATTGGAGTAGTTGGGCCTCAGCTGAGGCAAGTATGGAATAAAGAAAAATTTAAAAAAAAGTCCTCCAGGAGCTCTAAACTTATGAAAGTAAAGTTATCACGGGGTGGGCAATTTGGTGCAAAAAAAAGAAAAGCTCATGAGCCCAATATTGGTAAAAGATCTACAGTGGCCAGACCTTATATTTGTGAAAATGTATCCCCTTGTGGGTCAGCAAGCAAAACTAGGAGTGTTCCTTGCTCTGAAGATGATGATAGCATTTCGATGTCAGCTATGAAGGAAGTGAAGTGTGTGTGGAGCTTAAGCAAGGACCTGGGTATTTCAAGTAATGAAGATGATCTAGTCTTAAGTGTCTTATTTAAAGAAGAACTTGAGGTTAGAAGAAATAAAAGTAAGGTGGTCCCAATAACTCCGAATAATGTGCGAGGAACTATACCTGCGCATCGAGGTCAATTTGATGAAGGCTTGGATTGTGAGCCTGGTAGGTAGAAGGAAGAGAAGGGAAGGGTGTAAAAAAAGAAGTCATGTTTAATGAAATGCATTACATGGAATATTAGGGGTATGAAGGGTGGGGGGAAGATTGGATTTTTGAGAAAGTTAATCACTGAGAGAGAAGTGAATGTTGTGGGTTTGGTGGAAACTATGTTGGAAAACATTGATGAGAGCATAATTAGAAGGGTGTGGGGTGGAATAAACTATAATTGGTGTGTTGTTCCATCCTCAGGGCGTAGTGGTGGTCTGCTATTAATTTGGGAGCAAGGTTTCTTCGCATCTGAGGTGGTGTTTAAAGGTGATAGATGGATTCTCTTGAAAGGCTTTCTAAAAAATAAAGAGCTTGAATGTGCGATTGGACTAGTTTATGGTATGCATGACAAAGCTAGTAAACAAAAAATCTGGGAGGAGCTTGTGGCACTGAAAAATGAAGTTGGTGTCCCGATGATTATTATGGGAGATTTCAATGAGGTTCTCAACTTGGAGGAAAGAAGCAGTGGTTGGGGGGTTATTAGCTGTATAGAAGACTTCAGATGCTGGGTGGAGGATATGGGGTTAGTTGAACTGCCGCTGGTGGATAGGAAATATACTTGGAGAAGAGGGGGGGGGGTGTGCAGCAGGATAGATAGTGTTTATTTACTCTCTATGGCTGGAAGTCTTCCCAGACTTGTCTATAGAAGCTGTAAATAGTTCTAGATCAGACCATATCCCACTTATTGCTGGGGAAAAATCATGCAATTGGGGTCCAAAGCCATTTAGAACCCTTGACATGTGGTTGTTGCACCCTGAGTTCAAAAAGTTCATTGAAGGAGAGTGGAAGGCGCTAAGAAACCTTCACGGGTATGCAAAATTCAGGGGGCTAAGAGGTCCCATCAGGAAATGGAATGTGGAAACTTTTGGAAATATTGATAATAATATCAATATTCTGGAAAAGGAAATTGCAGAGGTGGAAAAATCTCTTGATTTGGACCCATCCAATGCTGATCTTTTGGCAAGGAAAACTGATATTCTTAAAAAACTTGATTTGTGGTATGAAAAAAAGGGTACATACTGGAAGCAGTTGGCAAAGGATAAATTTGCAAATGATATTGATAAGAATTCAAAGTACTTTCACCTCCTTGCTAATATGAAGAAGAAAAAGAAGAAGATTGAAAGTCTCAAAATCGGCAATGCAATAGTAAGTGATCCAAGGCGAGTTAAAAATGAACTGAGAAAACACTTTAAGGCTTTGTACTCTCAGCCAGTGTCTCCAGAATTACACTTCCCTCAATGCATGGTGCAGAGGCTGTCTTGTGAGGAAGCTTTCCTTTTGGAGTGTACCCCTTCAAAGGATGAAATTAAAAGACCAGTATGGGATTGTGCTCCCTCTAAAGCCCCAGGCCCGGATGGATTTAACTTGAAATTTATTCGAAATATGTGGGATATTGTGGGAGATGAGTTCTGCTCAATTGTCTTGGATTTTTTCATCACTGGTGAGATGCCAAAGTCCCTGAATGTTACTTGGGTTACGCTTTGCCGCAAGGTTGAAGGATCAAATGATGTTGGAGACTTTCGACCAATAAGCATGGTGGGTTCTTTTTATAAAGTCATTTCAAAGATTATGGCAGAAAGGATGAGGTATGTGATGCCAAAATTGGTGGGTGAAACGCAAACAACCTTTGTAAATGGAAGGCAAATTCTTGATGGAGCTCTCATAGCAAATGAAGTTGTACACTGGTTGCGCAAAAACAAGAAAGAAGGTGTTATCCTCAAATTAGACTTCAGAAAGGCCTATGACTCAGTCAGATGGTGTTTTGTTGATCAAGTCCTCAGCAAGATGGGTTTTGGTAATAAATGGAGATTGTGGGTCGAATCATGTCTTTCTACGTCGTCTATGTCTATTTTGGTGAATGGGAGCCCAACAAAACCGTTCGATCTTGAGCGAGGATTGAGACAAGGTGACCCCTTGTCTCCTTTTCTTTTCATTCTAGTGGCTGAAGTGCTAAATGGGATGATAGAAAAGGCTAAACAATTGGGTCATGTGAAAAACTTGGAAGTTGGGATGGACCTTGTGGGTCTTTCCCATTTACAATTTGCTGATGATACAATTTTATTCGCTCCTCTAGAAGATGATGTCATTGTAAACTACAAGAGGATATTGCAAGTCTTTGGGGTGATGTCCGGATTAAGAATCAATCTGGAGAAATCAGTGATCATTGTTTTCAGCCATGACGAATCTAGGCGAGTGGCTGCAGCAAGCTTGTTTGGGTGTGTGGAGGTACAATTGCCAATCAAGTATCTTGGAATACCTCTTGGAGCGAATCCGAAGAGGATAGAAACGTGGAAGCCAGTAATAGAGAAAATTGAGAATAAACTGAAAGGTTGGAAGGCCAAACTGATTTCACAAGCAGGAAGGACTGTCTTGATAAAGAGTGTCCTGAATAGCTTACCAATGTACTATTTGGGGTTGTTTCAAATGCCCAAAGCAGTAGCCAAGAAGATAATATCTATCCAGTCTAGATTCTTCTGGAGTGGAGATATGAATAGGCGAGGAATACCGATGGTACTTTGGAAAACAATTCAGCTTCCAAAGAATCAAGGTGGTCTTGGAATGGGGATATACTCAAAACGAATGCAGCTCTACTTTACAAGTGGTGGTGGCGTTTTACTCAAGAAGAAGCGCCACTTTGGAAGAGGATTATATGCTCGTGTAATGGATTGCAGGTGAATAATGAAACCCAACAATTCAGTGCTGTCAAAGGGTGTAATGTATGGAGTGAAATCTGTAATGTTAGGAAGAGTGATGAAGGGGTTGGACGTATTGTGGATAGCGGATGGTGGTTGATGGTAGGTGGGGAACAAAAGCAAGGTTTTGGCATGATAAATGGGTGGGAAATGATACTTTGAAAAACCTGTATCCAAGGTTGTTCATGATTTCGACCCAAAAGGAGTGTGTGGTGGCTGAATGTGGAATTTGGAATGGAAATGAATGGTCTTGGGCGTTAACTTGGCGTAGAGCTCTCCGAGAATGGGAATTTCAAGTTAACTTGGCGTTAAATTAGTAGTCTGGTTTGCTCTAATTGGCAAACTAAAAACTAAGGATGCTCTTTGTAGAAGAAATATTATCACTGCAGCCCAGTCTACTTGTCCTCTGTTGTTTATGCTCTGAATCTGTTGATCATATCATGCTAACTTGTCCTTTTGCATGGACTATCTGGAGCTCTTGTATGGGATGGAGAGGGGTGTCGTGGGTGTGTCATGGTGAGTTCAAGAATCATTGGCTTAACTGGGTCTGTGAGGATTATAGAGGCATTAAAGCTAAACTCTGGATGGGGCTATTTTTTATTATTGCTTGGGTAATATGGAACTCAAGAAATCAGGTAATATTCCAGAAAAAGGAGGTGAGAAGTGAAGATGCAATTTTCCTAATAAAATACAAGTGGAGGATGTGGGCCAAAAATAGATGGAACCAGGTGGTTGCTGATCCTGAGGTATTTTACGACCCTAAGGTTAACACAAGAAGGGTTATGTTGGAAGCCATTTGCAAGACAGTTTCAGCCTCCTCTCATGGCAAGGACAAACAAGTGTTGTATTCCCAGAGAAGGGTCTGTGGTTCTTTGTGGAATTTGTTCCTGCTAGGAATTATTATGCTATTGGGGGGCTCTTTTCTAATAATTTTGCCAAAGAACAGGTATGTATTTTTGACTGCATTGTAGCTACTTCCTTATCTACTGCCATGGTCTTAGGCATGGAGCTAGCAATTCAATTTGGAGTGGAAGAAGTGGGGTGTGATGCAAATAAGCTAATGTTGATCACAAATGAGAAATTGTTGGCTGACATGAATAAAAAAGATTATGAAGTTGGCTGGGACCTCAGGTTCACTATGAACATATTTAAAAGAGTGGTGAGTAGATTTGGAAAATTTCAAATCTGTTTTGATTCAAAGCTGCATAATAGATGGTGGGGTTGGTGGAGACACATGGTGAACACATATTCTCAAAGGAAAGTTATATGGTGGTACCCTTCGTAAACTTACTGCACTATTAGAAATGGAGATAAATTGTGCAGTGGATTGCGATGTTGAAAGAGCTGAGGATGGAGTCTGTACCATTGCTGCAGGACTGTGTGGGAGTGTGTGGTGGCATAAGGTATTTTGAAGTGGGGGTGGGCTAGCGATTTGGAGCTTCAAGATGTTGTGTGAAATGTTAAGCTTGTAACCATACTTAACCTGTGACCATGCTAAAGTCGGGACAATCTGTTTTTTAAAAGTGAGTGTTGATGAGTGTGGATGGTGTGTTCGGGAAGGTGAGTTGAGGAAGTCCCTAAATGTATGATTGGTGACATGAGTTTTAAATGGGGAAAAATGTGTCATTTGTATATCACAATGCTGGACAGGATTGAGGGTGTAGAATTGGTGGGCAACACGACATGAGACTGTGATGAGTCTGTAATTTTATCATGGGTGGTTGATGATAATGCTCTTTTATTGTATGATTTTGGGGCTTGTCTACTATTTGTTATAGTTCACTATGTAAGCTTGGATCTCATTGTTTTATTACACCCTCGTACTCTTTTTCCTCAATAGGTTAGTTTTTTATATAGGCTGGGAGGTTTTTTAATGAGGCTAGGGGTTCTAAAACTTGTGTGTCCAAATTATATAGTGATTTGGTGCAAATGGTGTTGAGCCCATGACGTGTGTTGATAAAGGGTGATAGAGCATTACAACTAGGTATTGTTGGTGTTGAGCTCTTGGTGTTATTTGGTTGAAGAGTTAGGTAGTGTTGAGCTCTTGGTGTTATTTGGTTGAAGAGTTATGTAATGCTACAGTACTTGAAGAGTTATGTAATACTGTACTTTTTGGATAATGTAATGTTACAGTACTTGAATTATCGAAAAAAAAAAGATTACATTTTAAGGAAAGAAAGTATACTTTTTCTATTATGTAGTGAAAAGTGATATTAGTTAGTTGCTCTTCAGGTAAAGTTAGTTATTTTGTCAGCTCTATTTTGGCACCTTTATTGCTTGTTGTTATGTGGTTGTTAATCTCTGGTGTTGTACATATATAGAGCTTAGGATCTCTCTATTCAATCAATGAAATACATATTACGTTCTCTTTCAATTCTATCTTGCTTTACATTTTAGTTTCTCTTGAGTCAGTGATAGATTGTCACAAATATTCAATCTTGAGGCAACCTTTACATGTAGTAATTTATATAATGTATAACCATAATGTAAACCAATGGAATGTAATAGAATGACTTAATCATTGTACTTAATATTCGTATCACACAACTCAAATTCGTACATTGCACAAGCACAAATACAAGTGGATTTATAGAACTAATTTTAGATACAATTGATTCTCTCAAAATTAATTTAATTAGAATTGGTTTTGATATAAAAGTTATTTATGTTTCATAATAGATAGAGCATAATTTGCATTACTTAATCCTCTTTGTATGCATGTCATTTAACAACTCTTGAGCTTAATTGATTACTTTTGCATCATATTTGGCATTTGGAACTTTGTGTATTTTCTAACATTTTGCACTTCCTGCCACTATACAGTAATTGACTCATAACTTTAGCTCTAGAAACTGAAATTTTATGTTCTTTGTATTTTTGGAAATATAGGAAACAGGTCTACAACTTTCATGCAGAGCACGAAAGCTGATTCAGAGCTTAATGACTTCAGAAGCTAGCTTCAAGTCAGAGCATCCTTGCCGTAGAATTCTACAACATCATTTCTGAGCAGTTAGTGATGCAGAAGTCAGAACTGGAGCTACAGAGGTTGGAATCACCTGATTTTAACGGCTTTGTAAAGCTAAGACACAAGACTACATTTTATCTCCGGAGCTCGAAATCCATTGAGGTCACTAAGGAGCTCAGAATTGGACTTAAAGTTAATGTAGCAGTCCGTGACAACATTCTGGAATAGCAGTAAGTAAATTGGCATTATCTTGAACTACACTTGTTGGAATTAGATGATCTTTGTGGTTGTGGAAAGCTAAGAGGAAGAGCCACAACTGTGCTTCAGAGCTCAAGGCCAAAAAAGTTTATTAAAGGGTTCAGAAGTTGGCTACGATGTCGCGGACAGAAGCTGTAGATTGTTGAGATGTATTAATTGTAACATTTTGCACAAGTGTCCAAATTACCCTTGCTTTATATGTTTGTAAAAGTTTATTACATGAGCTTTTCAGTCATTTTAGCTCTCTTTGATGGATATATAAGGCCCAGCTCAGATTGGAAGAGAACTTTTGAATTCATTTTTACATTTTCCAGATTTTAGGATTTAAGATTTACATTACATTTTCTCTCTAGCTTTTTCGCTTTTGTTTTTCTCTCTTTCTCTCCTCTTACGTTTTGAGTTCTCCATGATCATGAAGAACTAAATCTCTAGCTAGCTTGGGGATGAAGGATGGTAATGAACATTGAGATTTGCAATGAAATTCTAGAGGTATTTCCTTCATAATTCTATCTTGAATTCAAATTTCTCTCATCCTCTTCTCAATGATTTAATGAATCATGAAGGTTTTCTGATTCATTGAATTATGAGTTCAATTGATAATTCTAGAGATTTCTAAATTATGAATTGATACTTTAAAGTTGAGAAAATTCATAAATCTAGAGATTTTTGATTTAGGTAAATCGAAATTGTGTTTCAATCTCAACATCTTGATTTCAGTTTTTGAGATCAATTCATGAAGGTTTTCATGAGTGAAATCAGATCTGAATAGAGGTTTTTTTTGGATTTGAATTCTTGAAAGAATTTATGAAAATATAATAATGAATCAATGATTTGAACCTTACGATCTGAATTCCTTAAGCTAGTATGTTCTACCTATTTAATATAATTTCTAATTGAATTTGTTTTTAATTTGAATGTTCAAATCCTCAAACCTAACCAAACTCTGCATAATCACAATTCAATTATTGAATTCCTAGAAAGAATGACCTAGGTTCTTCACTTCACTAAAAGCTACCTAGTTTTAATTCGATTAAATTCGACAAGTTGATCAATAATTCCACTAAAGTTATATATTGAAAAAACTAAGAAACTATACTTCTAAAATCAATACTGAAACGTAGAATTGATTTTACAATAATACTATTTGTACACTACTTTCATCAGCTACCATCAGCCATCACATTCATAAGTAAAAAACCCTAACCAAACAAATCAAAAAACTCAATCAAATAAATAAAAAACTCAAATAAATAATAAAAAAATAACTTAATAAAAGTTAAAATTTCACTATATAAATATATTGAGAATGAAAAATAGCATAAAATACATTATTTTTCTTCTAAAGATAACATACTAACACAAAATGGACAAAATGCATTATTTAGTTGATTTATAGCTATTACAATATTAATATTTTATTATTTAATTGAATGTTCTTTTTATTTATTTTAATTGAAATTTTTTACTTATAAAAGTAGTGATTGATGGTGACTAACCAATATGGTATATGCAAAGCATTATGATTGATTTTAAGATATGAAAACCAAACATGTCAATAAAGAGACCAAAATCAATCTAAACGCTCCTACCATGGTACTATAATATAAAAATATTAAACTCATTATGCTATACTTCATTTATGAGTAAAATACAACAAAGACTTGCCAAAAAAAAAAAAAAACAAATAATGGCTGTGTAAAAGTTTCGTTAATTGGCCTATTTAAGTTGGCCTTTCGCAGAGGCTTGTCATAAATCCTTGGAATAGAACGATTTTCCTCTCTTTAACTATAAAAAATAAAGAAGAAAAAAATAATACAACAAAGTTTCCCCATCCTTAAAAAAATGAATTAATAATGTAATACATGAGATAACAAATGAGACTGCAAGCTCCTTCCTTCTGGCTGTTGAAGGAACTTCTTATCATCTATGTAAGTCTGTATCTCCACAACAGTCCTTGTAATTTCTGGTACTTGCGGTGCTTTCAGATCAACCAAGAAGTTCTCAGAGATTACTTTCAGCAACTTTACAAATTGATTTTTGTATCTTCTATAGAGAGCATGTCCAGCCATCTGACAAAAGCATAATTTATGAGAAATGATATGAAGTCCTAATGAGCTCCTAACGTTATGCCTGATTTCTTTTTGGTGGGTAGCCATGTCTAAGTTCTAAATAGATTTAATTAATCTACGGAACCTATAACTATAATTTCATCAAATTTTAAATTGGATCCCTATAATTAAAAAAAAAAAAAAATCAAACAGTTCTTTGTTTTAATTAACGGTTCATAAAAAAGTCAAACTGAAGAAGTAGCTGCTCTTATGGCTCAACAGCAGATGAAGAAATTCGCGGATAGGCGTCGTTGTGACATGACCTTAGCAGTGGATGATTTGGGTTAATTTGAAGGTTCAACCTTACTGGATGAGGTCATTAGCTAAGCAGCCTAATGAGAAGCTCGGGCCAAGGTTTTATGTGCCCTTCCAAGTCCTCGAACGGGTGTGTCAGGTAGCTTATAGAATGACCCTTCCCGCCTCTTGCAAATTACATCCGGTTTTCCATATCAGCCGTCTGAAGAAGGCTCTTCCCCCGCGCACTGAGGCTTTGGTTCTGCCACTTGGCATGGAAGAAGATGGCGAACTCAAGAAGGATTGGTTCATTGGCAGCGACTTCCTGACTGTGACAGCTGGGAGAAAGTGGAGAAGGTGCAGAAACTTTTTCCCCAATTTCACCTTGAGGACAAGGTGACTCTCCAGGGGGGAGTATTGATAGGCAGGGGAGATTTGGGAAGGTTTATTCTAGAAGGGAAAGGGGACGGCAGGCAACAAATGAGAATAAGTAGTTATGAGTTAGTTAGCTTCCTAGCCATGTATAAAAGTAGGAATGTTTAGGCTTGTGAAGATTCATTCAGTCAATTTGCATATTCTTGTATCTAGAGATGAGTCTTTTCTCTATCTTGAGGTTAAACCCTCTTTCTATAATTGGTTCTTGGGTTTGGGATTTCCAGCCCTAATTGAATAAAGAATCGAGTTGTTCTTCCATAGGATCATCAATTCTATCAAACATCTGGTCAAGAAGGTGAACCAGATAAGAGATACCACGATAATTAGGGGTAGAGAGGGACCAAAAAAGACAATGGTTCTGAAAATTGGACCGGCCGGTCAGACCGGTTGGACCGCGAACCGGCCTTGAGTCCGGTCCGTTTCGAACCAAAAAACTGTGATTGCGAGAACCGGGAAGGAACAGCACGCCACCGGTCCGGAACCAACGATCCACAACTTAAGCTGTGATTTGAAATTTTTTATTTTTAGAAAACGGCGTCGTTTTGTGTGAGAGGTAGGGAAATTAAAAAAATTTCCCCAATCTTCCCTCATCGAGCCTCACCCTCACTTCTCAGTTCTCACTCACCCTCATTTTTCCGTAGCACACCCTCTCGGTCTCTCTTCTGCACAACGCCTCTCTCTCCTCAGCAGCTCAGCATGACAACAGCCGCTTCCAGCCATCGCCTGCCAACTCGCCGCCGCCGCATCCCGCTCGCCGTTGCACCTGAGGTCCTGCACAGCAAAGGTAAGAGACGCGATGTTTCTTTTTTTTTTTTTTGCTTTTGATTTTTTATTTCTGTTTTTGTTTTTAATTTCTGTTTTTATTTTTTAATTTATGTGTTTTATTTTAATCATTTTAACATTCCTCTTTTTTATCATGGTTTATTGATTGATTTGCTATTTTTATTTTTGTTTTGATTTTCATTATTGACTTATTATCTTCTTATGAACTTGTATGTTAACATTGTGACTTTTGTTATTTGACTGATTTGCTGACTAGGATTAATAGATTATGTTGTATGGATTATGCATTTGATTATGTTTTATGAATTTTATATTTTTTTATGTCTCGGCCTCTGGTTTTCAACCTCCGGTTAAACCGATTGAACCTCTGAACCTTTTCCCCGGTTCTCAGAACCATGAAAAAGACTATAAAAAGGGTTATCAACGAAGATTTGAGAGTTAATGACTTAAATTCTAACATTATTCATGATAGAGCGCAATGATGTCGTTTGGCCCATGTAACCGATCCCATATAGTGGGATAAGACTTGTCGTTGTTGTATGATGTCACAGATCGAATGGAGCAAGGGCAAAACAGTGAAGTCACCCCTTTTAAATTCACGTATAGAAGGAGAGGAAATAAAATAACTACCTGAGGTGTGAGTGCGGTGCGTTTGTTACGTGAGCAGTGATATAAATAGGAAAAAGGGAAATTCTGTTAGTCAGGGAATTAGTGGGGAACTTTTATGTGGGAGAGAGTCTAGCCTCTCGAAAGTTAGACACTATCTTTTATTCTTCATTGTTCTTCATACACTTCTACAGAAAAATATACAGGATTACATATTCAGAGCTGAGGGATATTCATTTTGAATCATTCCTCCCTCTGTTACTTTCATATACTGCTTCTATTCTTCCCTCTCTGTATCTTCTCTCTTCTCCCTCTCTCTATTCTATTGTTCTATACTGTTCTGGTTTATGTTACTGTGATTGTAGCTATACCTTAACAATTGGTATCAGTCTTTGATCCGGGGCTTCTTCTTGTGGATGGTAACGACGCGGTCATCGGCAACCATGGAGAATCGGGTGGAAGGTTTGGAGCGGATGTTGGAGACGGTTATGAAACAATTGGCAGATCTCGCGGTTCGGATCCCACCGCAGAACACACCTAACCACACGCAACCGGACACGGAAGATAATGTGTCGGTGGTGGACGACCAACAAGGGGGTGGTCGCCGTCCCACGCCTCCTCAGGCGGGTTGGGACCCAGGACGGAGAATGGAGGTTCCTACCTTCGACGGCTCCGATGTGCACGGGTGGCTAGTGCGCATGGACCGCTACTTCAAGGCGCTTGCGATTCCGGTGGAGGACCGGCTAAACCACGCCGTGATCGGCCTGCACGGTGAGGCACTCACGTGGTTCGAGTGGTGGGAGACGCAAACAGCGTTCCATACATGGCGCTGTCTGAAGGAATGCGCGGTGAAGCGTTTTGCGCCTGGATCGGAACTAAACCCCCTCTTGCCTCTGCTACAGGTGAAGCAAGTGGGTACGGTGATGGAATTTCGCCGGGAATTCGAACTGGCCTCGCGTTCGTTTAGGGATTTGGGATCGATGACCTTGATGTGCATGTTTCATGAGGGGCTTCATTCGAGAATTAGGGCGGAAATTTCAGTGAAACAATTTGAGAATCTGCAGGATCTCATGGATCGAGCCATGGAGATCGAAGCTCGCAACCGTGCTTGGGAAGAAGATGACAGAGGAGGTAGACGCAATTGGGCTCCACGGTCGAGTTGGGGGGCAGCTCGATCCGCACATTGGGCCAGGCCCAATCCTTCTTTCCCCACGGACACTACAAAGCCCAATCCACTCCACTCTAACTTAGGTATTAATAAGCCCAATATGAGCTCTCAATCCAAACCTTCTCATTCTGGAACTACTCTGGGCTCGGGTTCTACTGGAGCCAAGCCTCCTGCTCGTTGGGTCTCCAACGACGAATGGGCCGAGCGGCGTCGAAAAGGCCTATGTTTCCGCTGTGGGGAGAAATGGGATCCGACCCATTCATGTCGTTTTCGACATCAGCACATGATCATTCTGGGGGAAGACGAAGAGATTCCAGAAGGCTTCATGGAAGATATTCCACTCGAGGACGACGACGATCAGGATAACATTGCTCCTCTTCATCTCTCTTCGTTGAGTTACTGGGGCTTTACCTCTCATCACACCTTGAAGTTTCGGGGTGTCATTAATGGGTCCGCAGTGGTTGTGTTGGTGGACCCCGGTGCTGAAGCTAATTTCATCTCTCCGTCACTCGTTTCTGCTCTGGGGCTACGCACGATACCTCTTCCTTCCGTGTGGAGGTGGGAAATGGTGCCATTGAGAAGGGGGTGAGTGGATGCGCAGGCGTCACTATTCTGGCACAAGGGATTTCAATAGTGCAAGATTTCTTGGTTATGATGCTGGGCCAATCTGAGGTCATTTTAGGCGCTGGATGGGTGGCTAGCTTGGGGCGATTCGTCGGCGATTACAATTCTCCCTCTTTGAGCTGGATGCAAGGAGATGTTTGGGTCACGCTTCAGGGTGATCCTACCATGGGCAGGAGTCGAGCTAATGGGAAAGCCACGTTACATGCATTGAAGAATGATGAGGAGGGGTTCTTGGTGACTCCTATGTTTAGAGCCACCACCGAATCACACCAGGCTGAGTTGTCGACAGCAACATCGGAATTGTTACTGCAGTATGAAGATCTATTTCAACCACCTTCAGGCCTTCCCCCACACCGTACTCATGATCATTCTATTACACTGAAGGAAGGAGCAGATATCCCTAACATCCGGCCGTATCGATACCCCCATTATCAAAAAGAAGAAATGGAGAAGATTGTTTGCGAGATGTTGCAGCTGGGTATCATAAGGCCAAGCACGAGCCCTTTTTCCAGCCCCGTGATTCTGGTCAAGAAGAAAGACGGGGGATGGCGTTTCTGCGTTGATTATCGAGCGCTCAATAAGATTACAGTCCCTGACAAGTTTCCGATCGGATATTCCCAAAACCGGATTTGGGAACACTCAGATATTTCCAAAACCGCTTTCTGCACTCATAAAGGTCTTTACGAGTTTCTTGTAATGCCTTTCGGCCTCACCAACGCCCCCTCGACCTTCCAGTCCCTAATGAACTCGATCCTGCGCCCATACGTGCGCAAATTCGCTTTGGTATTTTTTGATGATATCTTGATCTACAGCAGAGATTTGGCCAGCCACCACCAGCATCTGGAGCAAGTGTTCACATTATTGAGGCAGCATCACTTGTTAATTAACAGGAAGAAGTGCCAGTTCGAGAGTGCCAGTGTTGAATACTTAGGCCACATATTTCCCACTCAGGGGTTGCTGCAGATCCCCGGAAATTGCAGGATATGCTTGACTGGCCCCGCCCTCGTGACATCCGAGGCCTCCGGGGGTTTTTAGGCCTCACTGGGTACTATCGCCGTTTTGTTCGTGGTTATGGCAGCATTGCAGGGCCCCTGACGCAGCTGTTGAAAAAAGATGGATTCTTATGGAGTGAGGAAGCGGACAGAGCGTTTGAACACCTGAAACAGGCGATGGTTTCTGTCCCGGTGCTCGCCATTCCCTGTTTCTCTAAACCATTTCAGCTAGAGACGGATGCCTCCGGGAAGGGAATTGGAGCTGTATTAATGCAAGAAGGGCGCCCTATCGCATTTATGAGTCAGAAACTTTCGGAGACGGCTCAGAAAAAATCAGTTTACGAGCGCGAACTGATGGCTGTGGTGTTAGCAATACAGAAGTGGCGTCACTACTTGATGGGCCAACGGTTTACGGTATTCACAGATCAGAAAGCCCTGAAATTTCTATTGGATCAGGGAGTGGCAGATGAAGCTCAACAGAAATGGCTCTCCAAACTGTTGGGGTATCAATTCGATATTCAATACAAGGTAGGTACCGAAAATAGAGTTGCTGATGCTTTATCTCGTAAATTTCACTTCTCCTCTCTTTCTTTTTCCTTGGCAGCAAAATGGGATGAAATTGAGCAGGAAGTATTAGGGGATGCAAAACTGAAAGGTATTATGCAGAAGCTCTTATTGGGGGATGAAACAGCTGCTGGGTTTGCTCTGGTAAACGGCAAACTCTCCTTTCACGGGCGCATTGTGATGGCTAAGTCGTCTAAAATCATCCCGAAATTATTGGAGGAGTTCCATAGTTCGAAACTGGGAGGCCATGCTGGATTTTTTCGAACATATAAGCGGATGGCGGCCGTCCTCTATTGGGAAGGAATGAAATCGCGTATCTTAGAGTTTGTCAAGGGTTGCGTCATTTGCAAACAGAACAAACACTCGACGCTGCAACCGGCCGGGCTCCTACAACCTCTCCCTATTCCCACACAGGTCTGGTCTGACATCTCCATGGACTTTATCAGCGGCCTACCCAAGGTTCGCGAAGTTGATACGATCTTTTTAGTGGTGGATCGCCTCACCAAGTACGCCCATTTTTTTCCGCTATCTCATCCTTTCACAGCCAAGGATGTAGCCTCCCTCTTTGTCAGAGAAGTCGTCAAGTTACATGGGTTCCCCTCATCTTTAGTGTCGGACAGAGATAAGATTTTTCTTAGCGCCTTTTGGTCTGAGTTATTCAAACATTCAGGCACTACTTTAAAAATGTCTTCCGCTTATCACCCACAATCGGATGGGCAGACAGAGGCTGTCAACAAGTGTTTAGAGACTTACCTGCGCTGCCTTACAGGTTCCAGACCGAAACAGTGGCCGTCCTTACTTTCCTGGGCTGAATTCTGGTACAACACATCCCACCATGGGTCTATTCACATGACTCCTTTCAGGGCATTATATGGGCGAGATCCCCCTCCGCTGTTGCGTGGTGGAGGAGGTCCGGGTACTTTTGGAGGATAGGAATTTGATTCTGGAAGAGCTACAGTGGCAATTAAACAGAGCTCAGAACAGGATGAAATCTGCAGCTGATAAAAAACGGAGGGAGTTGACTTTTGAGGTAGGCGATTTTGTGTTCCTCGAGCTACAGCCGTATCGGATGCCCTCTCTTGCATCTCGCCCGAACCAAAAGCTGAGTGCTCGTTTCTATGGTCCTTATGAGGTGCTGGAACGGATTGGCGAGGTCGCTTACAAGATGCGTTTACCAGACTCTGCGAGAATTCACCCGGTGTTCCATGTTTCACTATTGAAACGCAGCATTGGCCCTTTGCTGCAGCCTCAGCCGCTACCCGACGTATTCACAGATGAGACAGAATTGGTGGTCGAACCCAAAGAGCTCCTGGGAATCCGCACCTCAGAGCCAAGTGGAAGGCCTTAGCTGACTTCGAAAATACGTGGGAAGATGCTCAGAAGATACAACTTGCCTTTCCGACTTTCCACCTTGAGGACAAGGTGGCGCTTCATTTGGGGGGGTTATTGTCACAGATCGAATGGAGCAAGGGCAGAACAGTGAAGTCACCCCTTTTAAATTCACGTATAGAAGGAGAGGAAATAAAATAACTACCTGAGGTGTGAGTGCGGTGCGTTTGTTACGTGAGCAGTGATATAAATAGGAAAAAGGGAAATTCTGTTAGTCAGGGAATTAGTGGGAAACTTTTATGTGGGAGAGAGTCTAGCCTCTCGAAAGTTAGTGTTACAAACCTAAAGAGCAAAATTAGTGGAGAGCAAGAGGAGAGAATCACTCTTTTCCCATTTACTTATCACAAAAGAAGCAATAATAGCTGATTTGGGGGGAATGGGCGTAACTTTAGGAAGCTGATTTGGAAAATTAAGTAGTATAAATAGAGAGGAGAAAATAATTATAGGTATGGAATTAGTAGAGTGAACTATTTGTGGAGAGTTTTGGCCTCTCGAATGCCAAAAGGGGAAATTTATGTATTTGTTTATTCTACTACTGCAGAATAAGGATTTGTGAGAAAATACTATTGAGGGTTCTTACAACTTGGTATCAGATACTCGATCTTGGGCGTCTTCCTGTGAAGGTAACCACTCGCTCGTCTGGTGCTATGGAGGAACGTATTGACGGTTTAGAGCATCAGTTGGTGGAACAAACTCGCTTGATGCAAGCGATGATGAAACATATGGAGGAATTGGTGGTGCGTCAACCTCGACAGGAACATAAGCGCGACAATGGTAACTCGCGCATTGCCGATCCTGGTAAGGACGTCAGCAAGATCATACTCTGAACGGGGGTGATTTCAACCGGAGAGTGGAGATTCCTCCATTTGACGGTTCCGATGCTAGTGGGTGGCTTGCTTGCATGGATAGGTTCTTTCAGATTTCCACGATTCCGATCAGAGAAAGGCTGGACTACGCGGTATTGGCTTTGCACGGCGAAGCTTTGGCATGGTTCGAATGGTGGGAGGGACAATCAACGTTTCCCACATGGTTACGCTTTAAACAAGATGTGCTTAGACATTTTGCAATGGGAGCAACGTCGAATCCAGGGATGCAAACTGCAAACAAGCGGTCTATACATGAGTTCGTACCTTCAGGTTTGCATCTCGAATTTCCATCGCTGACACCACCAGATCTAGTGGGTACAACAACAGTTGCTGCAGCAGTGCCAATGAAGAAATGGATGATAGAGGAGAATTCGCCGTCGGAATCATGGTTGTTGCCTGTGGCGACAAAAATCGAAGAACCAGTGCTCGTGAGGATTTTGCGAGCCTCGCATTCGCCGATGAATAGTGTTACTCGAACGTTGACCGAACCTACCCCACCGTCAAAGCCACCAAACCCCAAATTAGTGGGGTCTATCGCTGCGAAGGAATGGGTACCGGAGAGGGCAGTTGAAGTTGTTCCTTCAAGTTGCTGCAGGAGTGAAGAGAGAAATGAACAATACAACGCACAACGACCGCCACCTGAACCGCCGGATTTATTGCCGTCACCGGCGGCGACGAAGGAGGGTGCAATAACGTACTCGACCACCGGTAAGCCGTCAGAGACCAGCCAGCCGTCAGCGGCGGCGCACACGGAGTTGCTGCATACAGGAGCAGCAGCAGCACCTCACTTTAGTGGAAGCTTCACGAAGGTTGTGCAAGGAGAAGAGAGGGCAGAAGTGATAATGGAGCTGGATGGATCAATTTTTACTCTAATAGGCCAGGCCCAATCTAAAGATAAAGGTTGTAGCTATGCTAAAATAAAATACCTTCTTAAATCATTAGATCAAGCCCAAAACACTTCAAGGGGATGTAGCTCAGATGATATCATGGTTGTCCTTATGTGTTGGGACCCGGGTGGAAATTTCTATTCTACTACCATATTCTATTCTTCAGGGTTCATGATTTGGGATCCAAGAGGCCACTGTCAGTATGAGGTTTATTTTTACACATCACCTTGAGGACAAGGTGAATCTTCAAGGGGCGGGTATTGTTACAAACCTAAAGAGCAAAATTAGTGGAGAGCAAGAGGAGAGAATCACTCTTTTCCCATTTACTTATCACAAAAGAAGCAATAATAGCTGATTTGGGGGGAATGGGCGTAATTTTAGGAAGCTGATTTGGAAAATTAAGTAGTATAAATAGAGAGGAAAAAATAATTATAGGTATGGAATTAGTGGAGTGAACTATTTGTGGAGAGTTTTGGCCTCTCGAATGCCAAAAGGGGTAATTTATGTATTTGTTTATTCTACTACTGCAGAATAAGGATTTGCGAGAAAATACTATTGAGGGTTCTTACAGTAAGACACTATCTTTTATTCTTCATTGTTCTTCATACACTTCTACAGAAAAATATACAGGATTACATATTCAGAGCTGAGGGATATTCATTCTGAATCATTCCTCCCTCTGTTACTTTCATATACTGCTTCTATTCTTCCCTCTCTGTATCTTCTCTCTTCTCCCTCTCTCTATTCTATTGTTCTATACTGTTCTGGTTTATTTTACTGTGATTGTAGCTATACCTTAACATATGACAACCCATAAGATTGATGAAATCAATGTTGTTTTAGTAACATTAGTTCACCAAGTTGGCTTATGCCCCGATGTCCATGAAAAAAACATTAGTTGACCAATAACAACAAAACACCTCAACGTTCAATGTTACTTACTTGCAAGAATGCATTTAACGAAACAGCTGTGAAGTGATTGGCTGGGAGATTGTTCAGGAACCTTGCAAGCCAAGCCCAACCTTCTTGCAAGCCGTGCAAATTTTGATAGCCTGGAATTTCAGTCTGTACAAACAAGCATGGTCAACAGCTCAGCGAGATGTGAAACTGCAATTGGCAAAATAGAAAATATGGTCCCTAAGGCTATGTTTGGTAGGTGTCTCTAAAAATGGGAACAAAGATAGAAAGACAGAGACACGGAGACAGACACAGAGACACCAAAAAAATTGTCTTTGTATTGTGTTTGATAATAAGGACTATTATAGACCCCAATCGGACCACCACCCACCACCACCAGATCGGTGCTGAAGATGCGGGTAAAATTGTCTATTTTTCTGTCCCTGAGTTCTATCCCCACTAGTTTTGATAGAGGAAAATACATAGATTTTTTGTTCTAGGGACAGAAAAATTTTCCATTTCTACCCTTGTCTTTTGAAACAAACAAGTTTCTTACCCTAGAGTTACTGTGTCTCTGTGCCTTACAGACTCCAACCAAACTTTGCCTGAGAAACATTCTTGCATTGTGTGCTCCAGGAAAATCCACTTACCACATCCACTCATTTTATTTTATAATGTTTAGAATTTATATGAGAAAACCAAAATGGATGGTTGTGTATGTTCTTGAAACAGGTTTTAAATGTGCTCGGGGAGCAGGTAAGTATTTCCCATCCATGAAAACCTGTGAAAATTTTGAAACTATCATGACAAACCTGAACCAGTGCACCATACACCTTCATATATGATTCTAACCGCTTTAAATAATCCTCTGTACTCTCCAACTTCCCACCATCTTCTCGGTAGCCAATGCTTTTGAAATATGCCTCTTTTGATTGAAAGGTAGACTGAAGGAGGAGAAATTAAGAATCAAAATTCAACAGCTCAAGTACTTGACGTATAGAAAATTATATTTCAAGAATGCATGCGACAGCATTTTATCAAATCTAATAATTACCCTCTTCAAATCTGATAATAATATACAATTTGAGTTGAAATAGTCAAGGAATGAAGAACTGGCTCAAGTAAGAAGAAGAAGAAATATTTTTATAGATCCATCATCCAACAATGCAAATAATACTTCTTGCACTATTTGATTATTCTCGATAGATAATGTAATTGTCATGTCAGAAATGTTCAATAGCTACGCGGCAGATAAAGCATAACCACATTGCTTTAGACATATAGATAGGGTTCAAAACTCTTCTTTTGGAAAGAAGTGCTATACAAAAGGATTTTTAATAGAAAAAAAATCAGAAAAGACGAGAAATGCAAAGACAAGAGGATAGGATGTCCACATTTAGAAGACAACTAAAACCACAAATTACAGAAAACCAATAATATGAAACTCAAGAGCAGCAGTAGGCAATAGCATCCCAGTTCCTACATAAATCAGTAACAAACTCCTTTAAAACAGCTACTAGCTTAGCACGAACTCTTTGTGAACTTTGAGTAAAAGATTTGAAAAGAAAATGATTGATAAACAAATCTTTGGCAGGAAAGTCTTTTCTGCACTTTAAATTAACTTTAGAATAGTTGAAGCAAAAAAGTCACTGCTTCCTTAACAACAAAACTATACTGTAATCTCTTTAAAATGAGGCTAGGACAATGCACAACAAAAAAATAAAGGGTAAATTACACTCACCTCCCCTGAGGTTTAGCGAAATTACACTCACATCCCCTCTATTTTCAAAACCTTACACACAGATCCCCTGAACTAATAAAAATTACACTGACCTCCCCTGACAATGATTAATTGTTAGTAAAACTAGTAGTTCTTATGATATATGAGAGATACATGACTTTTAACGATATATTTATAAATAATATACACTCTTTTGAAGTTAAAATGAGCAAATGACCGTGTAACGAGTAATAAAATTAAGTATGAAAAGAAATAAGAGAAATAAGTTTTAATATACATAATGGAACATTCGATCATTTTGACTTCATAGAGGTCTCCATTATTACAAATATGTCGTTAAAAGTCATTTATAATTCATATATCATAAGACTTATTAATTTGACTAATAATTAATCATTATCAGGGGAGGTCAGTGTAATTTTTTAAGTTCAGGGGTCTGTGTGTAAGGTTTTGGAAATAAAGGGGAGGCGAGTGTAATTTCACTAAACCTCAGGGGAGGTGAGTGTAATTTACCCAAAAATAAATGGCTCAGCAATGTTTCATGTTCTACCAAGTTACCTTTCTGTAAACCAGGTGCTTTGGGATAGTGTATAGACAGGCACAGTGTAGCTCAGCTAGCAAAACATCCATTGCATGCGGGAACTATATAAAAAATAATACATGGATGAACCCAAAAAGCAAATATATGTATATGTATATACGTTATAGTCATAGATATGCTTAATCATGATTCTAATAAGCGATTAACAGAGTTAAAGATGCTGTACCTGAGACGTAACAAGAACAATGACATAGCCACTTGCAAAGGCAGCATTACCAGGGTTTGCACAGTACGAAACAATCTGTAAGGTGTGTTTTCACAAACTGTCAAACTCCATTTATTGTAACCATATTCATAGAAATTACCAGATTCTACCATTTCTCACTAGATTTTATTTCATATTTTTAGAATTTGAAGCAATGGATTTCAGTCACATGATTATGTTATTTTTTATCACAAATATTCCCAAATACCCCATTTTGCCTTACTATTAGTTTTCAGAAAATGCCTCAGTTACAAATTTCTCACTTTGCAGATATTCATGTACCAGATAAACATTCAATAACATTATGAATTTAATCAGAAATAAAACTGATATTACACAGAAAGAAAATGCATCAGTCCTAAATTTTTTTTTTTAGTATTTAAAACAAAACTAATCATAATTTGGGGCTGTAATTTGATACCCTCCATAATTAACTGATGCAAAAATGACATCTATATTCAAGGGGAGGGTATTGTTACATACCCGGGAGGTGAGACTGAATAAGAAAATAGGACAAGGAAAATAGCTCCTTACCCTTTTCGGTATGTAAGGAAAAAGAACAAACTGAGTGGTGTGCCAGCTGGCAGAGAATAGCACAGGGAAAATAGCTCCTCACCCTTTTAGATATTTAGATATGTAAGGAAAAAAGAACAAACTGAGCAGCTGGCAATGAAAATAGGACAAATAAAGTTGTTATAGGTGAGAGAAAAGGGGTGGCAGAGAATATGTAAAAAGGGGCTGACAGGGGTAATGGGTATAGGCTGGAAAATTGGAATTTGGATAGGACTAGGAGAGGGACAGACTCTCAAAACTGTCATTTTCAGCATTTCCTTTTCTGTATTTTTCTTTTTTGCGTCAATATACATTCCTAGAGTGATATCACTATGATTCATTCTAGTTCTTCTATTTTTCTGGTTTGTTCTAGTCATTTCTGCTATTTTGTTGGTTTGGTTCTGGTGTGTGTGTGTTGTGATTGTGACACCGGTTCTTAGGTAGCGTTTGGTAGCTGTCCTAAGACAGTGAAGACAGAGACACAGAGACATAAATGGACAGAGACACAAAGGGACTGTGTCTCTATATGGTGTTTGGTAATAGTGGACAGGACACAAAAAATATTTTTGTATTATGTTTGATAATAGTGGACATGATATAAAATCATGTAAAAATGACCTTGGATATACATAATGAGAATTATGTTAAGTGATGAAGGGTATACTGGTCATAAAATTTCATTAAAAAGACCAGTCCATTCCGGTCCCTCTCAGTCCTTCACTTCTGGAGTGGACACAAATTTTGTGTCTTTTCTGTCCATGGGCACAAATTTTTGTTCATCTATGTCTCTGTCTCATAAACCAAACAGGATTAGTCCCTCTCAGTCTCTGTCTTTTGTGTCCTGAGACAGCTACCAAGCGCTACCTTACAGAATTTTACTATTTTAGCTAGCCAAAGCACATGCCAGCGGTCATTAGAATTCGTGTCAAAAGACATCCTATCGGGCTAACTCAGACAATCGTGGCTTAAATTTTTCATTATTATTTTTAGTACAAAACATCTATACATATAATATTTACAAACTTGTTGCATTAATTGTATTGCTACGTGTAATTTTTTTTTAGAATTTTCAATTATTAAATGTTTTTTTTCTTCTTTAACTATCAATTAATTTTATTCCTTATTTAGAAAATATTAATTTTATTTATTTAATTAATTGAATTTATGAAGTCATTAAATGTAATTATTCTGATTATTATTAATAATTTATTGTTTGGAGATATTATAGGTCTAATAAAGTATATTTAAAATTCGAATTCAAATTTTGTCTAATTTACATTTAAATAAAACTTAATTCTATTTACGTTATCAAATTTTGAATTAAAATTACATTACATTTATTAATATTAAATATGATATAATAAACCTCTATGAATAATTACTATTAACTAGAAACTTGTATCTTCTATATATCTACTAATAATTTAAAAATGGTCTTCATTTAATGTTGATAGAGGTGTTCCTAACCAAGATGAAAAATTAAATCTTATATGGCATTTGGTCATGCATTTGTGGTGATTCTTGAAAAATCATAATTATCTTATATCAATACATTATCATTTGGATTGATATACTATATAGTTTAAGTCACTCAATCAATCAATGATTTTAAATTTAAATATCTTAATTATTTTCAATAACCTTTTCCTTTATATAGATAAACAAAAAGAAACAATTTATAAGTTAGGTTACAAGGATACAAGTACGTTATCCGTATCCATTACCCAATATAAATATAGGTATGGGACAAACTATTTTTTATATATGAATTTAACATATTATAATTTTTTTATATTTTTATTGTTATAACTAATTTTTATTATTTAGATGATAACAAATACTTTAAATTTATAAACATATCTTTTAATAATTTAATTTATTAATTTATAAAAGAAAAAAATACATATATCTGGACCCAGTGCACGGGATCAAACACTAGTCTAAAATAAATTACTAGACCCAGTTTAAGATTAGTCTATTGTTTCCCTTGTGCTTTTTCTTTTCTTGTCAACAATGCAGAAGTAAACAATCAAGGGGATAACAGATAATATGAAATTACCTTTTTAGCAAATATCTCAATGCTGATTGATTGAGGATACTGAGGATCATTCAAAAGTTTTATGAGATCATTGGACTTTGACCTGCAGAATGTTCAAAAACAGTAAATAGAAGTGCAATTCAAATATCTTGCTTTAGGATGCAATTCCGATTATTTTAATTAAAATCAATCAACAGAATCTATTTCACAGAAATTGTCTTTTGGCAGGTTGAGTTGAAACATCCATAAATAGTATTGTAATAGAAACAGAAGGAAATAACATTTTATCCCTTAAATAATCCAAAAATGTGCAGGAATGATAAATTGATAATGAAAATATTCACCTGACGTTGTCTATTACGCCCCTTATCTGTCTTATCAACCGAGAAATATGACTTTCATGGTGGGTATAATCCTGAATAAATGTTTACATAAAGAAACAAGTCACTACAGGTCTACAACATAATTCAAGAAGTTACAGGAAAAGTTAGTCCCAGTTTTTGTGATGTGAACAGTATACTAATGCTTAAAAGATGAAGGTGAATACAATGGGAAAAAAAGACTATTTCCTAGAACAATATTCAATTAAAAAAAAAGAGATAATACCTGGTTAGAACTAGATCTTATAGCTTGGTTTCTCTCAGATATCTCTTTCAATTTCTGCTGTCTCCGACGCTCTAGAGTTAAAGCACTTGCTGCTGCTCGATATAAATGACCTAAGATTGTATAGGTCAATTGATATATCATGAGATATAACAATTTAAAAGCAAAACAACAATGCAACCATGCACAGGTCCACATATCAATTAACATCAATTGCACCAAAGCTTACAACTTTACAAAGTGGTTGAATGGCTTTTATTTTGTTTACAGCAAAGCAGTGACGCTTATGTAATTAACAAAATGCTGCCTTAAAATAAAATAGCTTCACTGTCTGTAAAGGTATTTCTCAGTAACAGTATAGAATGTAGAAGAAAAAGAGTAGAGAAAAGCAAGCGAATAGAGCAGCATGGTAAAGAAGCAGAGGAAGAGGAAGGCTTTATCAGAGAGATAAATCTTCCAAGCTGTCGTATGTATAATTCTTTGTGGATGTATAAACTGTAATGAAATGGAAATATATAAATGATAGGCTTGGCATTCGAGAGGCCAAGTTCTCTCCCCAAATGTTCACTCCACTACTTTCCTACCCCAACAGAATTTTCATCCTACTATTCATATCCCATATTGTGTAACTAACTTCCTAATTTCACGCTGCATCATTACTCCCCCTTATTTCTTTCCCCTTCTCCTATCCGTATATTTAGAAGGTGTAATTCCCTAGGTCTGTCACAATATACCCCCCCTGCCACCCCCGCCTTTTAAGGGTCACCTTGTCCCGAAGGTGAAAGGAAGGAAAAGCCAGTTGCACACTTGCAGCATCTTCTGGCAGCTGCTTCCACTTAATCAAAACCTCCAAAGTCCCTTGCTTAGAGAGACGGGTATCAAGGACCTCCTCTGGTTCCACCACTAACTCCCCTTCATCAGTAAGAGTTGCAGGTAAAGGTTGAGACTGCAATGAGGGTCCCACACTCCTTTTCAGTAGAGAGACGTGAAAAACATTATGGATCCATGCCGAGTCAAGTAGTTGTAGACGATATGCTACTTCCCCAATTCGTTCTAACACTTCAAAAGGTCCATAAAAACACCGAGCCTCTGATTCAGTTTAGTGGCTAGGGAGCGCATTCTGTACGGCTGCAATTTGAGATACACGAAGTCAGCCACCTCAAAAACCACTGCCCTCCTCTGCTTGCCCGAGGCCTGTTTCATTAAGTTCTGAGCTCGATTCAACTGGAATTCCAACTCATCCAGCATTTGATATATGTCCTCCATCAACACCTTGATCTCTTCCACCGTCGACTCCAATCCACCACGCAATAGTGGTGGTGGCTCCCTGCCATATAATGCTCTGAAAGGGGTCATCCGATTTGAACCGGGGTACGATGTGTTGTACCAGAACTTCGCCCAAGGTAACCAAGAGGGCCACTGTTTCGGCTTTGAACCCGTCAAACACCGAAGATAGGTCTCCAAACATTTATTAACAGCCTCCGTTTGCCCATCCGTCTGCGAGTGGTACGCAGAGGACATCTTCAGAGATGTACCAGCTTGCTTAAAGAGCTCCGACCAAAAAGCACTAATGAACACCCTGTCACGGACCGACACAATAGAGGAAGGGAAACCATGGAGCTTCACGACATCGCGAATAAACAAGGAGGCCACTTCTTTAGCAATAAATGGATGAGCCAGAGGAAAGAAATGTGCATACTTGATTAATCGGTCTACCACCACAAAGATGGTGTCCAACCCTTTGGCCTTGGGTAGGCCCCCAATAAAGTCCATTGAAATATCTGCCCAAACATTGGTGGGAATGGGGAGTGGTTGAAGAAGCCCAACCAGTTGGAGAATTGAATGTTTTTTTGTCTCGCAGACCTCACAGCGCTTTATAAAGTCCATCACTACTGTCTTCATGCCTTCCCAGTATAGAATCGAAGAAATTCTTTTGTATGTTCTGACAAAACCTAAGTGCTCTCCTAATTTGGAGTTGTGGAACTCTGTCAGAATCGTGGGGATCCACTTGGAGTTCTTCCCAATCACCAATCCTCCCTTATACATCAGTTTGCCATTGAAAAATTCGAATCCTGCTGCTATATCTTCTCCCACTAACAATTTTTGCATAATCTCTTTCAATTTGTCATCCTGCAATACCTCTGTGTAACAAACCAGAGAGAAAATAGGGATTTAACTCCTTTTAAATTTACTTTTAGAAGGAGGGGGGAAAATATATCCAATTGAATTTTAAATTATGATACTCCACCATTTTAGTGAAGTAGTTTGGATTAGATATTATATTTAAGAGGGCTATAAGGCTGTAAAAGGCAGGAAATTAGTAGAGTGATTTGATTGTGTAGAGTATTGGCTTCTCGAATGCCAAGTGTAATCCTTCTTTCGTATCTCTCTCATTCTCAACCTCTCTTTCTTAATAAAACTATTTGAGAGTATCACATTGATACCTCAAGCTTATCCTACACTATTATTTTACTCTTCTATTCTTCTATTATTTGCTACTGCTAAACAATATCTGTCACAGTATTAGCGTGAAAACCCTTACAAATTGGTATCAGATTGTCGATTTGGGCTTCTTTCCTGTGCATGGTTTCTACCCGCAACGCTGCTACAATGGAAGACCGCGTCAACAATTTGGAAAGGCAAATAACTGAACTTCGTGAGGAACAAGGCCGGTTGCTGGAAACTATGATGAAACGCATGGAAGATCTCTTCAAGCAACCTCGATCGGACTCACCGGGAGATCACGGAGATTTTCGCATTGACGATCCGGGAGGAGGACGTCAACAGAACCCCATACCTTCCAAAGGTGAACCTAATCGCAGAATAAAATCCCTAGTTTCGATGGTTCTGATGCGAGTGGTTGGTTGGTTCGGATAGATCGCTATTTTCGGGTTTCTGGTATTCAGGTGGCAGAAAAGCTAGAATACGCGGTTATTGTCGTCCATGGTGAAGCATTAACTTGGTTCGAGTGGTGGGAAACACAATCCACTATCAACTCATGGGTTCGCTTCAAGAAAGACTTACTTAAGCGATTCGAACCAGATGCAGCTTCAAATCCGTTAGCCCCCTTGCTGCGAGTGCGACAATCAGGTTCGGTTATGGAGTATCGTCGTGATTTCGAGTTAGCGGTGCGTTCCCATCGTCACTTGGGGGCGGATACACTTTTGTGCATGTTTCATGAAGGTCTTCGAACTTCAATTCGATCGGAGTTACGAGTGGAAGATTTTGAGAATATACAAGCATTGATGGATAAGGCTATGTTGCTGGAGGCTCGCAATACAACTTGGCAAGAGGAAGGAGTTCAGCCATGGAGTAGGAGAAATAATACAGAAAGTCGTACGGGCTGGGGGGTCTCAAAACCTTCAAATTGGGCCAGGCCCAATACCGCGTCTACTTAGTCGGAAGGGAACAAGCCCACATCAGCCTCTAACATTAAATCAGAAACCAAATCTGATTCTGGGCCAGTCACCTCTTCCACCTCTCATAATTCTAAACCATCATCCCGATGGATCTCCAATGAAGAATGGAATGAAAGACACCGCAAGAGCCTATGCCACAGATGTGCAGAAAAATGGAATCCCAGCCACGTGTGCAAATACTGCCATCAACGCATGATAATCTTGGGGGAAGAAGAAGATAAGGCACCGCCTGAGACCGAGGAACAGAACATTGAAATCGCAGATGATGAACTTTCTCCCTTGACGGTGCATCTTTCGTGAATGAGCTACTGGGGTCTAACATCGCATCAAACTCTGAAATGTTGTGGCTCCATTAATGGTTCTGAAGTAATTATCTTGGTTGACCCAGGGGCAGAAGCTAAGTTTCTTTCTTCTTCTCTAGTTTCTACCCTAGGTTTACCTCTAGTTAGTCTTCGTCCTTTCATAATTGAAGTAGGCAATGGAGCGATCGAACACGATGTTGGGGGTTGTGAAAAAGTTTCTATTTTGGTACAAGGCATCACCATCATCGAAGATTTTCTGGTAATGGATTTGGGTCGCTCAGAAGTTGTCTTAGGTGCTGGTTGGGTTGCAAGCCTGGGCAAATTAGAAGGGGACTACACCAACTTGACATTAAGTTGGATTGAGAATGGGGTGAAGGTAACATTGCAAGGAGATCCTGCACTAGGGCGAAGTGCTGCCAATGGAAAAGTTACTTTGAACGCCTTAAAGAACAACGAGGAGGGTTTTCTTATAACTCCGGTATTTCGAACTACTGATTCTGCAAAGCAACCTTCATTGTCTACAGCAACATCAAATCTTTCACATCAATTTGCAGACTTGTTTCAACCTCCTTCTGGCCTTCCACCACAAAGGTCTCATGATCACGCAATTGTATTAAAAGAACAGAGTGACATTCCTAACATCCGCCCATATCGGTACCCGCATTACCAAAAGGACGAAATAGAGAAGATAGTGGAGGAAATGTTGCAAATTGGGATCATCAGACCCAGCACCAGCCCTTTCTCCAGCCCAGTAATCCTTATGAAGAAAAAAGACGACGGTTGGCGTTTCTGTGTTGATTATCGGGCACTCAACAAAATAACTATGCCCGATAAATTTCCCATCCCTATTATTGAAGAGTTGTTGGATGAATTGGAAGGTGCAACAATCTTCTCTAAGTTAGATTTGAAATCTGGTTATCATCAAATACAGATGAAGGCAGAAGACATCCATAAAACGGCATTCCGAACACACTAAGGACACTATGAATCTCTCGTCATGCCTTTCGGACTCACCAACGCACCCTCCACGTTTCAGGAATTAATGAACACAGTTCTTCGACCTTATTTGCGGAAATTCACTCTAGTCTTCTTTGACGACATTCTCGTTTATAGCAAAGATGTCGAGAGCCATCATGACCATCTACGGCAGGTATTCGAGTTACTCCGACAGCATAAACTTGTGGTTAACAAAAAGAAGTGTTGTTTTGAAAGCGAGACTGTTGAGAATCAGGGTCATATCATATCCGCTCAAGGTGTTGCAGCGGATCCTAAAAAAGTAAATGCTATGCTTGAATGGCCGAGGCCTAATATCAAGGGTCTGCGAGGGTTCCTCGGTTTAACTGGTTATTATCGAAGGTTCGTCCGTGGTTATGGTAATATCGCTTGGCCTCTTACACAGCTTCTTAAAAAGGACAGTTTCAATGGGAATGATGCAGCAGAATCAGCTTATCAACAACTGAAGCAAGCAATGGTTTCAGTACCTGTGCTCGTGGTACCTTGCTTTTCTAAACCTTTTCAAATTGAAACAGACGTATCTGGCAAAGGAGTAGGTGCTGTTTTAATGCAAGATGGGCGCCCCATTGCATTCATGAGCCAAAAACTTTCAGAATCAGCCCAACAAAAATCAGTCTACGAACGGGAATTGATGGCAATCGTATTGGACATCCAAAAATGGAGACATTACCTCCTTGGGCAGCGATTCACAGTTTTTACAGACCAAAAGGCACTGAAGTTTCTCCTTGATCAGAGAGTAGCCGAGGAGGATCAACAAAAATGGCTCTCTAAATTGCTGGGATATCAATTTGACATTCGTTATAAGGCAGGGTCAGAAAATAGAGTTGTCGATGCTCTTTCTCGGAAATTTCATTTCTCCTCCCTTTCTTTCTCCATGGCTGCCGAATGGGATTATATAGAGACCGAGGTGTTACAGGATGCAAAATTAAAAGGTATTATGCAGAAACTACTGATAGGGGAAGAATCAGCCCAAGGATTTGAATTGGTTAATGGCAAACTGATGTATAAAGGCAGATTAGTCCTTTCAAAAACTTCCAAATGGATCCCCAAAATTTTCATTGAATTCCATAGCTCAAGACTAGGCGGCCATTCGGGGTTCTTTAGTACATATAAACGCATTTCTTCAATCCTATAATGGGAAGGTATGAAATCAACAGTCATGGAATTTATTAAGAGTTGTGATGTATGTCAGCAAAACAAGCACTCTACCCTACAACCAGAGGGTCTCCTTCAACCTCTACCAATTCCCACTCAGGTATGGTCTGATATATCCATGGATTTTATCAGTGGCTTACCAAAAGTCAAGGGTGTAGATACAATTTTCCTGGTGGTTGATCGTTTGACAAAGTACGCCCATTTTTTTCCTTTATCCCATCCATATTCAGCCAAAGATGTAGCTACTTTATTCATCAAAGAAATAGTGAAGCTCCATGGTTTCCCTTCTTCTATGGTCTCTGACCGTGACAGGGTATTCCTATGTACATTCTGGTCTGAGCTTCTTAAACAGTCCGGTACTTCTCTAAAAATGTCATCCGCTTACCACCCACAGACAGATGGCCAAACAGAGGCGGTCAACAAATGCCTAGAAACCTACCTTCGCTGTTTGACGGGTTCCAAGCCAAAACAGTGGCCTTCTTGGCTACCTTGGGCAGAATTTTGGTACAATACCTCTTATCATGGATCAATTCGCATGACTCCTTTCAGAGCACTCTACGGAAGGGAACCACCATCATTACTAAGGGGAGGTTTGAAGTCCACAGTGGAAGAAGTACGGGTACTAATGGCAGATCGCAACCAAATGTTAGATGAACTCCATTTGCAGCTGAATCGGGCCCAAAACCGTATGAAACAAGCCGCGGATAAGCACAGAAGGGAAGTGGTGTTTGAAGTTGGTGATCTTGTTTACCTTAAACTTCAGCCATACAGGATGAGATCCTTGGCAGCCAGACCCAATCAGAAATTATCAGCTCGATTTTATGGCCCTTTCAAAGTGCTTGAACGAATTGGTGAAGTTGCTTATCGCCTACAGCTCCTAGAGACAGCAAAGATCCATCCTATCTTTCATGTTTCCTTGTTGAAGAAATGCATAGGACCCTCTATGGTACCTCAGCCCTTACCCGATGCTCTCAATGATGAAGGGGAACAGATAGTAGAACCAGCAGAAGCCATTGACAGTCGTTAACTTACACCAGCCAAGGTAACCTTGAGATCCTCATCAAGTGGAAGGAGCTACCAGATTTCGAGAACACTTGGGAATCTGCATAGAAGATCATGACAGCATTTCCTTCTTTCCACCTTGGGGACAAGGTGGCTCTTCATGAGGGGGTATTGTAACAAACCAGAGAGAAAATAGGGATTTAACTCCTTTTAAATTTACTTTTAGAAGGAGGGGGAAAAATATATCCAATTGAATTTTAAATTATGATACTCCACAATTTTAGGGAAGTAGTTTGGATTAGATATTATATTTAAGGGGGCTAAACGGCTGTAAAAGGCAGGAAATTAGTAGAGTGATTTGATTGTGGAGAGTATTGGCCTCTCGAATGCCAAGTGTAATCCTTCTTTCGTATCTCTCTCTTTCTTAATAAAACTATTTGAGAGTATCACATTGATACCTCAAGCTTATCCTACACTATTATTCTACTCTTCTATTCTTCTATTCTTCTATTCTTTGCTACTACTAAACAATATCTGTCACAGTATTAGTGTGAAAACCCTTACACTCTGCCTCCATGTCCCCCCACTCAACTGCCAAAGAAAAAGACAGGGAAGAAAAATGGAACTTTCTTGAAAGAGCATCAACAACATGATTCTTAATACCTGCCTGCCTTGTATCTAATGTCAAATTGATAGCCCAGTAACATGGAAAGCCATTTGTGTTGCCCTTCACCTGCTACTCTTTGATCAAGGAGAAACTTCAATGCTTTTTGATCTGTAAAGACAGTGAATTGCTGTCCCAGGAGGTAGTGCCTCCATTTCTGGATGGCTAAGACAATCACCATCAATTCACACTCGTACACAGACTTCCGTTGAGCCGCGTCAAACAACTTCTGGCTCATGAAGTCAATTGGGCGCCCTTCCTGCATCAGTACAGCACCGATCCCTTTACATGATGCATCAATTTCGAGTTGGAAAGGCTTGGAGAAACAAGGGACTGCTAAAACTAGGTCTTAAACCATTGCCACTTCAACTGTTGAAAAGGCAGGTTTGCCTCCTCATTCCACCTAAAGAAATCTTTCTTTAGAAGTTAGGTTACGGGTCATGCTATATCACCATATCCCCTCAGTAGTAACCGGTGGGTCCCAGGAAACCCCTTAACCCTTTGATGTCCCTTGGTGGGGGCCAATCTAACATGTCCTGCAATTTCCTGGGGTCTGCAGCGACACCTTGGGCTGAGATTATATGCCCCAGATATTCAATGCTCATGCTTTCAAAACAGTATTTCTTCTTCTTCACCAAAAGCTTATGCTGCTGCAACAACTCAAACACTAGCAACAAGTGCTCTTGGTGGCTCGCTATATCCTTGCTATAATAAACAAGGATGTTGTCAAAAAAACCATGTTGAACTTCCTCAAATATGGTTTCAGCACAGTATTCAACAGTTCCTGGAAGGTCGACGACGCGTTTGTGAGGCTGAAGGGCATTACGACACTCGTAGTGACCCTCATTAGTGCGAAAGGCAGTCTTAGGGACATCCTCCGTCTACATCTGTATCTGATGGTAACCAAATTTCAAATCCAGTTTAGAAAATATCGCAGCACCCTCCAATTCATCTAGTAGCTCATCAATCATGGGGATCAGAAATTTATCAGGGACAGTGATCTTGTTCAAAGCACGGTAGTCGACACAAAAGCGCCACTCGCCATCCTTCTTTTTAACCAAGATTATTGGGCTGGAAACGGACTGGTACTGGGTCTGATAATCCCGATTTGGAGCATCTCCTCAACTATTTTCTCGATCTCTTCCTTTTGATAGTGTGGATATTGATACGGCCTTATGTTAGGGAAATCTGCGTAGTCCTTTAAGACAATGGTATGGTCATGGGATCTCTGTGGTGGTAAGCTCGAAGGGGATTGGAAAAGGTCATCAAACTGCTGTAACAGAGCAACGGTTGCCGCCAACATGGGAGGTTGGTTCTCATTAGCATCGGATCTAAACAGGGGAGTCACAATAAAGCCTTCTTCATCATTCCACAGGGCATGTAAGGTAACCTTCCTCGTTGCTTGGCTCCTTCCCAACAAAGGATCCCCATTCAACATCACTTACTCCCCATGCATCCACCAACTGAGAGATTAATTCCTGTAATCCCCTTTGAACTTGTCAAGGCTCACGACCCACCCCGCACCGAAGATCACCTCGAACCGTCCTAACTCCGTCACCAAGAAATCCTCTGTAATCGAAATTCCTTAAACCAAAATGGTGACCTTCTCACAACCTCCTAAGTCGTGCTCAATGGCGTCGCTCCCCACCTCAACACGGAACGGGGGAAGATGGATCAATGGGAGACCCAAGGTAGAAACAAGAGAAGAAGAGAGAAAGTTTGCTTCCGCCCCTGGGTCCACCAAAACGATGACCTCATACCCTAGAATGGTGCTACAGAACTTCAACGTCTGATGAGAAGTCAAACCCCAATAGCTCAAAGAAGAAAGTCGGAGGGAGAGTGTGTTGAAGCTCACTTCTGGTTCCTTGAATACAGGCTCATCCAGAGCTTCCTCAGGCATTACTTCATCCTCACCTAAAATGATCATTCACTGGTGGCGGAACTGACACGTGTGACTAGGGTTCCACTTGTCACCACAACGGTAGCAAAGGCCCTTGTGATGTCTCTCAGTCAACTCCTCATTGGAGATCCACTTGGATTGGGGTCTAGAGATCTAGGATACACTTTCGGATGGGGGGTGATAGTGGGCTTTGTGGAGTCAGAGTGTGAGGGGTTGGAATAAGGCTCAGCCCAAGAGTTGCTTTTGTTCAGTCCTCCTCCTACACTTGCATCCGCTAAACCTCAGCCCCTACCCGAGGGACTGACTGATGACTGGGAGTTACTGATGCAGCCTAAGGAAGTGTTGGCTATTCGGGATTCAGATCAGGGCCACAAAGAGGTTTTCATAAGGTGGAAGAATATGCCAGAGTTTGAAGATTCGTGGGAGCATGCTGAAGATTTTAAGTTGGCCTTTCCAGATTTCCACCTTGAGGAGGTGGTTGTTGATTTTTTTTTTGGGGGGTAGGGGTAGTATTGTTAGAAGCAAATTTCTAAAAGGGCTCAAGGTTTATAGGAGAAAGAAATATAGGGACAAATTAGGAATTGTAACCAATGATTGCAAATGTGAGCCTCTTGTAACTAACTTGAGGGACAAAAGGCTGAGCAAGGCATTAGAAAGATTTGGGATACGATTCTGTTACAGGTAGGATATATAGAATAGCCTCTAGAAGAGTGAGGTAGGCTTGATTTTGGTATTGGCTTTGGAGAGTAGGAGCTGCTTAGTGCTCCATTTCCCTTGTATTCAATGCTTTCTTTGTTATCAATATATCACTCTTCTCTCTATCTTTCTATCTTTTCCTCTGTGCTATCCCTGCAGTCTATCAGCAGATAGCTTCATCAAATCAACATTGAGGAGACAAGAAAGAATGTAAGTAAATTTCAGTATCATAGAATTACAGGAAGAAAATCAAATCTTCCAACTAAGGGTGTAGCAAGCACACCCTAAATGGTAATCAGGAAAGAATTAGTCAAAACATTTACAAATCAACTTCTAATCCCTTTTTAACCCCTAAAAAAAAAGACAAGGAGTATTCTTTAACGTATCTTTTTAACTTCACTATCTCCTATTTCCATGCTCTTTACAAAAAATATGGGGCATCGATGATAATAGTATCCAAAAAGTTCCTAAATTTACCAAACTAGTCAAAGTCATGCACAAAAAATACATGTACATCAAAAAAACTAACTAGAGTGATCATCTAAAGAGCAACTTCATTTTCTTCATTGACAAAGAACACAACTTCCAACTCCGGCTCATCAAGAGAAAGACTAACAATTTCTAAGATCCCGTTATCTTCATCAATTGGTGAAAAATCATTTCCCGCAATATCCCACATCATTGTTTCTCCTTTCTTGTATTGGGGAGTTTTCCTTGACATAAGACGAAGATTGGTATGCACAAACACTAAATTTTCAGCTCGTTTGGGTTTCATCTTATTTCTTTTGAGAGAATGAACAAAAGAGTAAATACTCCAATTTCTCTCACAACAAGATGAGGATGGCTGCCCAAGTAGCTTAAGAGCAATCTTTTGAAGAGTTGGAGCATGAACGCCGTGAATTAGCCACCAAGATTTTGCATCTAGCGCATCTCTATCATTTAGAGTCACAACCATCAAACCCCTCTCTTCTACCTGAAAAATTAGCAAACTCCAAGTTCACTTTTCTCCTTTCTTCAGCATCGGGAAAGTATCTCTTCAAGCACTTCATCCTCTCATTAGTAATTTCCACATCTTGACGAGGAGGAACTCGTGTGGAGTCTTGTCTTAGACACTAATGGCTATAATACATATATAATATTTAAGGGGAAAAACATTATAGATGGTTTAAGTAACTCTTATTGTAAAAGGAAAAATTATAAAAAGTTTCAATATTACCTTGGATTCAATGAATGTGCAAGACAATGAAGATGTGTACTACTTTTGGTCCAACGCTCAATTAATATTTACTTCTCAACATTGAAAAATGTTGATTCCTAACTTTCATCCTTTTTCTCATAGTGATATATGGTCTTTTTCACCTTTTCAATCATTGAATCCCACATTTCATACACTAAATGGAGACTAGGCGCATCCGTATCAGTGTTTCTTAAAACATTATAAATAAGGTCAGTAAAAGAAAGGATGTAGTCCACCTTTTGCACCAAATATCACTCAAAATCTTCTCTTTGACAAATTCGTCCTTCCTCACATCATCTTCCTTGTAGGAGGACCACTTCTCACTTATCACCATCTCTTTGAGTCCATGCTTTATTATTCTAAACCTCTTGAGCATCACAATAGTAGAGGCAAATCGTGTAGCGGTGTAGGAGCAATATTAAGCAACTTCAATTATACAAATTCATTAAAAATTGATAACCTCATATGATGATTCACAATAAAATTTTTAATAAAAATAACATCTTCTGCAACTTGTGTAATCCAACAACATTCTTGATAAACTATTATGTCTCTCAGTGTTCTTGGCTGCACAAATATTCTTCAAAGCAAGATTAAGTGTATGAACAACACAAGGAGTACAATAAATAGAAGGGAACTCAACGTCAATTAATAATCCAGCTGCCTTACACACTAGTGCATTGTCCGTCACAACTTGCACAACATTTGAGACACCAGGTTCCACAATCACTTCTCTCATTATTTTTGCAATAAATTCTTTGTCTTTGATCTCATCCGAACAAACAATGGCTTTTAAAATCATAGGTCCACTTTCAGTCATAACCATAAAATTAAGAAGAGGTCTTCTTTGCGGATCACTCCACCCATCACTTACAATCTCGTTATTTTCAGAGGGATCAAACCTTAGGGGCTTGGAGCAACAGAGCAGCGAGCTGGGAGCAGCAGAGCAGCGAGCTGGGAGCGGCAGAGCAACGAGCTGGGAGCTAGGAGCTGGGAGCGGCGGAGCAGCAGCGCGCACCACGTGCATGCGGAGCAGTGCGCGGTCTGGTGGAGGTGCAGCAGCAGCAGCTGCTCTGGTGTTTGTTTTGAGTTCTGATTTTGGAATTAGAAAATTTTGACCTAATTTTTAGTTTTAGTTCTGTTGTTGGGCTTTTTGAGTTATGGGTTAATGTTAGTTTTTTTTTTTTGAAATTTCAGTTCAATTAAAAAGCTGTGTCTTGCCGTGTCCGCTGGAGTGTCCCCCAGCCGTGTCCGCGCGTGTTCGAGTAAAAAAAAAAAACAAAGAGGACACGTACGGACGAGTGTCGGACACGCCTGTGAAGTGGTGTGTCCATGCTTCCTAGATTCTAGCATATTAGATGTGGACACACAGGTATGCAGTAACTACAAAGCTGGCATGGGAGAGATATAATCTAAATGTGGAAACGTATGAAAAACGAAAAACCTATACCAGATTCATTGGTTTCTGCAGCTGGACGCCCTGCAGCTTCTTGCTGGGTCCTTGCAGGAGTAACCCTTTGGTTAGTTTCAGTACCATCCCTTTTCATGGCTTCCTTTTCTGCTTTTCTTTCAGCTTCCATTGCTGCGCTTCTTTGGGCTTCTGCTGATGCTTTTCTCTTAGCTTCCAATGCAGCTCGTTTTGCTTCCTCAGCTCTAAGCTTGGCCTACACCAACAACATTGAAAAATAATACAAGACCGGACTTTTGGATTAAAGCTTCTACATAGAAATTGGCAAGAAAAAAGATCATTCTCAACTGACATGAGCCAAATAGTAATTGACATGTGATGATCAGCGAAAATACTACAAATAAGTAGCAAGGTGCTAGCAGGTAGGTGTATTAACACAAAGGCCAAACTAAAGGAATAACAATTTTATTTGTAGCAGTTTTGGACTCCAAATTATTGTTGCAACAAAAGAATTAATGAATAAAAGCTAAAAAGTGATCCAATAGACACCACAGCAAAGAAAATTGTAGATTTCAAACCTCATCAAGTATTCAAGTCTACTTCAAATTCAAATCAAATACGAAATCACATATGTCTAATATTTTGTGAAAATAACAAAATAAACTAGAAGATAGAAGTACCTCTGCTTCAGCCTTTTCTTGCTGCTGCTTTTCCTCTTGCAAAGCAGCCTTTCTCTTGGTCTCTTCATATGCATCATTTTTTATTTTCTTTTCTTCTATTTGTGATCTGCGCTCACGGTCCTGTTGAACAGCAGTCAGGTGATTATCAAGTGCTTCTGCACTAAAAAAAGGTGGGATTTCAGAGATCAGTTTCTTAAGTAGGCAACTACATAACAAAAGAAGAATAGAAGAGAACTCAAAAAATGTTTGTTGGGGGAGAGGGTAGAGGACTAGTAGAAAACATATAATTCATGTTAAATGTCTAATTCTAGTTATTAAAATGAGAAATGGCATCAGTAGCAAGGTAAAACCAAGTATTGATTCACCTAACAAAATGAAATCTCCCATCCTTAAATTAAGGTGCATCTTTCTAACAGTGGACACTCAACTTTCTCTCTTCCCCTCTTATGGTACACATGAATGTTTGCCTCCCATTATCAGATTAAACATTCATCCTTTCACCAGTATCTTTTTAAGAGAACTACTGAAGTCTGGACTGAACATATGCCCCTCCCACCCAAATAGGTAAAGTAGTATTTAGTAAATATATCCACAAATTACGTGATGCATTAACAAAATCATTAAAATCCAAACAATCCATAGTTTAAAGCTCTAACAAAGAACATTAGGGTCTGTTTGGATTACAGTTCTTCTGACTTTTTTTAACTTCTGACTTATCAGAAGTTATATCTGTCATGTTTGGTTATATAACTTATGACTTCTTCAGAAGTTATTTCAGTGCTTTTGGAGAAGTCACAATATATGACTTCTCTATAAGCACTTTTCAAAATAATTGAAATAATTTTATTATTTTATATTTGCATACAAAATAACTTATTCATAAGTTACTTCTCAGAAGTTACTTTTATATAAGGGCTTAAATAAGTTGTTTACCCAAACTGGCCCTAAAAAATGAAGTTGTGAATAAAATCTCCTTGTGTATAAGAGTTCTTAGTCGTTGCTTACATCAAAATTGGACAAGACAGGTATTAGGAGAAGAAAAGAAGATAAGAAGGGATCGACAGCAAAATATTACATCCTACGCTGATATTGAGTGTCAAACTTTTTATCCAACTCCTGTCTTGATTCTTTATATTTCTCAACTCGAAGAAGGGCAGAGGTAGAGTTCTGACTTTCATTTGCCAGAGCTGTTTCCAGTGTTGAGATCTTACTTCTGATTTCATCCTGTCCAATCCAGAACATTTGAAATAAAGCGACCATATAGATACGAAACCCACCATAAATTCATTCTGTAGAGTATGAACGACAAGAAGACATTTAAATGCTAAATGTCTAATATGACAAATTATTTAATTTGTAAGGAACCACCAAATCAACAGGAAACAAAATGCATCAACATCAACACAATCACTCACTTTAACCCTAAGCTGATGTTCATTTGACAGCTCAAATAAAGCACCTTCCACCTCTTCCATTTCATCCATCAAGTAGGGTTGCAATTCAAAAGCAGACGCAACTTCAGATTCATCACAGTCACTGAAAACATCAAACACGGTCCAAATATTTACTATCATATCACCCAATGCAACCACTAAAACCAAAAAAAAGGATTCGCAGATTTGAAGTTTTCATTGTCTATTTTCAGTCAATTTCCCATTTTTTAGGATTTTGTGATGAAAAAAAAAACAAATAGTGAAAACAGAGAAACATAACTAGAATCTAGAATCTGTAGTTTTCACTATTTCCTTCCTACATTCCTGAAAAGGATGAAAGGAACTCAAAACTGTTTCTTAAACTAAACGGAAGCTAAAGACCAACAAAATTTTCATATGGCACGGGGTTTAAATTTCAAAATTGGACGCCAGGGTTAAAGAAACAAGAACCTGAGATAAATCTCACTGCAATTGAACCGTTTGACAGGAACCAAAGCTCTGTCATACTCGTCCTCACTCTCTGAATCATCAAAATCATAATCATCAGCACGCAACACAAAAGGTTTTCCTCTTTCAGCTTCGTTCCTATGACTATTAGGCATCGTTTTCTTGAACTGCGAAGTAGGTGTAGTGAGAGAAGTAGCGGCGAGCTTCGACTCCAAAGCATTGAGCTCCGAAACGAGAGCGTCGAAACTCCAATCAGGTTCAGGATCAACGGCAACGCCATCAACTCGCGGCGATGAATGAAGCCCTAATTTCAAAGCTACCCTGAAAAAAAAAACAAGAAAAAAAATGAAAAATGAAAAAGAAGTTGCGTAATAACAACGGTGATGAAATTCGAATTAGTGAATGGAATTTTTGAATTTTTTAAGTGCATTCATGAGATTGAGGATTACATTGTTCGGTGGTTGATGAAACGCAAAGTGTGAAACGGCGTTCGAAGGGTTTGAACGGCGGAAGTGGCGGCGTGTTCGGAAAATTAAGCGATGGGGAAAGGTGTGGTTTCCCGACGGTTAAAACTTAAACGGCGACAAGGGGTTCGAGGCACTGGCCAGTGAGCAAATATTTTCTTAGCCCATTGATTTTGGGCTGCTATACAAAATTAGCTTTGGGCTCTATGTATGGGAATATGCCTAAAATGATTTGTTTATTTGGGCCTATAAATATATTATAAAGCAATTAACTTGGGTTGGTTAAGTGGTTAGCTCACTTTTCCCGCAAGGGTCGGGGGTTCGATCCCCGCCTTGTGTATGCAGTAACCCATTGGCTAGCAGCAAACCCTTAAATGGAGCTCAGATCCAATAGATTAGTCATTGGTCTTCCATGCTAGGGATACCGTGAAAAACCAAAAATAAATAAATAAATATATTATAAAGCATACGAAAAACACAATTTTATAAGTTATTAGTTCATATTGACCATTTTGACCAAAACAAATTGTTCACATCCCGGATTGTGGTCCAATCCGAGGGCCCAATTCGGAACTACAATTACGGCTCAAAAAGGACGACCCAAGTTGATAAATAACAAAGGAGCCTATTAAGGCCCAAGGTCGGACCTCAGTTCCCACGAGGGGTGAGTCCAGATCGTTATGGCTGAGTAGTTCTTTCATTCTTGGTGTTGGGGAATGTCAAAACCATATTTTCTCTTGAAACCCACTACTTGATTTTGTTCTTGCTTCTTACTCTCTTGGGCTTTTCAATGCAATTAAAGTTTGCTTGTGTGGATTCGTGCTTGCTTATTTTGATTATGTCTTAAATGCATTTTAATTTCTTGATTAGGGAATTAAATTGTGTTTAGGGGTTTTTTGGCTTTATGTGTTGATTAATGCATTTGCTCATTAGTTAAGAGAGTGTGAATGATTCTTGATTAAAAATTAGGTTTGCATGTGCTTAGGCTAATTTTACTATTTTGGTTTCGATCAAAATCATTTTAGTTGAATAATTCTTGAGCATGTGTAAGTTGCATACTGAGTGTTTGATGAAATATCTAGGTGGGTTTAGGATAAGGAAAATGTGATTTTGTGCATAACTCAACACCAAGACTCTTTTTGCATTGTTAATACCCTTTTAATTCATTGCTTGCATTACTTCATACTCACCCCCAATACTTTACATACTATACAAAGTAGATCAATGTCCTTGAGAAAACGACTTGGGTTGACTAGCTATACTACATAGTTAATCAATTCAATCCCTTTTTGCAAACTTGCTTTTAATTCTAAGTTGGTTGTGGTTAAAGGAATTAACGACACTTTTAGCTTACGTCAAGGCTCTTTTAGACTTGAAGAGGGAGGTCGGTCTGCAAGGTAATGTTTGTAACAGTTATGCAGATATTATGTGGTGGTTGTCCCTTTTTTTATGCTTTTAATTTCCGACACAAAAATCCTAAAATTTTGGTGTACTATGTTGTAGCTATGAATATTATTGAGAAGAGTCGAAGGGTTCAGCGATCATTGCAAGATGTCACCAATACAATACGTTGTAATCATCCCAATGATTTTGGTTTTGGCGTTGATTCAGCTACAACCTCTGGAGGTTATAATCAATAATTTTGATATAATTTTAACATTCTTTTTATTTGAGTTGATTGTATTAATAATATGTCTGTTTTGTATATTTTTAATATTTAAATTTTTTTTTTTTGTAGATTTTAATTCTTTGTGTGATACCATTACATCGTCAACTTCTATTCCAAGAAGGAGGAGGTTTTTGACACCAATTGCTGGATTAAATAAAAATATGTCTAATGTCTTCAACAGCGTAGCAGAGGACAATAGGAGATCAAAAGCAGCTTCAACCAGCTTGACTAATGATTCTGATAGTATTATATCAGCTGGTTGTGTTCAGGATGAGTTGGATACAAATTTTGATTTTTGTCAACTTAATTGTGAAGTTCATTCTTCTTTTACAGGTACGTATGCTTCGATTGCATAATTATTAAGTTTTTTACTTATAAGTTCGACTTCCTTTCTTTAATGCTTTATTTTTTAAAATACCAGATGAGGATTGGGATATTTTTTTGGGGGTAGATGAAATTATTGCTTATGAGGATTTGGGAGATCCTATTTGCCAATGCAAATGGTGTGGTGCTAGATTTTGGAGAGCTAAAGCCTTGCATTCTGAGGGTGGTGTTGAAAACCCAATATATACGTTATGTTGTGGTAAAGGGAAAGTTCAGTTACCATACATGGCTGATCCTCCTTTGGAATTACATAATTTATTTTTTGGGGTGATGAAATGTCTAAGCATTTTTTGGAGAACATTCGTATGTACAACAACTGCTTTGCGTTCACTTCTATGGGTGGTAAGGTTGATCGTTCAGTCAATCGTACTGGCGGACGTTTTTCCTTTAGACTATCTGGTCAGAATCACCACAGGATTAGGAGCATGCTGTCTGTTGAAGGTGAACCTGCCAAATTTGCTCAGCTTTACATTTATGATACTGAAAATGAAATTAAGAATCACATCAGCAATTTCAGGTATATTTTGAATGCTTATGTGGCGTAGTACTAATCAACAGTGTATTTCTTTCTTATACTTATAGTCATTATTTTTTCAGAGACGGTTCTGCGCAACTTGATGAAATTGTTATGGATATTGTCAAAGTTGTTGTAGACATGCACAATGTGCTTGCTCATTCTTTTAGAATGGCTAGAGATAGATATAATGTTGGGGAGTTGTTACTAATACAACTACGTTTAGTAAGGGCTAGGAATAGTGTTGGAACGACTTATAATTTACCTATTGTTGATGAGGTTTCTAGTCTTATAGTAGGTGATATAGATTCTACTTAACCATATCGACGAATTGCATCCTTCCTACTTGCCTCTACAATATCCATTGATGTTTCCATACGGAGAAAATGGTTTCCATGAAGATGTAATTCATTCTGCAGCTTCTAATCCATCTGCCCGTAAGTTGACCAAATTGATAATGCTTTGCATTTCGTTTGCAAGACAAAGTGTTTGAAGTTTCTATTATTTTGTATGCAAGACATTTGCTTCAACAATTTGTTGTGGATGGATATACAATGATTGAGTCTTCAAGGCTGAAATATATAAGACTTAACCAGAAGAAACTAAGAGCTGATTTGTATAGAGGTGTAGCTTATGCTGTTTCCAGAGGTGTATCAGATGGTTGTTCTGTTGGGAAGAGATTGTACTTCCTGCTTCGTTTACTGGTGGTCCACGGTATATGATCCAACATTACCAAGATTCGATGGCAATATGTAGATGGCTTGGTTATCCTCATGTTTTTATTACATTTACCTGTAATTCGAAGTGACCGGAGATAGCACGTTTTGTCAGTGAAAGAAGTCTCAAGTCTGAGGATCGTCCAGACATTGTTTCTCGAGTATTCAAGATGAAACTTGCCTCCTTATTGACTGATTTGAAATCTGAGAATATATTTGGAAAGGTTAATGCATGTATGTACTGCTTAGTTTGTAGTTGTTAAATTTTAGCATATATTAGACTTTTAGTTTTTTCTTTGGGATGTTCAGTATAGTTAGTTAATATATCTTGATAAGATAATGTTGATTGTATTGTGATTTTGTATTTTTATATTTAAAACATGAGTAAATCCCCAAGTTGGTCCCTGATAATTTTCGCGGTGGACAAGGTAGTCCCTGACATTGAGAAATTGACAAGTTAGTCCCTGACAATTTCAATTTTCGGACAACCGTTAGTCCCTAAACGGCTTCCGTTATTTCGAGGGACCAATGTGGCTTATTCATTAATTGTTAGGGACTAATAAAAGAAATTTAATAAAAATGAATGCTATAAATTATGATATGAACATTGACTCATATTCATTCTAATTATGTATTAATTCCAAGCTACATATAACTACTCCAGTAAATATTAAGTCTCTATTTTGATGTATTACTATCAAAAAGCAAATATGTTGAGTAATTTTCCAATTGAAGAAGTAACAACATTTTAGTATGTTCAGTGTATAAGAATTTAATTAAGTTTTCCTAGATGCAATAAATATATAGTTTATGTTAATGAAGATACGATATTAAAATGTTTGAGGAGAATGAAAGCAACAAGTATATATATGTATATATATATATAAGATTCAAAAATTAATAAGTAGTTACATACACTAGCTCAACATGATGATCGGATATGTATGTATATATGACTGGCATGTTTGTTATAGCAAAAGCTGGACAGGCTGTGATACATATAAATTATATTATTTAATTTTTCCAAAAACTATAAGAACATACATACACATTATTGAATATATAATCCTTTTAAAATAAGCCAACAAATTTATAACATCGATTGCATGTCTAGGAACCATTTTAGTAATGTACAAATTCAACTATAAAAAATATTAGATAAATGTTTTTATGTACATCATAAAACCTGTCACTATTAGCCACCATATATAATAATTCAACATTTTTAAATTAGTAATTCAATTTTTAAAAATATTGGATTAATGTATAATAATAAAAGTTAGATTATTAGTTTCAAAATATTAAATTATTACACATATAATAACTAATTTTATGATATACATATAACATTACTACTCAAAATATTATTGTATGTATCAATAATACCTCTCTTCGACTATATATATATATATAAATTGCTAGAATCAAGTAATCAAGTGTGATAGTTATCGACAACTAATTATATGCATGTAACTATTTTCTATAGCAAAATAATAAAATGTTGTTACTTTTTCAATTGGAAAATTACCCAATATATTTACTTTTTGATAGTAATACAGCCAAATAGAGACTTAATATTTACAGGAGTAGTTATATGTAGCTTGAAATTAATACATAATTAGAATGAATATGAGTCAATATTCATATCATAAATTATAGGATTTATTTTTATTAAATTTCTTTTATTAGTCCCTAACAATTAATAAATAAGTCATATTGGTCCCTCGAAGAGGGACTAACGGTTATCCGAAAATTGAAATTGTTAGGGACTAACTTGTCAATTTCTCAATGTTAGGGACTACCTTGTCCACCGCGAAAATTGTCAGGGACCAACTTGGGGGTTTACTCTTAAAACATTTTCATTTATTAGATATTATTTGTGTTGGTATTAGATAATAATGAAGATTATTGTTCTATTAATTGTATTTGTTCATGTAATTTTTTTGTTTCCTGAATAAATTTTTGCATGTATTCCACCAATCTTATATATGAAAATGAACATTGGTCCAGTGTTACAGTTTCTAAATTGATTGATTTTGGTTATATTTATTGTTATAATTACTTGATTTCAAAGTTTTTTGTATTAATTGGTTATTGATCGTGTTTTTTATATAGCAATAATTTTTTGTTTTTGTATAATTTGAGCAATTGTATATACTATTGAATTTCAAAAGCGAGGCCTTCCACACTGCCATATTTTGCTTTTCCTTGCTGACATGGGGCTTAGTTGGGTTGCCGCAGACATTGATAAGTACATCTCTGCTGAAATTCCCAACAAGGAAATTGAGCTGGATTTATTTGAAGTTGTTCAAGAATACATGGTTCATGGTCTGTGCGGCTCTATGAATGGTCGCTCACCATGTATGGTGAACAAAACATGTAGTAAATTTTATCCGAAGGATTTTAATTCGGAGACATACATGAATGATGATGGTTTTCCGGTTTATAGAATGAGGGACAATAACCGGTTTGTCACAAAGAGCGACTATCATTTAAGTAACCAGTGGGTTGTTCCATATAATAAATATATACTGTTGAAGTATCGTTCTCATATAAATGTTGAATGGTGCAATCAGTCCAATGCTGTGAAATATTTGTTTAAGTATATAAATAAAGGTAGCGACCGGGTTACGATCGTTCTGTCAGAATCTGATGAGATCAAGACCTTTCTTGATTCCCGATATATCTGTGCATGTGAGGCTGCTTAACGTATTTTTTTCATTTGAGATACATTATAGGGTTCCTACTGTTGTTCGGTTGTTTATTCATTTACCGGGAGAGCATAGTGTTATTTATGATGATGACGATGATCTTGATCTTGATGTTTTGAATAATGACAGAAGTGCTAAGAGTATTTTATTTGCTTGGATGGAGGCTAACCTAAAATATCCTGAGTTAGGGGGTTCATTGACCTATGTTGAGTATCCAATGAAGTTTGTTTACAAGGCAAGGATGCGTGAATGGGTACCTCGCAAAAGTGGGTTTTCTGTTGGCAGATTAGTCCATGTGCCGTATAATTCTGACAAGTTGTATTACTATGCTGGTTTCTAAGGTCAAAGGTGCTAAATGTTATGAAGATTTTCGTACTGTGAATGATGTTTTGGATAATTCTTTCAATGAGGCATGTTATGTGATTGGTATTTTGGAAGATGACAATGAGTTTATTGAAGCGATTACATAAGTTGTTGTGTGGGGGAGTGCAAGTTATTTGAGGAGACTATTTGTTACCATGCTGATGTCAAACTCAATTTCTCAGCCCTGTCAAATTTGGACTGCTACATGGAGGCATATGTGTGATGATGTTGTTTATTAACAACAATGTCTTTTGAATTGTAGAGGTAATATTAATGATTCTGTAGTTTCAAATTGATTTTGTTTGTGTTTTTCTTGACCTATTTATTGGTGCATTTTTTTTTCAAATTTGCATATTTCTGATGACCAAATTCAGAATTATGGTCTTTTGGAGATTGATAAGATTCTTCAAAGCAATGGCAGAAGGCTAAGTGAATTTCCTAACATGCTAGTTGTCGTTGCCGACTGTTCCAATTGTTGTGGTAATTAGTTATTAGTTGAGCAGTTGAATTATAATTGAGAACACCTTGCGGAGGAATTTAGTCAGAATGAGCCTCGGTTAACTGATGAACAAAGGAATATTTTCTCTGTGATTACTGATTTTATTCGTGATGGTGAAGGTGCTTTTTTTTTTGTTTATGGTTATGGAGGTAACGGGAAGACCTTTTTGTGGAACGTGTTGACCTCCTTTATCCAGTCACAAGGCAAGATTGTACTGTCAGTTGTTTCAAGTGGGATTGTTGCGACGTTGTTACCTGGTGGAAGGACAACACATTCAAGATTTTGCATTCCAATAGATATTACTGATGAGTCTACATGCAACATTGCGAAAGGTTCGGCTCTTGCTGAGTTGTTAATTCAGACTATTTTGATTATATGGGATGAGACACCTATGGTTCGTAGGCAATACTTTGAAGCATTGGATCATTCTTTGAGGGATATTATGAAGGAGCATCACAGTAATGCTGAAAACTTGCCTTTTGGAGGGAAGTGTGTCGTACTGGTGGAGATTTTAGACAGACATTGCCTGTTATAAAAAATGGTACTAGGTCTGATGTGGTTCATGCATCTATTAACTCATCGTATTTGTGGTATCATTGTCGAGTGTTAACACTTACTCGAAACATGCGTTTGCAAAATAATCTTGGTGGAGATGATGCTGACTTTCGTAATTTTGCACAATGGATACTTGATTTAGGTGATGATAAACTTTCTCTTCCTCATGGTGGTATTGTTGAGATTGAAATTCCTCCTGAATTTCTGATTCAAGAGTTTGACAATCCAATTAAAGCTTTGGTTGATTCTGTGTATCATGATTTTGTGCGTAATTACAATGGTGTTGACTATTTGAAAGATCGTGCTATTTTGGCTGCTAGAGTTGAAACCGTTATGGAAGTCAACAACTATATGCAAGCCCTCATCCCTGGTGATGAAAAAGTTTACCTGAGTGCAGATAGGATGCTGAGTGATGGCAGCGAGGGTGACTGTTTTGCTCAATACAATTCTATTGATTATCTAAATTCAATATTTGTCTCAGGTTTACCCAATCATGAATTGAGCCTTAAAGTCGGTGTTCCTGTGATGCTTCTTCGTAATATTGATCAGTCAGCGAGTTTGTGTAATGGAACACGTTTCATAATTACTCAGTTGGGTGATCACATTACAGTTGGAAAGGTTATTTCTAGTGGAAAGGTGTGGGATACTATTTTTCTTCCAAGAATGAACACTTCTCTTTCTGATCCAAAAATGTCTTTCAAGTTCCAGCAGCGTCAATTTCCACTCGCAATATCGTATTGTATGACTATCAACAAGAGTCAGGGTCAAACTTTGTCAAATGTTGGAATATACTTGTCAAAGCCTGTATTTTCTTATGGCCAACTCTATGTTGCCGTCTCTAGAGTGAAATCCAAAAGTGGTTTAAAAATTTTAATTCATGACAAGGACAGGAAGCCTCTTTCCTGTATTGATAACGTTGTTTTTCTTGAAGTTTACGAAAACGTTTGAATTAACTTTATTTTGTTTGATTGTTCTGGGTGAATTGCTCTTGGGTGTTGCAATGTAAATATGTTTGCTGTTGTTGTTGTTTTGCTTGATGGTAGAGTAATGTTTTATGTATACTTTTAGGTATATAACGTTTCAATTAAGAATTGGTAGATTGTGGGAATCTCTTTCAAAGGATGGTAAAATTGTCGTAGCACTAAACATGTGTTTGATGAGAAGGTGATCTTCAATTAACTTTGTGAATATTGAGAACATGGAATATATTTGGTTTATATCAAACATAGTCTTACATGATCCAGTTTATACTTTCAGAAGGTCAAGATTCATGCAGCTATTAACAAAAGAGATTTGATTGCAAGGCATAGAGATGCCTTAGTTGAAGGAAATTATTATGTTTTCCAGAAGTTCTATATTGTTGAGAACAAGGAGCTGTACAGAACAACATCCCATAATTTCCGTCATAGCCATCTTTCTCTCAAGAGCTCCCTAAACCATTGATACTCCAAACCACGAAACACCCATCAAACCTCACCCAATCCAGAAGATAAATTCATATTCTTAATCCTCTCATCAAGCCGGAGCTTTCTACCGATTCCGTTTCTCCGTTAAGAGTCTCCGGCGTCACCGGACCGTTCGTGGGGCTAGAGAGAGAGGTTTCCAACGAGTGCAACGTCGGGAAAAAGGGGTTTCTCTTTGCATTCTAGCGTTTTGTCTTCAAGAGGTAGGGGTTAGGCATTCTATTTTCATGCATACTGATGATGATTTTATGAGATTAATGTGATGGTCGTTTTTCCCATTAGGGATTTTTGTGCCTTATTATTATTATTATTATTATTATTATTATTATTATTATTATGTAGTTCTACGTAGATATAACATATATATATATATATATGTGTGTGTGTATGGCAGCATGAGCGAGCAGCCGAGCATGCTTGGTTTTTGCTTTCTTGGCAGCGTGAGTGAGCATTCTATATATATATATAAATAAAAAAGGACAGTTTACTAGTATATGTATATTACTATTACATATTATTATTACATAAACTTATACCTAATAGCATGTATATTAGTTAATAATAGGTAGATAACAGGTAGAAATAATAATAATAATAATATGATAATGATAGTAATATTAATAGGGAAGATAATAATAAAATATTAACCCTAATAATAATAATTATTATGAGCGGGTAAGTACTGTTAATAATAGATAAATATTATTAGTAATAGTTAATAAGTATTATTAACAATGGGTATTTACTATTGGCATGTGTAATGGTTGGTACTAGGTAAATAACAATAGACTATATTAATAATAAAAATTAAAATAGTAATTATAAATAATGATAATTAATAAGTTTAGAGTAATAATAATAATAATAGTAATAATAAAAGAATAATAATAGTAATAGAAGAATAATAGTATAATAGTAATATATGATAATAATAATAGTAATAATAAAAGAATAATAATAGTAATAGAAGAATAATAGTATAATAATAATAATAATAGTAACAATAAAAGAATAATAATAATATATGATATGTAATTATAATAGTAATAGTAACAATAATAATATAGAAGACAAGATTGGTGATGAATAAATATAAGAGTTTACAAGATACTTAAGGGTAGAGTACAAAGTACAAGTAAAACTAGAATAAAGTATAAGTAAGAAATAATAATAAAATAAACGAGATCATATGACATGAAAGGTATAGAAGCACTTAAAATAATATTTATAAGTAGTTGTATATCATGTTTATTTCATAAGGAGTTGTATTTATTTATTCTCCATGATGTCAGAGTAAGTAAGTGTATGTGCTATGTTTATTCCATGATGTTAAAGAGTATAAATTGACATGTTTTTACCCTTTTATGCTTCCTAATGCATTATATGACTTGTGTATTTGAAAATATAATTATTTATGGAATATGTATATGTTGTACTGAGTATATGTGTTGTTTTTATGATGAGTTAAATTGTTTATATGATTATATGATCTGTATGATGATTAATGATAAGTTATATGTAATGAATGACTATATGGGTATATGTTATAATAAGAGATTAATGTGCAAAGTGAAAGAAAGTTTAGACACGCAGAGTAGCCTATCCGTTCGTGATGAACGTTACAGGGGCTGGCAACCTCGGTTGTAACGACTCATTAGCGGAAGGTGAATTTCCCCTATACCCATATGTATAGGATGAGCTCATACCTAGGGTCGGCGATCGGAGGTTATAGGACGGGGGCAGGCCAAAACAATGTAAATGATCTACAGACACCAAAAGGGCGTGCTCTAAGCAGATAGATCCACAGGCATACTAAGTATGCTTAAAGACTCAAGATAAATAGCAAGAGATATAATTACAAATAAAGAATGTTACTTTATGTTATATTATTTTAATATTTGATGTTGAGCACATAGTACACTACACCTGAGTTATTATTTATGTTATGTATGTCTTAATTTAAAGGAACAAGATGCACTTAGGTAGTCGTTCGGGACAAGATTGTTTTGAAACTAATACTGAAATGATCTCATTCATGCTCACTTATTTAATTAATAAACCCGGAGCGACTCCCCTACTGAGTTACTTTCAAGTACTCACCCCACGTTATTTCAAACATTTTAGACGATGAGCACCAGCAGGATGATGGAGCGAGCTTGGAGCCCGCGCAGCCTTAGTTTTAGCTTCCGTATTATTTATTAGACATTATTATTTGAGTTGTTTCTATTATGGATTATGTTATGGATTTATTATTATTTTCTAGTTTATGTTTCTGAGACCGGACCTCTGTTAGCCGACAAGTACTATTTTATTTATGGATTGTATTTGTGGAGTCTTGTGAGTCTCTGTTTTAGGCTCATGAGATAACACTGTTATTATTGCTTTGATGTATGTTTTGGGAGATTACATGGTTTATTTATTTATATTGAAGTATTATTCAGACTATATTATGTTACGAATATTATCGCTTATTTATTACGCAAGACCCTTATTTTCATATTCTGCACAAATGTTTTCGAAAGTTCTCCCACATATTTTTTCCGCGTACATTTATTTTAAATATAAAGATAATATATGATAACAGGAAGTAACCCTTATGAAATAGCCTAAAATGACTTAAGCATTAAGGGCTATCTAGTAGGGTGTTACATTTTGGTATCAGAGCAGGTCTATCCTACAGGGCTTGGGGTAATGGACATGTTATGCTATTGTTGCATGCACGGTAGTCATATCATGCGTATGCCTCTTATGTGTTTTAGTTAGTTTTGAGGTGCATGATCGATCTGTTTAACTGTCATGGTAACTGTGCATACACAACTGTAATATGGAGCCTGATCAACTCAATGTTTCTTGTTTTGTGTGCACATGAACATGGCACCACAGAACAGACGTAGTAGGGACGATGCCGACGATCATGAGGAGAATGGGCAGAGCAGCGGAGTTTCGGCAGAGGCATTCATGGAGATGGCGAGGGCCATGAATAGGATGGTTGATCACATGACTCAGCAGCACACCACTCCATCTGCAGCGCCACCTGCGGGTAACGGCAGCTCTTACTTTGCTGACTTCAAGAGGGCCAATCCCTCTCCTTTTCTCGGCACTACGGATCCTTCTGAAGCCGAGGATTGGCTGAGAGGTATTGAGGATATCTTCACAGTGGTCCAGTGCACAGAGGTTCAGAAGACGCAGCTGGCCACCTTCATGCTACAGATGGAGGCGCGTTCTTGGTGGAACGACGCTCGTCGCGCTCCTGATGCGGCGGGTGTACCTATCACATGGGACATGTTTAGAGACATGTTCTATGATAAGTACTTTCCTGAGACTGTTCGTCAGGATAAGGAGATGGAGTTTCTAGATCTCCGTCAGGGCACCATGACTATCCCGGAGTACATCGCCAAGTTTGAGGAGCTCATCAGGTTTTCAGAGATCTACCAGGAGAACCCGAAGGAGAGCTGGAAGTGCTGCGCTGGGCTTAACCAAGACATGAAGAGGATGGTTAAGCATATGAAGATCAGAGACTATAGAGAGATGGTGGACACATGCAGGATAGTGGAGGAGACGAGCCGCCCAGTGGCTCCACAGAGGGTTGAGACTCAGAGGAGGGGCGCGACACCTCAGCAGACCAACCGCCCCGCCCCTGCTCGCTTTCAGCCGTATGGCCAGTCTCGCAAGCCACAGACTCAGCCACGACCACAGTAGCAGCAGCAGCAGCAGCCGCGTCAGGCGATAGCAACACCACGACCTCCATGTGCCACATGCGGCAAGCTTCACCCTGGAGTTTGTCGCGCAGGGCAAGGCGTCTGTTACCGTTGTGGCCAGCCAGGTCACGTCTCCAGAGATTGCAGATCTTCAGGCTCACAGCCTTCTTCCTCTCACAGGCCACAACACCATGGCAGGGTTTTCACGGTTACAGCGGAGGGCGCAGACGGTCGACGATCTCATTAGGGTACGTGTATGATTTATGGTAGATCTTTAGTTGTACTGTATGACTCTGGTGCTACGCATTCATTCATTTCACATGATCATGCTAGGAGCCTAGGTTTGCACATGTCAGAGCTACCTTTTGATTTATTAGTATCTACCCCTACTGCTACACCCATTAGGACATGCTTAGTTTGCATAAAGTGTAGGTTTCATATAGATGATAGGGCATTTACATTTGATCTCATTTGCTTGCCCATGACAGGTCTAGGCATTATCTTAGGCATGGATTGGTTGTCCGCCAATCGAGTCTTGCTTGATTGCCATGCAAAATCCGTTGTCTTTCCTTCTATTCCTTCTGCATGTGTCACCCCTATAGATTTATATGTTAGCGCTATTAGGCTTAACTGTTGTGGGGTTATGAGCAATGCCTATGTGTTTCTCGCCGCCAGTGACATAGAGAGGGGTCAGGTGTTAGATGAGATACCCATAGTGAGAGACTACCCGGAGGTTTTCCCTGAGGACATACCCGAGTTTCCCCTAGCTAGAGAGGTAGAGTTTGCCATAGACTTGATGCCCGGGACGGGACCTATATCCATAGCACCCTATAGGATGGCACCCGGAGAGTTAGCAGAGCTTAAGACGCAGTTGGAGGAGCTTTTGGAGAAGAGGTTCGTTAGGCCGAGTGTGTCGCCATGGGGAGCACCGGTTCTGTTCGTGAAGAAGAAGAAGGATGGGAGCATGAGGTTGTGCATCGATTACAGGCAGCTGAACAAAGTGACCATTAAGAACAAGTACCCACTGCCTAGGATTGACGATTTGATGGATCAGCTGAGAGGTGCCCAAGTGTTTTCGAAGATAGACTTGAGGTTGGGGTACCATCAGATTCGTGTGAGGGACGAGGATATCCCGAAGACGGCTTTCAGGACTCGTTATGGTCACTACGAGTTCACGGTCATGTCCTTTGGACTGACCAATGCTCCTGCAGTGTTCATGGATTACATGAACAGGATCTTTAGACCCTACTTGGATAGGTTCGTTGTTGTCTTCATTGACGACATTCTTATCAATTCGAAGACGCATGAGGAGCATGAGAGTCACTTGAAAGTGGTGTTGGAGGTGCTGAAGGAGAAGAAGTTGTTTGCGAAGCTGTCGAAGTGCGAGTTTTGGATGGAGGAGGTGAAGTTTATGGGGCACGTTGTGTCGAAGGGAGGTATCTCCGTGGACCCTAGTAAGATAGAGGCTGTGATGAGCTGGGAGCGACCTACTACGGTGACCGAGATTCGGAGTTTCCTTGGGTTAGCCAGATATTACCGTAGGTTCATCTCTAACTTCTCCAAGATAGCATTACCCTTGACGAAGCTTACTAGGAAGAATGCTGCTTTCGTTTGGTCGGATGAGTGCGAGAGTAGTTTCACGGAGTTGAAGAGGAGGTTGACCTCGACTTCAGTGCTTACATTACCGGACCCCAGTGAGCCTTTCGAGGTTTACTGTGATGCTTCAGGGAAGGGGTTGGGTTGCGTGCTAATGGAGCATCGCAACGTTGTGGCATATGCTTCACGGCAGTTAAAGCCACACGAGCTTAATTACCTGACTCATGACTTGGAGCTTGCGGTGGTGGTGTTTGCCTTAAAGATGTGGAGGCATTATCTGTTTGGAGTCAGGTTCGAGGTGTTTTCTGATCACAAGAGCCTCCGGTACTTGTTTGATCAGAAGGAGCTGAACATGAGGCAGAGACGTTGGATGGAGTTCCTGAAGCACTATGATATTGAGCTGAACTATCATCCAGGGAAGGCGAATGTGGTGGCAGACGCGTTGAGTCGTAGGACGGTGAGCGTAGCCCACATGATGGTTAGAGAGGCGCAACTGATTGAGCAGTTTAGAGACCTTGACCTAGGAGTTACCCTTACCCCCACCAGTGTGAGAGTGAGTCAGCTTCAGGTGTCGAGTGTGTTCCTGAGGGATATAGCTAGAGCGCAGCAGGAGGATGAGGAGTTCGGGAAAGTGCTGAAGGCTGTCAGCGAAGGGAGGTTGCAGGGTTTCAGGTTGGATGGGGATGGTCTGTGGAGGTTCGAGGGACGAGTCTGCGTTCCTGCGAGTGGTGACCTTCGGAAAGCAATTCTGGAGGAGGCTCATAAGAGTCATTTCACCATTCATCCTGGGATAGATAAGATGTACCAGGATCTGAGGAAGATGTTCTGGTGGCAGGGACTGAAGAGGGATGTAGCGGAGTGGGTTAGTAGGTGTTTAGTCTGCAAGAAGGTGAAAGCAGAGCATAGAAGGATGCCAGGGCTGCTACAGCCGCTGAGTGTGCCTGAGTGGAAGTGGGAGAGCATATCCATGGACTTCGTGTCCGGATTGCCGAGGACTCAGGTGGGACACGATGCTGTGTGGGTTATCGTTGATCGACTGACCAAGTCGGTTCACTTTCAAGCGATCAGGATGACCTACCCATTGGAGAAGATAGCTGAGATTTACATCAGGGAAGTGGTGAAGTTGCATGGTGTGCCGAAGACGATAGTCTCAGATCGAGATCCGAGGTTCACGTCTCGCTTCTAGGGAGCTTTCCAGAAAGCGCTCGGCTCGGAGTTGAGCATGAGTATGGCATGAAGGTGTATTTGTGCACGAGAAGGGGGGGTTGAATCGTGTAGGTTTAAAAATTTTTTCTAAAAAGTTTTCTTAGAAGGCTGTTTACTCAGAAGGATGAATTGAGTGTTTGCAGTGGAATGACCTTTCTGAGAAAGTTAAGCTTCTAAGAGCTTTTACCTTTCTGAGAATTTTATGAAAGTGTTTTAAGATTAATTTCACTTAAACTCTTTCTGATTTTAACTTAATAAACTTTCACAGTTATGATTAAGTTAAAAACGTGTTTATTAGTTTTCTTAGAAAGTAAGAGTTGAAGGAAGAAAAGCTTAACACAAAGAGATTTTTATACTGGTTCGGTTTTAAGTAACCTACTCCAGTCCTCAACCTTTCGTTGAGAGCTCTTTAGATATTCTTCTTATAGTGCCTTCTCAGACAACAATGCCTTTACCACGTAAAGGACTTTCACCACTTCACAATCCGAAGTGGATTTTCTTGCCTCCAACACTAGAGGACTTTCCTTGCCTTAACTAAATTAAGGACTTTATCTTGCCTCACAACTGAGGACTTTGCTTGCCTTAAACACTTAAGGACTTTAACTTGCCTCAAACAATCGAGGACTTAAAACTGCCTTCACACACGAAGGACTGAGCGTTTTTCGGAAAGAGTTTTTGATTCGAAAACAACTACTAAGATTAAGATACAGACTTTGTTTTCTCTTAATAGACTTCTAGATTTAACTTACAAACGTAAGAATTTACACCAATACAAAGCTAGAAGATTTTTCGCAAAGTTAGAAAAAGAGTTTCGGAAAATTGTCTTTCTGAGAAAGTTCTAAGTTTTCGCAAATAATGATTTTCAATTCAACAGAGTTTTGGCACGATTAATCAAGAGTTTTTGCGCTAGAATTTCGTCACCATGTTTTGGAATTGAACTCATATATATAGGCATCAAAGAGCCGCGAAATTAGAAGCTTTCACTTTGCTGATGTGGCTGTCTCTAGCTCAGAACGGCTCCCTGCAACAGTCAGCGCGAAATGAGGAACTTTCTGACTTGTACAGTGCGCGTGTTCCCACTTCTTTTTGCTTGCTGTTTCGAGCTTTCTGAGAGTTGATGCTTCATCCATTGAGTCTTGACACTTGGTTGCTTCTGAGTCCAACTTTCTGAGAGTTGTACGGACTTCTGAGGCGAACCTTATGAGGGAAGACCCTTCTGAGAACCACCAGTCGCAAGGTCTTCTGAGACCCTTCTGAGGCGACAATGTTCTTCTCTCAGAACTGCACTTTCACCTTTACGCTTTTTGACTATCCTTTCTGATGTCTTTCAAGCCATGATTTCTCCTTGTAATTCATAAGGTTACTCGTTGCTTGTCTTGATCTTTACTCATGGAGTTGCAAAAATTTAAGCTTTCTGAGACACTTAGCACACATGTTAGCAAACTTAAGTAAAATTTTTTACTTATGGCTTACTTTGTTATCATTAAACTTTCTATCTCTCTAAGAGAAATATATCAATTTCTCTCAGAAGGGTTCTGGAGCTTACAATCTCCCCCTTTTTGATGATAACAACTTAAGTCTTAAGATAATAATTTTGCTTAAGTTCTGAAGTGTTTCTGATTAAGTTCACAACTTACTCAGAATGCACTTTTGCTTTCTTAGAAACTAACTTAGCTTTCTAAGAGAAGGCTTTTGTTATTTTCTTAGAATGCTTCGATAATCAACAGATAGATATGCAATGTATGAGTACTGTTTTAGATTATCAATTATAGCATGTATTTCTTGATGAGTGAAATATAATTTTTAGAAATACCTAGCTTTTTAAGAACGAGAGATGCCAAAACATGAATAATATTTCATTAAAACTCAAATGGGGTTACAAACAAAATTTTTGGCTCCCCCTAAATCTGTTACTTCCCCTAAATCCTAGGTACTCCCCCTAAATCCTAGGCCTAGTTGTTTATATAGCCAAAATATTATCTATTTTTCTTCTCCCCCTTTGTTACATCAAAAAGGGTGGCTAACATAAACATCATCATGGACTTAGAGCTGCTATCCTCCTAGCAATAAAGCGGAGAAGCTTGCAAATTTCCATTTGAACTTCAGCTTGATCCGCGCCAGGTGGGCATTTTGGAGGTATGCCATCAAAAGAGATGGGAGGAGGAGGAGGACAAGAAATTTCAGCCTCAAGAACAGCATCCACAATATCCAGCTTTTGATACTCAGGAATGCGTTCTTCTTCTTCCTCAGCTTCATCTACAGCTTTGTCCTCGACTCCATCTTCAGCTCGTTCTAGAGCTTCCTCATGAGCTTCCTCTTGAATTTCCTCGATATTGACAGCTGCTTCAGAAGAGGGTTGTCTCTAGTCTGTTTCAGAAGCAGAGCCAAATTCAAGGAGGCCAGGCTGTGACTGAGATGGTTGCCCTGTGGCATCAGAATCTTGTGCGACAGCAGAAAGATTAAAGGATGCGAGTTGTGTATTGAGTGCATCCAGGAATCTGAATTTTTCAGATGGACCCTGAGATGGCCCATATTTTACAGAGGGAGGAGTTGGGACCATTTTTCCCAATTGAAAGCCGGATCCAATCATAGAGGATGTTAATGAAAAGGTTGGACCAAATTGTTCAAACGATGAGGGGGGATCTCAGTTGCATCAATAGATTGATGTTCAACCTCTTTCTGAGAGTCTTTCTCAGCATTTGACCCTTCCACAAAACTAGTGGCAACAAATGCCTCAACTGCTGCGACTCCCGCAACCATGGTAGTGTCAGCAGCCACCTCTGGGCTGAGCCCAGTGATGGTGGTCTCTGCCACTTCAACATGTGTTGAGACATGAGTTTCCTCATATTCTTTGGGGATCTTAGAGGAGGTAGGACCAACATCAGTCGTTGGCTCTTTCTGAGGGGAAGAGGGAGGAGTTTGTTGTTGATGTTGTTCCTCTTCCTGTTGTTGTTGTTGTTGTTGTTGTGATTCTTCTTGAACGACTTCAGCCTCCAACTGAGTCTGGATCGGTGATGATGGTGGATTTTCAGTTTCAACTTCTGGGTTCTCAGAAGGTTCATCAATTTCCTTCTCGACATCCAGCATCTTCTGAGTCAGAGACTCAGCATCCACGTCAGCCGCCTCAGTAGTGGTGGCTTCAGAAAGATCACCCATAGAAGCTTCAGGTTGCTTCTTCTTTGGCTCTTTCTTTGAACTCCCAGCATCTGAGGTCCGATGCTCAATTCGGAACATTGTTGCATCACCTTCCTCTGATGAGGAATCAGCAACATTTCCTCCACGTCCTTGAATGTCTTCTCTGATGGGAGAGACATGTCCAGAGGGTGAGGAATGATGAGAAGCTTCTTCTTCTTCTCCAGCGGCAGTGGTAGCAGCAGTGGCAAGGTCAGAAGCCACAGGAATAAGTTATTGTCCCGTCACGATTGGCAGGATCTGTTTCTGAGTGGTTTTCTTACCCACCCCTTTGTGTGTTTTTCCCAAACGACCACACTTCTTCTTGCCTCCTGGTGGAACGTCTGGGACTTTGAGAGATGGAGAGGCTTTCCTCTTTCTGAGCAATGGCTGATCAGAAGTAGTCTCTTCTGAGTCCTCAGCCACTTCTGGTTCCTTCGGGGGACTCTTCTGTCGTTCCTCGGAGGCCATGCTCCTTGTGATTCTTGTGGGGGAAGGATGGATGATTTTTCTTTTCTTCTTCCCTTCAGAGGGATCAGCTTCCATTCCCTTTCCTTTCTCGACCCTAGAAGGCCGTTTGGAGGTTGCTTCTTTCTTAGAAGGCATCGCCTTCTTCTTCTTCTTTGGTTCCTCAGTTTCTGGAACCTTCTTTTTCTTGATGTTGTGAAAAGTGACCATGGTGAATTTGCTGGGGTTATGGATATAATCATAATCTTCAAGAGGTAGAGAGAGGTAGTTGAAGATTTTGGTGAGGAGGCTTCCGTAGGGAAGGCTTGTGAGAGCCCGTTTGGGGTGTGCTTGTCGCATCATATAGTTGATCATCATTCTGCCAAAGTCTATCTTTTCCTTCTTTAGCAGATGGTAGAGGAGGCACGCATCCATGATGGTGACATTGCCCATGTCACCAAGTCGGGGAAGGAGAGTGTGTTGAACGATTGAGAAAATGATTCTCGCTTCTTGTGTGAGATTGGGTACCTTCACGGCTTTGAGCAGCAGGTCGCCACTGCCTGTGAGGATTCTCACAATTTCTTCCTCAGAGTCTTTCACTTCCTTGAACCAATCTGGATCATCTGTTATGACGGCTCCGCCATTTAGGGTATTGAAGACTTGGTTGATCTCTGTAGAGGAGAATCTGATATTGTGATTAGTCACGAAGCTCTTCACGCCTTTGTTTGTAGATCTTTCGATTTGGGAGTAGAAGGCTCGTACTAAGTTAGAATAGCAAATTTCTTCCGAGAGCATAAGAGTAGCCCAGCCAGGCTGGCACTGGAATGCAAATCCGAGTTCATCCATGTCGTTGAAGACGTTTAGAGGAAGAACACGTCCCATAGCTATGGTTCGTGGAAGATAGGTGCTTTTGAAGAGCTCTTGCATCTTCTCATCCTCGTAGAGGATGTTCTCGACAACATCATCCAGCTTGTTTCTCATAACACCCTTAATTTCAGTGGCAATTTCCATTTGAAAGAGGAAGGGTTTTTGAATTGGGAACACTAAGAGATCGAATAGAAGAGAGAATTTTGAGCACGAAAAGGCGGATGAAGATGCTTTAAGAGAGTTTTGAGCGCAAAGTGCTCGAATGGAATAGGTCATTGCGTATTTATAGACTACCTCGAGACTAGCCGTTGTCAAAACTTATTTGAAAAGTTACTGTTGGTAACTAAATTTTTGGAAAACACCCTTCTGAAAGGAGTGGTCCTTCTGAGAGTATCTCCTTCTGAGAAGTCTTTTAGAAGACACCTTTTCTAAGAGGTGGATTTTCTGAGAGATGAATTTCTCTGAAGTTATTTTCTACAGTAGCTTAGTTCTAACTTATCTGTCTAAGATTCTACTCTTAGAATTAAGGGGAGTTTCTAAGAAATAATTTTCAGAATCTAAATACTTAGAAACATCTTAACTAAAGAAGCCCTTTTCAGAACATTAAAAACGAATCAACGCTTCCCCTATGGATTCTGGTTCAAGTTCAGAAACCATAGCAAGATTCGTATAGTTCCTTCTGGTTCTCACACCACGCTCGGGATAACCCAAGACTTCATTCTGAGAGACATTCTTCAAGTCTCTTGAGCCTTTATATCCTTTAGGAATAGGGTTCTGAGAAGGTGGCTCAGAAGGTTCTCGTTCTGAGTCATCAGAAGCTTGACTTTATGAGAATCTAAATTCCATTGATGTTTGAGGAATAGATTCATCAGGTTCTGGAGCTTCAATGATGTTTTTAGATTTTTCTTTAGATGGAGAAGACTTTTCCATAGATTGGATATCACTCTCATCATCTATAAGAATTTTCCTTTTGGCTTTCTCAGAAGAGATATTGAGTTTCTCAAACTCATCTTCTAAGTCAGCAACCTTCTGAGGCAAATCCTTACTAAGTTCTTTGAACTTAATATGAATTGTCTCTTCAACACATTTTCTCCTCTTGTTATAGACTCTATAGGCTTTAGAGACAGAGGAATATCCTAGGAATACTCCATCATCGGATTTAGGATCAAACTTAGCTAGTTTGTCCTTTGTGTTGAGTATAAAGCACGAAGAACCAAAAACATGGAAATACGATATGTTGGGTATTTTATTCTTCCAAAGCTCGTAAGGTGTTTTCTTCAGAATTGGTCTCAGAAAGACTCGATTCTGAATATAGCATGAGGTGTTTACAGCCTCAGCCCAAAAACCTTTTGAAAGCCCACTTTCTAAGAGTATTGTTCTTGCCATCTCTTGAAGGCTTCGATTCTTTCTCTCAGCCACTCCATTTTGTTGAGGAGTTCTGGGAGGAGAGAATTCATGAGCAATGCCCAGATTTTCACAAAGTTTTTCAAAAGCATGATTCTCAAATTCACCTCCATGATCAGATCGTATGGTGTGAATGTGAGAGTCCTTTTCATTTGAAACTCTTTTTGCAAAAGCTTTGAATTTTTCAAATGTTTCTTCCTTAGAAGCTAGAAAGAATACCCAAGTGAATCTAGAATAATCATCCACTATGACAAGACCATAGCGTTTTCCAGAACGGGAAGCTGTTCTAGTTGGTCCAAAGAGATCCATGTGAAGGAGCTCAAGTGGTTTCTGAGTAGAGATTCCACTTTTGCTTGGAAATGAGGCTTTGGTTTGTTTTCCCTTTTCACATAAGTCGCAAGTTGCATCCTTCTGATACTTGATGTTAAGAAGGCCCTTTACAAGTCCTTTCTGAGAGAGCTCAGAAAGAAGCTTCATATGGGCGTGACCAAATTTCTTATGCCAAAGCCACTTGTCTTCTTGGACAGAGACAAGACACTTCACATTTTGATCCTTTAGATCATCTAGATGGATAACATAGATGTTACCAACTCGTTTTCCTTCTAGAACGATCTTGCCGTTAGTGAGATTAGTCACATGGCAATATTTGGCATGAAACTCAACCTTTAAGCCTTTGTCACAGAATTGACTAATGCTTAATAGGTTGTGTGTCAAGCCATCAACTAAGAGTATGTCTGAGATTTGGTGAGAAGAATCCTTACCAACATCTCCTATGGCAGTGACTTTCCCTTTGGCACCATCACCGAATCGCACCGTTCCTCCTTTCTTGGGTTGAAGGTTTCTGAACCAGTGCTTGCTTCCAGTCATGTGCCTCGAGCAGCCACTGTCTAAGTACCACTGCTCATCTTGGTGGTGGAGCAGTGCTTGTTGATGCACCTGTAGACACAAATTTCACTGGTTTAGGTACCCATGCTTTGTTGGGTCCTTGCTTGTTAGCTTTCTTTGCCTTTTGTCTTCTTTTCTTAGAGGGATTGTGGTTCTGAGACTCAGAAACCTTTTCTTTGCCCTTTTCAGAGGCCTTTGCTTTCTGAGAAGCCTTATCCTTCTGAGAAGGACTTGTCTTCTGAGAAGACTTAGCCTTCTGAGAGTTCTTAACCTTCTTAGCCCTTTTGGGCAGAGAAGTGTTTCCTTTACTAAGCATAGGGCAAGTCTCAGATCCATGTCCATCTTTGAAACATGAGATGCACATGCGATGTGATTTAGTTAAGGATGGATCAAGGTCGTTGGGTTCGAAAACTTCTTCATATCCGAGTCCTCTTTTATCTTTGTAAGGTCTTTGACCTCCAAGTAAAAGAGTCATCATTTTCCCACCATCGACCATCTTAACTAGATCAGAAGTGAGAAGCTCATTTGTCTTTTGTAATTCTATTAAGGCTAGTTCAGCCTTTTCAACAGTTACAGAAGACATTGTTTCTAAAGCTTGATAGAGATTGTGACTTTCAAGATATCTGTTTTTAAAATCATCTCTTTCAAGTTTTAGGCTCTCAACTTCTTGAATTAGTCTAGCATTTTCAGCTTCTAGATGTTTGTAATTTTTCTTTAAGCTACTGAAACTGTTAGCTAATTCATTTGTGTCTCTCAGAAGCTCTTCATAGAGTTCTGAGACCTCATTATGTGAATATGAGAGAGGAAGGGAGTTAGGTACCTCTTCTGACTCAGATTCTGTTTCCAGAATGTAGTCAGTACCAGCCATGAAGCAGACGTTAGCTTCTTCATCGTTTGCTGGCTCAGAACCTTCTTCTTCCGAGTCACTCCATGTAGCAGCCATTGCCTTCTTTTTCTTTATGGGAATAAACTTCTTCTTCCCTTTGTTCTGAGGACACTCCGTTCTGAAGTGACCCTTTTCTCCACAGCCATAGCATGTGGCTTCAGAAGGCTTTAGCTTTCCTTTCTTAGGAGTAACCTCCTTGCCTTTGCTTGGTCTTCTCTTCCAAGCTTTCTTCATTTTTCTGACCAGAAGAGAGATGTCATCTTCTTCTGTTTCTGAGTCTGATTCATCTTCTGACTCAGAAACTTCTTCGGCCTTGAGAGCTTTGGAGGATCTTTTTATTTGGCTTTTGAGAGCCAAACTCTTCTGAGGCTTAGATGAAGAGGATGGTCCTCAAGGCAATCCTTCTAGCTCAATTTCATGTGTTCTGAGAGAGCCGAATAGCACATCCAATCCAAGCTGATTTAGATCCTTGGCTTCTTGGATTGCTGTAACCTTTGGACGCCATTTTGAGGATAGACTTCTAAGAATCTTTCTGACCATCTCTGCGTTTGAGTAAGTCTTTCCTAAGACTTTGAGCTGGTTGATGATATGAAGAAACCGTATTGACATGTTGTCAATGGTTTCATCTTGTTGCATGTAGAAGGATTCGTACTTGTGTACGAGCATGGATATCTTTGTCTCCTTGACTTCGTCATTACCTTCATGCAACATGTGAAGCCTTTCCCATATCTCTTGTGCTGTATCACACGACACTATCTTGTCGTATTCTACCTTAGGTAGTGCACAGAGGAGAATGTACTTGGCCTTGAAGTTCAGCCGAATCTTCTCTTTCATTTCTTGAGTCCATTCATCCTTGGGAACTCATCTGGTGTAAGTTCTGGGCGCTGGAGGTGCTGCTCCAGGTTCAGCATCTGCTGCAACAACAGCTTGTTCTGTTATTGTTTGCAGAGGTTGATAGTCGCCGTTTTCAATCCTGTCCCATAGATCAAGACTGGTGTGCTTGATGAACAATGTCATCCTGTCACGCCAATAGTCGAAGCTATCTCCAAGGAACATTGGAGGTCTGTTGATTGAAGCCCCATCAGATATGAACGCAGCTGATGAGTCCATAGTCCCTTCTTGGATCTTTTTCCTTGACACTGCTAAGTGCTCAACCCTTTAAGGACTGAGCTCTGGTGCCAATTGAAGGTGTATTTGTGCACGAGAAGGGGGGGTTGAATCGTGCAGGTTTAAAAATTGCTTCTAAAAAGTTTTCTTAGAAGGCTGTTTACTCAGAAGGATGAATTGAGTGTTTGCAGCGGAATGACCTTTCTGAGAAAGTTAAGCTTCTGAGAGCTTTTACCTTTCTGAGAATTTTATGAAAGTGTTTTAAGATTAATTTCACTTAAACTCTTTCTGATTTTAACTTAATAAATTTTCACAATTATGATTAAGTTAAAAACGTGTTTATTAGTTTTCTTAGAAAGTAAGAGTTGAAGGAAGAAAAGCTTAACACAAAGAGATTTTTATAATGGTTCGGTTTTAACTAACCTACTCCAGTCCTCAACCTTCCGTTGAGAGTTCTTTAGATATTCTTCTTATAGTGCCTTCTCAGACAACACTGCCTTTACCACGTAAAGGACTTTCACCACTTCACAATCCGAAGTGGATTTTCTTGCCTCCAACACTAGAGGACTTTCCTTGCCTTAACTAAATTAAGGACTTTATCTTGCCTCACAACTGAGGACTTTGCTTGCCTTAAACACTTAAGAACTTTAACTTGCCTCAAACAATCGAGGACTTAAAACTGCCTTCACACACGAAGGACTTAGCGTTTTTCGGAAAGAGTTTTTGATTCGAAAACAACTACTAAGATTAAGATACAGACTTTGTTTTCTCTTAGTAGACTTCTAGATTTAACTTACAAATGTAAGAATTTACACCAATACAAAGCTAGAAGATTTTTCGCAAAGTTAGAAAAACAGTTTCGGAAAATTGTCTTTCTGAGAAAGTTCTAAGTTTACGCAAATAATGATTTTCAATTCAACAGAGTTTTGGCACGATTAATCAAGAGTTTTTGCGCTAGAATTTCGTCACCATGCTCTGGAATTGAACTCATATATATAGGCATCAAAGAGCCGCGAAATTAGAAGCTTTCACTTTGCTGATGTGGCTGTCTCTGGCTCAGAACGGCTCCCTGCAACAGTCACCGCGAAATGAGGAACTTTCTGACTTGTACAGTGCGCGTGTTCCCACTTCCTTTTGCTTGCTGTTTCGAGCTTTCTGAGAGTTGATGCTTCATCCATTGAGTCTTGACACTTGGTTGCTTCTGAGTCCAACTTTCTGAGAGTTGTACGGACTTCTGAGGCGAACCTTCTGAGGGAAGACCCTTCTGAGAACCACCAGTCGCAAGGTCTTCTGAGACCCTTCTGAGGCGACAATGTTCTTCTCTCAGAACTACACTTTCACCTTTACGCTTTCTGACTATCCTTTCTGATGTCTTTCAAGCCATGATTTCTCCTTGTAATTCATAAGGTTACTCGTTGCTTGTCTTGATCTTTACTCATGGAGTTGCAAAAATTTAAGCTTTCTGAGACACTTAGCACACATGTTAGCAAAACCTTAAGTAAAATTTTTATACTTATGACTTACTTTGTTATCATTAAAACTTTCTATCTCTCTAAGAGAAATATATCAATTTCTCTCAGAAGGGTTCTGGAGCTTACACGGCATATCATCCGCAGACGGATGGTCAGTCGGAAAGGACTATCCAGACCCTGGAGGACATGTTGAGGGCATGCATACTGGATGGGAAAGGAAGTTGGGATAAGTTACTGCCCTTGATAGAGCTCTCCTACAACAACAGCTACCATGCAAGCATAGGGATGGCACCTTTCGAGGCCTTGTATGGACGGAAGTGTAGATCACCCTTGTGTTGGCATGACCCGGGAGAGGCGAGTGTCTTAGGACCCGAACTAGTGAGAGAGACCTCGGAGCAGGTGAGGAGGATTAGGGAGAGGATGCTTGCGGCCCAGAGCCACGAGCTATGCTGACCGGAGGGGACGACCCTTAGAGTTCTCAGAAGGCGAGCACGTCTTTTTGCGGGTTACCCCCATGACAGGTATAGGACGAGCCATGAAGGATAGAAAGCTTAGCCCTAGGTACCTTGGTCCCTTTGAGATTCTGAGTCGTGTCGGGCCAGTCGCCTACCGAGTGGCCTTACCTCCCATTCTTTCAAATCTGCATAATGTTTTTCATGTCTCTCAGTTGAGAAAGTATGTGTCTGATCCTAGTCATGTCCTAGAGCCAGAGAGTGTACAACTAAGGGATGATTTGAGTTTTGGTTTGCCCCCTATGAGTATCGTTAACCGCAGCGTAAAGAGGTTAAGACGGAAGGATGTGCCTTTGGTCAAGGTGGCTTGGGGCGGAGGTCGGCTATGAGACTTCACATGGGAGCTGGAGGACGAGATGCGTCGCCAGTTTCCGTCTATTTTTGCAGGTATGAATTTCGAGGGCGAAATTCTTTTTAGGGGGGAGAAATGTAACACCCCGATCCTTATTAAGTCCTAATTAAGAGAAATTAAGGGTAAAGGACCTTAGTTGGGATTTAATTGGGTTTGAGTGGATGAATTTCTCCTTATTAAAGTATTATGTGTTATATGTTATTTAGTTATTTTATTTTATGTGCATATATGTGTATTTTAATCTATGATTAAATATTAGAAAAGTTACATGAGCATTATAGAATTATTTGGAATGTTTTAGAGTGTTTTAGCAATTTTTAAGTAATGGTGGGCCCCACGGTGACTCTTGACCTAGCCACTCTATATATAAACCCTAGTAACCCTCTCCAATTCAGAAAAACACTCTCCTCCTTCTTCTGAGCCGTCATAGCCATCTTTCTCTCAAGAGCTCCCTAAGCCATTGATACTCCAAACCACGAAACACCCATCAAATCTCACCCAATCCAGAAGATAAATTCATACTTTTAATCCTCTCATCAAGCCGGAGCTTTCTACCGATTCCGTTTCTCCGTTAAGAGTCTCCGGCGTCACCGGACCGTTCGTGGGGCTAGAGAGAGAGGTTTCCAACGAGAGCAACGTCGGGAAAAAAGGGTTTCTCTTTGCATTCTAGCGTTTTGTCTTCAAGAGGTAGGGGTTAGGCTTTATATTTTCATGCATATTGATGATGATTTTATGAGATTAATGTGATGGTCGTTTTTCCCATTAGGGATTTTTGTGCCTTATTATTATTATTATTATTATTATTATTATTATTATTATTATTGTTATTATTATTATTATGTAGTTCTACGTAGATATAGCATATATATATATATATATATATATATATATATATAAATAAATAAAAAAGGACAGTTTACTAGTATACGTATATTACTATTACATATTATTATTACATAAACTTATACCTATTAGCATGTATATTAGTTAATAATAGGTAGATAACAGGTAGAAATAATAATAATAATATGATAATGATAGTAATATTAATAGGGAAGATAATAATAAAATATTAACCCTAATAATAATAATTATTATGAGTGGGTAAGTACTGTTAATAATAGATAAGTATTATTAGTAATAGTTAATAAGTATTATTAACAATGAGTATGTATTATTGGCATGTGTAATAGTTGGTACTAGGTAAATAACAAGAGACTATATTAATAATAAAAATTAAAATAGTAATTATAAATAATGATAATTAATAAGTTTAGAGTAATAATAATAATAAAAGTAATACAGTAAGAACAACAACATGTATAATATATGATATGTAATTATAATAGTAATAGTAACAATAATAGTATAGAAGACAAGATTGGTGATGAATAAAATATAAGAGTTTACAAGATACTTAAAGGTAGCGTACAAAGTACAAGTAAAACTAGAATAAAGTATAAGTAAGAAATAATAATAAAATAAACGAGATCATATGACATGAAAGGTATAGAAGCACTGAGAATAATATTTATAAGTAGTTGTATATCATGTTTATTTGATAATGAGTTGTATTTATTTATTCTCCATGACGTCAGAGTAAGTAAGTGTATGTGCTATGTTTATTCCATGATGTTAAAGAATATAAATTGACATGTTTTTACCCTTTTATGCTTCCTAATGCATTATATGACTTGTGTATTTGAAAATATAATTATTTATGGAATATGTATATGTTGTACTGAGTATATGTGTTGTTTTTATGATGAGTTAAATTGTTTATATGATTATATGATCTGTATGATGATTAATGATAAGTTATATGTAATGAATGACTATATGGGTATATGTTATAATAAGAGATTAATGTGCAAAGTGAAAAGAAAGTTTAGACACGCAGAGTAGCCTATCCGTTCGTGATGAACGTTACAGGGGGCTGGCAACCTCGGTTGTAACGACTCATTAGCGGAAGGTGAATTTCCCCCTATACCCATATGTATAGGATGAGCTCATACCTAGGGTCGGCGATGCGGAGGTTATAGGACGGGGGGCAGGCCAAAACAATGTAAATGATCTACAGACACCAAAAGGGCGTGCTCTAAGCAAGATAGATCCACAGGCATACTAAGTATGCTTAAAAGACTCAAGATAAATAAGCAAGAGATATAATTACAAATAAAGAATGTTACTTTATGTTATATATATTTTAATATTTGATAGTTGAGCACATAGTACACTACACCTGAGTTATTATTTATGTTATGTATGTCTTTAATTTAAAAGGAACAAGATGCACTTAGGTAGTCGTTCCGGGACAAGATTGTTTTGAAACTAATACTGAAATGATCTCATTCATGCTCACTTATTTAATTAATAAATCCGGAGCGGCTCCCCTACTGAGTTACTTTCAAGTACTCACCCCACGTTATTTCAAACATTTTAGACGATGAACACCAGCAGGATGATGGAGCGAGCTTGGAGCCCGCGCAGCCTTAGTTTTAGCTTCCGCATTATTTATTAGACATTATTATTTGAGTTGTTTCTATTATGGATTATGTTATGGATTTATTATTATTTTCTAGTTTATGTTTCTGAGACCGGACCTCTGTTAGCCGGCAAGTACTATTTTATTTATGGATTGTATTTGTGGAGTCTTATGAGTCTCTGTTTTAGGCTCATGAGATAACACTATTATTATTGCTTTGATGTATGTTTTGGGAGATTACATGGTTTATTTATTTATATTGAAGTATTTTTCAGACTATATTATGTTACGAGTATTATCGCTTATTTATTACGCAAGACCCTTATTTTTATATTCCGCACAAATGTTTTCGAAAGTTCTCCCACGTATTTTTTCCGCGTACATTTATTTTAAATATAAAGATAATATATGATAAAATGAAGTAACCCTTATGAAATAGCCTAAAATGACTTAAGCATTAAGGGCTATCTAGTAGGGTGTTAAGGATGTGTGCTATTTGTATAGCACATGTACGTATAGCACACATCCCAAATCATGTATAGCACACGATGGATATTTGTTGGACGTATTTCTTTCGTACACGTAACATTATTGATTTCCCCAGTAATAACAATTTTCAAAATTTCAGTTTCATTTTTATCATAGTTACCCAACAAGAGACCAAAATTTAATTGATTTCTACTAAATAACGTTGTAAAGTCGTTTCATTAGTACATATGAAATTGTCTTCAAAGATATACATTATGCATGATGAACAATACAATATCCAAAATCAATTAGAGTGACCATGTTGTAGACTAATCAAAGAGTAGTAACTACCCTTTGATCCAATGCTCAATAACTCAGAGTGTGATCCTTGTTCCACCACTTTCCCATTCCCAATCACAGCTATGGTATCAACACTTTGTATTGTTGACAAGCGGTGAGCTATAACAACACACGTTCTTCCTACCATCATTTTCTCAAGTGCTTCTTGCACTAGATTCTCTGACATGCTATCTAGTGCACTTGTTGCCTCATCTAAGAGAAGGATTGATGGGTTCTTTAGTATTGCTCTTGCAATTGCAATCCTTTGCTTTTGTCCTCCTGAGAGTTGAACTCCTCTTTCTCCACAATATGTGTCATACCCTTCTTTGATTGAGCTGCATTAGACAAATTTTGTCTTAGACAACAATTAAAGGTATATTTGTTTTAGGAGAACAATTTTTAATTTTTCTTTTCTTTTCTTTTCTTTTCTTTTCTTTTTTAATGTTGATGTTAGTTAAAATTTTGACATCATTTTTCTAGGTTCAAGATTTGGTGGAGATAGAAAATATCATTTGTTTTTATTATTTTCTTTTCAAAATCTTGAAAATAAGAAATATGATAAAAGTATGGATTCTCATTACCCTTGTTTTATAAGGGTACTGTATTCTTTAACATTCGATAATTGTGACTGATGAAAAATTTTATAGATCTTAATCATAATTAAAAATTAATTTAAAAAATATTGGTAATTTGAGTTAATGGGACACATTGATTAATAAATATCAATAACCAAAGGTGACACTCTCAAATTTTATAGGGACATTGTAAATTTTTTATTAAAAACAAGCTTCTTTGGTAGCTAATCTTGAAATAAGCTTAAAAATAATGATTCATTACACAAGAAATTTTTTTTTAATGGTCATGGACCTATCACGTACAATTATGGTCCAGCCATCTAAGTGATGCCAAATATTTAATGGACTCACTATTATTATTTAACAATTTTATTATTTTAACTTTAACTAAAACATTCTTTTTAAATATATATTTATTATTTTTCAAAAATAAAATAAATATATATTTGAATATTTATATGTTTAATTTTATTTTTAAAAAGTTCTATATTAATTTGACAATATTAATGATTATTTTCTATGTACTGATTTCAAAAGATAATAATATAATTCATTACTATTGTTAAATTAGTATAGAAAATTGTTAAAATAAAATTAAGTATATAAACATTAAAATCTATATTTATTTAATTGTTGAAAAATTAATAAATATATATTAAATAAGAATTTTTTTAAATTAAATAATAAAATAATAAATATTTATTTATTTATGTTTTGAAAATTTAATAAAATATTTAACATTAATTTTTTGATACAATGTTAATTAAAGTGGTTCGTATTACTTTTTATTTTACAGAATTAATTAAATGCTAAAAAATGATGTTAATCATGATTAGTTTAAAGTTGATAAAAATGGGTCCTTTAAAACAAATGTCATTATTTGGATAACCAGGACCATAATCTTAAGTGGCGGCCTATGACCACCCAAAAATTTCTCGTACACAAGACTCTTGTTTGATAGACTATGAGGAGATATGATGTGTCTCATCGCTACCTTGCAAGTATAAGATTATAAGGTAACAATTTAATCGTTATGTAAAGGTTCATCTTTCAATCTTGAAAAAAAAAAGTTCTAAGTTGAAATAAAAAATAATAAGTATGCTTGGAATTGTAGAAAAATAGCAATGAGTTAGTTTGTAAATCAACTATTTTATTTGGAATTGATTAGGAAATGGATGGACTTACAATTTCATCCAATTGCATTTTTTTAAAAATTTCCAAATCATTTGATTTATTAAGGGATTTGGGTGGACATGAATTGATTTTAAAACTTACATACCAATGAAATCAATTAATTTCCATTTTTACAATTTGAAACACATAGTTTGTATTTTAAACATAAAAAATGGATTTTTAAATTATTTTATTTCTTTACTAACAATGTAACTCTAAACATGATATTCAATTGTAACTCAAATCAATTCAATTCTTTTTATTTTTCTTTTACTTCAAACACAAAAACTTTTCTATTCTATGTATTGCAGGAGAAAAGTTAAATAGCTAATGTACCTTATAAACTCATGAGCATTTGCAAGACTTGCAGCCCTTCTAATTTCATCTTCTAATGCATCATTCTTCCCATAAACAATGTTGTCACGTATAGTCCCTGCAAATAGTGTAGGCTCTTGACTCACCAATGCAATATTTGATCTCAAACTCTTCAAATCAAATTCCCTAATATCATAACCATCGATGTACACTGATCCATTCATAGGGTCATAAAATCTTTCAATTAGTCCAATAATAGTGGATTTCCCTGATCCACTTTGTCCCACCAATGCTATTGTTTTTCCAGCTTCAATGCTTAGACTAAGTCCCTTTAGAATCATTTGATTAGGCCTTGATGGGTATGAGAAGAACACATCTTTGAATTTTATATGACCCTTCATATTGTTCTTATTGAATTTTCTAAGCCTAGGATCTTCGGGCTCAATTTGGCTATGTCGGTCCAATATCGCGAAAATCGAGTCGATTGCTCTGCCACTTTTCGCTATGTCAGAAGTCATGCTTCCTGCATCTGCAATTTGTCTACCAGTTCCCATCAAGATAAGGAAAACTTGCAAAAGGTGTTTTGATGATACCAAATTCTTGTTCAATAACCATCCACCATACCAAAATGTTAAAGTTATAGATGCTGTAGTTATAAACTGTGACATTGACAGTATTGAACCTGAAATCCATGATTGCTTTATGCTTTCCTTGTGTGGTCCTTCCATGGATTTTCGGAACAAATTCAGTATCTTTTTCTCTAATGAGAATGCAGCAATAGTCCTGTGATTTATTGTAGCCTCCATTGCTAATTGGCTACTTTCACTCTGCGACTTTCTAGCTTTCCCTGCCATGCTCTTCATAAGAACACTTTTTGAGTAGAAACACGTGATGATCAAAGGCTGCATCGTGATCATTACAATAGCGACCCTCCACGAGACAACCAAACCAAGCACGAAAGCTAAAGTAGCCATGGCAAAAACTTGGACTAGTAGTGACATCCTCTCTGCAACAAGGGACCTAACCAAGTTTGCATCTGTAGCTAACCGTCCGCAAATCGCTGCGCTCGTGTTATCCTCTTGATCAAACCATCCTACCTCAAAAGTCAACACCTTTTCTAGAAAATTCTCTCTTACCCTTTTCAACAAATGTTCTCCCATGATGGAAAAATTATGGTGTTGAATAAGGCTTGAAGTGAAATTGACAATAGCAATGATGCAGAATATTGTTGAGTAGAACTTGATTTCTGAGATGATTTGATTGTGATCTGTTATGAAGTAAACCGATGCAACTATTCCCAAGCAATATGAATAAAATGGTTGGCATATTCCAGATCCAATTGCACCTATACACCCTAACACAACATACTTCCATTCAGGTGCATTCATCCTTAGTAATCGCCATTGTGAGAAATAATTTGATTGTGAAGATTTCCCAAAATTATTCTCACTACTATAATAGTCATCGTCAAATATGGACCCTGTAACACTTATTGAGTATATGGGACTAAATGATTGTGGAGTGCTTGATCCATGATGAGTTGGTGTTAGTGTTCTAATTGGCATGCCAGATTTTGGAATTTGCATATTTTGAGGACTCTCATAATTTACTTGATGCAATTTTTTTGTATTTTCATTTTGACTTTTGTGTTGTAGTTGTAGCATTTTGCTATAAGTACCACCTTGACCATTGTTTAATTTGAGTAATTCATCATGAGAACCAGATTCAATGACTCTTCCTGATTGAAGAACTAGTATTGAATCAGCATTGAGGATTGTGGATAAGCGATGAGCAATGATGATTGTTGTTCTGCCTTTGGATGCAAAGTCCAGTGCATCTTGGACTATTCTTTCAGATTTTGAATCCAATGCACTTGTGGCTTCATCAAGGAATAGGATTTTAGGGTTTCTAATTAATGCCCTTGCAATGACAATCCTTTGCTTTTGTCCTCCAGATAGTTGAGCCCCAAGTTGTCCTACCTGATCAACAGATTACGTTAATTTCCTAAGCAATCAAATAGATCAAAATAAAAATATTGTCTAAGATATTGATTAAAGGGAAAAATTTAAATCAAAATTTTCATATATATATATATGTATTATTTTTATTCTATTGTCAATTCAAAATCATCATTTAAAAATATTCACACATTTTTACTTTATTTAAAAAGAGAAATGCTATTGGTACATAACACATTACCCCTCCACCCATTTTTCATTCTTTCAAATGTTGGTAAGTTACAAATATATTCATCAAAGTTGCCAACATATAAATGAGTGAAAAATAGGTGAAATAGTACTATGTTATGTATATTTAGCATTTGAAAATTTGGTGGAGACAAAGCGAGGGGGCATGTGTGGGTCGTGATCCCCCAAAATTTGATGTTTTTTAAAAATATATGCTTATTGTAATAAATGTGATATTTTATACTAGAGCATATCTATTCAATCTTTCAACTTTATCCCCTCAACTTCAAAGCATTCTTTTATTTATTGGTGACAAGTCATTTGAAATGAAACTACTATTGAAGTATGTCTCTGAATAGATTGGTTAAACGTATATTTAAATATTTTCAATGATAAATAAGAGTTTAATTTGAATCTACTGTCATTGTAAGATGATTTTAAATGAGAAATTCTTGAATTGTCATGGACCGCCAAATAGAATTATGGTCTAGTCATTCAAGTAATGACATGTGTTCAAAGTTGATGACATGTATTATAGAATTTACTATTAATAATTAAAAATATAATCATAATTTTAAAAATAAAATAAAAAATAAATAGAACTCATATCTCAATAAATAAAATAAATATTTAATTTTAATATTTTAAATTTTGTAATTTATAAAAACTAACTAATTTGAATCACAAGAAAAATGAAAATAAAAATAATTATTTTTAATATAAATAAATTAATGAAAAAGTTTCTACTTCCTCATATAAATAATTTAAAAATGATAAATTAAATATTTATCATTTTGTTAAAAGATAATACTGTGTATTCAGACCTATTATTAATAATTAAAAATCTACTTATAATTAACTTTATTTTTATTTTTTATTTTTATAAAATAAAAAAGAAAATTGAATTCACATCTCAATAATTTAAAAATATTAAAATTAAATAATTATTTTACTTATATGAGATGTGGGTTCCTTTTTTATTTTTTAAAAGAAAAAAAATTATGTTCCATTAATAAAAGTGGATCCTATGACTTATAGCATTCCTTATGTATACATGACATTACTTGGGTGGTTGGATAATAATTCTACTTGGCGGCCCATGACCACCCAAGAATTTCTCAATTTTACAAATATATTCAATCATGAATTGACATATCACCAAAAGTCTTTAACTCAATCACCCACTAACTAAAAAGTCACACAAATCAATCGATGTAATTGACTAATATTGTAAAATTTTTTACACTGTCAGTATATCATAATTAATCTCGATAAATAAAGTGGAACAAAACTCTTATTCTATTAATGATTGACTAAATCTTATTTAAATAACTTGATATAGGTATTTTTTTAAAATATTAAAATAGGAAAAACAAAAAGAAGATTTAAAAGTGTGAAATAAGAGAGAACTTATTATACTTACTTGAGTTTCATATCCATTAGGAAGTTTAACAATGAAATCATGTGCATTTGCACATTTTGCAGCATTTATAATAGCTTCCATCGAAGCCCCTTCTTTGCCAAAAAGAATATTCTCCTTTATGGAAGTTGCAAATAGAATTGGTTCCTGATTAACCAATCCAATCTGTGACCTTAACCACTTAATTTGGAACCTCCTTATATCATATCCATCAAGCAATACCTCACCATAAACAGGATCATAGAACCTTTCAATCAGAGATATAATGGTGGATTTTCCAGAACCACTACCTCCAACTAGTCCTATTGTTTTACCTGCTGGAACTTTCAAGTTGAGTCCTTGGAGAATTGGTGTGTCTGGTCTTGAAGGGTAACTAAAGTCAACATCTTTGAATGTGATTTCTCCTCTGACATAGTTTAAGATTTTTCCTTTTTCTTTTTGAGAGTTTATGTTTGGCACCCTATCAATCATCTCAAAGATTCTGGTAGCAGCTACTGTTGATTCTAGTAAGAAAGCAAGATTTGGGAGTGCACTCATCAGGGACCTGCATGTTTCAAATTGGAGTTGATACTTGTGGCAAGTGAAGTACATTTTTTTTATCCAAAACAATAGTAATTTATTTTATATGTACAAATTTATAAACAGTGATGGATTTAAAAATATATCAGTATAATAACAAAGAGTGTACTGGGGTAATACTATATGGACTCTCCAAATGAGTGTCGTATGTGGACATTCAAAAAGAATTTGGCATCAAGGGTCATTATTTTGGCATCACGATATCATTATTTAACATCAAGGTATGGATGTCCATATAGAACACTCATTTGGAGAGTCAATATATCATTTTCTGAGTGTACTGCATCTCAGTAAAACATCTCAGTAAAACAATAGAAGCAAAACTATGCTCTATGTATATATTAAAAAGATTTGAATTATTTTTGAGAGCACATGCCCCTAGATTTGCCAACATATATCCACCCAAGTAAGTAAGAATTTCAGGAATATGATGTAAATGGCTCTATATCTATTAATTAAAGACCAATACTATTTGGATATAAAAAAGTGAATGTCCATAAAAATTTAACTCTGATCTAAGGATACAAAAACAAGTTGAAAGTAGTTTAAAAGTGACTGCCTCACAAAATTCAAAGATAGTGAATTGAATGTCTACTCAAAGTACAAGAGATATGATGGGGAAATTTCATCTTTAATATTTAGCTTTAATTGTTCGATTAATGAGCATTAAAAATATCAAACACAACATTTACTAAAGTATACTCTTTCTGATCCAAGATAACGGTCTCTTTTCATATTGTGTTTTGATTCATATTACTCTCTTTTTACAATTTTAAAAAACATTTAATTTATTTATTTTTCTATTATATCCTTTGTATTAGTATATGCGAGAGAATAATGGTAGAAATAAGAAAAATTGAGTTAACAAAGATAGAGAAAATATTGATGATAAAATAAGCCGTTTTTCTACTTCTATTGTTTAGATTTTTCATAAAATCCAATGATTACCTTAATTAGTGTGCATAATTAAAAAAATATAGTTGTTTTAGATAGGAGGAAGTACTAAAATATATTAAGAGCTTCCACTCACCCAATTAATTAATATTTTTTTCCCTATTGAATCACAAATGTGTGGCATAAGTAAAATAGTCACTGATCTCTTACTGGGTGCATCCCAGACTTAAGAAAGTTTGAGTGAAACTGCAAGCTCCTATGAAGAAATATATGTTGAATTAAAAAACAAATAAACTATGCTGCAAGAATACTAATAGGGACAACAAGACATAAGTATATTACATAGACATAATTTAAATCAAATTAAAACCACCTAAACTACAATTATAAACATCTAAAAGTATTTATACAATATGTATTCGATATAAGTGAGTCAATTAGTTTAAAGTATTTATGCACCATAAGTTCCAAAATATTCGCTGCATATCTGAAATTTTGAATGAAAACAAGAGTAAAAAAAAAAAAAGAGTGATGCTAAATGCACAATAAAAAATCAGCCAAACCAGTCAATAAATGAAATTTTGGGTCACAATTACTCAGCCTATTACAATTTCAATGATTATTTGAGTTCAAACCAAAACCAAAATTGACTCATTGTTTACACTGACTGGTTTTTCATTGTGCATATAGTATTATCGGAAAAAAAAGAATAAGAAGATACTCACAATCCTCCCCAAATCATGCATATTTCAGCAGCAAAAACAGGGCCACCTCTGTCTCCTCTTGTTCTGACCAAAACACTACCAACCCATGATTGAAATGCCCAAGTAACATATAACAACCCAAGGCTCCCAATAACCACTCCCTTTATTTGACCTTGCTTTATCCCTAACTCCATACTCTTCTCAAGAGCATAGCTAAACCTTTTCAGTGTTTGCTTCTCACCAACATATGAATAAACTGTTCTAATTGATGATATTGCTTGTTCTGCTATGCTACCTGCAACACCATATGTATCCTTCATTTTGTTTCCAATGTCTTTTAGACTCTTCCCAAATATGATTGCTGGCATTATCATTATGATTGAGAATGGGAATGCAGCTACAACAAGTCTCCATGAAAGGAACAATCCAACTATAAAACTGGAGAAAAATGAGGAGAAGTTTACCAAACAATTGGGCACCTGCAACAATAGATTATCATCAGTTGTTGACCGCCATAAATCAGATCCTATGTTTTTCAAATTCTAAAACTTGGATTAATTAGATGTATCTTGAAGCATGTTGTTTAGTCCAATTTTGTGATCTCTATCATTATTGGACTTTAACGATGTAAGAAAATATGATATTCCTTGTGGTGTAAGCATTACTCTGATGGGTGGTTTAACCCATAAGCTGTTGACAAGGAGAGTCCTTCTCTTAATCCTATAAAAGTATTTGATGTTAAGTTAAGAATATATTTTTATATAGTATTAAAACTCATTTAATGTGTGCTTCAAAAACCTTTACGACCACATATTCTAACTTTCAATAATGTTTGACGTACAACATAAATAAGTCCAACTAGTATTCAACGTGTGCTATATATAATATGGATTGTGTACTATATATAGAACACGTACGTATAACACACATTCCATATTAAGTATAACACACATTGGATACTAGTTGAATGTATTTCTGTTGTACGACCAACATTATTGTTCTAAGTTTTGATATTAATTTTAAACCAATAATATTTATCGTACAACAAAAATACATTTAACTAGTATCCAATGTATGTTATACATAATATGGAATGTGTGCTGTATGTATAGCACACGTTGGATACTGGTTGGACGTATTTTTGTTGTATGACCAACATTATTGACAATCATGTTGGTCGTACAACAGAAATACGTCCAACCAGTATTCAACTTGTGCTAGACATAATATGGAATGCGTGCTATATATATAACACACGTACGTATAGCATACGTTGGAAACTAGTTGAATGTATTTGTATTATACCACCAACATTATTGTTAACTAACATTTTCTCATTGTATAAGTAATTTTTTATCATTCTATTTCTTGAAATTAATCTCCAAAACACACCCCGACATTCAAAAGACTTTAAATTGATAAAAATATCTATGTGAAAAACGAATCGAGTCGTCTACTCTATACTCTCACTTTCTTTTGGGTAAGATATGCAGTTTTATAAATTTCTAATTTGAAGCCAGGACAGTTGCAACGACAAATCAACGTCGTACTTAACAGCGCTTCAGATTTTGGCGTTGTTGCCGCGAAGATAAAATTTTTATCAATTTTATTGTCTTTTTCTTTTCTTTTTCTTAATTATTCCCTTGTATTACCCGATCCCTACCTTATTTTCCTTTAATTCCTCTTGATCCTAAAATTGAGATTCGCTTAAGAGAAATAAAGCTTGAAATGAACAACAGCGCGAACGGACGAGAGCTCATTCCCCACTGAGGCAATGCTGCCAAGTGGAGCCAGAGGGTCCATGGAATGGGGGTTCTAGGTGGGATGAGGAATCTCATCGGTCTCCTTCACTCCGCCGAAGTGAGCACCGTGAGTCAAGGTCAAGGGACTGCGATGATCGGAGCTCCTCTCGGTCACGAGTGGACTAACCGCACCAATGGGACAGAGCGTCGTGGAACCGCCTAATTAATATCGAGAGAACTGGAGGGAGCCTTTTCTAGAAAATGAGCGTAAGTTGGATCTTCCTCTCTTTTGTGGTGATGACATACTTGGTTGACTTGTGAAGAGAGACTGTTATTTCACAATGAACAATGTGAATGGCAAAGAGAGGTTGAGGATGATTTTGGTGTTGTCGGAGGGGCGGGCGCTCAATTAGTTCCAAACGTGGTAGGGCCATCTAGAGTATCCATCATCGAGGAAGTTTAAGGAAACCAGTACTCTGCGTTCTCAGCCCGAGTCGACAAAGGATTGATTTGGGCCTACATTGATGAATTTGAGAGAGTTTCGACCCAGCTGATGGATGTGGACCCAAAATTTTTTATAAGCTCATTCATCATGGGGCTGAAAGGGAGCCTTCGAGCTGACATAAGAAGCCTCGAATTGGGCTCAATCGGTGAACTCAAAATATAAATCTCTATTACTGGAGGAGAGAAATAAGGAGTGGAGATCTGATGGAGTGGGGCCAATGGAGAGGTTCGTGAGCCTCATCTACATCGCAACATTCACGGCCGCCTCTGATACGATCTACGCTAGCTAAGGATGGCGCAATGACTCGCGAGGGTACACTTGATAGAAACCAAGCGCGACAACGACTCACATAGGAGAAGATTAATGAATGGAGTTGCAAGGGATTGTGTTTTAAGTGCGGGGAACGTTGGAGAAGGACCATGTGTGTAAGTTTAAGCACTACAAGTTGGTTCTCATGGAGGATGAAGAAGATGAAGAAAATGATGGACCAAAAGAGGAAGAAATAGAGGTCCTAGAAGAAGACGAGGATGAGAGGGTGGCACTGCGATATCTTCATGTGAGTATGCTCAACACTTTTAAATGGTTAGTGACTGTTAATAAATCCTTTTAGGTGAAGGGTGATATTAATGGGGCAGAGGTGGTAGTATTGATAGACACTAGGGCTGACAGTGATTTCATTGATGAAAAATTACTGGATATTATGGGGTTAGAAGTGGTTCCTATGCCCTTCCTTGTAGAGATGGGGACTAGGTTAGTCGAGAGAGGGGTTGGGTTGTGCGAGAGGTGCAACACCACATCCAAGGAACTCACATCAATCAACCTTTCTTCAAGCTTCCTTTGGGCAGTGCGGATGTGGTGTTGGAGTATGAATGGATCGCTAGTTTAGGTGATATAAGGGCCAATTTCCAACAACACAAAATTAGTTGGAAAGAGGATGGAGTTTGGAGGACTATACAGGGCGACCCTTCACTGAGCACTATAAGGGTCACCCTTAAGAAGGTGTACAAAGCTTAGAGAACAGAAGAGAAGCTTATTTCATCTCTCCCTATGATGGGGAGCATGAAGGGAGTTTGAGTGAGCAAAGTACTATGCCCGAGTAAGTGAAATTGTTGTTGCAGATGTTTGAGGGAGTTTGTAACATGCTTGAGGGATTACCACCGTCGCGAAAGCTGATCATGGCATCAATATTAGAGAGGGGGCAACAATTCCACACTGCAGACCTTATAAATACCCTTACACCCAAAAAAAATGAGATTGAGAGAATTTTCAAGAGATGCTTTTAGCGGGAATCACTAGAACCAACACAAGTCCTTATTCTAACGCAGTTATTTTGGTGAAAAAGAAAGATGGAAGGTAGCAATTCTATGTTGATTACAGGGGCCTTAACAAGATAACAATACTCGACAAATTTTTTATCCCAATCATTGACGAGTTATTGGATGATTTAGGGGAAGCACAAACTTTTTGAAACTTGATCATAAGTCGGGATATCATCAAATCCGTATGAAGGCTAGGGACATTGAGAAGAAAACTTTTCATACTCACGAATGGCATTATGAGTTCCTAGTATAATTCTCTTCGAATTGATGAACACACCCTCCACCTTTCAAGCCCTGATGAACCAAGTGATGAAACCATTTATGCACAAGTTTTTCCTTGTATGTTTTATGACATACACATATTCAACAAGGGGATGGAGGATTATCTAAGGCATCTGCAGCTAGGGCCGTCAAAACGGGCCGAACCCGTCGGGCCAATCCATTTATCCGCATAAAAAATGAGGGTCGGGCCGAAAAATATTGGACTGTTTAACTTCTACCCATTTATGGTCCGGTCCGTTTAACCTGCGAGTTAAACTGGCAACCCGTCGGGTTCACAAACAGGCCGCTTATCTGTTTATTTAATTTTATTAAAATTGAAATTATTACACACTTAAAAATATTCACAGCCCCCAACCTAATACCCAACTACACTTAACTGTGACAGCCCAAAAAATTATGGCCCATAATTGTCTTAGGGTTTTTTCATTCAACCTTCATTCATTTTCATTTCTTATAGACAACACCCAACAACACTGCAGCAGATAGAGTAAGCGGCGCCCTTCTCCCCCGATGTAGACAGAGCCACCATCAGCAAGTAGCACGACCTCCCCCCTGCGCACCAGCAAGCCCACAACCACGAGCCATCGTCGCACGCCGTCATCTCCTGCGCAACCGCGAGGCCCCTGCCATCGTCCTGTGTCGCCTTCCCCTGCTACGTCCCGCACCGCCTCCCCCTACTCGTAGCGATCTTTGTTGGTGTCGGCCTCCCTGCGCGCAGCCGAACCCGTCCCATGCCCAACCTTTCTTGACCAGCCTTCTTGGTGTTACCAACTTTGTTTGTATGTGCCTTCTTGAATCTTGACTCTACACAATGATAGATTATTGTGTTAAATCTTAATCTCTATTACCTGTTCTGTTTAGTATTTTTATTTATAATTTTTAAGACATTTTAATTGTAGCAATTACGGATGATTTATTGTCAGACCTTGCAAATCCTAATGCTGTTGTTGAACATATTGTGTTAAATGATGATAATTCAGTCTCAGATGATGATAACTCTGATGAAGATTGCAGCCCCATTGCCACTGTCACCCAACCCCAAACCGGAACAGACGTAGGCATAGGTACTGATTCTGAAAATAAAATGAGAAAAAGAAGGAACAATTCTAATGTATGGGATAGTTTTGATAATTTAGGAGCTGGTCCTGATGGAAAAATTAGGTCTAGGCGTAAGGGTTATGGTAAAGAGTACATAGCTGGAGGAGGGAGAAATGGAACTTCATTTTTGAATCGTCATATCCCCAACTGTCATCTACTTCCAAACTATGGTGATGTAGGTAAAATTATGTTTAATGAGAAAGGAAAGTTAAGGGCTTGGGAAATTAATCAAAAGGTTGTTCGTGACATGATATCCATGGCTATAGTTGAGTATGATCTTCCATTCTCATTTGTTAAGTACAAAAGGATTAGGGAATTATTGAAATATTTGAGTCACGATGTCAAAGTGATTAGTAGAAACACAATTTTAGAAGATGTTAGAAAACTTTATGGTTATGAAAAAGAAAAGTTAAAATCCCTTTTACATATCCTTCCTAATTGTTAGAAATCATGATGGAAAAATAGGAATACAAAGAGAAAATAGTAGAGTGAATAAGATATGATAATATTTCTTAGATGTATTGTGTACAAAGGACTAATGTCTATTTATAGGCTAAGAGTAAATAAGAATAAAATCAAAACATAATGATAATATCAAAATAATATCCACCTAAATCAATCTAAATCAATTCATATTATTCTAAATCCATATAAAATAAATATAAGATATTATTTTATTCTAATACTCCCCCTCAAACTCAAGTAGGTCAACTTGAGTTTGAAAAGCAAGCAAAGAACACTCCAAGAAGAGAGGTAGAGAGACTTCAAAATGAGTGGTAAAGAGGCTCCAAAACAAGCGATAAATAGACTTCAAAACGAGCAGTAGAGAGACTCCAAAACGAGCGGTAGAGAGGCTCCAAAATGAGCAGTAGAGAGGCTCTAAAACGAGCGGTAGAGAGGCTCCAAAACGAGCGGTAAAGAGGCTCCAAAATGAGGGGTAGATAGAGGCTCTAAAACGAGCGATAGATAGAGGCTCCAAAACGAGAGGTAGAGATGCTCCAAAACGAGCGGTAGAGATGCACCAAAACGAGCAATAGATAGAGGCTCCAAAACGAGCGGTAGGGAGGCTCCAAAACGAGCGGTAGAGATTCTCCAAAACAAGCGGTAGAGATGCTCCAAAAAGAGCAGTAGAGATGCTCCAAAAAGAGCAGTAGAGAGGCTCCAAAACGAGCGGTAGAAAGGCTCCAAAGCGAGCGGTAGAAATGCTTCAAGACGAGCGTTATTCATCCAAAGAGCTCAAAGCGAGCACAAAGTGGATCCAAAACGAGACCCAAAGAGCACAAAACTCAAGATGAGCAAAACGAGACCTAGGTAGAACATAGATATAGACAAATCTGAATCGAAGGTTGAGACAGAAGCGGAAGCATAATCATAAAGAAGATAATGACATAAAAAGAAAATTGCAAGCAAAAGAGTAGTAGTTGATGATAGAGAAAGATAGATGGTAAGAAGTAAGAAAAAATAAAGAACGTTGTGAAAGAAAACGTTCAAGGTGGATACCATAGCTCTGATACCATGTTAGAAATCATGATGGAAAAATAGGAATAAAAAGAGAAAATAGTAGACTGAATAAGATATGATAATATTTCTTAGATGTATTGTGTACAAAGGACTAATACCTATTTATAGGCTAAGAGTAAATAAGAATAAAATCAAAACATAATGATAATATCAAAATAATATCCACCTAAATCAATCTAAATCAATTCATATTATTCTAAATCCACATAAAATAAATATAAGATATTATTTTATTCTAACACTAATAAAATTTGTCTGACTTCTGATTTATGGACGTTGTGTACAACCGAAGGTTATTTAACTTTGATTGCTCATTTTGTTGATGATAAGTGGAAGTTAAATAGCAAACTACTTTGCTTTTGTCAAATGGTTCCCCCACATACTGGCCATGAGCTATCTAATAAGTTGTTAGGATTGTTAACTGAGTGGGGAATAGAGAAAAAAATATTCTCTATTACTTTAGATAATGCATTGGCCAATGATAGTATGAAAAATTTATTGAAACAAAATCTTAATTTGATGGGTAATTTGATGTGTAAGGGTGAATTCTTTCATGTGAGATGTTGTGCTCATATCTTGAATTTGATAGTTCAAGATGGTTTAAAGGTGGCTAGTTCAATTTTGCAAAATATTAGAGAGAGCATCAAATATGTGAGAGCTTCTGAGGCAAGAATGATACAATTCAAGCAAATTACTCACTCACTTGGTCTTTCCAATTCTGGTTTGTGTTTGGATGTATGCACAAGGTGGAATTCCACATATTTAATGTTGGAAAGTGCTTTAAAGTATCATATGTCTTTTCATAAAGTTCTTTTGACCGACGTAGGTTATAGATTTTGCCCAACATTTGAGGAGTCAGAAAGGGTGAAACAAATATGCAAGTTTTTGAACCTTTTTTATACAATTACTTCTTTAATATCGGGTACATCTTATCCTACATCCAACTTGTATTTTATGCAAGTTTGGAGGATTGAATGTTTGTCGAAAGAAAGGGCTCAAAGTGATGATGAATTGATATGTAATATGGCTTAACCTATGAAGGAGAAGTTTGATAAGTATTGGGGAGAATATAGCATGATACTTTCTCTTGGAGCTGTACTTGATCCTCGCATTAAACTTCAAGTTTTGCGATATTGTTTCTCTCAAGTATATGGGTATACTTCTGGAGCTAAGGTAAATAAGATCAAGAGGAAGTTATACTCTTTGTATGATGAATATACAAAGAATAATATTCATTATAGTGCTTCCTCTAGTTCTAATGTGGGATTTGAATATCCATCTTAGAGCACTCCAAGCATTGATGCTAGTTCTTTAAAAATGAAAGTCACTCCCGATGTAAGATTTTCTTTTCATCGTTTTTTCTATCTTATTTTACTTTTCGTTTATTGTTTTTAGTAATTGTTATGCTTTGAATGGTGTAGAAATTGCAAAACATTGATTTTCAACTTCAATGTGATAGTAACAAGTCTTCTTTGGATATTTACTTTGATGAGCATGTGCTTAGATTTAATACACATGAAAAGTTGGATATATTGCAATATTGGAGGAGTCAAAGTCATAAGTTTCCTTCTTTGACTATCATGGCTTGTGATGTCCTTATCACTCCAATTACTACGGTCACATCGAAGTCGACTTTTAGCATTGGGACACATGTTTTAAACAAGTATCGAAATTCTCTTTTACATGAAAATGTGCAAGCTCTCATATGTGCTCGTAGTTGGATTCATAAATTTGATTTTAATGGTATAGTTTAGTTTCTACTCTATGTACTATGAAATTTAGTTTTTTTAATTCTTTTTCCTTAGTTTTGATTGTTTATAACTTATTTTGAGTTGTAGTTAAGGAAGTAGAGGCAAATGAGCTTCATGATGAAAATGACTTAAGTAGAGAAACTAATGAATAAGGTAATGAATGTTTTTTCTCATCTTTTGACATTTTCAATAAACTCATTATATTTTCTCTAGTAATACTTTATGTTTACATTTGTAGGTGATGAATGATAGCAACCATGATGATTGAAGACACATGAACAAATGGGAAAAAACAACCAATTATCTTCTTGGAATCGTTAATGATTATCTAGTTATCTTGTGGAACTTTGTTATTTTGACTTATGTGTGGATTTAGATTTATTATTTTGATATTTATGATCTTTAGACTTGGTCACTTGGATTGTGCTTATAGTGTTGTTGACTTGGATGCTTTTATATTTATGATTTGTGTGTTCTATTTGGATTTAAATTTCTAATAGTCTAAAGCTTGATTTAGATTATTTAGTTTATTTAATTTATTGTATTTGTTTAATGTTTAGCAAAATAGTTTTTTTAAAAACAATTGTTAATGGACTTTGAAAAAAATTGTAGTCCAAATGCAAAAAAATTTCGCAAAAAAAAAAGGCGGGCCGGTCCAAAAAAAGAAACCGTATATGTTAGGTGGGCGGGCCAACCCGACCCGTTTACGAAGTGGGCCTATACGGGTCGGGCCTAAATGTGCTTTTGCTCAGCAGCAACTGGAATACTTGGGACATATTATTTTTGGAAGAGGAGTGAAAGTGAATCCAACTAAAATTGCATTCATGGTTCATTACCTAATTCCAATAGATTTGAAAGGGCTGAGAGGGTTTCTAAGTATTACTGGATATCATAGGAGATTTGTAAGGTGGTATAGTAAGGTGGCTGGAACACTAACACAACTGCTAAAGAAGGATAGTTTTGCATGGAATGCAGATGCTCAAGGTGCTTTTGAGAAACTAAAGAAAATTATGGCTACTATTCCTGTCCTTACAATTCTGGATTTCAGTAAGGAATTTCTCATTGAGATAGACGCGTCTAGGAGAGGCCTGGGGGCTGCGTTAATGCAGGAAGGGAGACCTTTGGCTTTTTTGAGCCAGAAACTGTTGGAAAGGGGTCAACAACGATCAATTTATGAGCGTGAGTTGATGGCATATCGTTATGGCAATTCAGAAATGAAAGCAATTCAGATTGGTAGCAAAATTGCTGGGTTTTAAATTTGAGATAAGATATAAAGTGAGAAAGGATAATGGGCTGGTTGACGCGTTATCATGGTAGCATTTGGGGGCTATCTCTTTGGTGTCTTTCCAAGATTGGGAAGGATTAGATGTGGAGGTGCAAATAAATAAGAAATTAAGGGGCATCATCCAAGACTTAATTCGGGGAGAATGGCAACAACATGCAGACTTCGAGCCGAGGAAGGGCAGGTTGTTTTTCAATGGTAGGCTGGTCACGCCAAGGAATTCTTCTCAGATTTATGGGAGACTACTCTGGTTTCTTCAAGACATACAAGCGCATAACTGGTTTAGTTTGGTAGGATGGGATGAGGAAAACAATCCATAAATATGTGCAGAAATGTGAAGTTTGCAGCAGAAATAAATATTAGACGTTGGCCCCTGTTGGTTTACTGCAACCTTTGATTATTCCCTCTCAAATTTGGGAGGACATATCTATGGATTTCATAGGAAGACTACTAAAGGTGAATGGGGAGGATACAGTGTTAGTAGTTGTGGACATGTTATTTAAGTATGCTCATTTTTTGACTTTGAGTCACCCCTACACGGCTAGGGAAGTGGTTGCTATGTTTGTTAAGGAAGCGGTGAGATTACATGGTTTTCTAGCAACCATTGTTACTAACAGAAACAGAGTTTTCATGAGTTCTTTTTGGTCAGAGCAGGTGAGAACAAAATTGAAATATACTTTAACTTATCATCCTTAGACGGATGGCCAAACGATGGTTGTGAATAGGTGTTTAGAGACCTATTTAAGATGTTTTGCTAGCACCAAAACCAAGTTGGGTTGAGTTTTGGTTTAGCACAACTTATAGTGATTCTACTAACACCTCTCCTTTTCGAGTGCTTTATGGAAGAGATCTCCTAGTGTTGGTGAAGGGGGATCAACCTGCTTCTGTAGTTGAAGAAGTGAACAAGCTGATTAAAGAAAGGAATGTTATCTTGGAGGAGTTGAAATGACAGCTTAAATTGGCCTAGGAAAGAATGAAGAATCAGACCAATAAAACAAAGGAGAGATGTGGAGTTCGAAGTGGGAGACACGGTCTATGTCAAGATATAGCCGTATCGGAAGAAAACTCTTGAACAAAAAGTTAGTTAGAAGCCTAGCCCTCGCTATTATGGGCTATATGAAGTAATAGAGAAGATTGAGAAAAGTGCTTACAAATTATTGTTACCACCATAGTCATTGGTTCATCCAGTTTTTCATGCTTCTCTACTCAAGAAGTGCCTATCCCCGGGAGTAACTTGTCAACCTCTATTGCCTCGTTTGTCAGCTGATTAGGAACTCAGATTGCAGCCAACTGAAGTGCTAGCTATTCGACATAATGAGGAAGTTGGGACTGAAGTCTTGATTAAATGGAAATACGTTCCAGATTGTGAAATCTCATGGAAAGTGGCAGCCAACATCAAGCTCACATTTCCAGAGTTCCATCTTGAGGACAAGGTGGTAGTTCAAGAGGGGAGATAAGTTAGAGATCGATTCCCTGATGATGAGCTAAAAGTGTATAAACACAAGAAATATAGGGGTAGCATGGGAATTAATGCTCATGATATTGACGTGGGTCTAAGAGATCCTAACTGAATTTCTAGAGCGAGTGTGCATTGAGTTTTCTGTTATGGGGAGGGTAGTATAGTTGTATGGCAGAGGGGAATATTCATTTTTTATATTTTGGTGAATTTTAGGCTAAAGAGTGAGAGTTGTTCAGTGCACTGATATTAGTATCTCTCTGGTTTTCTTCTACATCAATACACTTCTTCTTTTTATCTTTCTAAGCATAATCCTATCAGTTCATTACAAAAATAAGAGAAGTTTCTCTCCCCTGTTTTGTTTACTCAAGTCTCAACATATCTCTATTCAAATATGAAATCTAGGAGCAATCACATATCTTCCATATTCTTCTATAATTCCATGCATCTAATCTTCGAGTAGTCCAGTTCATGATTTCAATGGTTTTGCATGCTTAAATCAGAACTAAATGCAAATCAGGAAATTAGAAGTACCAACAAATTAATTATTCTAAAATCAAGATGTCAAGTACCTATGTAACAACTAGTATCTAAAGCCATAAAATAGTAACATACTCACAATAAAATATAGAGTGAATCAAAGTGATTACATCCTTCAAATAATATGTATTCTTTCCAGAAAAATAAGGAAACAACAATATATGAAATAAGGAAATGACAATAACAATGACTGAAAATTTTGAAAGTCCTACCTCTCTCCTAAGCCCTAATCCTGGTTCTGATTTTCTACATGAATCCTCTCTCTTTCTCTTACTCTCTTATGTACACACTCTCTATTATCTCTCCTCTAACAAATTGTTTTTTGCACTACTCTGTCAAGCTGACAGAATTTGTGAAAAGACCCTAAACCCCAAAGTACCCTTAATCTTTCTAATTTACTCCCATAAGTTATACATGAGTACAATAAAATACTTCCCCCAAAAGAATCACCTTGTCCTTAAGGTGATGGACAAAAAATAATAATAATAATAATAAGGAAAGAAAAAATAATATCCTCTGGGATCCCACATCTTGAATAAGAAGGAATAAATGCTTGCAATGAAGAAATCATTCCTAAGGTCCCATGAGTTAAAAATTCCAGCACTTTCATCATCCACCTTCCCCAGATGTGAGCTAACAAAACATGCCCCCAATTGCTCTTGACATTAATCTTCTTGTTCAAGAATGTTTGAGTTCACCCATTACACATTCAAATTTCCCCACTATCATGATGAGTTCACCCTTCTCAAGAGCAAGAGTGGTAGATGTTATAAATCTCCTCGGAACACTATCAAGTAAGCAATTAACATTTTGAACTTTTTCTTGGTAAAACAATAACTACTCCCGAAATTAAGGGATCACATGGGTAACCTTTGAACAAGATAAGCCTTTGGGTTTACTGGCATATGGACCTCTAACTTAGTAGCTATTTGTGGATGGAAGGCTTCGAAACTTTGAATGATACCTGGAAAAATGAGCGACGGAGCTGGAGAACGGATAATCTACCCCTCTGCAATAGTTCCTGCATGTGGTGCCTTCACCACCCATTTTCATAGTTCAATCTCCTCTCTCTCGAAGGTCTTCTTTCTTAATCTTAAGAGATGCATCAACATTTGACTATTAGACTCTTTTTCAATGAGTTTGGTTGGCCCCTTTAGTCTCCTCTAATAACTATTCAGCTACTTCTCACATTTGTTTCAGAAAGCATATTAATTACTCCCTCCGTTCATCAATAAATGACGTTTTAGACTTTTCACGGATATTAAGAATGTAATTAAAGCACACAACTTTATATGTAAAAATGATATATAATGACTAAATTGTCCTTTTAGTTTTTGTGTAATAATTATTATAAGAGATATGAGAGAGAATGCATATGAGGATAAAATTGGAAAAAGAACAATAAATGCTTTCTTAAAATTATAAAATGACAAATAATATTGGACAAGAGAATTTTTTAAAAAGACAATTATTTGTGGACGGAGGGAGTAGGACCAAACCTTCTTTTAATGGTTTTAAAACTCTCTTTCTAAAGAGCCTTTCTTGGGCTTGACCCCAAGTCATCACTATAGCATTAGAGGGGCTCAACTATACTAACCTCACATTTTTTGGTCTTACCCATTACGTTGAAATTGAAACATAGCCTTATTTATTCAACTCTCATCAAAGTTCTTTTGGTGTCTACACATTGGGCTTGACCCATTAAAGTAAAAAAAAAAATGAGCTTTCTTTTCAAACCTAAATTCTCATCCCCATCCCCGTTTCCTGTCACGGGGGGATTTTTCTCTCATCCTTTAGGGGCCTCGAATAGGGAATGAAAAAATTAAAAAAAAAAAACTATTTTTACAGAAAATAAAAAAAAATCTAATTTTGAGCAACTAAAACAATAATTCAGTATCAATCTTAAAGACATTGTTAAATAAGTTCTTACAACTTCAAAAATAGTAAAATAAGTCACAAAAACATCACAAAAGAAAAGCAATGTAAGTCTTATACAACAAAAAAATAAGTCACAAAAATAGCAAAATAAGTCTTTGACACACATTGGTTGGGTATGTGTGTGTTATGGTTTGAGAAATGTGAATGGAGAGAATGAGGGATGGGCGCCACAAGGAGGGTTTAGTTAAGACGTTAAGTTATATTAGGGTTTCTCAATTCTACAAAGGTACATATAGGTGAAATTACAAATTTACCCTCAATGCAGGGATCCCCGCGGAGCAAGGAGTATAGTTCTCGTCCCCATCCCCGAACTACCCATGAGGAAGATTTTCCTCCCCGTCCCCATCCCCATCACCACTAGGAAAAAATCCCGCCTACAGGGCCCCGAATCTGGGGTTCCCCATAGGGATCCCTGCCTCCCTATCCCCATTGTCATTCCTACTATTTCTGCATTTTGCCACTCCAATCCATTAACCAATGTAAGTCGTTCACTGATCATCCAGTGCGGAACTGGTTTGAGCAAGACGATCAAGACCCAATCTTCCGTCATCTTTGTCACGTCATCGTGTTTTTCCTTACTACTCCATTTCTTCGATGGTGTTGATGTTTCCTCCTCCAGCACCTTTGTTCGCTGTATGAGGTGAATCACTAATAAAATTACGTAGGTCAATCGGTTCCCTTAGATGCTTCAATGTTGCATGCAATGCCCACAATGTTCTCACAAACACAATATCTTTCTCTTTTGTCACAATTAGTGAGGGAGGAAAAATTGACGGACCAGTCTTCACACAGACCGATACATTGTGGTACTCATGCATCCCATCTCCGCTGTCGAATGAAGGTGATTCACTAGTTGTTATTTGTGGCTTTAAATCTGACGATTTCGGTGGTGGAAGTCGTTCTTATGCCATTGTCATCGCGACCTTAAGGTCCTGCAGTTCTACTGGTGGAGGTAAGTTGACTTCCTTCTTGATGCTCATGGTTTCACTTTGAGCATCATGACATGATGCTTCTACCCCTACAGTCCCTTGTCTCTGACCATTGTTGTTCTTCTTCATCTCGTGGTCATCTACCTCATGAATCTCTGATTCTTCTGATTCAGTCATTTTAAGACTCACCTCGAACTTGACCTCGATTTTTTACTTCCATCATCTTTCTCTTGTTTATCTTTCTCAACCTCCTCTTCAAACTCATTATGATCAGTCGGTGGTAGAATGTCCCTAAACTCTGAGTAGCGGTGGAGAAATGCAAGCTGTAGGTGCTCAGTTAATATTGCCTCTGGATTGCACTGCTTCTATAACCTAAACCACCTTAGTGATTGACCTATTAATCCCTTTTCTATCTCATGCAGTCTTTGCTTCTCTGGTACTCCTCTAGCATCCCTGAACTTATTTGTACATAGAATCCATCCATAGCCATCTTTTTAAAAAATTTTGGAAACTCCTTTGTGGTTGACTCCATTGTAGCAGCTTGCTTAGTGTTTCCAGCACAGAGCTCCCAGGAACGAGAGCTCTGATGCCAATTGTAACAACCGATATCTAAAACCATGAATAAAATAGTAACAACCACACAATGAAATATAGAGTGAATCAAGGTGACTGCACTCCTTAAATTATATGTATTCTTTGTAGAAAAATAAGAAAACAACAGTATATGAAATAAGGAAATGACAATGATAGAGCATAATTTTTATTGATTAATCCTCTTTGTATGCATGCCAATTAACCACTCTTGAGCCTAATTGACAACTTTTGCATCATATTTGACATTTGGAACTTAATTTTGAGCTTTGTGCATTTTTCCAGCATTTTGTTCTTTCCAACACTGTTTTGTAATTGGTTTATAACTTGAGTTCTAGAAACTGAGATTTTGTGTTCTTTGTCTTGTTGGAAAGCTTAGACACAGGTCTACAACTTTCATGAAGAACACGAAAGCTGATTCAAAGCATAAGGACTTCAAATTGGAGCTTCAAGTGGAGTCAAGCTTGCTGCAGAATTCTGGAGCAACATTCCTGAGCATCCAGTGTTGCAGAGGCTAGAACTGGAGCTACAGATATTGGAATCACTTGCTTTTAGTGGCATTTTAAAACTAAGCCACAAGGCTTCATTTCATTTTCAGAGCTCGAAAGGAATTGAGGTCACTAAGAAGCTCATAAGTGGACTCAAAGTTAATGCAGCATCTATGACAGTATTCTGGAGCAGCACTCAGTGTTTTTGCAATATCTTGAGCTACACTTGCTGGAATTGGATAATGTTTATGGCTATGGAAAGCGGAGACATATAGCCAAAACTTTGCTTCAGAGCTAGAGGCTAAAAGAATTCATTAAAGGCTTCAGAAACTAGTTGCAACATTTCGGGCAGAAACTACACATTACTGAGTTGTCTTAGTTATGACATTTTGTGTGCAAGTTCCTATTTACCCTTGTCTTATATGTTTGTAAAGGTTTAGTGCATGAGATTTTTAGTAATTTCAATTTGCTTTTAGGTCTATACAAATCCCATCTCAGATTGGGGGAATTGGACACACTTTCTTTTAGTAATTTTTTTTAGGTTTTTAGATTAGAATTTTAGAGAGAGAAGCTCTCCATTCTCTCTTAGTTCAATTTAATTTCTATTTTCATTTCCATCTTTGCTATTGCTTTAATTTCTTGTCTCTTACTTGCTTTAATTATGGTTGAGTAGTTTCTTTGTTCTTGGTGTTGGGTAATGCTAAGATCATATTTTCTCTTGAAACCCATTACTTGTCTCTTGCTCTAGCTTCCTTATTTCTTGGTTCCAAATGCAATTGATGTTAGTTTGTGTGGATTCATACTTGCTGATTTTAATTGTATATCTTGAATGCATTTTAGTTTCTTGATTGGGAAATTATTGTGCATTTGAGTGTTTTTGGGTGTTGAGTGAGGATTATCATTTGATGCGCATAAGCTAGGAGATTAGGAATAATTCTTGATTGGGAATTAGGTTCGCATGTGTTTAGGATAGTTTTACTAAATTGGTTTGGATCAAAATCATTTTGGTTGAATAATTCTTGTGCATGTGTAAGTTGCTTACAAGGTGTTTGATGAAATGCTTAAGTGGGTTTATGATAGGATAATGTGATTTTGTGCATGTGAGCATGTCTCAACACTAAGGATTTTCTTGGATAGTTAATTTCTCTTTAATTCATTGCTTTATTTACTTCTTACACAATCCCAACAATATATATACTATAATACTAAATCAATGATATAAGCCTCCTTGAGAGACGACTTAGGTTGACTAGCTATACTACTATAGTTAATCAATTCAATCTCTTTTTCTTGGGAAAACTCTTTTTGTTCTTTAAATTCTAAATTGATTGTAGTTAAAAGAAGAGTAAACCCCCAAACTAGTCCTTGACAATTTTAGCATTGGACAAGGTGGTCCTTGACAATCGGAAATAGCCTAACTGGTCCCTGACAATGTCAAAGGTCGGACATCATAAGGTCCCTGGACGGAAAACATTAACAGTATTAATGACAATTTCATTTTTGGACAAATTGGTCCCTGACAATTTTATTGTTGGAAAAACTAGTCCATAATTTTATTTAATTTTTTTTCATTTATCTTCTTTATTATAATATGTATTTTTAAGCACTCTTAAATCAACTTTATATATCTCCCGTTTAATTATTACCACTCTAAATGCATTTATTTTATTATTTCTAAAACGTCATTTAATTTATTAAATTTTACTTGTTTAAATCTTCATATTTTAAATTATGCATATTAAAGTTTATACTAATAATTGATATTAAATATAAAAACTAACTATTAAGTTATATAAAATTTAGAATAAAATAAATCTATTATCTTGTAAGTGTTTTAATATTTTTAATAAAAAATTACTTTATTTTTTTTAAACAAGTAAATTAAGAAGTGTGATATCTAAAATTATTAATAAAAAATTATTACTTTATCAACATTTTTTTTAGAAATACTAAAATAATTGCATTAAAGAGTGACAATTTTCAAATAAAAGATATATAGATTTGATTTAAGCATGTTTAGAGTTGAATATGTCAATAAAAGTGATAAAAGACAAAAGAATTTAAAAAATAATTAAGGATTGACTTTTCTAAAAATAAAATTGTTGGGGACCAATTTGTCTAAAATTTAAATTGTCATTAACACCGTTAGCTTTTCCGTCCAGGGACCTTATGATGTCCGACGTTTGACATTGTCAGGGACCAGTTAGGGTATTTCCGATTGTCAAGGACCACCTTGTCCGACGCTGAAATTGCCAAGGACCAGTTTGGGGATTTACTCTTAAAAGAAAAAACGACGCTTTTAGCTACATCAATTTTTGGCGCCGTTGCCGGGGAGGCTTAAGATTTGATCTTTGTGCATAGTTATTATTAGTTTATACTCAAAAATATACAAAAACACAATAAAAATTATGCATTTTTTTTGTTTTAGTGCATAATTTTTTTTGCATTATTTTGTTTTTCATGTCTCTTACACCTATGCTATCTATGGATGACTCGGTTGCACCCCGATCCACCGCTAGAACGTTTTGACCCCAAAAATGGAAGAACCTTAAGGAACTAAAGGCGTTCTAGAGGGTTAGTGGTGTTGAGGACATAGGTGTGTTAGGTGTAAATATGTTCTAATTCCTTTTTCTTGTTTTTCTCTTTTGTTATTTTTGTTCTTTGATATTTTTCCTATTTTGAAACTAACATGGATACTTACTTTAATTGGTGCCCAAGATTCTTGTTCTTATGGCTATGTAGGGGATGAGAATATGACATTTGGTGAGGCCCTTCAACAAGAGGTGGACCGGAAAATGGCGTACATAATGGACATTCTTCATGAGTTAGTCACGGCACCTTCTTTGGAGTTGGATGTTTCTCATATGATAAATATGGCAATGGGGTTTCCATGTGAGGTATACTACTTGTCTCTTGAGGATAGTGTCAAGTTGGATGAGCTTTTGGTTACATGTAAGAGGATGTATGATGAGTTCTTTTCACCACCACCACCATACTCACAAACCTACATCTCACCACCATACCCACCATCATACACTCAACCATCACCACACCCAAACCCTTACCCACACCCTTCATACAATGATGCTTATCAACAACCATATTATGAGCCACCACCACCCTCTTACCTTGAACCATCTCCATACCCTTATCATGAGCCCACCCTATACCCATACCCAACCGAAAATCCAACCCCACCACCCATAGACTCATCTTCCTCATCTCAACCTCTTGCATTTTCTTCTCATTGTAATGTCTCGGGAGACTCAACAATGCAACAAATCCTAGAGCTTCTTATGGTGCGAAAGCAACAAAACAAAGAACTCTTGCGCCAACAAGATGAAACGCAAAGGATGCTTATGCAATTGGAGAATGCTCAAGCCACATCCTCTAGCAACCAAGAGGCATCACTACCCTCATCTTCATCACCATTATCCAACCCACAACCTTCCCCCTCACCCCAATTGCCACATGCATCACCGTCACCACTCTCACCTCCACTACCACATGAAGATGATTGTGCTTTGGAGCAATTGGATTGGACGACCTTGAAGTCCATGGTGGAAGAGCTAGCTGAGGTAGTTGAGGAGTCTCCACCTTCACCTCCACGTCCACCAAACTCTATTCCTGTGGAGGATTGTCCACAATTCCATGACCCTTCACCCATTGAGGTATTCTACGTTTTGGAGCCTCGTGACCCCTTGGATGGTGACATGGAAGTGGATGTCGAGGAGAACTACGATGATGATGAGATAGTGTACGAGGACCCACCGCCGCTACCATGTGAGAAAAAAAGGAAGTGGAATTATGGAGAATTCTCCTCTTTGTGTCGAGGCTACTGTAGGAGCTTCTTCATTGGAGGATTTCACCATGGGACCTTGTGAAGCGGGTGGTATTGCGATAATTCCTTCCCTACCCTCGATCGAGTTTATTTTCCTTGGTTCGAGGTCATTCTCCCTCTCTCGCCATGAGTACGCCTTCCTAGAGACGGATGCACAACTCCTAGCCATTTGTAGGAAGTCAACATCTTCTCAACTTGAGGCATCTTGGGAACCAAAGTCTCTTTGCTTTGTCCATGTGAAGGCTTCTTGTGAGGTTCACCATCACTCCTCACTTGAAGTTGGTTGCTCTTGGGATGCTTGGTCAAAGGGGAGTTCTCACTCCTTAAGGAACAAATTGAGGGCCAAGATGCATGGGTCCGGGGATAAGAAGAGGATCATCCTTCGTGGTTCCGTTTGCTTCTTGTGGGATCCCGGCAGAGGCATGGAAAGCACTCCGTGGTGGAAGCTCCTGGACCAATTCAAGCATAAGCCGCCTTGAGGGAGTTTCTATCACTCTTTTACTTTATGTTTTGCATTTAAATTCAATAAAGGATGTTTAGGTAAATTCTCACATGTTGCTATGATAGTTTAGGTTGTTTGAATCAGTGACTTGTTTGGTGAGTTTTCTTGTTCTAGTCTTGTTGTTTGCATTTCCATTTGTTAGGAATTATATTTTGGTAGTTTAGGGTAGTTTTAGCTTCATTTAACTCAATTTTCTACATAAGTTCTACACTTAGGATGAGTTGGTCGCTAGCCACCATGCATCTGGTCGCTAGCCACCACCCTGCTCGTGGCGCGCCACCACCCATTTTCAAAAAAAAAAAAATCGAAAAATAATAGAAAAATGAAAAATTTAGGCCCCTTTGTATGTTACTTGTCTTTCTTTGTTGCTTTTTAAGTGTTGTGCTTGAGATATTCATCATTTTTAGGTGGTTAGAATTCCAACACGGTTGCATTTCATCTAGTTTTTAATTCTTTCTTGGTGATTGATCTTAATTTGTATAGATGATTTGTGTTTGGATATGCACCTTGTGAGTTTTGAGCCTTCATTGGGTGGCCACATTACATGTCATGCCATTCTTTTTGTGTGTATCTCTTGTGGACTTTGTCGTTCTAGGGTTTGCCTTGTCTCTTAATTGAGGCTACGTTTTCATATGCATTCTTGAGTGTGATAGAGGTATTTTTCTTCTTTAGCCCACAACCATATTGTCCACCATCTACATTACCATTGCAAGCCCCTTTGAGCCTTATATCCTATTCTTTGATCTTAGCTCATCTTTAGCCTAAAAAGTGAAAAATCATTTTACACCCTACCTTGGGAAAGTAGAGTAGCATTGGTTTTATCATTTTATATGTTTGAGACTATGTTTGGGGGTTTGTCGTGGACGGCATACTTTTAAGTGTGGGGGAGAGACATCTTGATGTGTTGATGTGAAAAATAGTTGGAATTGTATGTAATTAATATGTAATTGAAAATAAAATAATATGAGCAAAGGAAGAGAAGCACACAAAAGCAAAGTAAATTCAAGGTCAAAGACCTCATGTTTGAGTATTTAAACGTTCAAAGTGCAAGAAAAGAGCAGAGCTCTTGTGCTTGTGCTTTTTTTTTTTTTTTGCTTAGAATTTCCCCTTGTGTTTGATTGAGACTCACATAACCAATGCTAATATAATTTACTTGGGTCCTTTAGCTCACTTATCCATACATTTCACACCTTAATCTTGGCCTCATTACAACCAAAACAAAGACCTCTTGATTCTTGGGTGCATTGAATGCTAGTAGTGGAGATCTAGAGTCTTGGCAAGCCTACGCCGAATGCTTGGTCTAACAAGAGAATTGAGAGGAAGACAAGCCCACTATATATGTGAGTTGAGAGCATAGACACTCCCTTGAGGTCCTTACATTTCATCTATGCATTTTAAGGGATTTTGCTTAGCTTGTGATGTTGTGCTCCTTGGTATTGTTGTTGTTGGATACTCTTGCTACCTCACTTGTTTCCTTGGTCTTGAGCCAAAGCACTTTTGATCATTCATTGAAATTCAAATAACAACTTGTGATTCCCCTCCTTCTCATTTGTTGGTTATTTTTTTTATGTTTAGTCTTGCATGAGGACATGCAAGGGCTAAATGTGGGGGAATTTGATAGAGCATAATTTTTATTGATTAATAACCTTTGTATGCATGCCAATTAACTACTCTTGAGCCTAATTGACCACTTTTGCATCATATTTAACATTTGGAACTTAATTTGGAGCTTTGTGTATTTTTCCAGCATTTTGTTCTTTCCAACACTGTTCTGTAATTGGTTTATAACTTTAGTTCTAGAAACTAGAATTTTGTGTTCTTTGGCTTTTTGGAAAGTTTAGACACAGATCTACAACTTTCATGAAGAACACAAAAGCTGATTTAAAGCATAAGGACTTCAAATTGGAGCTTCAAGTGGAGTCAAGCTTGCTGCAGAATTCTGGAGCAACATTCCTGAGCATCCAGTGTTGCAGAGGCTGGAACTGGAGCTACAGATGTTGGAATCACTTGATTTTAGTGGAATTTTAAAGCTAAGACACAAGGCTTCATTTTATTCTCAGAGCTAGAAAGGAATTGAGGTCACTAAGAAGCTCATAAGTGGACTCAAAGTTAATGCAGCATATGTGACAGTATTCTGGAGCAGCACTCAGTGTTTTTGCAATATCTTGAGCTACACTTGCTGGAATTGGATGATTTTTGTGGCTATGGAAAGCGGAGACATAGAGCCACAACTTTGCTTCAGAGCTTGAGGCCAAAAAAATTCATTAAAGGCTTCAGAAACTAGCTGCAACATTTCGGGCAGAAACTACACATTGCTGAGTTGTCTTAGTTATGACATTTTGTGCAAGTTTCAATTTACCCTTGTCTTATATGTTTGTAAAGGTTTAGTGCATGAACTTTTTAGTAATTTCAATTTGCTTTTATGTCTATACAAATCCCATCTTAGATTGGGGGAATTGGACACAATTTCTTTTAGTAATTTTTATTAGGTTTTTATATTAGAATTTTAGAGAGAGAAGCTCTCCATTCTCTCTAAATTCTCTTTACATTTCTCTCTACATATTTCATACACTTTACATACAATTCTCCAAGTTCAATTTAATTTCTATTTTCATTTCCATCTTTGCTATTGCTTTAATTTCTTGTCTCTTACTTGTTTTAATTATGGTTGAGTAGTTTCTTTGTTCTTGGTGTTGGGTAATGCTAAGATCATATTTTCTCTTGAAACCCATTACTTGTCTCTTACTCTAGCTTCCTTATTTCTTGGTTCCAAATGCAATTGATGTTAGTTTGTGTGGATTCATACTTGCTAATTTTAATTGTATATCTTGAATACATTTTAGTTTCTTGATTGAGAGATTACTGTGCATTCGAGTGTTTTTGGGTGTTGAGTGAGGATTATCATTTGATGCGCATAAACTAGGAGATTAGGAATAATTCTTGATTGGGAATTATGTTTGCATGTGTTTAGGATAGTTTTACTAAATTGGTTTGGATCAAAATCATTTTGGTTGAATAATTCTTGTGCATGTGTAAGTTGCTTACAAGGTGTTTGATAAAATGCTTAAGTGGATTTATGATAGGATAATGTGATTTTGTGCATGTCTCAACAATAAGGCTTTTCTTGCATAGTTAATTTCTCTATAATTCATTGCTTTATTTACTTCTTATACAATCCCAACAATACATATACTATACATACTAGATCAATGATATAAGCCTCCTTGAGAGAAAACTTGGATTGATTAGCTATACTACTATAGTTAATCAATTCAATCCATTTTTTCTTGGAAAAGCTCTTTTTGTTCTTTAAATTCTAAATTGATTGTAGTTAAAAGAAATAACGATACTTTTAGGTACATTAGACAACAACAACTACAGAGAATCTTGAGAGTTCTATCTCTCTCATGAGCCCTAATCTTGATTCTGATTTTTTGATTGAATTCTCTCTCTTTCTCCTACTATTTTATATAATTATTTATTCTATATTCTCTAACAAATTGCCCTCTGCACTATTCTGCCAAGCTGACAGAACTGGTTAAAAGGCCCTAAATCCCAAAGTACATTTACTCTTTCTAATTTACTACCATAAATCATACATGAGTACGTAACAACTTCCCACTGGATCAAAAACTATAGTTGATTGCAAAAGATGCAAATTTATTTTCTTAAATTCTCCAAGAACTACATCTAGTCTAAGGGATTACTCATTGTAAATGTCATGGAACATAACATGAAGTTTATCAAATCCTAATCGTGGTTAATGCTGAACAAATAAAACTAAGAAAAAAATACCAAAAAAGATAAAAAAAAAAACAAAGAAAGAATAAAAAGAAAAGAAAAGAAGAGAAGATCTTTTATAAATATTATCAAATATAATACCTTATCAGCTATGGTATCTTGGATCGTTTGAGCATCTGAAGTTATGGTGGAAATTACTTGGAATGTTTTGGAAGAATCACTGTCCACTTGCTTGTCGAAGAAACCAACATCTTGCCTTAGGATTGATTTAAGATAATCAGTTCTCATGCGACAAGTTTGTCTTTCTGCAGTTCTTGTCCAACATACTCCTTCTGCAACATAATAATAGATAGCATGTATTAATCTCTTGGAGCATAATTAATACTATATTATATTATAATCAAACGATTCTTCAAAGTTTTATAACAAATTAGATGCACAGTAATAACTATGCATATATATATTTGTAAGTTACCATAGCTTCATGAAGGGGCATCATACATGGACTTGTTTAAGGTATAATTAATACAGGGTATAATGGTAAATTTCATACTATATAAGAAGTTATTGCATCAACTTAATTAGCATAACTCAAGTGGGGTGGGACAAGTCTATCTCACATTTAAAAGCAATAATGCTGATCGTACAATAAAAATTCGTCCAACTAGTATCTAACATGTGCTATACATAATAATATAATATGGAATGTGTGCTATACGTATAACACACATTTCATGTTATGTATAGCACACATTGGATACTAATTGGACGTGTTTCTGTTGTGCGACAAATATTATTGCATTTAAAAGTGGGTCCTATCAATTTTATTTAAGATATACTTAGTTATTTATGGATTTCATTAAATTTATTGTGAGTATGTGTAAAAATGAAGAGTTAAATTTGTGCTCACTAAAATTTGTAAACGTTAATAAATTTCTAAATTCAAATAATGATTCTCCACTTGTCCAATTAACTAAAATGGAAATTAGTATAGGAAAAGGAATAGGGGCAAAGGAATTGTAGTAGACCAATTCAAATTGTGTATGGAACCAAAGATCAAGAATAGAAACTAGCAATACTTACCAACAAAGGAACATAAAGCAACTCCTATTGCAATACACAGCAACTTGAGAGCAAACTGAAAGAATGGTAAACAGTAGTTTGGTCAGATGTCATGATAAAAACCAAAGCCTCATTTCAGTGATCATCATTTATAGCGAGTGTGATGCTTCTCCTTAAAAAAGTTACATTTTCAAATGTTCAAACATCATGGTAGTGTTTGTTTTGAGAAACTCTGGAGTTAGAGTCAAGGGAGTCATGGAGTCAAAGTCAACGATGACTCCAAAATTAGCTCCGAATACACCCTCACATATTTGTGCCTCCCTTTCAGCACATGGTGACTCCCTTCCAATACACAGTGACTCCAAAATTGGAGTAAAAAAAATTGACAATTTTGTTCACTGTGTCACTGTGACTCTGTTCACAGAGTCATTGTGACCCTCGCACCAAACACTTGACAGAGTCAATTTTTCACTGACTACCTGACTCTTCTCTGACCCCATGTCAGAAAAACACAAACATAGCCCATATCTACATAATCAGAAAAAAGGTTACAAATTTGTATAAAAGGAGCAATTTTACATAATCAGAAAAGTATTGATAGCATCTTGCATGCATATAATGGTTCTCAATGGATAAAATGAAGCTGTATAATTCATTTATGTTGACTTTATCCAAGAATCTATAAGTATATGATCACATCATTGAGACAATTAAATTTGGACAATTGCAATTCACCTTAATTGATTTTCCTATGCTCAAATTAATATTACCTTGTCTATGGTACTCTTAGGAACAGAATTTCCAGCTCCACTAGCATATTCATCAATCAAACTTCCAAGAACAAGCATAGTGATAGGTGTTTGTATTCCATCTCCAATGCAACCCAAAGTCCCAAAGAGCAATAGCAACTTGTCAACCCTATCTGCATAACGAAAGAATCCACTTTTCTTGTTCCCCATATCCTTTGGCACCATACCCAAAAGAGCAAGCACAACTGAGTAGGATTTTACATGCTAGCTAGAAAATTCTTAACTTCATGCTTTTAAAGTCATCAAGTAACTAAATACCTTAAAACCTTGCTTTAGGTAACTTCACCCTTCTGGGTTTTGGCTAAAGTACGCTTGGTAAAGTGTGATGTATAACACACAAGACATTTAGCCACATTTACAAAGTGTGGCTAAAATATTTAGAAATGTAGCTAAATGATTTTTGTCACACATTAAAATGCATTTTGCTACACTTTATAAATGTGATTAAATACTTTATCTATGATACACCACACCTTGCCCAGAGTATCATATCCTTCACATCATGAGCTTATTTGATTTATTAATTTTGTGTAGTTGAGTATTTTATTTGTTCTAGTGCCAAATGGATTTGACATATATGCTAAATTTTAACGCAGGCCGGCACTAATTTGCTATTTGTGGGTTCTAAAAATTCATGTACACAACATGATGAGATGAGACATTACATACAGGTTGTACTAAGAAATCTTCTTGCTTTTATTTTTTAGTGTAACTTGATAGTTATGGTTAGAATGTTAAATAATGATTTGTGTACACTACTTGAATCAGTCACCATCAGTCACCGTTTCTAAAAATAAAAAATTCAATCAAAATGAATAAAAAATCTGATCAAATAAATAAAAAACTCAATCAAATAATAAAAAATTAATTTAGTGACAACTAAAAATTGGCTAAATAATGCATTTTGTTCATTTTTAGTGTTAATGTGTTGTTTTAATAATAATTTAGTGATAAAGGTACTTTCTTTAAGGAAAAAATAATGTATTTTGTGTTATTTTTTCATCCTCAACATACTTCTAGTGAATTTATTTAATTATTTAATAAATTTTTAATTATTATTAAGTTATTCTTTTATTATTTGTTTGAGTTTTTTTTTATTTATTTGATTGAGTTTTTTTTTATTTTTTTAGATAGATTTTTTTATCTGCAAGAATAATAACTGATGGAGACTAGTTATACTAATGTATGAATATCATTATTGTTTCAGATTTTTTTTCGTTGTCATCCAAATACATATTGTCGACGGCACTTCTAAAAGATTAAATTTTCGATCATAGAACATTTTCAAAAAATACTATCAGGGATCAAACGCTGAAATAGATGTTTGAGAAATTAAACTCAGCTAAATATCAACTATACCATGTTTGCTGGTTTCTTTCAAACAATTTTGATTAACTATAATCGTGAAATTAATTTGAGGGTATTATTAATATATATTTTTAACACATACAATTAATTACATATTATTATATTGTTAAATACATTCCACTCTTAAAATTAATGTCTTAAGAATATATGTTGTTGAGAGGTAAAATTGAGATTAAAATTTTAATACTAGCTAGATAGATGAGGTTCATATCAAAATCTAATTTTGTAAATAGAGTTAATCTATAAAATTCTACCCCTTTCTATACCTAATAATAGCTGAACTAATCTTAAAAGTTACATAGTGCATACTAAAAGAGGAGTGCAATTTTGGAATCCAAAATTAGATATTAATAGTATATCCACATACAAGATCTAATAATAGTCTACTTTTAATTGTCTTTTTACCTGTTCAATAATATTTATCATTTATTATTTTTAAAAATACATCTATTATTTTTTTTAACTTTATCTTCATATTAATTATATTCTATTATGAGAGGAATTTTATTTAACTCGCTTTACTATTCATGAGAAATAAAATTTAATATCATTGGGGCACATTATCATCATATATATTTTTTTTAAAAAAATTTGTGTGTACTATTTTAATACTATTTTAATAAGTGTGTAATATGGTATTTAGATAGGAATTGATTTATCACTTAACTTTTAAATCAAGTACGTAAGAATGGAATTGACATTGGCATGTAAAATAAAAGATATAACATCAACTATAAACAGAGCCACAACCTTTAGGACAAAATAAACCAACTCCTATGGTATCTATGAAGCATCAACTTTAAGAAAACCCCAATTAAATTTTACTTTCACTAACTCAGCTTTTAGTTCCTGGTTTTAGTGTTTGTTTTGCATATTATTTTATATCAAGTATGTTTATTCACTTCAACCACACGTAGGTTAGAACAAGTGGTAGATACTTTGGTTGCTTAAGCATCATGTCCCGGGTTCGATTCTTGGGGCAGTGTGTATGTAGAAAATCTTGTGGTCAGCTCCCTACCCACTGAGAGGTGATCTTCGCAGGAGCTAGGGATTAGTCGTCAGCTACCGGCCGATGGATACCTGAGAGGGAAATCCATAAAAAAAAATGTTTGTTATATATATGAATTTTTCAAACAATGTTTTCATTCATAAACACATACGGGCCAGTAGAAAGCACATGTAAAAATCTAATCATGTATTTCAATTAAACTATTGCAATTTCCATTATGAGAATGCTCTTAAGTAGCTAGCTACTTTAAAGTAAAATTGATTTTTATAGTTGTTTTAAGTTGTTTTTCCTTTGAAGCACCGGAATGAACTCAGTGAAGTGTAACATGTGCAAGGTCTTCTAGAAGGAATTTTAAGTGTATAATATAACAAAAATATTGTACAATAATACTTGTATAACACATTCATTTATATCATTAGATTTTAATATGAATATACGCTGCCACAGTGTTCAGTGTTGAGGAGGTGTCGTGATCAAAATATAAAAAAAATAGAGTTTCACCAATTTTAATTATGAAAAAATTAGAAAATATTTTATTTTATAGAAAAATGGTCTTTTAGAGATTAGGTTTTAGAGTCTAATTATGATTAGGAAAATGTGAGAACTTAATCTCACTGCACTCCTAATACATCTGTAGAAATACGACTACCTTAGAGTTTATTATGCAAATCTATATTTATAATTTAATAATATTTATTTTCTCCTTAAAATATTAAAATAAATACATAACAAGTAATATAAAAAAGAAACAAAATAATTTAAAAATTAATGTTAGGTTGATAGGCTATATAGCCTGTACCGACGTATCCTCCGGTGGAATAAGGAGTAAAATACTTGTGTGTTAGATGTACGTCTTTTGAAAAATGGTGGTACATGACAATATGGTCCACACAAGTACCTCACGATTTACAACTCCGAGAATAATTAAATCATACAACAAAATAATAAATTGTAAAATATATTTATGAATGTTGTTTTGATTTTAATTGAATTGAATTTTGTTTTAAAAAGGAAATAATTTTTATTTTTAAGAAAAAAGATATTTTAGGGTACACGATGATATGATTCACACAAAGTTTCCCGTAGTTTGTAATCTCGAGAATGATAACATCATATAATTAACGAATCATAAATTGTAAAAAAATTTATAGATTTTGATTGCTTAAAGAAAACAAAATTGAATTTTCGTCCCACAAAAGAATACAATTATAACAATAGTAATAACAATAATAATAATAAATAAGAATAAAATGAAATGAGACAAAAGGTATTCTGTTGTATTTTTTGGAGAAAAAAAGATGTATGAACAAAATAATCATAATAATAATTGTTATCCCCAAATTTAATTTAGCCGATAAAAATGGAGGTTTAAAAGTTTTGCTGAAAGGATGTACAAGCCGAAGCAGCTGAAACTAAAGCGGCCGATAAGTATTTAGCCGAATCTAGTGCTAGCCGTAGCTGAATAGCCAACAATAATTCTCAGTTGGGGCCGGTGCTAGCTGAGCCGAAGAATAAAGGAAGGATCGGCGCCATATGCACTCATACACAAGGGAGTCCTCAAGCTTGCTTGTTAAGACACATATTCACTTAAAAGCAATTAAGCTTTCTAAGGTTACATAAGCCTTGTCTATAGGCTTATCTTCTGTCTATACTTTTCTCAACACTTCAGCTGCTTAGACAAGCTTTAGCTTGATCTATTGTTTTAAGTATTTTCGGAAAAACGTTTTTAAGACTAAGTGTGATTCAATTCTCCTTCTCACACTAAAAAAACCTTCAATTGCTAAAGCAAGTCATGCATGATCACTTTATTTTATTGTACATTAACATGTGTAAAATTGGTAAATAAGCATTTAGGTTAAGTTGCTCTGAGATATTTATGTTTGCGAAAGCCCCATAATTAAACCTTGCATGTTCCACTTATTTTATAATAAATCCGGAGTGATAATGTCTCTATTGATTTAACTTCTCATTTGCTCATCATTTATGTTTCCTTCCTTCTCTAGAGCACGACCATGTGGATCAGGATGCAGAAGTTATTAGTTTATCCATGGTTTAAGTTTTAGAGTCATATATTATTATGATTAGATTGACCTTATTCCATAAACAAGTTATATGTGTTTCATTTTTCCAAAGTTACCTATGATAGCTGACAATACTATTATGGATTTGTATTTACATTTGACTCTAATGAGTCTCGATGTTATACTTATTGGATGACGCTTAGTTATTATCTAATTAATTATGTTGATGGCTTTGTGGGAGATTGATTGGTCATGGATAACTATGTATATGTGTGGTTTATAATTATTTCAAGTATGCACGATTATTTTATTTAGCGTTATAAGTATGCAAAGAGCCCTTATTTTACAACGTATTAACATCAAAAATTGAACTTTCGGGTATTTTTCGCGTATATATATATATATATAATAAAGAATCAAGAGAATAAATCACAACGTGACCCCGATCATTTGCTTAAGATGACTTAAGTATTAAGAGTTAATTTCTTGGGAGTTACATTTTGGTATCAGAATTGATCCATCCGTAAGGGTTATATTTTATGCTTTTATTTTATGTACAATAGTTATGTCTGAAGCCCCATTTGTATGATAGTTTAGGATAGAGGTGTATGATTGTATTGTTTGTTTGTCATGGTAACTATGCTCACTTAGTTTTATTATGGAGTCTAATCAACTCGATATTCATTGTTTTGTGTGCATAAGGACATGACACCTAGCAGACATAATAGGGATGCATCTAATAATCACAAGGATGCCGGACAGAATGATATAATTTCTTCTGAGGCCTTTATGGAGATGGCGAGAGTCGTGTATTGCATAATAGATCGCATGACCCAAACAGCACATACAACAACTCTCCATTTCTAAATTAAAATATCATAACAAAATTATAAACTGATATATATCAACCTATATTGTCTTGAGAAATCGTTTATTCTTAACAAATGAATATATATATATATATATATATATATATATATATATATATATTAACAAATAACTCATGAGATAGTAGAAAGGTGCTCATGAAAAAAGGTATTATAACTCAAGGAAACACTTGAAAAGTGACTTAGGTCTAGGGATGATAATGGATATTCGAAAAAAATTTCAGGGATCACCAAAGTTGAGGATCTGATGCCGAAAAATTTGTCCCCGCGAAGAGATTTTTGAAGGGGATGGGGACTATTCTCCTCGTCCCGAGACCATTTTGGTAATTTATATTTGATAATACATAAATTCCCTTTAAGAATCTCTAACCCCCTTGTTATCATTCTGTTGGGCCTTCTATTATGTATAGAGCCCAATGTATTTTTCTAAAGATAAGTTTTTCTTATACCTTTAGAATATTGAGCTCGAAAGTGAGATGCCCAATATTCTCTTATTGTAATTGAACCCTAGAAGGGTCCTTTAAAATTTGCAAACTCTAATCTATCTTCTTACTTTTGCTCTACCATCTTTGTTCTTCTCACTTCCTATTTCACTCTCTCAATCGCTCACTCTTCACTCATTCACTCACATACTCCCAAACCCTAAGAGTCACCACTCGGCGGCCTCATCATTGCTCCCTTTCGCCTCTCCTTTCTTGGCCTCTCTCTAGTCTCCATCGTTCCCTCTCAGCATCGCAACATCATCATTGTCGCGATCTTTCTGCCTTCTCACTCGCACATAAGCGTGCACCCCTCGATTGTGAATCATAGAAGAAGAAGATGCTCTGGCGGAAAATCAAAGAAGAAGATGAAGCTCTGGTGCGACGAATCGAAAAATAAGATGAAGTTGCTCCAATTTTTGTTTTTCATGTTCTGGCTTCTGTGAAGATGAAAAAGAATAAGAACTTGATGGTGGCATCAGCGACTTGCAAAAAAGAAGCTCTGGTGCGGCTTCGGTGGCGGCGACGATGATGCTGATCCTTTCACTCTCAGAGTCTTTGTCTCTTTCTTTCTCTGTGTGTGGCTATATTTTATTTTATTTTTGCTTTTTTCCTCTAATAAATACATACAATGTTTTTAATTCCTCATTCGAATCCCTGCGGGGATCGAGTATTCATAGGGATTGAGGATGAGGGACATTTTTTCCCCATGACGGAGATCGGGGATTGGACTGGGAGAATTTCAACCGTTCGGAATGGGGACATGAATACTACCTCTTGCACTTGCTCTACCCTATTGTCATCCCTACCTAAACCTGTAGGCCACCAAGAGGACCAACCCAAGCAAATTACAATACATAACAACTAACAACTGGTAGCAGCAACGTACGACAAACAAGCCAAAAAATCAAGAGCTACCTAGCCACTTCAAAATTGCCAATACTAAGGGTGACAATCGTGCAAGGTAGATGAGGGCGGGGAGTACCTTCCCCACCCCCACTCCCGCAATCACGTTTTTCACCCACCTCTACCGCAGGGATTGTTTTCCCTAAACCCCATTCCCCATGGGGACCTCGCAGGGAATCCCCACCTGTGCAAAAATAATTTTCAAAAATAAAAAATTATAAAAAAATATAAATAATAAAAATTTTATTTATTTCAATTATAATATTAACAATTCAGATTTTAAATTTAACAAAATAGTTCAACTGATATAGTTATTTAAAAATTTTAAAATAATAATAAAATATAAAATGACCATAAAATATAAATAAACTAAATATTTATTTTTAAAAATTAAAAATATTTTAATAATTAAATTTTTACGAAGTCTTCACCTTAAGACACCCCACCTCCAACCCCATATTTATCATGAGGGAATAATATGGCCCCATCCCCACCCCACGAACAAAATTTTCCCAAAGCCTCAAACGAGACCGTCCCCGTGGGAATTCCCATCCTTAGGAAAAAATCGCCACCTGTGACCAATATGCATAACATACTATAGAAAACTAGGAACCATGGACACACTGATGCTAAGGCGTGTCACGTGTCCGACACCCGGTGGATACTAACACTCGGTGGACACGTCTCCGACATGCATCCGTTTGTGTCCAAGAAAAAAAAAGTTGAGATCGGACACGCGTTGAACACATGATGGACGTTGTTTGACACGCATCAGACATGTCGTGACACACTATAGGCACAAGTCGGGTACACTGTGGACTTGACAAATTTTTTCTTTTTTGATCTTTTCATACTTCATGAAGAAACTTAATATCAAATTCAACCTAAATTTAATTGACTTAAAAAAACTTAAATTAAATATGTATTTTTAACCCAAAGTAAAAGAAGTTTTACTAAAAAATATTTAGTATATATTCATATATATGTCGTGTCCGTGTGTCCTGTGATTTTTTAGTTTGGTGTATTCAGGGATGGATCCAGAAATAGAACAAAGGGGGGGCCAAAAATGATAGATTGAAATATCAACTAAATATTTTTTAAAAGATAATCATATTATATTTTTATTAAATTCAAATAAAATACTCTTTAAATTTATATGCAATTTTTAAACTTATATTTTTCAATCATAATATGTTTTATTAATATAAAAAATATGATACAAATTATTATTAGATGAATATTGTAAAAAAAATGTTATATATAATTTTAAAATAAATCAACTGATAAAATAAAAATAATATATTTAATTTAATAAAATATAAGACTAAAAATACTAACCATTTATTTCTATTTAACGTTCAAATATTTTTAATTTAAATATACTTTTGACATCAATTTTACTTCTATCATTTTTTAAATTAGCATATAAATGTATAAACTTTTATTGTTAGAAATATTAAATAAAGAAAAGTAAAATAATAAAATATTTTATCTATTGATTTAAATGTAGATAAGTAAATTTACTAAAAATAATATAGACAAGTAAATAATAATAAAGTATTCACATCAATAGATTAATTATAATACTATATTCAATTTTTCACATATTTAAATTTGTGTTTAATGCAAGTTGACATTTAATAATGAGATACAAAATAATTAATTGCTAATGCAAGTAAAAAACAAAAACAAAATTTTAAATGAAATGTCTATTAAAAGAATTAAACACTACATAACCCTAAATGTATCTAACAAAACAAAGTATTATTATTAGGTTTTCTATAATATATTGTCAAAATACTAATATATATATATATATATATATAATTTTTTAAAAAAAAAATCTTGGGGACCAAGGACCCTGCCCGCCCCCTTTAGATTCGTCCCTAGATGTATCTCTATGTCCGTGTTAGTCTCATGTGTGCTTGTTATATAGAAAAGTAACACCCACGAGAGCGCCACTACCAGCTACACAATTAGAACTCTGTGACACTCCTACCACCTTTTTTATCTTCATTTTCCTAAGCACCAACCTTGCCCAAGAGCCAAGCCTAACTAGATCGAATATTACTTAGTTTTCAATTAGGCTTAAATTCTTGGAACACAATTTTGTTTCTAATCTACCAGAACCAACCATATCACCAAAAAACATAATAAAGATCCAAATCTTATTATCAAAATCTTTCCATGGAACGTCCAACCATGAGTGGAAAAAAGTTTCTGGATCATCGAAGGCAACGAACACATCCCTACCAAGTCATGTGTTATTCATTTATGAGCATTGCTAGAGTTACAATAAAAAATCAGTGAAAACGGCCAATAATTTGTGCACAACATATATAATATAAATTACACAATGAATATTACATATTTTGCACACATATATCACATGATGTGCACAACATATATTACATGTTGCAAATAAAGATGATGCTCCAACATGTATATATGTTGTGCACAATAGGTGATATATGTTGTGCATCGTATGTGATATATGTTGTGCACAATATTTTGGCTGAATTTTTATTGTACGTCGAGTATTTCCCATTCATATATATATTAAAAAAAAACAAATGAATATAGATTGGACATTGATTGCGTAGTGGCAAATTCTCATAAGCTGCTCGTATTATAGTCAGCCTTCTAATTCTTCAGATAAGAAGAATATGCATTTCTGTAGTATAGTGTTTATGATAAACAACCTCATGAATTATGTTGCATAAATATATCATCATTAAATAATAATTTTTAGGAATAAAAGTGTTTCCTATAAACATCCACAAACCGAGGCTACCTATGACATGACAAATCATTAAATCAAACAAAGCTAAATAAAGAAGAAAAAAAAGGTCAATTCCTCACTACTTATGAATGTAATTGAACATTTGAGCCTGAAGCATATTTGCATCATAGATTCCATTATGCTGAAACTCATGTGTCAAATCCTGTAGTAGAGTCTGAAAAGGAGCTTGATATTGCAGCAATGTTGGAGAATCCTGGGGGACAAAATTATTATTATTATTATTATTATGACATAGTTGCAAAATTGATTGTGATGAGAAATTTTGATTGCTAATTTCATCACCTCCACCATCATTATTGTCCTTTATCATATGATCAATTTTTGCATCATCATAACTCAAGGTTGCTTTAAATTGGTCATCACAACCAACCCAATTCACAACCCCACCATTTTGACCCATCAATTGTAGACAATTTTGATCATCAAAATGAAGCATAGAATTAGGTTGTGATGAACTACTCTGCCCAATCTGAAATGGGTAAAATGGTAATTGTACTCCATCATTATTACCTGTGTTCATCATCATCCTCATAGGAGGAGGAGGAGGAAAATTATGTGCTTGACAAATACCTTGCATCATGAAGTTATTAACATTATTGTTGCTACCGCTTAGTGCGAGCTCCCAGGACGAGGGGGAATAGGCATTGCTGTCGGCTATGGACACCTCCTGATTATACCAAAAAAAAAAAAACATTATTGTTGCTACTACTAGGATTATTTGATGGTGCCAAATAAGGAGTAACTACCTCATCAACTTTCTTCTCTGATTCCACCAGTACATTTTTACCCTTTGTGTCCTGTTTTAGCAATTTGATCCTTTGGTTGCAAGCATCAATCTTAGCATCCAAAATGCTAACAAACATCAAAAGTTGATCCTCCCTTAGATCATTGAATGACTCATCCCATGTTGGGTACATGATCTTTATCTTCTCCTTGTGCACCTTAGAAATCTCACCCTCAACTTTCTTGACCCTATCCATATAATACTCTTGCACATCATAAATCTTTGGAAGCCTATCACTTGTTGTGTTGAGGTATTTTTGAATGATTTTGTGTACCTCATCGGTGTTTTTGGGGAATGTTTCAGGTTCAACTTGTCCTTGTTCATCAAAGTTGGGTCCATAGATAATTACACAAACATCAACACCACAGAGAATTGAGAATTCATTAACTTTCTTCATTAAACCACTCTTCCTCTTGAGGAATGTTGTCTTTCTAGTTTTCTCTTTTGGAATGAGTTCCATTGGTATTCTTCCACGGCCCATTTTTCTGACATATAAATAGAGAATCCATCTAAAGTTAAACATATGGGAAACATAATTTACACAGAGTAATTAGAGTATTCGTCGATATTGAGATAAAAAAAAAAAATTTGTATGACTAACATTTCTTAAAACACACTATTTTCTATATAAATAAATAGAAAATCACAAAATTATCCTTATAATTTTTTGTGCAATAATTATTATAACACAATGTCTGGGGTAATAACACTTTTATTTCCGGCCAAAATAGTCAAAAAATTCATTTTAACACTTTTGACCCAAATAGCATTCTTCATCATGTGTATTTTTTTAATGGGCTGAGTGATTTAGGTCAAATTTCCTGTTTTGGCTGATACAATTTTTTACCTCTAGCTAAACTCTTATTATAAGAGATAAGAGAGTGTATATGTATGGTTAAAATGGAAAAAAAATAACGAATGTTTTCTTAAATTTTTAAGATGACAAATAATATTGCAAAAAATATTGCCAGAAACAAATAAAATTAGATAGAGGGAGGGAGTATATGATTATAAAAAAAACTTGAATTAAATGGTTTTCATAGAGGACAGTAATCACACGACCAAAATTGACATAGGCGTGGAAGTATAATTTTAAAAACAAAATAAGAGTAATTAGTATAGGATGGTTTTCCTTGTTAAGTAGCTGTAAAGATGTGAATGATGAGAGATTCCTTAAATTAAGTAATCGATAATATTTATTGTACAATAAAAATACGTCCATTCGTATAACATGATACGTACATAATATGTAATGTGTGTCATATGTACGTGCTATATATATGACACATATTATTACATCTTATGTATAGCAGTAATACTAGTTATTAAACATTTTTTTTTTGTACGACAAACATTATTGATTAAGTAATTGTAATATTTTCAGCTCATACAATTTAATTAATGATGTGATATTGAATTAGTTATTGATTGAGGAATTTTTTTTATGTTTTACTTACCAGTTAAGAGAGCAAAATTAATTTCATATGAATATGTCTGAAAATACACATTGGATAGAGATAAAAAAAAAATGATATATACGTAAACCAAAAAATTGATATATACATTCTCAATCATTACAGTGAATGAAAAGTGTAAAGGTTCTGTCTAGGGTTTGAAGAGAAGAAGAAAGAAGATTAATTTGGGAATTTTATTCCCCTAATCAGATCATATCGAGATTCCAGAAAAGAAATAAGATATGTTATGTGTTGAGTTTGTTAGGATTATATTTAATTTGATTTTATGTCTAGAATCTTTTATTGATAATATTGATATGATTGAATTTGTTATGATTTGATTTTATCTCTATAATCTTCTAGTCTATGTATAAAGAGGTGAATTTCATTATTATTGCAACAATCACAATTTCCATTATCAATATAATATCTCATTTGACTTTTCTCTTAATATTTCCTATTATTTTTTTCTGCTCTACCATGAACTTTATCACTATTAAATACACAAAAATGCATTTACAAAACTTTAATATCGACATTGCTTCTTTGAGATATATGATAGAAAGCACTGCAATTTGAAGAAAAAAATAAACACACATAGAAGAAGTGAAAATATCATTATTTGCTTTTCCAAAAAATAAAAAGAAACAAGTATTTTCCAGTTATTGTCCTTAATTAGGGCACGGACTGAAATTTCCAAATAGATAGATTTACAAATTTTGATATATAGACTCCAACATCATAAAAACTCAAGGATGATACTAAATGTACAATAAAAAATCAGCCAATAAATAAGATTTTTGGCCCTGATTACTCAACCCATTACAATCTCAATGATTATTTGGGTCAAAACCAAAACCAAAATCAAAACCAAAATAAGCTCATTGGCTGTATTGACTAATTTTTCATTGTACACTTAATATTATTGAAAATTCAATAATATCACGTTCAACACTTGGTACACTTAACCATCCAGTGCTCTTCTCTACCAACAAAAATAAAAGGGAATTTTTAGTACCCAATAAAATTTATTAGTATCGTTTAAATAAATCATCAAATTATAATTATTGATTATAAGTATTAGTATCCGTGAGAATCAAAAGAAAAATCAAAAGGAAAAACATAAATAAATGATGGTAAAGAACATTAGGTAAATTTTTAAATATTTTAAGAAACGTTGAGAAGATAATATGCTATATGTAGTATCTTAATTAGATGCACCAACAGTTCATGAAGAAGTTTGTTTACTTAGATAATTTAGGGTTGAGATATAAATAGCTGAATATAGGAAGAATGAATAATATTTACCAACCTCTCTAAGGATCCTTGTGCACTAGCTAATCGATCTCTAAAGACTCTTGGTTGGGAAAGAACTCCGAGAATGGCACACTGTACTAATGAAACAAAAAATGTATTTGTAAATAATTAGGTTAGGATTAGATCGATAGCCTAGTGAGCATTGTTTATATAAATAAAATGTTATAATCTGTTAAGATCAATTAGAAATCTCTCAATAAATAATTGCCATATATATAATATGAATAAAATATTTGTCATCTGTATCTCTATTCTCTATTATATTCTCTATTTCTCTACTAGTGTTTTGTAACTTGTGCAGTTGTGCACTTCACGGATTAAAAGAATGACTTAAAAGAAAATACAAATTATAAATTTAAATTTAATGAATTTATTAAATAAAAAAAAAAGTAAAATACAAATTTATAGTAAATTTTTAATAACATTTATATAAGTTTTTATCAAAATAAAATATGATCTTCAATCTTTTGAAATTTGACAATTGTTTCATAACTTAAATTATGTAAAAAACATAAAATATATGCCAATAAAAAAATCATACAAAATGAGTAGTTTACTTTTATGCATTCATAATGGTAAAAAATTAACATAATTATCCAATTAATTCATCTCATTTGAATGATTTTTCAAAAAATAAGTATAAGACTCAACTATCTTTAACATTCTATTTGATGATCGTGTTAAAAAAATTACACTATCAAAGCATAAGAAATTAAAAGTGTGTGAAATGAGAAAATTTAGATAAATATAGATATGAGCATTTCGTTCTATGGTAAGTTACGTAACTAAAATTGACAATTGATTTAATTATAAAATAATTTGATTTGAAAAATAATTTCATATTTTAATAATTTAATAAATTTAAATTCAACTTAATTTATAAAAAACTTATCATATTTAAATTTAAAATATAATTAAATTCTAATAATCAAATTTCATATAAATTAAAGCATAAAAAATCATATACATTCAAACCAGAAAACCAAAATGAGTAATCTTACCATGAAAATGGCAGAAATCCTGATAAGAATTGGCATTTAAAATCATACTAATGTTTGAACTCAGCACTGCACGACGGGACCACAATATGACTTTTAACCTCAACATATCTCACATACAAACCACCTCAAGACTAAACAAAAACTATGTCAAAATCTCTCTAGAAAATTCTCAAGAAATATTCTCTAATCTCTCCATCCAAAAATTCGGTCATACACTCACATACTCTCACCCTTATTCTTCTTACACGTTCAAACTTCCAATCTCACTCCCACAAATTCCCAAACCCGCGACGACACCCTCACCATTGACCTCCATCACTTTGTTTTCAAAAGCTTATATTTTTGTCACTCAATCTCCATCAACACTAAAGAGCCTACATCAACACTTTGAGCAAAGAAATCCTAGACATCCTAGACCTACATCTCGCCCATAAGGAGCTTGGAGCAAGCTCTCACAACCTCATCCACAAAGTCATCATCACATTTGAGCCTATTCTAAGTGAGTCATCTTCCCTAAAATTCATTTCTTGAGTAAAAATATTTTTGAATAAAAATATTCGGTGAAAATATTAGACTCAAAACAATGTTTTTAAAATACTCTTGGTGTTTTCTAAAAAAGTTCACCGATTAAAAAGTGTGTTTGTGATGGTTATGTGTTATGGAAGTGAAAAACTTGAATCTTGAGTTGTTTGTGCATATGTATTGCATGGAAATGGTGAAGTGAATAAAATAAATATTTTGATGCATCAATGATGCTATACCCGCGGTCATAGAGGGAAGAAAATGAGTGGTGGAAGTTCCATTGTGAATAATGAATAAAATGTGCTCAAGGACTTAAGACTCTAAATATATGAAAATAAAAATGATGGTTCATAAAAATAAGTATTTAAAATATTATTCATTCTCTAATATCAAAAATAAAAATGAGACCTTGAAGTATAAAAGTGTTGTAATATTGTTTCTCTTGGTGTTAAGAAAACGTCCTAAAAAGTGTTGTAGCAAACCCTATCCTTAGTGTAAAATAAAAAAATGGTTTTATGGAATAAATATTTATAAAATGGTGACACTTGGTTGAATAAATAGTTTATTGATTAAACAAAAAATAAATTTTCAGTTTTTATTTATTTTGAAATTTATTTAACAAGAAAAAGCTTTTAAAAGCATATAGTTTTGTGAAAAATAATCAGTAGAACATATTTTAAATAATAAAATGTGTTTAAAAATATTTAGAAGCTTTTTATATGATTAAAAATTAAAGTATTATTTGTGACTTATTTACATTCTTTCTAGAATTAAAAAGTAGCTTAAAAATAATTTAAAACTTATTTTCTAATAATAAAAGTAGTTTAAAATGAGTAGTAATTATTATAGAAATTTTTGGATAATTTTTCCTAAATTATTTTAACATGGCCGAATGACCTAAAGTAAAATCAGTGGATTAAAAATAATTTTTAGTAATTATAAGATTATTAGGAGTTAGATTTACGTATAAAAGAATTAAGTTTTGCATAAAAGAATAAGACTAGGTAAGTTCTTGAAAAATAGAAGAAAATAAAGAAAACATATTAATAAAATAAAGACATTTCTGAAATAAATCTAAAATGTATAGATTTAATATGAGAGTATCTAATTTAGAAAAGATTTGATTTACTAAAAGAAACTAGAGTTTTCTAGTAACTAGTTTTATAAAATAAAGATAAAAAAAAGAGTAACTAGAAAGGAAATTAATAATTAGTTAATAATAATAATAATAATAATAGTAATAATAAACAATTATTTGATAATTAAAATAATAATAACATTAATAATATTATTACTCCATAAAACTTTAGGAGAAATCATAACAGGAGAACTACTTCATAAGACACGTAAGATATAAGTAAGAGCGTTTGATAAATCACATGTATATATGATATGGATAATGATGTTGATGTATGGTTGAACTTAATATATGATTGATGATTTGAAGTGGTGATGAGAATGATTTAGAATGATGTGATTGATGATCAATGTTGCTGTGAAATGATATGATGATTCTTGATTGAGAAATGATATTATATTCATATGTGATTGCATTACTGATGTGATGCATTGGAGATGAGTTTGGAGATAAAAGACTGTGATATGAGGAATAAAAATGCTTGTTTGAATATAGCCGTCTGAAACTTTCGATTAGCCTAAATCCAGCCATTCGACAGGGCGAACGGTGATGCATTGCACATACTCACGGGATAGGGAGGCCTATGTGGTGAGATGTGGTTTTCATGCATGGGACACGTAGTCCTACTTGTGAATGAGAGTTTTAATGATTATTTATATTCTGGGGTGTTCCCGATGATGATTATGATTTTATTTCGGGGTGTTCCCGATGATGGTTTGATTAAGCGTACGCTCATGAAAGTGGAAAACAACTAATCCCTAATTCCATGCAGACGAAAAGGCTCTAAGCTTACGAAATGACCTAGGAAACCTTATTAGTACAGCCTAAGGAGGATTCTAAGGACGCACGATGTTTGATAGAACCTTACGTAGGGTGCTAGTTACGCGATTACTTAGAATAAACTCTAAGATCCCCTAGTCGGGGCAAGTAGGTTGTTTGACTATTCAAAGTAACGAGTCTCATCTTTCTAAATAACTTATGTTTTCATAAAAAGAGAACGTTGCTTCAAATAGTTGAATTGGCATAAGCGGTACCAAGTCCGGGTATCGTATGATGACTCATTGAGAAATCTTTTCTCATCCCCCTTCTCTTTCTTATGCCCCAATTCTAGGTGATGGACCAGCCACCACCACCACCCGTTCGTGATATCGCAGTTGTTAGATACACTCCAACTTTCGGGTTCGTCTCTATCATATCCGATAACGCTCAATTTGTTATATTTTATTCCCCATATTTGAGCATTTTTATGCAATTCGTGACTCTATCTTTAGCTTTTTGTTGTGATTATTGCAACTTTGATTTATTTGGAGCTTAATGAAAATAAAGGCTAATTGAATGTGTTTTTGATGTTTTTGCAATTCAAGGATGAAGTTTGCACTTGATCTCTGGTATTTATTGTTTTTGGTGCATGTCATGACAATTATTGGATTAATGGACATCAAGAACAGAGGAAATGAGCAAATCAGAGGAATTTTGTCCAGGGTCGTGCGCCTCGGTGCCCCAAGAGCGCCCGTAGCAGCTTTGAAATTCCTCCCACGCAAAACCTTGTGCGCCCTAACGCCCCATATGCGCCCGGGCGCACGTCTGTAGAATTATGACAGAAAGGACCAATCTACAAATTGATGTGAGTTACTTAATTGCAACGCCTTGGGAGTTGTTTCCAATATAAATATCAGTGTTAGCTTGACCTAGAATTATAACTTTTACATACATTCTCATACCTAGACATTTGCCTCCGTTTTATTTTAGGTTTTTACTCATTAGGATTCGATTACGTTTGGTTTATGCCCTATTTTCTCTCCGCTTTCGTTTTCGGTTTGTTTACGTTCAACGTTATTCGTCCAGATACTTTGAATTCGTCCTTCTACCTTTACTCTTGATTCGGTTGTAAGTGAATTCCGGTTTTATTCCATTAACGTTATTCGTTCTTCATTATTTCAAGTGTTTTACGTTATTTTACATTCAATCTTTGTTTTTCTGTTTTTCTATCAATTGTTTATGATTTAATACAATCCCAATCATTCATATCTTTCCAATTCAGTTTGTGTTTTTGTTTCTCTCTATGGATAACTAAGTCTCTTGGTGATTCATGAGGGTGTGAGCACCATTGGGGTAAATTGAGACCTTGAAATTTATCCTTGCTAAGGTTTTCATCATTAATCCTATCATATAAGTTGAGATGTGCATGATTATGTATAATTCAGATTGTGTGTGTTTAAACTTGTGTTTTTGGCTTGCTCGATCGAGTTAGGTTAATACACTTGCTATGGTTTATGTGTTAATTGATTAATTGATGCATGAGCTATTAGGATTGATGTGTGATTAGCAATTTGGCTGATTAGTCTCTGAACTAGGTTAATGTGGTTGGGTTTTAAAGGTTGTTGAAAACGAAACTAAAGGTGAGATTTCAATGATTAATCTTGTTCTAGGCAACCTATCATTAGAATCACAACAATAGGGTTAGATCTAACTCTGGCGTAATTAACCAATCTTCGCATTCTCTTGTGGCCGATGATAAACTCCCCAATGTGTGTTCTACCTCATGAGTAACTGTTTACAATTCAAGTTAATTAAGTTCAGTTCAGTTTTCTTGCAAACAAACCCCCCAATTTGTGACAATCATCATTACAACTAGCCTTGAGTATTGCTTTCATATCCATTCCTTCTGAGAGATGACCTAGGTTTCCACTATATTATTTTAGGGGTAACTTGGTTTATTAATAACAAATTTGTGGGAGTCGCGACGCTCACCATCAATATCGACCATACCTTCTTCCTTTGGATCGACCCTGATGAGGTTGTACCTGATTATGTCCCTGGTGATTGGGAGTCCAACGATCTGAGTGAGCCCGAGTCACTGGTGACGTTCGAGTCGATCAAGAAGGAGGATCTTGAGGAGGATGTAAGTACACGGTCGTCGTCCAATAGTTGAGAAAGTGTTCACTTTATTATTACAGTTTATCATCATTTCTTATTGCCCCTATTATGACATTTCCTTTCAGTTGTATTTCTTCGTCTAAATTCTTGTCATTGTTGACTATGATTGGGGTTTTGGATTCTCCAAACCTTTTTATCTTATTTGATATCATAAATTATATTATTCCTTGTATTTTATTGTTCGTATATTTATTCCACGCATATTCTCTCAATCCATCGTTACAAAAAAAAATCTGTATTTTTAACTTGTGGTTTTAGGATGTTACATTTTTTGTATCAGAGCAATTCGGTCTATCTACGGGCTGAACATGGGTCTTTCTTTGCTTTCATGTCTTTTGGATTCCTTGTCTTTATGTCTCCTATCATCCTTTGAATCCGTGCTTCTTGAATTCCTAAGCTTTTGACCTGTCATACTCTAAGTTTCTGATATTCCGTGTTATATGCTTCCTCAATGCTTTGCATCAAGATGAGCCTGATCAACTCATGGGTTTTGCAAGTATTGTGCGAAGAAATGGCACCACAAAAGGATACGTCTAATGGGGCACCCGACGCATCCAAACCCTCCCTGCAGGACCCCCTATAAGCTATGTAGGCCCAGGCAGAGGCATCTGCTCGTCTGGCCTTAGCTCTTGAGCAGCATGGACAAGCTTCTCCCTCGCTAGTGAAAGAAGAAGTTAAAAGGAACCAGGACTTCAAGCGAGGAGATTCCCCAGTGTTTCAAGTAGAATTGGATCCTGATCTCCCTGACAACCGGTGGTCTAATTCAAGATGAGTGCAAATTGTCAGATCATATCTTAACTGTAACTTTTTATTCCGGAGCAACACATTCATTTATTTCTAATGCATGCATTGAGAGACTAAAACTGCCTGTAGTTACCCTACCTCATGTGTATTCTGTAACTACTCCTACTGCAAGGAACCTATTATCTGCTACATGTGTACCTAGCTATGATTTTGAGCTCTTAGGGAGAACCTTTCAGACTGACTTGATACGTTTACCCTTACTAGAGCTAGATATTATCCTAGGGATTGATTGGACGAGAGCCCAGAGAGTAGTGTTAAACTGTGATAAGAGGGTTGTGATTTTCCCTCATAATGTTGAAGAAACAATAGAGATTCAAAACCTAGAAACATCTAGAAGTTACCATGTAACCATTTACGGCTGTAAGCTTGACACCCTCGAATATTCTCGATGTACGTCTCGTCTAATTTCACTAAGGAGCAAGAGCTAGTTGATTAGGAAGTTGGTAACTCCTCCTTTTCCCTCTCTTTCTCAATCCATTCAAGAAGAAGATATTCTTCATGATACTAGAACTCAAGGGGAGGACCAACATCAAGATGAAGATGTTCAGAATCAACCAAGCCCTGTGATGGTGGTTGGCCCAAAACCTCTGGGAGAAGAGCCAGAGGCATCCCATCACTCCTCACCATCTGGGGAAGCCTCTCCCCAGCGAGAAGACGCTAGTGGTGTTGAAGAAGGGGATGAAGTTGACTCTCCATCTTCTGAGGAGGATGCCTCCAGATTCAGAATAGAGATGAGATAAGCTGATGCTGGAAGTGCTCACAGACTCTGGAACCACCTCAAGGAGGGAGTTCTGATATTGTTCTCTCAGAAGGAACTACTTCTGAATCAGCAAATATGCCTTCTGAGAATTTGGCACAGAGAATGGAAGAAATGCGACTCAATATTGAGGGCGCTAAAGCTGCAGAGCAACCACAATAACAACATCAAGAAGAAGAAGAACAACAACAACAACAGGGTGAAGAAGGACCAACTTCTGAAGTTGGAATCTAATCTTCTGAGACCATTCAAGACTATGGGGAGACCCATGTCTCAACAGGCATTGAAGTGCCTGTGGCCTCTAGTAGTGGACTCAGTTTAGAAGCGGCCACAGATGCTACTACTGCTGCAAGTGTTGTAGCAGTTGAGGCATTTGTCAACCAAAGTGAATTGACTAAGTCAGGAAGAGTGGAACCCACTCAAAGGAAACCTAAGGTTCTCAGGTGGATGTCACTCATCAACCACTACCTAACTTCACTCTCCCTGCACCATCATTGTCCCTATCAGAAGTTATGTTCACCACGGATTTTCAACTTGGAAATCTTGTGCGATCTCCTCCGTCAGTATCCTATCGACTATACTTCTTTGGGAATACAAGGACAAGGTCCTTTGAGTGATGGTAGTGACTGAACCTCCAAACACTATGTCTCAATTCTATCTACCCCTTTCCCATCTTGGAAGTTCCATCAGCTGAGGTAATTCATCCTTCTGAGGCCCCTTCTCGGAAATTGGATGTTGTTTCTGGCCTCTTGGAAGCTGAAAACAACCAAGTCCATCTAGAAGTTGGACCTCACTCAGAAGTTGGAGTTGTTGAAGTTGCAACGACGTTATCTCTACCTCCACAAGATCCTCCACTTCAAGCACCAAGGGTCTCTGAGGCAAGAACCACTCAAGATGCAATGTCTCTAGAAGTGGGTCCTGATGCTGGTCTTCGGGAGATTCTTGGCGAAATGCTTCTACTTCTACGCTACTGATAAACCACGTTTTTATGCTATTTTCCCCCTATAACTTGAGTAATTGTGTGCTCCTAATTATGCTTAACTTGGCTTCTTAAACTATAATTGATTTACACTACCGTTTCAAATATTAGTACCATTTTGCGTATTAATTACTCTAATTGATGCCACTGGTGCGTTTGTTTCAGTGTTGTGGCTATTTTCAGAAACAAGTAATTAAATAATGCATCAAAATTGTAATGAAAATCAAGAAAAATACAATTTGTATAACATCAGCAGTAGTGGAACCGCCCAGGCAGTCATAGGACAGCCCAAGCGATCGTGCACAAATTAAACGGGAACACGTGAAGCACAACACGTTGACAAACCGCCCAGGCGGTGGTGAGGTCCGTCCAAGTTGTCCTTTCAATTTGCAATTCCCGCATGTGCTGCTTAATTCACACAAAAGGGAAGAATTATAAAAGCAAGTGTCACATGACACAGACGGAGACAACTATATATATATAAGGGGCACGCTCACCGGGGGACACATATTAGATAATTAGTATTAGATTTTAGGTTTTTTAGTTCTTTGCTTTGCACACAGACGTCAGCGCCGTTTTGTTCTTTTTATTAGGATAGCTTCCAAACTTTTATTCATCATCTTTTGTTCATCGTTTTTTCATTATTTTGATACATTGTTTCATTCATCGTTCCGCGTAATTATTTGGGATTAGTTCTCTTGCTCTCAGTTATTTTACGGCTTGTTCGAGTGACACCTTTTCATCTCTCTCAGTGTTATTTCATTGTTCCGGTTTTTTATTTATTTCTCGTTATCGTAATTTCTAATTTGTTTATTTTTCATTATTGCAATTTACATTCAATCCTTGCTTTTCGGGAGCTCTCTTTGAAGCTCCCCTTCGTTCTTATTAAATTACATTGTTATTTATTTTTACCAATTTCATTCTCGTCTATTTCAATTCAAGCTTTTATTTTCGTTCTTCTTTACATTTTTTGTCTCCTTCAATTCATGTCAATTTACTTATTTTGCAATTGCATTTAAATTATTTATTTCAATCGTCTTTACTCTCTCAAATTTAATTTCTTTGTAAACCACTCAAAAAACCCCTTTTTATTTATTGCTAAGTTTAAGTCAACGATTGTCACACAGATTCCTTGAGAGACGACCTGAGTCAGTCTTACTACTTGCTACCAAGCTTGTATCGAGATTAATTCAGCAACAAACCCTTTTTCAAACCCTTCTTCTAAATTGCTCCAGAGTACCGGGGAAATAACGACGCTCCGGTGCTCTGTCAATTTTGGCGCCGTTGCCGGGGAATCTAGACAATTTTTGATTTAATCATAGTATTGTTTTTCTTCTTTCATTAAAAAAAAATGTCCAAAAAGATTTTCTTTTTCTTTTATTTCTATTTTCTGCAACTTTCTTTTTATTTATTTTTTTCCCGAGCCAACCGCCCAAGCGGCTAGACAACCGCCGAGGCGGTCTGTTTGAAAAAAAAATTAAATAAAAAAAAATAAAAAATTTAAAAAAAAAATAAAAATTTCTTTTTCTTTTCTTTTTCTCGCTTCTTTTTATATATTATATATATATATATATATATTATATATATATATATATATATATATATATATATATATATATATATATAATATATTAGACTAACATGAACACTAACTTCAACTTTGGGTCCCAAGAATTCAATTCTCATGGTTTTGTAGGTTGTCAATCAGGATATGGGATGCAAGAACCACCACCACCATTCGCGTATCAAGGGGCGGATGAATTTGGTTCCTTTGAGCAAGGGACTTTGGCAAAACAGTTGATAGAGATGGCAAATGCCATCAAGGAATTAGCTCTCAGCCAGCAGAATATGATAACCTCTGTCTCTGCTCCAATTGCTCCAATGCCTCCATCGGAAATTCAGCAGGTATGTAGGATTTGTGCAAGTAACCACCTCACGGATAATTGTCCTCTGTTACATGAGGATGAGGAATACCCTATAGTGGCAGTCACAAATTTCCCCAATCAAGGGAATGCTTCATATGATAACACCTATAATCCCTCTTGGAAAAATCATCTTAATCCTTATCCATACCAAGAACCTAATCCTTACCCATACCAAGAACCCAATCCTTACTTATACCAAGAACCCAATCCTTACCCATACCAAGAACCTAATCCTTATCCATACCAAGAACCTAACCCTTACCCATACCAAGAACCTGACCCTTACCCATACCAAGAGCCTAATCCTTACCCATACCAAGAGTCTAATCCTTATCCATACCAAGAACCTAACCTTTACCCATACCAAGAACCTGATCCTTATCCATACCAAGAACCACCACCACCACACCAGTATTATGAACCTCAACCAAATTATGACCCTTACACATACCAAGAACCTGACCCTTACCCATACCCAATCGAATACCCCGAACAACCACCCCTTGAACCATTCTACCCAACACAACCCCCTCAACCCATTGCATCATCCCCTCCCTGCAATGAGGAGGACAAGTCCATGATGAAACTAATCCGTGAAGAACTTGCTTACTTGGGAGAAGCAATTCGACTATTGAAAACTCAGGCTACCTCACCATCACCACATCCTTCATCACTACCACCTTCACCACCACCAGAACCACTCTCATCTGAGGAGCCGAAAGTACCAATTGTTGAAGAGAGTCCTGTTATTGAGCAACTGGATTGGGATGCCTCGAAATCAATGGTGGAGGAAACAACTGGGCGGGTTGAAGAGGATTCGGATGTGGAAGTGGTCTATGAAGATCCTTTACCCCCGCTTGGTACCTCGATGGATACTTTGCATGTGGATGAGAGTCCTCTTTGTGAGGGAGTCGCTGCAGAGACTGTTTCACTAGGAGAGGTTGACGAAACATGCGAGGCAGAAGTTATAGGTTTCACCCCATCATCTCCAGTTGTTTCAAAGCCATCATGCGAAGTCCCTCTGTCCATTCTTGGGACCCATGAGTATTTTTGCCTCGAGACTGACTTTCAGCTCCTTGCTATTTGTGGGGAGTCGGTACCGTCTCAAATTGGGAATTGCTGGGTACTAATTAATTTTAATTTTTCTGTTTCTAACCCTTCTTGTGAGGATTTTCATCCCTCCTCACTTGAAAATTTTCAGTTTAGGGATGCTTTTTGCAGGGGTGGATGCTGTGCCCCAAAGAGAAATCTAGGGGCCAAGACTCATGGGTCTGGACATAGGAAGATGATCACTTTCTGTGGGGTGATTCACTTCTTATGGGATCTAGGCGGTAATGTGAAAAAGCTGCTATGGTGAAGGTTCCTGGATCAATTCAAGCATAAGCCACCCTAATGGGGCTTCTACACGTCCAACTTAGGGACGTTAAACCAAAGTGCTTGGTGAGAGACAACCCACTATTTTCTCTTCTTTTTAATTTCTGATTTTCTTTTTATTTCTATTTTAAATTGAACTCTTTTCTTTTTATTGTCTGCATTATTAAGTGTGAACATATGGTATGACTCAATGCACAAAGGGATGTTCTGTTTTGAACTTAGTCCAGATCTGCACAAACCGACCGCCCTGGCGGAGCACTCTACCGCCCTAGCGGTTGCATTGACCGCCCAGGCGGTATCTCTGCTGGGAACCATGCCTGCTTGCTTAATGTAGTTCTGAAGATGTGGAGGAGTCACTTGGACCTGAAGACTCCGGGTGTGCATACCACTTTCCACCGTGCATCATTGTGTCACTAAGGACAGTGACAATCCCAAGTGTGGGGAGGGGTAACACTTTCTTTTCCCTTCTTTTGTTTTTATTTTTTCTTATTAGTTTTGATTTTCTCTTTTAGGTTGTTAGTATTTAGTTAATATTTTGATTTTTGATTACTCTGGACTGGTTAGGTGGTAGTTTTGGTTCTGTTTTGATGGTAAACCGTTAGTTGATACTTGTTTCCTGTGTTTTGATTGAAATTGTTGACTGTTGGCAATTGTGCTATATATGTTCTTAGATTGTGAGCAATTTGAATTAGGTTGGATGCATGTATGATGCTTGTATACCCTTAGTTTTGAGCCTTCAACAGCACTATTTATTGCACACACACACACAGGTACACCGATCCTGGACTTGCCAAATAGCCAGCTCTTATGTACTTGATGTAGATGATAGACTCATGCATTTTCTTGTTCAGCCCACTGCCATATAGACCTACCCTTGTAATTACCCTTGTTTAACCAATTTGAGCCTTATTCCCCTTTGTTCATATTAGCCACATTACAAGCCAAAAAGCGAAAAACAATGATTACCCTGTGGAAATTAAGTGAACATGGTTTGTCTTGCACTATATTGGGGGTTCTACATGCTTGTAAAGGAAGAAATTGGGTAATTGGTGGGGATGAAAGGTTTGTGTACAGTGATTGGGTATTTGGTGGAGGAGAAAGAGATTAGTTATAATTTATTTTACTCAGAAAAATTTTAGTTTGCATTTTATATTGTTTAGAAAAAATTTTCATCTTTTAGTTTATTTTTCACAAAAAGGCAGATTCTGAAATTAAAATTATAAAAAAATAGAAAAAAATAAAAATAAAATAAAATAAAATAAAATCTAAAAAAAATAAATAAATAAATTTCACAATCTGGACTATTTATTTTGCTTCTTTTTATATAGTTCTTCTTTGTGGCTCTTGTATATATTTGGAGCCACCGCTATTATTTTCGGGTTTTGTGGTGTATATTGTTTGGTTCTCTGTCCTTATGCTCATTTGGTATATTATTTTATAGACTAGGCGAACCATGAGATTTTGATTTCCACCTTAGTCCACATTCCCATATTTTCCCCACCTGTACCTTGGCCCCATTACAACCCTTTGGCATGTTTCTTAATGCATCAAGTTTGAATTGAGAGGCTATTTTAATCTTTGGCAAGTCTGTGGAAAAGTGTTAGTGTTGTGTGTTCTAGGGACTAGCCTATACACTTGAGTGTTATTGAGTGATTTATATCCGTGTGAGGCTTAGCATCTTTCTGATCATGCATTCACACCTGATTCTCCTGCTCATTGCTGATGGAATTGCCAACATGTTTGTAAAATGCATAATTGTTAATTGGAAACTTGTATTTTCTTACTAGTCTACTTCTGCCATTCACCGTTGCTAACCATGTCTATATAGTAGGTTCTGTAGTTTTCGTTGTGCTGCTTTTTGCTTACCCGTTGTGTTGAAACTCTGTACCTGTGCTTGGTTCTTTGTTGCATGAGGACATGCAATTGTTCAAGTGTGGGGAGGTTGATAAACCACGTTTTTATGCTATTTTTCCCCCATAACTTGAGTAATTGTGTGCTCCTAATTATGCTTAACTTGGCTTCTTAAACTATAATTGATTTACACTACCGTTTCAAATATTAGTACCATTTTGCGTATTAATTACTCTAATTGATGCCACTGGTGCGTTTGATGCGTTTGTTTCAGTGTTGTGACTATTTTCAGAAACATGTAATTAAATAATGCATCGAAATTGCAATGAAAATCAAGAAAAATACAGTTTGTATAACATCAGCAGTAGTGGAACCGCCCAGGCAGTCATAGGACCGCCCAAGCGGTCGTGCACAAGTTAAACGAGAAGACGTGAAACATAACACGTTGACGAACTGCCCAGGCGATGGTGACGTCCGCCCAAGCGGTCCTTTCAATTTGCAATTCCCACATGTGCTGCTTAATTCACACAAAGGGAAGAATTATAAAAGCAAGTGTCACGTGACACAGACGGAGACAACTATATATATATATATAAGGGGCACGCTCACCGAGGGACACATATTAGATAATTAGAATTAGATTTTAGGTTTTTTAGTTCTTTGCTTTGCACACAGACGTCAGCACCGTTTTGTTCTTTTTATTAGGATAGCTTCCAAACTTTTATTCATCATCTTTTGTTCATCATTTTTTCATTATTTTGATACATTGTTTCATTCATCGTTCTGCATAATTATTTGGGATTAGTTCTCTTGCTCTCAGTTATTTTACGGCTTGTTCGGGTGACACCTTTTCATCTCTCTCAGTGTTATTTCATAGTTCCGGTCTTTTATTTATTTCTCGTTATCGTAATTTCTACTTTGTTTATTTTTCATTATTGCAATTTCCATTCAATCCTTGCTTTTCGGGAGCTCTCTTTGAAGCTCCCCTTCGTTCTTATTAAATTACATTGTTATTTATTTTTACCAATTTCATTCTCGTCTATTTCAATTCAAGCTTTTATTTTCGTTCTTCTTTACATTTTTTGTCTCCTTCAATTCATGTCAATTTACTTATTTTGCAATTGCATTTAAATTATTTATTTCAATCGTCTTTACTCTCTCAAATTTAATTTCTTTGTAAACCACTCAAAAACTCCCCTTTTTATTTATTGCTAAGTTTAAGTCAACGATTGCCACACAGATTCCTTGAGAGACGACCTGAGTCAGTCTTACTACTTGCTACCAAGCTTGTATCGAGATTAATTCAGCAACAAACCCTTCTTCTAAATTGCTCCAGAGTACCGGGAAAATAACGACGCTCCGGTGCTCTGTCAGCTACATTACTTGAAGCATCTAGTTGTGAGGGTCTATGATGGTGTTTAATCTTTGGCCACCCCTTTTTGATGTAACAAAGGGGAAGAGAATATAGATAATATTTTGGCTAAGATAAACATAGGCTAGGACTTAGGGGGAGAATCTAAGTTAAAATTTTGTATTTTGGCATTTTGTTCTGTTTTGCCATCCCTTCTAAGTATTTTAAATTTTTCCTATTAGCATCTTGTATTCTCATGCTTTGTAATTATCTTTTATTAAAGAAATACAAATGCTTATTTAATTATGATTATATACAGTATTCCTTTATGCAAACTTTAATTTTGTCACTTATATATCAGAAGCCTTCTAAGAAAATAACATTAGTTTCTCTCAGAAACTAAGGTTATCTTCTAAAGAAAGCAAAAGTGTATTCTGGTTAAGTTCACAAAACTTAAACATAAAACAATTATCTCAAACAAAATATTTATCTTGAATTTAGATTGTTATCATAAAAAAGGGGGAGATTGTATGCTCCAGAACCCTTCTAAGAGTAATTAAATTTTAAAACTACTCAGAAGAAATCATTAGTTTTAATGATAACAATCCTAAATCATAAGATAAGTATTTTGATTGATTAAAGCTAATATGTGTGCTAAGTGTTTACTCAGAAAGCTTTAATATGAGAATAACAACATTCCGAGTGAGATTGAGAAGATGCATCAAGTAGCCTCAAAATTTAAAATGAATCTAAAAGCTCAGAAGATCACCTAAGGTGTCTCAGAAGACATCATCCTCTCAGAATGCAACAAAATTTTTGTTTCTTAGAAGACATCATCATCTCAGAAGACCTTGTCTCAGAAGAACCTTCACTCAGAAGGCTCTTTACTCAGAAGGGTAGCCTCACTTTGAAGGTAGCTTCCGAGAGTGATCAAGTCTCAAGACTCAAATCAAATGGAGTATTGTCAACAAGCTCAAAACGTTTCTAAAAGTATTTTGGGAGCTGTGCACTATGCAGTTTCTGAAAAGCACCCCAAATCACGGTGACACAGCAGGGAGCCGTTCTGAGACAGTGCTGAGTCAACCAAAGCCACATCAGCTTTGAAGTCTTTCAAATATACAAAGGATTTCAATCTCTATAAATAGCAGAAAACTACACGAGTTTTAAAAAAGAGAATCCCCGTGAATCAAAGTGCTAAAACTCTACGAAAATTGAAATCGATTTGTAAACTTGAAAATTTTCTCAGAAACCTCTTCAGAAGATGAGAAATGTCTTTGTAAAAATCTTATAGAGTTATATTGTTTATCCTTGCCTTCGAGCAAGTTAATTTCTAAAAGTCTATCAAGGACTAGTCTTAGTTTTGCCTAAGAAATTGATAGAGATTTTCGAAACAAAATCTTAAAATCTGTAAAACTGTAAGTCCTCAGATTATGAGGCAAAAACTCCATTTGATTTAAAGGCAAGGAAAGTCCTCAAGTGTTAGAGGCAAGTAAGTCCTTAGAATCTGTCTAGGGAAAGGAAGTCCTCCTCAAGTAGTGGGGCGGAAAAAAGTCCTTTACAGTTTGTAAAGGTGTTAATTGTCTGAGAAGGAAAAGCAGAAGAATATCTAAGGAAACTCTCAACTGAAGGTTTTGGACTGGAGTAGGTTAAGTTATAACCGAACCAGTATAAAAATCTGTGTGTTAATTTTCTTTTCCTTAAGCTCTTTTACTTACTGTTTATTGTTATTAAAACAGAACTTAAAATCAACCTTAAGTTCAAAACAGCCTTTTTAATCAAGTAAGAAGTTTTACAAAATCACTTTTGAAAATATCTTCTTACTTTATCAAAAGGTTGTTTTTACTCATAAAGTAAAGACTCTCAGAAGCTTTAGGTGTTGATTGGTTTCCATTTTCATTTTCTATTTTCATTTTCTATTTTTATATAGGTATAGATGTTGTTTACTTGTTCTGGTGAGTAATAGCCAAGGTATTTTCATTTAACTCATTTTCTATTTTCACACTTTTGGCTGAAAACATAGAAAACAAGAATTTGACATTTTCTTATTTTCAATTTCATTTTCATTGTAATTAGAAAATACAAGTGAAAATACTTACTTTTATTTCACTGAAAAATGAAAACAGAAAATAAACCAATCACACCCTTAATTTCTCAGAACCAATTTCGCTGCCACTTAGAAGGGTTTCCTTCTAAGACTTGTTTTTGAAAGAAAACTTTCGGAAAAGAATTTTAAACCAAGCACGATTCAACCCCCTTCTCATGCAAACACACACCTTCAGTTACATCATACATACAAAATATAAGACACATTATAGCACATAAAGGGTCAACAAATATATGTTGATGACAATATATTTGGTGCTACAAACGAACTTCTTTGCAAAGAATTCTCCAAGTTTATGCAAGGAGAATTTGAGATGAGCATGATAGGAGAACTCAAGTTCTTCTTAGGATTGCAAATCAAGCAAGAATAGAAAGGAACCTTTATACACCAACAAAAGTATACCAAAGAGCTTCTAAGAAAGTTTCTCATGGATCAATCTCGATCCATGAGTACTCTCATGCACCATTCTCAAGTCGTACACTTAGATGAAGATGATGAAAAGGTCTTAGAAAGCAATTACAGAGGTATGATAGGTTCCCTTATGTATCTCACTGCTTCTAGACCAGATATTCAACTAAGTGTTGGTATCTGTGCTAACTTTTGTTTATGAAAATCCTCATTTGGTTTTGATAATAACAAAACTAATGTAATAATAGGTTCAGAAGCTTGATATTAAAATTGTATATTGTATAGAAGCTTTTTTATTCTTTAATATTCAGAAAGTGTTATGTTGTAATAGTTGATAGGGAATTGTGTAAATAGCTTAAGAAAAGTTGTACAAGCTATATTTTAAATTCCTAGACAATGTATTAGGTAAATATACTTTGTAATACATTAGAAACTATTAGAAGCAGAAACACAACTTCAGAAAGGATGATGCGGGTTCAGAATGGCTGCATCAGAATTGATCATTCAGAAAGGTTCAGAATTGTCGGTTCAGTGTGTTCAGAATGCACACATATATAAACTTCAGAAATCTGAAACAATGTTCAGAAACCTTGTTTGTTCAGAATACATGTAAAAGTTCAGAAACTTAAGAACTTTTATAACATGTGTTTTATTGTTTTATTTTTTATTTAAGAACACGTGTAAAATGTGTAAAAGTGTTCTTTAGCTAAGTTAGTTTTTCTAGTTGGAATGCCAGCTAGATATTTCTGTTTTCTCATCTCTATATATTGAGATGATTAAATCTGTAATAGTGAGTTACACAGAAGAAAACAAAAGAAAAAAAAGAGTTACAACACAAGAGATTACAAGAGAAAAAAATACTCGAGAGAAAAAGAAATTTCAGAGAGAAAAAGAAAAGAAAATTGAAAATGCTCTGAAAGAAAAGAATAGTTCACACTCAAAAAGAAAGAAAAGAAAAAGTGCTGAAAATTCAAAGAGTTTGAGAGAATGATCTGCTTATGTGATTTCTGAAATAAAAAAGAAACCAAAATCTATCACTTGAAAGAATTTCAAATCAAGACTGCTGAAAAGTCCTTGAGGGTACATCGAGGCAAGGAAATCTTCGTGAAGGGTACATCGAGGCAAGGAAATCTTCGTGGATCGGAGGGTACATCCTTGGAGTGAAAATCTTCAGAAAGGGGATATTTCTGGAGTGAAAATCTGCAGGAAGGGGATTTCTTGTAGTGGAAGAAACCTGGTAAGGTTTACAAATGATATATGTATTGTAATCTATGATTTGTTGAATTCTGATTAGTGGAACTCAGCCGTGAAGGTTGAAGACTGGTAGTAGGCATCATTGGCCGAACCAGTATAAAAATATTGGTTTTGTTTTTCTTACCTTAATCTTTTACTTGCATATTTGATTGTTGATCTTTGTCAAAATTGAATTTGAATTGAATTGATTGAAATCAAAGTTAACAAAGGAAAGGTAAAAACAGAGCACGAGTTTGTGTTTTTAAAGATTCAAAGATGCATTTGAATATTAATCTTTTTGTAATAAAGATTGTTTGGTTATGATTCTGTGTTGTTGATTTACTAGTATTCGTTGAAAAGAAATCAAAGATAAGTGTCTATATTGATATTTCGAAAGAAATTCTAAAATCTGTGTTAAATAGAGATTCTGAAGGATACATTCTGAAACAAAGTTTGATATATTTCTGATGATGTGATATCTTATATTTTGTTTGAAATATTTGTTGAATTGTTTTTGACATTATCTTATCATATAGGATTCATATTAACTTCAAAAGCTTACAGCTTCAGAAGCTAGTTACATCAGAAAGTAGGTTCAGAAACTGAAACAGATTCTGAAGAGAATTTGAGGTATTTTTTGAAGGGAATTCTGAAGGAATTTTTGGAAGAGTTTATGAAGAAATAAAACTGAAATTTATTGTTTTAGAAGTTTAGAAAGTTTGAAAGAAGAAAGTGTTTTTGATGCTTTATATTAAGTGTTTGTGATTACTAAATCCCCTAAATGTTGTATTGAGATTGTTTAATTTCTGATACATATTCTGATATCACAAAATAGTTTGATATATTTGATTTGAAATTAACTTTTCAACAAGTTCAAAAGACTTGATTGATTTCATAATTTCAGAAAGTTATCTTTGCATCAAGAATTGAAAAAATTGGAAGAATTTGACACAACCAATTCACCCCCCCCCCCTCTTGGGTTGTGTAACTTGAGACTTGAGAAATCATAACTTGCACCACCACCAACAGCTTTCAATCCAAGCCTAAGCAATCACATCTTACTGCTGTTAAGAGGATACTGCGATATTTGAGTGGAACTTGTAACACCCGATCTTTATTAAGTCCTAATTAAAGGAAATTAAGGGTAATGAACTTTAATTGGAACTTAATTGGATTTGAGTGAACATGTTTCCCCTAGATTAAAGTATCCATGTTATCTGTTTTGATGATTGTTCATGTGTGTTTTGATGTCATGATAAGTTGCTATGTATGTGTGTATGTTAGCGTATGAGTTGAGAAGCTTTAGAAGTGTTTTGGGGCATTTTCCAGGCCTAGTAATCGATTACAGCTCCTTGGTAATCGATTACAGCAAGTCGAGTTTCATATTTGGTGTTTTTCAGAGGCTTGTAATCGATTACAGAACCGTGTAATCAATTACGGTAATCGATTAAAAGTTTGACGTAATCGATTACCACGTGCGCAGAATGTGTTTTCTGATGTTTTAAGTGACGGGCGGGCCCCACGATGACTCTTAAACCCTATTAGCTCAGTATATACGAAAGTAAACCCTATTTTCCACCTCATTCAGTCAGAAAACTCTCTCTCATCATCCCAGAGCCTCCATTGTTTCTCTCTAAAAAACCCTCAAAGCCATAGTCATTCCACGTCAAGAAACACCCACAAATACTCACCCAATCTCAAAAACAATTACGTATTCTTGATCCTCTCACCGAGCCGGACGTTTCTACCGGTTGTTTTTCTCCGGATAGGGTCATCGTTGGAGTCGGGTCGTTCGTGAAGCTAAGGTTTCGTCTAGAGCAAGAGTTGTCTTCAAGAGGTAGGGGTTAGGCATTATAATTGTCATGGAATTTCATGTATATTAATGAATTGATGAAGTTTAGAATGTTGTTCGTTGTTTTTCCCATTAGGGTTCATGAAAGGGTTGGTTTATGAAATTGGTTTTGAAAAAGAAAGGGGTTTTACAAATTGGAAAGTGTTTTAAACGTATTTTCATGATTGGAATTGGTATGACAACGTTTTCTATCGATTGGGACGATGTTAGGTTCATATTTTGGCCAATGGCTATTGAAAAACGTGTTTTGGAAACCCAAAAATCGTATTTTACGACTTCGTAATCGATTACACGACTTCGTAATCGATTACGATGCCCGAAATCCCAATCGCGAGAAAACGCTGTTCTTTGTTAATCGATTACAGAGCTGCGTAATCGATTACAGTAATCGATTACCAGTCTATGTAATCGATTACCAACCCGCGTAATCGATTACAATAGTGCTGTTTGTGCGAAAATGAATTGTTTTGACCCTTTATGCACCCTAATGCGTTCTACAACTTATGTAACTGATATATATGAGTTAATTATGCATTGTATGCTATAAATGTGTTGTTTAATGAATGTTATGATGTTATGTGATGTCTATGTGAACTATATGACTTGATGCTATATGATTATGCATGACTATGTAAATGAGTATGTGTTATAAGTAGTCTTCGACATGTGATGGTTGTGGCTGAGGGAGGTGAGTTAAACCTCGACATGCAACTCCATTACTGAGGGAAGGTGAAAAAGTTAAAGTTCAAGATTAAAGTAAAACACATGCAACCTTCGACATGTGGTAGTTGCTGCTGAGGGAGGTGTGGCAACCTCGACATGCAACTCTATCACTGAAGGAAGGTGAGTACCCCCTCTCCCCAATATAGTTTAGGATGAGCTCATGCCTAGGGGTCGGTGATGTGGAGGAAAAGGTTCAGAGGGTGGGCAAGCCAAAAGAGAAAAGTGTGTAACCGAGTAAAGTAAAGTTAGAAGCTAAGTCCAAGACCTAAAAGTTACTTTAACATAGAGTGATGATTGACTAAGTTCCCTTATATGATTTGATAGCACGTAGAGCACACACAAGAGTTAAATAATGATATATATATTATGCATGAATATGACATAAAATGAACAAGAGGCACTTAGGTAAGTCGTTCCGGAAAAGATGATTTTAGAACTTATAATTGAAATTAAATGAATTCATGTCACACCTATTTTATTAATAAACCCGAAGCGGCTCCCCTACTGAGTTACTTCCCAGTACTCACCCCACGTTTTTCCCCCATTTTAGATGATGAGGTTCAGCAGGATACCGGAGCGGATGAGGAGCCCGCACAGTTATAGTTTATTGGAGCTTTTGTTATTATTAGATACTTTTGTTTTCAGTTGCTATGTTATGAATTATATTTCTTTTGGATTTTAGCATTATGGTATTTCTTTTCTGAGTCCGGACACATGTTAGCCGGTTTACATTTCAGTTTATGGATTTGTATTGTGGAGTCTTATGGGTCTCAGTTTTAGGCTCATGAGATGACACCTATTACTATTTACTTTCTTGATTGTATGTTTGGGGAGACTATGTTTGCTTTATTTCATTTATTTTATGAGGTATTATTCAGACCATATCACGTGTTATATAATATCGTTATATTATGCGCAATGCCCTTATGTTTATATTCCGCAAATGACTTTCGAAAACTTCTCCCACGTATTTTCCGCGTACAAGTATTTTAAAAACAAGTATAAGTATGATAACAGGAGGTAACCCTTATGAAATGGCCCTAAATGACTATAACACTAAGGGCTATCTAGTAGGGTGTTACAGAACTGCTAACCTCGGTCTCTGATACAAGAAAGGTTGTTCTTCTGATGTTGTAGGTTATTGTGATGCCGACTACATACGCTTCTTCTTTGGGAAGTGCCTCATCACTTGGTCCTGCAAGAAGCAGAACACAATTGCCCTCTCAACTACAGAAGTTGAGTACGTATCGGCTGCAAACTCCTGCACTCAGATGTTGTGGATTAGAAATCACATGCGAGACTATCATTTGTGGTATGAGAAAATTCCTATCCTTTGTGATAATACTAGTGCAATTAACTTAGCTAAGAATCCAATTCAGTATTCTCGATCCAAGCACATTAACATCAAACATCATTTCATTAGAGATCATGTGCAAAAGGGTGATGTTCAGCTTAAATTTGTAAATACTAAGGATCAAATCTCAGAATTATGCGAGATGCAAGCAAAATTAAATCTGAGAAAGTAAATTTTTTTAAGAAGAGTTTCCTTCTCAAAAGGAACCCTTCAGAAAATTTTTACTCAAAAGACACCTCTTGTGAGAAGGTGATCTTTCACTCAGAAGAGGGAATTAAATCTTACCATAATAGTAACATTTATTTACAAACAGCTAGTCACGTTGAGCAGCTATAAATACACAAATGCTTGAACCTTCCAAGCACTTTGCTTTCTTAAACTTGCCCAACCTCTGCCAAATTCTAAACTCACCTTTTCTCTTACAATTTTCATCCCTCTTTCTTGCTCTTCTCTCTCTTTTCTCTCTCGCTCTTGCCTTTTTCTTATCTCTTTCATCTCAAATTTGTTCGTTCCTTCTCAAAAACCTTAAACTCACAAAATGGCAAACCTTCAAGGAATTAAAAGGGAATCCATTAAGGAGATCGTAGAGACCATCGTCTATGATGACGAAAAACTTCAAGAAAAGTTCGAGAACTATTTCCTTCGCAGGAATATCACTCTGGAAAGGTCTCTTCCCTTTTCCATCTACAACCAAGTAGATGTTTCAACACTTCTTTCACGGTCAAGCCAGTTGGGTAAGACTAATGTCGATTGAGGAAGTCTGCTACCCCAACTTAGTTCGTGCATTCTACTCCCAAGTGCATTTGGAAACCAACAGAGGCGTTGGAAGCAATGTTGCTGGTCATGCCATCCATTTCACAACAGCTGACATTGCTCGCATCTTTGGGACTGAAGATGCTGGAAAAATTGTGGCTGACGACAAGGAATGGTACAAGGAGGAAGATGAAGCTGAAGAGCAGATAGTCAAGACACTTACTGGCAGAACCGACCTGCCTCTTAGTGGGGTCAAGGTTCCCCATCTGAATATGGGTGCGAGAATGGTATTCTCTATGATTCAGAACACCCTGCTGCTGCAAATCGGAGATATGGGAAACATGAATACAATGGATGTATCCTTGCTGTACTACCTGCTGAAAAATAAGAAGGTGAACTTTGGGCGCTTGATGATTAATTACATCATGCATCAGGCTAACCCAAAGAGGAAACAAACGAGTCTTCCATATGGAAGTCTCCTTACAAGGATCTTCATCGATTTGAAGTTTTCTCTGGATATGTTTAAGTATGTCTTCAACAACAACAAGTTCACCATCGTCACATTCAACTCGACACAGGGGTCGAGGATCTCATGGAAGGAGAAGGAAAAGGCAAGCAAGAATGCTTCAGAGGATGAAGCCCCTGTAGGAGAAGCTACTAAGCAACAAGAAGCTGCTAAGGCTTCCAAACCTTCTAAGACTGTGAAGTCTTCTAAGAAGGTGAGGATAGCCTCTAGAGAGGCCACTCAGCCTTTGGAGAGGCCACTCAGCCTTCTAAGGCTGAAAAGGAGAAGAAGAAGGCTGACTCTTCTGAAAGTAAGAAGAAACAGAAGATTCGGACTACTCCTACGAGGATGACTAGGAGCAAAGCTTCTGAGGAAGCTCGAAAGTATCCTACTCATAAGACTCATGCGGCTGCTGAGCCAGAAGAATCAGAGGAAACTATCTCTCATCAAGTTCCACCATTGGTAAGAAAGAGGAAGGATCCTCAACTTACCTCCTCCACTGCCACATCCACCAACGATGCTCTTGATGTGCCAACTACTACAAAGAAGAAAAGAAGGTTGGTTAAGAGGTATCAAGCCAAATCCAACTCCCCTCCACCTCGCTCTCCTCCTCCGATACCTCAAGAAGAACCCTAACATGATGCTAAAGCTCAAGGGGAGCTAAAGCATCAGGAGGTTGAAGCTGAGAAGTCTCTCAGCCCGAAGAAGGCTGCAGAACAAGCCCCTCTGGTCGAGGAACCCGAGCCCTCACACCACTCATCTCCTTTTGGGGAAGCCTCACCCACAAGAAAATATGCTGAAGGTACTAGCCGCAACGAGGCTGACTCTTCCTCAACTGAGGATGACGGCTCTCATTACCGACTGGAAAGAAGAGAAGAAGATGCGGGCAGCGCATTCAGAACTCCCCATGTCCAATCTTAAGTTGGAAGCACTGGAGTTGTCTTCTCAAAAGCGACTGCTTCTGAAGTTGCAGAGGTACCAACTCAGGACTTGGCTCCGAGGATGGAAGAGATCAATCAAGCAGTTGTGGGTGCTTCACGTAACACCCGGACTTTTATTAGGTTCTAATTAAGTGAGATTAAGGGTAATTGACCTTGGTTGGAATTTAATTAAGTTTGGGTGGACAAGTTTCTTTTAGTAAATAATTATATGTTATGTGATCTAAGTGTATGTATATGTGTTATATGATTTATGTGTGTGTTCATCATGTGCTATGTGATTTAGGTGTATGTTCATGTGTATTCATTTTATGTTGGGTGATTTAGGTGCATATATGTGTTTTAATTGATGTTTAGATGATGCATGATGTAAGAAATGATGTATGGATGTTTATAGCACGAGTTGGGACGTTTTGAGGTGCTTTGAGGCTATTTGGTAGCCTTGTAATCGATTACCACGGGATGGTGATCGATTACAGTCCTTTGGTCTTCATATCTGGGCATTTTTGCTGTCGGTAATCTATTACATCCTGTCTGTAATCGATTACCGTAATCGATTACCATATCGTGGTAATCGATTATGACGTGCGCAGAGTGCGTTTTTAGTACGTTTCAAGTGTCGTTCGGGCCCCACGATGACTCTAAACCATATATAACCGAGCCATTACATCAGAAACCCTAATCCTCACTTCAGAAACACTCCAAACACTCTTTCTAATCTTTGTGCCTCCATTGTTCTTCCTCTCTCTCAAGAACTCAAAGCCATAGCCATTCCACAACACCCAACTCATATCAAACCTTACCCGATCACAAAACAAATTACATATTCTTAATCCTCTCATCAAATAGAACCCTTCTACCGATTGCAATTCTTGAAAAGGAGTCATCTTTGTATTCGTACCGTTCGTGGGGCTAGTGAGAGAAAGTGAGAACGTGTTCTACGTCGGGAAAGGGTGTCTCTACGCATTACATTGAAAGTCTACAAGAGGTAGGGGTTTTAGGCATCCTTTATTCTCTGTAATTTCATGCATGATGATGTGTTTTTGATGAGATTGTGGTTGTTGTTCGTTTTCCCTTTAGGGTTCATAAAAGGGTTATGTTTTACCAATTGATTTTTCAAAGAGAAAGTGTTTTTACCGATTGAAAAGTGTTTAGAAAGTATTTTACCGATTGATTTATGCTTATCTATGTTTTCTATTGATTGGGATGATTCTAGATTAAAGTTTTAGTCATTGGCTTGTGAAAAACGTGTTTTAGAAACTCTAGAATCTGAGTTTTCGCGTTCGTAATCGATTACGAGCCGAGAATTTCCAATCGTGAGAAAACATAGCTCTCTGTTAATCGACTACAGCACTGCAGATTTTACGAAAATTGACTGTTTTGACCCTTTATGTACCCTAATGCGTCCTACGACTTGTATAAGTGTTATATACGATTTATGCATGATTTATATATGATTATATGAGCTGTAATATATGTTTACATGTTGTCATGATATAAATGTATGAATATATGTTAATACATGTTATGTATGATTCGTATGTGATTATTATGTGATGCTATGTTATAATATTATGATATAATGCAATGTATATGTAATGTAAAGAGATTAATGTGCAAAGTGAAAAGAAAGTTAAGACACACAGAGTAGCCTTTCCGTTCGTGATGAACGTTGCAGGGGGCTGGCAACCTCGGTTGTAACGACTCACTAGCGGAAGGTGAATTACCCCCTCTACCCATATGTATAGGATAAGCTCATACCTAGGGTCGGTGATGCGGAGGATACAGGAGGGTGGTCAGGCCAAAACAATGTAAATGATCCACGGGCACCAAAAGGGCGTGCTTTAATTAAAACGGATCCACAGGCATACTAAGTATGCTTAAAAGACTCAAGATAATTTAAGTAAAGATATGAGATATACGTTACAGACAAAGGATGTTATTTTACTGTTATGTTTATATATATGATAGTCGAGCACTTAGTACACCACACATTGATGATTACTTATGTTATCTATGTACGTTAATTTAAAAGGAACAAGACGCACTTAGGTAAGACGTTCCGGGAAAAGATTGTTTTTAACTTATATCTGAACTGAACTCATTCATACTTCACTTATTTTATAATTAAACCCGAGGCGGCTTCCTCTACTGAGATACATTATGTACTCACCTTATGTTCTCCCCCACCTTTTAGAGGAACAGACAGAGCAGGATGTCGGAGCACACGAGGAGCCCGTCCAGACATAGTTTACGATATAGTTCCTTAGATATCAGAGACATGTTTTATTTCCTTATCAGATGTTATGATTTTTATGCTTCCGCAACGTTTATTCATTTAATATGTTTTATGAGTCCGGACCTTTGATAGTCGGCAGCTATTTATTTACTCGTATTTATGGTGGAGTCTCATAGGTCATAGTTTTTGGCTTATGGGGTGAGACCTAATATTTATTCCATGTTTGTTACTTGATGAGAGTTATTTATATGACGAGGTATTTTTAGTAGATGTTTGTATCGCTTATATTATCGTTGTATTTATGCGCAAGGCCCTTATTTTCTATTACGCGAATGTTTACGAAAAATCTACTCCCGCCTATTTTTCGCGTATTATATTTTAAATATAAAGATAAAACATGATAACAGGAGGTAAACCTTATGAAATGGCCTAAAATGACTTAAGCGTTGAGGGCTATCTGGTAGGGTGTTACACTTCAGATGAGCAACCACATGTACAACAAGAAGAACAACTTCAACAACAACCACAGCCAAAAGAACAAGAAGAAGTGCAACCACAAACACCACCTGGTGTTGCGGAACCAACTTCCGAGGTTGAGAAGCAACCTTCTAAATCCATCAAAGTTCATGGGCAAACCCATGTCTCAGAAGGCGTTCAAGTACCAGTGGTTACTAGCACTTAACATAGTTCAAAAGCAAGTATTGATGTTGTCGCTGCTGCAGGTGTATCCACAGTTGAGACATTTGTTAGCCAATGCACTTTGGCTGGATCTGGAAGTGTAGCATCTACTCAGATGGACACCTAGGTTCCAAATGTGGATATCACTCAGATCGCTCCCCTCAGCTTTACCAATCCTGCACCATCCTTCTCTCTCTCAGGTTCAATGTTGAATTTGGGATTTCAGCTAGGAAATTTGGTTAGCACTCCTCCCTCAGTCTCCTACCGCCCCTACTTCTATGGGGATGCTCGGCCAAGGATCTTTGGAGTGGTTCAACCATCCGAACCTATACCCTGTTTCCTTCTTCCATGTGATGCTTCTGAGCCTACCACAACAAGGGCATAGCCCTCTGGATCAGCAGCACTAACCTCTGTTCTCACCTCGGTGTCAAGGAACACGTCATGGAAATGTGCAAGCTTCTACGCTATATAGCTTGAAGGAGTTAGCTAGGATCTGTCAGTGATGGGGTTTATGTCCAAGCCACCCTTTTTGATGTAACAAAGGGGGAGAAATGTAATAAAAAATATTTTGGCTTAGGATAAAACCATAGGCTAGGATTTAGGGGGAGTATTACCTAAATCTTTCTGTTTTAATTTCTTTTGGCATCCTTATTTTTAATTTTTAATTTTTTGACATCTGTAATTTCCCTTCTTGTAAATTCAAATACCTTATGTGAAATACAAATGCATTCTCAGTATTCTACAGCAATTCTATTTACATTTGCTTTTATTGAGAAAAGCTTCTAAGAAGACAACACTAGTTTTCTCAAAAACTAAAGTTATCCTCTAAGAAGAATGAAATGCATTCTGAGTAAGTTCTGAACTTAATCAGAAGACATCTCTATACATCAAAAAAAATATTTTCCTTACACTTAAATTGTTATCATCAAAAAGGGGGAGATTGTTAGTTCCAGAACCCTTCAAAGAGAAATTAAAGTTTAAAAATTTCTCTTATGAAATATAAATGTTTTAATGATAACAATTCTAAGATAAAGGCAAAGATTTTGATTGGTGAAGACTAATGTGTGTGCTATGTGGATACTCAGAAGGCAATACATTGCAAAGAATATCCATTCGGATAAGTCTTGAACATTTGCAAAGTAACCTCGAAATGAAGGAACAATTTAATGCTTAGAATAACTCAAAAAGGGTGTCTTTGAAGCAATAAGGTGAAAAATGCATCTCTGAAGTGAAGAACAAAATTCAAAATCGGGAAAGAGCCTCTCATAAGGCAATGCTGAATTTTGTCTCTCAGAAGGACTTCCACTCAGAAGGATCACCACTCAGAAGGCTCGCTTCTCTCAGAAGGCATCATCTGGAAGTGATCAAGTCTCAAGACTCCAATCATGTGGAAAGTTCTAATCAAGCTCAGAACATTCCCAAGAAAGCTTTGGAAGGTGTCCACTGTGCAAACTCTGAAAAGTTCCAAGATTTATGCTGACACTGCAGGGAGCCGTTCTGAACTAGAACTAAGTTCACATAAGCCACATAAGCACTCAAAAAGTCTTCAAACATTAGTGGATTCATTCCTTATAAATAGAAGATGAATGCTCAAGTTCAGTAGCGAGAATTCCATTGAATCAAAGTGTTGAAACTCTGCTAATTTGAAAATCTGTTTGAAAACTTTGAAAAACTTTCTCCGAAGGACTTCTCAAACTTGAGAAGAAAAACTTGTAAAAATCTTCTAGTTTAATTCTGATATATTCTTGCCTTAGGGTAAGTGATTTCTAGAAGTCTATCAAGTATTTTTCACTTAGTTGCATCTAAGAAACTTGATATATAGTGTTTTAAATTAAAAACACCTCTTTGTAAAACTCTAAGTCCTCGGTTGTGAGGTATTGAAAGTCCTCTAGTGTTTGAGGCAGTAAAAGTCCTCAAGTGTGAGGCAAGAAAAGTCCTTAAGTTAAGGCAAGGAAAGTCCTCATTTGTTAGAGGCAAGAAAATCCCCCTCGGGTTGTGAGGTGGTGAAAAATCCTTTACAGGTGTAAAGGTGGTGTTGCCTGAGAAGACACGATAAGAAGTATATCTTAAGAAGAAGGTTGAGGACTGAAGTAGGTTAGTTAGAACAGAACCAGTATAAAAATTTATGTGTGTGATTCTTTCTTTCCTCTTTAGCTCCTTATTCCTTGCAAAACTCTAAGAAACAAATCATCGAAAACAAACCTTCTGAACGTAACTTGAAACTTAAGATTACTTAAGTGAGAAGTATTTAAAACAATTTTGTAACTTCACCTCTCACTGTCTTAGAAGGTTAACTTCTTTCTCAGAAGACAAAGCCTCTAAGAAGCTTTATCTTCTCAGAATGTCTTCCACTGCGACTTAGAAGGTTTTGCTTCTAAGCTCTATTTTCAAAGAAAACTTATTTTTGCAAAAAGGAATTTAAAAATGAAGCACGATTCAACCCCCCCCCCCCATCATTCTCGTGCAAACACACACCTTCAGGCACAAGTGTTTGAATGAGGGTTAGAGGCAACTCTGATAGTGCTTTCTAGGATTTTGGCACGAAGGGGTCTATCCATACTATTAAAAAAAAGTTGTGAGACCAACACGTAAATAAAAACGCACTAAAAACTCACTCTATGCAGGCTGTAATCGATTACAGCATTGGTGTTATCGATTAAACCCCGTTAAATTGCCCTGATTTATCTAATGCTTGTAATTGATTACCAATTCATGTAATCGATTACTGAGCTACGAAAAGCCTCAAAACACCTAAAAAACGTCTCAATTCATGGAATAACCTTATATATATCATACATATCCACATGCATGATTAAAATACTAATAAAAACACATACTTTGCACATAAAACACATAACACACAAAGATTTATCTAGAAGAAACTTATCCACTCAAATTTAATTAAATTTCAACTAAGGTCAATTACCCTTAATTTTACTTAATTAGAACTTAATAAAAAATGGGGTGTTACATTTTTAATATTAGTTGTCATTTTAAAAATTATAGACAATATTAATTATGTTTTCACTTATATTCTTACAAGAGAGAGAAAAAATTAATGAATAGATTAAATATGAGAAGAATCTATACTATTATATAAAGATATTTTTCATAATAATTACTTTTTATTGTTCACACTCATTAAGATAGTTATCTTTTTAAAAATATTATAAAAAATAAAAATAATAAATACTAACTACTTTTTACTATCTCAATCTCAATAAGTATCTATTTAATTTTAATTTTTATAATTATTAAATTAAACTAAAATGAAAAATAATAAAAGTATAAAATTAAAATCAAATAAAAAAAGGCTTGACATATAGGATACTAGTGTTTTGTTACCCATGCAATGCACGGTAAAATAGTTTTTTAATATTAAAACAAAAAAATATAAATAATCCTGAAAACAAATATCCTTAAATTTTATATGATACCAGATAAATATTAAAAATAAACATTATATAACAGTTAATTATTATTGACAAATCACTATGTACATAAAATATATTTTTGTGTTGAACGAAAAAACATAAAATATTTATATTAATATACAACTATTTGTATATATTATATTTTCAAACATTTAAACATTTAACACATAAAATATATACGTCCCATCTATTTTATTATTTTTTTTTTTCTAACTCATTCTCTTTCCATAATTTCTCTTAAGTTGTTATTGAAATGAAAATGAGCATAAATTTAGAAAATTTTAAATTGGTTAGGATGGTAATAAAGACAATAAATTGAAATATGAATTAAAAAATAAATAATATAAGACATAATTTACGGTTTATGCTAGATATACATTACTTTATAATAATGTAGTAAATGGAATAATATAAGGCATAAACTAATATTTATTATTTTTCAAAAAATAAATAATTTATATTTTATAAATATGATAACTTCTAATAAAAAGCAATTATATTGTCTTATGATAAAATTTCCAAATCAGTTCCACTTAAAAGTTTTATTGAAAATAAATAAATACAACCATGTTTACTTAAAAAGTAGAAAATATAAATTTCTAGGAAAAAAGAATAAATTAATTTCTCCATATTCAAAATGCAAATAAATGAGATGACATTTTTTTTCCAAAAATTACTATTTTTATTTTTATCATATTCTAAAAAGATTTTTTTTAATTTATATTATTTCTAAAAAGTTATTGAAGCATGTATAAACTATTGGAAAAATATTTCTTTTTTTTATGAATATTCTATTACTCTTACATTTAATCGTGATGAAACTCACTGCTATTTCTTTAAAATAAAATATAACATATTCGTTTGAACTCCTAAAATAAAAGTCATTGTAAAACCAAACTCAAATTATCAACAATGAACTTACAAAACACAATGCAATGTTATTTGTTGCATCACAATCACCTTAATTATTCATTCATCTATTGTTATTTGTCACACTCCACCAATAATGTATTCTAATCATTAACGGTAAAATATCCAAAATAAAAATAAAAAACACATGGAGAAATCACAAAATAAAAAATATTAAAAAAATAGTCTAAGTCGGACTTACTCTGTCACAATGTTCCTTAAGTCAGCTCATTATATGTACGTTGAAAACATTTCCACTGACATCCTTATTGTTTCAACTATCGAGACATGAAAATGAAGATGTGAAATAAATAAAGTAGTATAGTTAGTTATGAAGAAAAATAAAATAAGAAATAAAATAAAAAAGAGTATGAATACTTCGTCGACAATTTGATCCTACCCGTATATATAGTTGTCTGAATACAAAATGGTCATGACATTAAACTATTAATGGTCATGACATTTTAATCATTATTATTATTTATTATATTTTTATTTATTAGTTTTGTTAAATTTTTATAATTAGAATAAATCAATTACTTGAAATTTAAATCAATCATTTTATGAATTAATATTTTATAATGTATGTGTTTGAAAAAATTATTAATAATTAAATAATAGAAGATTAATGTAATAATTAAATATTACAATTAGTATAAATAGGTTCAATTCAATTTTAGTTTTGAAATTCCAAAAAAAAAATCCATTTTAGTTTTGAAATTGATATCAATTTATTAGTTGTCTTAAATTTTATAATTAGAATAATCATTTAGGTTAGGAAACATATATCGAGATCATTAGATTTTTTTAAAGAAACGAATCAATCATTTCTTTAAAATTCAAATAAGTTATTTTATGAATTAATATTTTATCATATTTATATTTGAAAAATTTATTAAATAGAGGACCAATTTAGTAATAATATTTGTCATCACATTCTCATGTCTAATCCTCTGAAATATTATTAGTGTAGATTAATATTTTATTATGTTTATATTTAAAAAAAATTAAATAGAGGATTCATGTAGTAATTAAATATAATATTACAGTTAATATAGATAGATTCAATTCCATTTTATTTTTGACATTGATATCAATTTTAGTAGGTTCTTTAATTTTTATAATTAGAATCAATCATTTGGTGTAGAAAACATGTAACATGATCAATCAATTTTTTTTTAAAAGAACCAATCAATCAATCAATTCTTTAAAATTCAAATAAACCATTTTAATTAGGGAACAAATGTAAATTCAAAACATATGCAACTTATTTCTAAATATTATCACATTAATTTATTTCTAAATTTATTTCTATATAATACCATCAAATAATATCTCATTATAGAAATCTAAACTATTAATGGTCATGACATTTTAATCATAATTATTATTTATTATATTTTCATTTAATTATTAGTTTTTTTCTAATTTTTATAATTAGAATAAATCAATTATTTGAAATTTAAATCAAGCATTTTATGAATTAATATTTTATAATGTCTATGTTTGAAAAAAAATAATTAAATATTACAATTGGTATAGATAGATTCAATTCAATTTTAATTTTGAAATTCCAAAAACAAAATTCCATTTTAGTTTTGAAATTGATATCAATTTATTAGTTGTCTTAGATTTTATAATTATAATCATCATTTAGTGTAGGATCCATATATCGAGATCAATCATTTTTTTTTAAAAAGAATCAATCAATTATTTAAAATTCAAATAAATCATTTTATGAATTAATATTTTATCATATTTATGTTGAAAAAATTATTAAATAGAGAACCAATTTAGTAATGATATTTCTCATCACATTCTCATATCTAATCTTCTGAAATATTATTAGCATAGATTAATATTTTATTATATTTATATTAAAAAAATATTAAATAGAAGATTAATGTGGTAATTAAATATTACAGTTAGTATAGATAGATTCAATTCCATTTTTTTTTTTTTTTGACATTGATATCAATTTATTAGGTTCTTTAATTTTTTATAATTAGAATCAATCATTTGGATATTTTCCCCCAATAAATACATAAAATGCATTAATTCTACAAACAAGCAAAGAGAAACAATAATTCCAACGTTGTCCTGTTTTTGGGTTTGTTAGGGGAAATCGTAGGAGTCCAACGATTTCACCCGAAATGAACTGAAATCGTAGGACCCCTACGATTTCAAGCCAATTCAGCCTGAAATCGTAGGGGTCCTACGATTTCAGTTCATTTCGGGTGAAATCGTTGGACTCCTACGATTTCTGTTATAAAAGTGTTTATAAAAGACCATCCCCCGACCATTATTTGACATAGAACCATGGCTGAAAATTCACACTATGCACTCATACATCACCAAGGATCAATTGAAACTAATAGTCGGGGTAGTGTAATTTTCAAATCACCCAGTACTATTGGTTTCATTCTTAATGAATCAGTTACTTTTGCTGAGCTGGAGAGTCTATTGGTTGAAAAATTAAGAGTTGAGAACGTGAAAAAAATCACTCAATTGTTCTATCGAGTGCCAGTTACAATTGGTTTTGGTAGGGTGGAGTTTGGATGTCAGCAATTGCGGGACGATAGGGATATTCGTAGAATGTTTTTCTCTCACAATACTTTTCCAGAAATTAGAGCTATAGAGCTATTTGTCGTGTTAGAAGACACGATCAGCTCACACGGATCCGTACCAAATCCTGCACATGCATCACCTTCCGTGGCTCCTGCAAATGTTACTGGAGGAGATAACAGTTCTGATGAAGAAGATGATAATGATATCGCAGACATAGCAGATAAGTATAATTTATTAATTTGATATGTTTTTTTTGTATAAAAATATGTTATGAAATTATTTTATAATGTAGAAAATTGATAGGTGGTTAGGAAAAATTAATTTTAATTGTAGCAATAGTTTAATTGTATTTTTTTATTTAATATTGTATATATAGTATAGGAGGTTACCATAAATTTTTAATTTGAAATTTTTTATAGAAATATGTTAGGAAATGATTTTATTACGTAGAAAATTAATAGGTGGTTAGCATAAATTAATTTTAATTGTAGCAATAGTTTAATTGTATTTTTTTTATTTAATATTGTATATATAGTATAGGAGGTTACCATAAATTTTTAATTTGAAATGTTTTATAGAAATATGTTAGGAAATGATTTTATTACGTAGAAAATTAATAGGTGGTTAGCATAAATTAATTTTAATTGTAGCAATAGTTTAATTATATTTTTTTATTTAATATTGTATATATAGTATAGGAGGTTACCATAAATTTTTAATTTGAAATGTTTTATAGAAATATGTTAGGAAATTATTTTATTACGTAGAAAATTAATAGGTGGTTAGCATAATTTAATTTTAATTGTAGCAATATTTTAGTTTAATTCTATTTTAGGAAATTATTTTATTACGTAGAAAATAAATATAGGTGATTAGCATAATTTAATTTTAATTGTAGCAATAGTTTAGTTTAATTCTATTTTTTTATTTCATATTGTATATATAGGAGGTACATAGGAGTTAATAAATGTTGATAAAATTATAATAATAATATTATTAGATTAATTATTATTATTTTTTGTTTTATGTATTATCTATTGAATGTCTATATTTATAGGGGATGGACACATTGATCTTGCAATTCAAATTGCACAACCAGTGAATGTTGAACCTTCTCCAGTTCAGAATAATCTTCAGTTCCAACACATAGATTATGTTGCTGATGAAGGAGTCGATATTAGGGGAGATGATGATGATGATGATTTGCAGGCTGAGGATGTTTTATTACAACAACTGAGTGATGAAGAGGTTGCTGCAGGGCCTGATGTTCTCCCACAGTCTCAGCATGTGCAATCACAAGCACGTGGTGGACATGTGCACCAGTCTAGGACCGCAAGTATGATGCGTGGTGTCCCTGAACATTACACCAATTTGAATTTGGATGCAGAGCCCCCCATAGTTCTACACAACCTTCAGTAGAATCTGGGACTTTAGATGGGGAGACTGAATTTTTCGTTGGTCAGATTTTTCCAGACAAGGAATCAGCAGTGTATGCCGTGAAGAATTATAGTATAAAGAGGCGTGTTCAATACAAGGTCCGGGAATCTGACCAAATTAAATATCATGGGAGATGTGTAAAGTTTGGTGATGGATGCAATTGGAGCATACGTGTGAGCTATAGGAAAAAAAGAGGCAATTGGGAGGTCCGAAAGTACACTGCACCACATACTTGTGTCTTTGAACAAATCTTGCAGGTTCACCCTCAGCTGGACAGCGCAGTGATGTGAT